>CM051238.1:447551295-448211538 GCA_027917425.1 Gastrophryne carolinensis | reverse complement strand
CCGGACACGGCACGCAATTACACATTTATCAAGCAGAATCTGTTTAGTGACTGGAATAGCGCCATGTAGCGTCTGATTCATCATTTTCACAGCCTCAGCGAACAGCGCCGGCGTTCAGCCTTGCACAGCGCCAGGTATGACCTCTCACTACCTGTCGCTCTCCCATACATTTCAATGGACGAACCTTTTCTTCTCTTTAAACTGTTTCTTTTTTTTTTCCCACAAAAAACACAAATAATTCTGTGACCTCTTCTAGGATTAAAAAAGCAGTTTTTTTCATAATTTTTACATTTTTTAAATATTTCTTCAGAAATGACATTACAGGTCTGCCATTAAAGTGTTCATGTTACAATGTTGTTACAATGTAATTCCATATGTTTTCGCTTTGTTACTGGTGGATAGATGCTGAAAAACAGACTTTACACACACAGCCTCCTGCGCTCTGGGCTTCAAACAAGTGTTTTTCAGCGCCAGAGATTTTTTGCTGAATATGGTGTGAGTCGGTCGCTATGAGCAGTCGCTAACATGCGCTCCCATACAGCGCTGTACTGGTCAAATAGCGACTCGTCACAATGTATTTAACATTACTGAACAGCGACTGAGTCACTATAAAGTAGCGACCCATGGCCGAGCACAGGGACTACTAGCGGGCGCTCTGAAAATGCCGCTACAGACGCTCATCTGTCGCTACCTGGCGTTAGTGATTAATCAGCCTGCCCGTCGCTATAAAGTAGCGACCCACGGCCGAGCACAGGGACTAGTAGCGGGCGCTCTGAAAATGCCGCTACAGACGCTCATCTGTCGCTACCTGGCGTTAGTGATTAATCAGCCTGCCCGTCGCTATAAAGTAGCGACCCACGGCCGAGCACAGTGACTACTAGCGGGCGCTCTGAAAATGCCGCTACAGACGCTCATCTGTTTCTACCTGGCGTTACTGATGAATCAGCCTCATATATTTTTGGTCAAATATGTATTTATAGTATCTGCTCCGCTTTTCAACAATAATAGTAATAATTCAAGTCTGAAATCTTATAGTATGCAATTATTTTATATTTCAGTTTCTTTTCCCCTGACACACAGGCAAAATGGCGAGCAATGTCACCACGATCATGGTCCTAGGGTTCGGCAACATGGGCAAATTTAATCTACCTTTCATCATCTTGATCCTTGTGATATACTGTGTGACAATATTTGGAAACCTCCTGATCATCACACTGGTGGCCTACAGCAAGAACCTCCACACCCCCATGTACTTCTTCCTCTCCCAGCTCTCCATATCTGACATCATGTTGGCTACAGATATAACCCCCAACATGCTGAATATTGTAATACATGAGATCACCTCTATATCTTTTCCAGGTTGCATCACTCAGTTCTATTTCTTTTGCTTCCCCGAAACCTTTGAGTGTTACCTTTTGATGGTGATGTCCTATGACCGCTATCTGGCCATCTGTACGCCTCTGCATTATATGTCCATTATGAACCAATTGCGCTGCAATACATTAGCGTTAGCCTCCTGGCTTGTGAGCAGCTCTGCGACATTAGTCCTAACGCTTGGTATCTGCCAACTACAATTCTGCGGCCCGAATACTATCGACCATTTCTTCTGTGATTTGTTCCCTCTGCTGGAACTTTCTTGTTCAGACACATTCATATTACAAATGGAGGTCATTTTGTTGGGAACTCCAGCAGTTGTCATATCATTTGTCTTGATTGTGGTTTCTTATATGTACATTGTTTCAGCCATTTTGAAGATCTCATCTTATTCAGGAAGAGTGAAGTCCTTTTCCACCTGCAGCTCCCACCTGATGGTTGTCTGTATGTTTTATGGGACTATAATAGTCATGTATATCATTCCGAGCAAAGGGAAGCCGCTCATGGTCAATAAGATCCTGGCTCTGCTGTACACAGTTGTGACCCCCTTTATTAATCCTCTCATATACAGTTTAAGGAATAAAGATATCAAGGAGGCTTTAACGGGATTGTTTATGCAAAAACATATCTTTTAACATTGTACAATTGTGTTGTTCTCATATTAGTTACATAGTTAATACGGTTGAAAAAAATACATATGTCCATCAAGTTCAACCAAGGGTGTTGGGGTAGGGGAAGTTATTTTTTATTTTATCGGGTAAGCTATTTTTTTTTTTTTACTGAAAACTAGGGATGAGCGAACCGGTTTGGACGAACCGGAATTCGCTCCGAATTTCAGGGAAATTTCGATTTGGCAGGAACCCAAATTTTTTTTGTTTTTCGTGCCGATCGAATTTTCCCTGAAGTAAAAAAAAAAATGCCGGCATGGTGGGAGCGGGCAGGCCGGCTACGCTGTCAGCGGGCGGCGGAAGCCGGCCCGCTGACAGCGCAGCTGGCCTGCCCGCTCCCACCATGTCGGCATTTTTTTAAAAAGCAAACACTTACCTGCATGGTCGGAGTGTGGAGGCCGGCGCCGCTCTCAGGCGCCCTCTGATGACGCGCCCTCTGATGACGCGTCCTCTGATGACAGCTGAGAGCGGTGCCGGCCTCCACGCTCCGACCATGCAGTTAAGTGTTTGCTTTTTTAAAAAATGCCGGCATGGTGGGAGCGGGCAGGCCAGCTGCGCTGTCAGCGGGCCGGCTTCCGCCGCCCGCTGACAGCGTAGCCGGCCTGCCCGCTCCCACCATGCCGGCATTTTTTTTTTCAGATGAGCGATTCGTGAAAGTTCGATTCGGCCGAACACAAATTTCTCGGGAAAATTTGGCGAATCGCCCGGATCGAACTTTCAAGAAGTTCGCTCATCTCTACTGATAACCGCTAATAGTAACTGTTATTGCCTCTACACTGTGTTGAATCTAATACTGTACATAATTAGTGGTAAGCAGTTGGGTTCAGAAGCCCTCCGTCCAGATTGTTCTCACTATCTTAATGCCCGGATACAATAGCTCCTACCATCACAATGTGTGAACTCGTATAAGGGTCCCTTCGATTCCTTACCAGTTAACAAACAAGAAAAAAGAAATACAGTTCTAAAATTAAAAAAAATGTAATCTTCCCTTCTGTCTCTCGATGGGCGGTGTCCTCTCTGCAGGTCCACCAGGCTGTCAGCTTCTACTGGTCTGGTGAGCTGTGATCTTCTTGATGCTGGGGAGCCACTTTTGCACCTATCTGCAGCATCTGTAATGAGAGGGAACACCCCCTTCCTCCTTCATCGGCATCCCGCCAAGCTAATACCACGCCCCCGTGGCTTTTATACCACAGAAGAGGAGCATCCAATGTGGATAATTATTGTCAGGAAATGATTCCCCAGCATCTAAGGTTAATATATTTTAAGTTTTTAGTCACCTACTTATTATTCTTTCCCCCACTGGGCTGCAACTCTGTTCAGGACATTAGGATACGGGCGCCGCCAAATTCCAGGGTTGCAGACAGGCAAAGTCTAAAAACAATCTGGCTGGCAACAAACCAAATACAGATTTCAGGGCTGGTGGCAGATAAGCAAAGTCCATTAAACAATCCGTGATCATGGGCTGGCAGCAAACATGCAAAGTCCAATAAACAATCCGAAATTCAAACTGTGTGATCCGTGCGAGGATTAATCCATAAGCTGATCGGGAGGCAGGCCAGGTCAATCCAGTATAACAGTCAGGAGTTGCAGGGAACAGGAATCACAGCTTCCAGGAACTGAGCTGATAACACAGCAATGAATACAGGCCAGCTGTCCATTTAAATAGGGCTGTCAATTAGGCCCTTATTTAAGAAGGGATAGCGTCAGGTAGCGGCTGGTTAATGAGAGTTAGCGACGGATAGCGACTGGTCAACGCCAGACACGGCACGCAATTACACATTTATCAAGCAGAATCTGTTGAGCGACTGGGATAGCGCCATGTAGCGTCTAAATCATCATTTTCACAGCCTCAGCGAACAGCGCCAGCGTTTAACCTTGCACAGCGCCAGGTATGACCTCTCGCTACCTGACGCTCTCCCATACATTTCAATAGACGATCCTTTTCTTCTCTTTAAACAGGCTTTTTTTTCAAAAAAATCACAAATAATTCTGTGACCTCTCCTGGCATTGAAAAAGCAGTTTTTTCATAATTTTTTAATTTTTTAAATATTTCCTCAAAAATGACATTACAGCTCTGCCATTAAAGTGTTCATGTTACAATGTTGTTACAATGTAATTCCATATGTTTTCGCTTTGTTACTGGTGGATAGATGCTGAAAACAGAGATTTGTGAGGCTGTTTTTTTGCTGAATATGGTGTGAGTCGGTCGCTATGAGCAGTCGCTAACATGCGCTCCCATACAGCGCTGTACTGGTCAAATAGCGACTCCTCACAATGTATTCAACATTACTGAACAGCGACTGAGTCGCTATAAAGTAGCGACTCACGGTCGAGCACTGCGACTACTAGTGGACGCTCTGAAAATGCCTGCTGCAGACGCTCATCTGTCGCTACCTGGCGTTAGTGATTAATCAGCCTGCCCGTCGCTATAAAGTAGCGACCCACGGCCGAGCACTGCGACTACTAGCGGGCGCTCTGAAAATGCTGCTACAGACGCTCATCTGTCGCTACCTGGCGTTAGTGATGAATCAGCCTACCCGTCGCTATAAACTAGCGACCCACGGCCGAGCACTGCGACTACTAGTGGGCACTCTGAAAATGCCGCTACAGACGCTCATCTGTCGCTACCTGCCGCTAATGATGAATCAGCCTGTTAGAGCAGGGAGGGATGTGTCAGAGTCTGTTTGAGGTCACTTCCTGCCCATTCAGACCCAAGAAACCAGGAAGTAAAATACAAGCCCAAGAGCTTACGCTTTAGGCTCCGTGCAGTTGCAGTGTGCCAGACACCAGGTGGCGCTGTTGAGCAGTGCAGTGGATGAATAGCCAGGTCTAGAGCAAACACCTAAAGCTCTTCTGTGGCTGTGTGCAGAGATCAATGGAAGACGACCAAAAGGCGTGGAGCCTGACAATTATATCACTGGAAGGAGGGGCATGAAGGGGGATTCCCAGGAATCCCTACAACTGCCAGCAGAGTAGCTGCAATAGCGGCTCCCCTCCAGCAGCAGACCAGCTCCCACCGGACCAGGGGGAGGCACTCAATCAGGCACAGAGGACGCGTCCTTGTGGGGGATAGTTGAAGGACGCATTTGTGAATTGGTGGGGGCCCCAATATATGTTTACAGGGTTATTATGGCTGGCATGTTGCCCCCTTCCTGCACCAGCAATTTGACCCTGATCTTGCCAAGATGGGGCGCACCAGAATGAATTGGCAAGATCCAGGTCCAAATATAAACTTTAACCCAGATCTGAAGACCATCGCTACACGTAATCCAACGTGTGCTCACTCCAAAATAGTCTACATGCAAAAAAAAAGGGAGTGGTGAAATGGTAACTCTTCACCTACCCCCCAAAAACGAGCATCACATGTTCAATTGTAAAAATAGAAATAAACTTTATTTAGAAGAGTCAATGCAAACAAATTTTAAACCAACATATAACACAAAGCACATGTTAAAATCAGAATGATCCTGCCCCTATACATTTCATATATTACAATTGAATGTATAATACATAAATCAATGTAAGACTCAAAATCTGGACTGTAACTGAACACTTGAAATGTTTCTCATGACAATGATGAGATATGACAGATATGAGGCCATCTGGAATCCATTGCATTATACTTTAGTAAAGCTGAATTGTGTTGTAAATACCGCATTTGCCGTGTATAAGACAACTGGACGTATAAGACGACCCCCCAACATTTCCACTCCAAATATCGAGTTTGTTATATACTCGTCGTGTAAGACTACTCCCTCTTCCGCACACCAAATAAAACGTAAAAGAACATCAGATTTTATTTAAACATGTTAATTTATATTCAAATGCTTATGACATGCAGGTAAACTGTCACAAGGCTATATGTTATCAAGCCCTTGTGTACAACTGCCAGGGCCAGGTCCGGGTTTTGATGGGCCCTTGGGCGACAGTGTCACAGTGGGCCCCTTGCAGTGATCATGTCTGTGATTTTCTGCTGTTCTTTTCTAGTGCTCAGAAACCAAATGTTCTTTTCTGGATGTTTAATAGTGATGCAGCGGGACCAGCACCTAGGCAATAGTGGGTGTTGATAATGAGTAGAGATGAGCGAACTTCTTGAAAGTTCGATTTGGGCGATTCGCCGAATTTCCCCAAGAAATTCGGGTTCGCCCGAATCGAACTTTCACGAATCGCTCATCTGAAAAAAAAAAATGCCGGCATGGTGGGAGCGGGCAGGCCGGCTACGCCTGTCAGCGGGGCCGCCGCTGGCCCGCTGACAGCGTAGCCGGCCTGCCCGCTCCCACCATGCCGGCATTTTTTTAAAAAGCAAACACTTACCTGTATGGTCGGAGCGTGGAGGCCGGCGCCGCTCTCAGCTGTCATCAGAGGACGCGTCATCAGTGGGCGCCTGAGAGCGGCGCCGGCCTCCATGCTCCGACCATGCAGGTAAGTGTTTGCTTTTTAAAAAAATGCCGGCATGGTGGGAGCGGGCAGGCCGGCTGCGCTGTCAGCGGGCCGGCTTCCGCCGCCCGCTGACAGCGTAGCCGGCCTGCCCGCTCCCACCATGCCGGCATTTTTTTTTTTTTTTATATCAGGGAAAATTCGATCGGCACGAACCAAAAAAAATTCGGGTTCGTGCCGAATCGAATTTTCCCTGAGATTTGGAGAAAATTCCGGTTCATCCGAACCGGTTTGCTCATCTCTAATAATGAGGCATCCCAATTTGGGATTAAACCTTTTACCTGTCCTGGGAATCTAAAGCTGCCATGGGAGCTGTGGCCAGTGAATGTGCAGAGCAGGCACCAACACGATGGCTAAAGTTCAAATTGAGCCGCTCGCGCATGCACCGTTGGATCACTGGATAGGTAAGTTTATGCACTGATCCAGGGGGGTTGACACAGTTGGGTATCCCTATCAGGATTTCATCCACTTCAAAACACACCAAAACTCTGGTAAAACAGCTCTAAAGCACTCAAAGGCTGGGTTACAGCTTGTTCCTAGGGCATCCCAATATGGGTTGCCTGGCTGTGTGAATCTCCTGCAGCTCATGTGGCATCCACTGCCAGCATATTTGAATGGCAGGCAGTGGTTGTGCATAGCACCGAGGAGCAGTCAGCAGAGGTTGCTGCATTCAGAATAGATTGTGGTCAATAATATGCACCACAATCTTTTCTGATTAAATGTTAGCCTGTGCATGTGCCGTGGGTGGGTGGTTGGAGTTGAGTAAAAACCAATGTGGGTTTCACACACATGGTTATCTAAAATTCGGATGCTCCTGTAATGTAGACCAAAAACCAGGTGAGGGAAACTCCTGGGATTGGTTCTGCTTTGAGGTACTGACAGTTTGCCTTCTGAGCTGCTCTGATGCTTCATGTTTCTTCTGTAGCCATCTTCTTATCAGCTTCTTATCAGCAAGTCAGTCCCGGCAGCTCATCACTTCACACACGGCCCGGGAAGGGGAACACATACTGGCACACGCTGACACAGAAAAAAGGAGGGAGGAGGGGGAGGGAGGAAGAGAGGGGGGAGAGGGGCAGCGCAAGGGAGCTCCACGGAGAGGAGACCGTGGAGAGACGGCGCTGCACTCATCATCATCAGACATGGCCAGGGGAAGGGTAAGATATAATGGCGCGCTGACACAGGAAAGGAAGAGAGGGGGGAGAGGGGCAGCGCGGGGGAGCTGCACACACACACACTGACAGTTCCCGGCTACCTTCTGCAGCTTCAGACCAGACTGCGGGGGGAGCGCCACTGCTTCCAGCCCAGCAGAACGACCCCCCCACTTGGATGCATGTTTTACAAGGGGAAAATTCATCTTATACACCGGCAAATACAGTAGTTATAATAAATTACATTTTAATTATATTACATTTACAATGTTGTGGTTCAAATATTATTGGTCAATTCTACTGGTATGGTGGAACTCTCCTACTCTGAAGCCACCACGGTACAAAGGTGACAAAGCTCAGATAGCCATATATTGGGATGGGAGGTTAAATATTGGAATGCATTATCTCTCCCTCCTGCTAAGTTTATAGCAAACAAGATGATTGATTCTGAAATGCCTGCCAGCCCCTCAATGTGAGTTCCATTGTTTTACATTATTACTACCAAGGAGCAGCTGATTTATACATTTTGTTTCTATTGTAATTAGCTGTTATACATTAAGCAGCCATGAGCCTGCTATTGGAATGTAAATAGCTTACGTTGCAATGTGATGTGTTCATCGTGATGTGTGTGTGTTGGAAAGGACTGTGTGAAGAGTGTCTCCGCTGTACATTTAGAAAATAGATCAATTCTAATTATTGTCCTATATGCCAACATTATATTCAATATTATTGCAATCCTCTAAGGGCCTTATTTATCAGGGGATAGCGCCAGGTAGTGTCTCACTAGCGCCAGGTAGCACAAGCTATCGGCGGCTACCGACTCCAGAACACCAGGCTGCGAACACAATCACGCATTTATCACGCTAAATGAGGCTAGCGCCGCGAGAGCGTCAGCTAGCGCAGGATTCATCATGTTGCAGACTTCAGCGAACAGCGCCGCTGCTAATCCCATCACAGCGCCAGGTATGACCTCTCGCTACCTGGCGCTCTCCAATGCATTTCAATGGAGAAATCTTTAAATATTCATAATTCATTGATATTAATGTTTTTTTATTTTTTTAAAATGTCAAAAATTCTGTGACCACTTCTGCAATGTTAGTTTTTTTTTTTTTAAGGTAATAAAATAAAAAAAAAATTGTGCAGAATTGATATTACAGGTCTGAAATTAATGTATTCATATAACAAGATGTTTATAAAAACATGTTTATTTTTTTTTAACAAAAATATGGTTGTTTGGGGGTTAAAAAACTACTTTTAACCCATCGGCGCCAGCGCACTGGGGTTTAAACATGCATTTCACAGTGCGAGAATTTTTTGAGCGTGATTTGTTAATGAATATGGTGGGAGCCGGTCGCTATGGCCATTCGCTGTCATGCGCTCCTATACAGCGCGGAACCTGTCAAACAGCGACTCCTAACCCCGTATTTAAAGTGGACCAACACCTAGGGGGGATCGGCCTAGGAATCTATAAGATTCCCGGACCGATCAGATCCCTCCCCGCGGGGCATCCGAAATCGGGATGTCCCGCGGGGAGGAACCCCCCAGGAGGCCTACAATCCTTACCTTACCGGCGATCCAACGGCGCATGCGCGAGACGCGGCCGCGTCTCTCGCTTCCCTCTAGCAGGGCGCGCTCCCGCGCCGGCCGTTTTGTGAATGGCCGGCGCAGGCGCGCTCCCTGTTAGAGGGAAGCGAGAGACGCAGCCAATGACAGCGCTCTGGTATGCGCATCCAAGCGGCTTTGGACGCGCATACCAGAGCGGCTCTGAGCGCTGTCATTGGCCGGACGAGGTCACGTGGGAGCGGGGAGAGGTGAGTTTTTGCGGCGATCGGGAGGGTTTCACACAGCAGGGAACCCCCGATCGGGGTGCCCCACCTAAGTGGACCAACACCCAGGATAGTCAAAATCCTGGGTGTTGGTCCACTTTAACATTACCGCACACCGACCGAGTCGCTGTCAACAGCCGAACAACGGCCAAGCACAGCGAATACTAGCGGGCACTGTGAAAATCACGCTACTGTCGCTCATCTGTCGCTACCTGGCGCTATTAATAAATCGGCCTCTAAATGTTGTTTCCTTCTTTATGGCACTGTAATTAGGGTTTTATTTGGTTCCTCATAGGGGACAGTTATGGTACATACTAAGATCCTGTTTGTACTGTACACTGCAGTTACTCATTCAATGAATCCAATCATATATGTAACTTTAGTAAAAATGATTTAAAAACACCACAGAAAAATGTCTATGTTAATATTCTTGTTTCTCTGAGTAACTAAAGTAAATACGTTTTTAGGCAACACTGTCGTACCAGAAAGTCAGCAGGAGATTAGTGGGGTAAACAAGCAGCTCAAGAGGTTGTGGGTTACAGGTTGGGCTGAACCTAAATGGGGCAGCTGTGCATGGGGAAGAGTATGGCTAAAATGTTGGAAATGTATTTGAAGCTCTGCCCAGACACACAGTACATTTCTTCTACCTTATAACATCGGGCAGTGTAAAATAAGCTATTTCAAAGCATATCAAAATCTCTGATTTTAGGTGAATACCAAATTTTTCGCACCATAAGACACACATATTTCCCCCAAAAGTTGGTGGAAATGCCTGTACGTCTTATAGGGCAAAGGCGATGTGGCAGACCCCCTGGGTCAGTTAGTTAAAGTGGACCAACATCCAGGGGGGATTGGCCCGGGAATCTATAAGATTCCCGAGCCGATCAGATCCCTCCTCGCGGGGCATCCAAAATCGGGATGTCCCGCGGGGTGAAACCCCCCAGGAAGCCCACAATCCTACCTTTTCCACGTTCCAGCGGCGCATTCGCGTCCGCCGCCTCTCCCGCCTCCCTCTAGCAGGGCGCGCTCCCGCGCCAGCCGTTTGTGAATGTCCGGCGCGGGTGTGCTCCCTGTAAGAGGGACGCGCTGCAGGCGGCGGCGGACGTGCTCTGCTTGTCCGGCACTGCCTCTCGCTTGTCCACCGGCGGGGATTGGCTGCAGCGGTAACGTGGGAGCGGGGAGAGGTGTGTTTTCGGGGCTTTCTGGGGGGTTTCACACAGCGGGCACCCCTGATCGGGGTGCCCCACCGAAGTGGACCAAAATTCAGGATAGTCAAAATCCTGGGTGTTGGTCCATTTTAAAGGAAAAAAAATTCTTACCTGCTCTGCAATCCGCTACCACTCTTAGCAGCCAGCATGCGCATATGCATCAATGACATCAACGCACTGCTCTATGCACTGTCTTTGATGCATCAGCATATGCTGGCTGTGGAGAGTGGCTGCTTCCACATTAAGATACAGGTAAGTCGTTTTGAACTGACTCAGCGACAGTTGGGGATGGGGGGTTGATCTGCCACACTGCCTGATTTATGGTGGATTTGGGGCTGCACACTGTTATATGGGGAGCCATATTCTGCATGCTGCTTGTTTTTGGGGATGGGGGATCTGCCAAACTACCTGTTTTAGGGGTGATGAAAGGGTTCTGTCATGTCCTGTAAGGTTCTGGGAGGGGGTGCTATTTGAGCAAATCATTTGGTTCAGAATATTTTTTCTCTTTTTTACACCTCAAAATTCCTAGGTGCATCTTATGGGCAGGTGTGTCCTACAGGGGGGTCAATTCCTGTACCTTAGGTATTCTAAACTGTTTCCTTAATTTTCTGGGTCGTGGCTATGCTGGGAATGGCATGTCATGATGAAGCATGATGGAGTTTTGTGCATTATCAGCTGTGACTTTTTCTGATGAGAGCCCTGCTATGGCTTCTACCCGGAACCACAGGAAATTGTCATCTTGCCCTCTCAAACCAAAGATGGACAATTCATTAATAGCGCCAGGTAGCAACAGATGAGCGCCAGTAGCGTGATTTTCACAGCGCCAGCTAGTATTCGCTGTGCTTGGCCGGGGTTTGCTTGATGACAGCGACTCAGTCGGTGTGCGGTAATGTTGAATACGGGCTTAGGGGTCGCTGTTTCACAGGTTCAGCGTTGTATGGGTGCGCCTGACAGCGAATGGCCAGAGTGAACGGCTTGCTGCAGATTCATTAACAAATCACTCTCCGAATTTTTTCGCGCTGTGAATTCCTTGTTTAAACCCCAGAGCGCTGGCGGCGATGGGTGTAAAATAATTTTTAACCCCCAAACAACCATATTTTTGGATTGTAAAATTATACAAGTTTTTATAAACATTTTGTAATATGAATACATTAATATCAGACCTGTAATATCAATTCTGCACAAAATAATTTTTTTTTTTTTTTACCTTAAAAAAAAATCCTAACATTGCAGAAGTGGTCACAGAATTTTTGGCATTAAAAAAAAAAAAAAAACATTAATAGCAAGTAATTCCCGATTAATTAAAGATTGCTCCATTGAAATGCATTGAACATCGCCAGGGAGCGACAGGTCATACCTGGCGCTGTGATGGGATTAGCAGCGGCGCTGTTCGTTGCAGTCGGCTACATGATGAATCCCGCGCTAGCCGTCGCTCTCGCCGGCGCTAGCCTCATTTAGCGTGATAAATGCGTCATTGTGGCCGACGCTGGGCATACTTGAGTCGGTAGCCGCCGTTAGCTGGCGGGACCTGGTGCTCGTCAGACACTACCTGGCGCTATCGCTTGATGAATAAGGGCATAAATTTGCATTTTTCCCACCATCCAATTCTACTCCCATCCTCTCAATTTTTATCAATGACCTATCACAGCAGCTCCTCAAGCCTGATGTTTTGGTATTATACTCGACTCCACAGTCTCAGTCACACCTCACATTCAGTCACTAGCCACCTCCTGCCATCTCCAACTCAAAAACACCTTCCTTACACATAAAACCTTAAAAAATCTAGTCTATGCCGAGGAGAGATGCAGAGTTATTTGGCCCAGGACAGAATTGTTTTGCCCAGAATAGATGCAGATGCAGAACTATTATGTCCAGGACAGATGTAGAATTATTTTCCCTAGGACAGATACAGATGCAGAATTATTTTACCCAGCATAGTTACAGGCACTGAATAATTTTGCTAAGGACAAATGCAAATGCTTAGGACAGATACAGACATGAAATATTTTATTTTTGCTTAGGCCAGATGCCTATCCAAGGTCCCTCCCAGATATAAGCAACATGTGACCAGGATGGAAAAGTAATTGACCACTGCTACATTACGATAAAAGTAGAATTTTATCACACTTAGACTGCAGAGCCTGAAACTACGCTAAATACCGTATTTATCGGCGTATAACACGCACCGGCGTATAACACGCATTCCCCATTTTAACACAAAAATTTGAGTAAAAATTTTTTTCATTAAAAATAAATGTACCACCTAATATCCCCCTGTACCACCTAATCCCCCCCCCCCCAGATCCACCTGTACAACCTAATCCCCCTGTACCACATAGTCCTGATACCACCTGTACCATATAACCCCACCCCCCATATCACATACTCTTTCCCCCTGCGCCACATAACAAGCCCCCCCACATAAACCCATATTTCTTTATGTTTTTGTTTTCACCACAGTACCTGGCCTGTGTCGCTAGCAGGCTCAGGTCACTCTTTAATTGCGCTGACGAGTAACGTCCTCAGCGTAACGTCAGGGACGTCACTCGTCAGAAGTACGGTGGCCTCGGAGGGTCCTGAGGAGCAGCCTTTAAAACAGCAGCGCGGGCGGCTGCGGACTCACAGCTGATTGGGAGAATGCCGGCGCGTACACTTGGGACCAGAGAGCAGGCGGGCGAAAAGGTAAGCACCCGCAATGATGGAGAAAAAATACAGGCAGCGGGCGACTCTATGGCCGCCGCGAGCCGCTGCTGCTAGGATGGGGTTAAATCAGGCAGCGGGCGGCTCTCCAGCCGCCGCTTGTTCAATGATTGGTTTAAAGCGAACAGCAGGTGGCTGGAGAGCTGCCGCCACTGCTGCAAGGTAGGGGTTATATCAGGCAGGGTAGCTAGAGAGCCGCCGACGCTGCCATGAAATGGATGCTGCACTTCTATGAGTATCATGGGCGCCGGTGAATCAGCTGGAGCAGGTAGTTTGGGACCCGGCGTATAACACGCAGTATCGGCGTATAACACGCAGGCAGGGTTTAAGCTTGCAATTTTAGTTTTAAAACTACGTGTTATACGCCGATAAATACGGTAGTTATTTGTTGAATACAGTTCAGCATATAAAATGATTATCCCATTCATACTCAATGACAAACTGGAAATTCTTGCCTTAAATTCATCTCTATGCAAGTGGATCTACAGTTTCCGAACAGACAGACCACCAGGCAAATACACCCCACCCTTCGGAAAAGTTAATATCACGGGAGCACTCTTACCCGAGCAATCGTATTGGGTGCTTGGCCAGCGGTGGCGCCGCATACTCTGAAATCAAACGAGAAGCCAGCACTCCATTTGCAAATAAAGTCTATTGAATCAAGTTCATATAATCCATGCAATCTTGATCCAGCGAATGATACACTCCAAATAATCTATATCCGACGTTTCGGGGCAGCATGCACCCCTTCATCAGGGTTGAACAAACAATCAGAGGATATGCACACAAAAAAGGGTTAAATACCCTAGCAACAGCACAAAAAGCCCGCCTGATGTCATTAATGAGGTCATTGGTGATGTCAGCAGCCTTAGCTGCAAGAATAATAATGTACAGTCAGCATCTCAATGTTTGTTAATATATGAAGCAAGTAATTCCCCAGAGTGGGGTCTAAAGGTACCTGTCACATGGTCACACCAGGTATGATGCCAGGTGGGCCACTTCACGAGCGCTCGGTTGCCAAGCAACCAAGAACACAGCACAAGCACTGTGTCTGGTCTCAGAGACACATGCTGCCTGGCCTGAAGTCTGCCCGGCAACTGGTGATGCACAGTCACAGCCAGCCTAATTGGCCACCCCACCCTCCATTCACTTGAACATAGGAGCCCCACAGGTATGTGTCCTGAGCCCCCTGCTTTACTCTCTATACACGCACGACTGTAGGGCCACCAAAGGCTCAACTTCCATAATCACATTTTCAGATGATACTGTGGTGATTGGACTATTCAAAAACAACAATGAAAAGGACTACCTAGAGGAAGAACCTCTATCTTAATATCTTACTGTCAATAAGACTGAAAAAATGATTGTTGATATTTTTTCCAAATGGAAGAGGAACTATAAAACCATCAACATCAACAATACTCCTGTGGAGGTTGTACCAACGTTCAAATATCTAGGTGTTCACATTGACAACAACCTGTCATGTTCATGCCAAATCAGCTATGTGACCAAGAAAGCTTGTCAATGGCTGTTCCATCTAAAACGATTGAAGGACTTTCATCTGCCTGCAGCAGTTCTGAAAAACTTTCACACATGCACAGCGGAAAGTATCCTGATGGGAAATCAAACATCCTGGTTCGGCAACTGCACCATAAAAGAAAGGCAGACCTTAAGCAGGGTAGTGAGAATGGCAGAACAAATCACCAGTGAGAAATTCAAGGGCATGGAAAGATGTCAAACAAAGGCCCAAAAAATAGCAGGAGGTCTCAACCAACCGGGGAACAAACTAATCTAATTGTTGCGTTTGGTGGAGCTATATTGCTCCCTTTAATCTAAGACTGAGAGTTTGAGGAGGAGTTTCTTCCCACAGGTCATTCGGATCCTACATTGTACTGTCTGGGGAGTTTTCAAAGACTCCTCAAACTTCGCCCACTTTTCCCTTTAAGCTTCCGATGATACATTTGACAGGTTTAACTTACCTGTCCTCTGCTCTTCCTCCTGCACTCGATCATTCTTCTCAGGCACTTTCCGTCGGCCAGCACCATCTTTTTGTCTTTTCTGTCCCACGAGGCACTGCGCTGCCCCCTGAGATCTCACGCCTGCGCAGTGAAGTCCTCATCTCGGGCCAGGGAGGCTTCAGGGAGGATCTGAAACTCCGCTAGATGTCGGCGCGACTAATGATGTCAGAGGGAGAAGATGGCAGGAAAAAGCAGTAGGGTAACGGCGATTTGAAAGACACCATCATTCAAAAGGTATGCTGCATTGCACTATTGGGCTATTAGGAGCTAGTATGTTAGAGGTGAGCAGGAAATCCAAGGTTAAGGTAATACCATTTATTGGCTAACTCAATAAGATTGAAAATGCAAGCTTTCGAAGCTGTTCAAGCTTCTTCTTCAGGCAAAATTCTTCTTCAGGCATAATCTTGAACAGCTTCGAAAGCTTGCATTTTCAATCTTATTCAGTTAGCCAATAAATGGTATTACCTTAACCTTGGATTTCCTGCTTACATCGATGGCTAACACGGTGCAACAACTTACTGACATTATGTTAGAGGTGCAAATTTCCTCTTTAATAGAGCAATATTTAGCACTCACTGAGACACATTCTGGTTAGCATTACCTGCCGTACTTTTCGGAAATGAAAAACATGTGAAAGAGTATGTAATACGGATGTAAATTAGCTGTAAATGTAAATAGTTGTGAATAGAAATAATCTTGCTATGTGTATTAAAACATAAGTAATAAAGTTACATTTCAAATTCTTCCTGGACAGTTGTACAAAGCATTTCACTACATGATGTACTGCTTGTATGACTATAAACCTGATTTAAAATTATAGAAAACAACACAGAGCTCTTTGAAATAATGTCAACTAGTGAAATTGTCCCAAAGCACATGCGTAATCACCACCGTCGCGTATCCATCACCAGTATCACAAAACTCTTACCAAATCGTAAGAATAATGATTGCATTCGAATAGATTAATGAAAGCAACTCCAGATAGACAGCGTCTCGGCACTCCAAATGGTAAGAAAAATGATTGCACTCAAATAGATTGATTCAATCAGCTCCAGATAAGCAACGTCTCAGCAATCCTTTGTTATACAGTTATATAGCTTAAGATGGAAGCTTCAATGACAAAAATCCAGATGGGCCAACAAATGGCTCCAAAAAGTGCATGTGAAGAAAAAAAGAGAGGAAGAAATCTAGTGCAACATTGCTAGATTTAAAACCTTTTTAATATAAGTAAAATGCACTCACAAACAAAAGAAATAGATCAAGCTTATCAGTAGATAAAAAACGCGAACAGCTCTCACCGCTCCCGAATACTGTAAATGAAGACTTGCAAGTAATAAAAAGCGCTTCCAGCGATGTAGGAAGCCCCCGAGCCTCCAACGCGTTTCGTCGCTCGTAGGCGACTTTAACTAGGATGTTCGACGCCACGCAACAACCGGTATTTATACCGGCATTGTCACGGAAGCGAGGGCGAGTAACCCCGCCCATTTTGCTGATGCAAAATGCATCAGCAGCTACGTAGTCACAAAGGGAGGCATAACAGGGATTAAAACCCACCCCAGCTACGGGGTCGCGTCCGCAAATGGAACATATTGAAATATAGTACAGTATGGTTAATAAAACCAACACAGTGGCTTAATCAAAATAACAGCATATGAATGCAAAGCTGCTAGAGAAACACTAAAAGGGCCAACTAACGGCCCCAAATAAGAACAAAGTAAAAATCATATTATCCTAAAAAAAAACACCTACCAAAAATTAAAAAATAGTGGAACACTAGTAATAAAATTGCTAGTGTATAATATAACGGCAAGTGCAAAAGGCCATCAAGGGAGACTAGGGTAAATTCTTGTTTTGGCTATTTCTAATATAAACTTGATTTGATTGATTTGATTTGTATATAGATACGTTGGCTCCTCAGGCCACCATCTGATCCAGCTGGTTCCAACGTACAAACAGCAACCTAAAGCAACAAAGACTACCATCAAAACAGTAGAGATATGTAGAGTGGAGGCTAAGAAAGATCTGAGAACCTGATTTGGAGGTATTTGAATCAGAACACAGCTTCTGTGAGAACTTGCTAATTCCCACAAAAACATTCAAAATATTTGGGGGTTGATTCATTACTAACGCCAGGTATCGGCAGATCAGCGTCTGTATACCAGCGCTTAGAGCAACCACTAGTAGATGTTGTAAGCAGGTAACGGGCACTTTAAAAGAGCGCCGCAGTCGCTGTAGTAATCTGGCTGGTATTGATGAATGTGTTGTATGTATGCTGCGCAACCGACTCTCAGCGACTCACAACAAGTTGCACACACGCAGTGGTGACGCTCTGGATCTGGTCGCTACAGCATAGAGCGCCAGACGCTGTGTGATTAAAGTCTGTTTTTGAACACATATCCACCAGTAACAAGTGCCAGACCTGTAATGACAATTCTGCATAAAAAACTAAAAAATCAAAACAGTTTTTCTAGTCCGGGAGACGTCACACAATTTTTTGAGCTAAAAAAAATAATAATAATAGTAAAACCCTGTTTGAACAAAACAAAAGGAACGTCTATGGAAATGTATGGGAGAGCGACAGGTAGCGACAGGTAATACCTGGCGCTCTGGAAGTTAGAACGCTGGCGCTATGCGCTGAGCCGCCTATAATAATACATTGGACGCTACATGGTGCTGTTAGAGTCGCTCACCAGATTCACTTTCATAAATGTGGTTTTGCCTACAGCGCCCGGCGTTCACCAGACGTTGCCTGCCGCTACGAGGCGCTACCTGGAGCTATCCCTTGATGAATAACCCCCATGGTAACAGCAAGCCATGGTTTACCAGCAAGATCCACGCTTTATGAAAGCAAAAACAAGAAACCCACAAAGAGGAACACAAGGTAAAGTACAGGCAGCTGAGGAATGCACTGACCAGTGAGATTAGAGCTGCACAAAAGAACTATGCAAACAGATTAGTGTCTCGTTTCTCATCTGGAGATTCGAGGTCGGTCTAGAGAGGAATGAAATAGGCTACCAACTGCTCAATACTTTCTGCAGCAATGGCATCATGCAAGCAGCCAGAATAGGACCTGAATGTATTTTACTGCAGATTTGAGAAGGAGCCCCCCGAAGGGAAGTAGGATCACCCCTCCTCTTACCAAAATAGAGGAGAAACACTAGAATGATTAACTTAATCTGTACAGTCTAGAGGAAAGAAGGGAGAGGGGGGACATGATGGAGACCTTTAAATATGTGAAAGGATTGAAGAAGGTTCAGGAGGGAAGTGTTTTTAAGAAGAAACTTAATGATAGAACAAGGGGGCCAGTCTAAAGCTGGTCGGGGGGAAGATCAGGGGCAACGTTAGAAAATATCATATTACAGAAAGAGTAGTAGATGCTTGAAACAAAATTCCTCAGAGGTAGTTAAAAAATCAACAGTCACTGAATTTAAACATGCCTGGGATAAGCACACATCTTTCCTTAGATAAGGAGAACATACAGTAAACACATAAGGGCAGACTAGATGGGCCGTATGGTCACCTTCTGCTGTCACCCTTCTATGTTTTTATGAGCCAATAAGCATCAAAGAACTTGAGGTCAGGAAGCTTCTCCTGAGCCTTGATAAAACAAAGGTAACTGGGCTTGGAGTGGAATCTCACCTTCCTACCTTAAGGTGTGTGCTCCATAATTGCCCCCTGTCCATATAAATATCTTCAGAGAATACCTGGAGACTTGCATTGTCCCTACTTGCTCGACCTTAAAAATCTACCAAGGACCTTAACTACTACAAGCCTGTTGCATTAACATCAGTCACAATGAAAGCCTTTGAAAGGTTGGTCCTTTTCTCATGGCAATTATTCACATGTAATAAAAGCTTGGTCTAAGTTCATTTACCCTCCTCATTTTTTATAAAATCTTCAGTACACGAGAAACATCAAATCAATGTGACCACGTGACCACACTGAAAACTACCACGCTATGTTGAGTAATTCAAATTACAATTACAATCCAGTTACACAAGATCTTCCTTAGTGCACCTGTTACCAATCTGTCTGCTTACCAGACACATATTATGATTCATAGATCCAATACTTTCCTCCGATCCAAAGTCAGCTGCTTTTATATAGTTAAACAATCCTCTGAATGTCCTCCTTCAATATCATCTCCATTTATCTCTGTTCCAATCTCATTACATAATATACCTCGGAGATAAAATGAGAAGCAATTTCCACATAGTGTGAAACCATTTAATAAGAACATCTGAAATAAGCCAAAAACATACATAAATGTGGAGTAAATAAGCAGTGTTAAATTCAGATAAAGAGAAGATGGCATCCCTTCCTATACTTTGTTATGCAGTCCTGGCCTTTCTGTATATCACACTTGTCCGAGCTCATGGGCAGATGATTAATCTCCCTCCATATTGCCCTCCCGCTATCTAGATCACAACACTTCCGGCATGCGTTCTCACCTAATGCGTTTGGTCTCACTAGACTTTAACAAAGATAAAGTGTATGGCCATAAGTGCTCCTTTAATAGTGACGTATATCTCCTAGACAGTTGTGATCTTTACTAGAGATGAGCGAGTAGTGAAATATTCGAAATTTCGAATTTCGATTCGAATAGACCGCGTTACTCGACTACTCGACCGATTATCGAATCCCATTATAGTCTATGGGAAAAAAATGCTCGCCACTTGGAAATCTCAATTCGACCACTTGGAGGTCACCAAGTCCACCCTGAAACATCAGAAAATGATGCCAACACTGCTGGAATGCAACTGGGACAGCAGGGGAAGCATGTCTGGGTGCATATAACGCGCCCAAGTCGCACTATTACGCCACTATCACAGCCACTCAACAATACACTCCAAACACAATATAACTTCTACGTAAAGTGAGACAAGACAAGGAAACCTTCTTTCCTCTACATTGCCATGGACCCCAAGCCAAACTGTACAAAAAAGAAGAACAAAATTCTGCACCCCTTAAAATCACGTTGCCTAATGACAACCACAGATGGCATAGGCAAGGGGGAAAATAAATAGACCCCACCCCTAATTGTCATTGTGTGTGTGTGTGTGTGTGTGTGTGTGAGATGTGGTCAGACATGTCCTCTTGTGTCATTGTGTCACCCCAGCAGTAAGGGAAGCTTAAAGGAGGAGGTATGTTACAGTGTGTTACCCCAGCAGTAAGGGAAGCTTACAGGAGGAGGTTTGTTACAGTGTGTCACCCCAGCAGTCAGGGAAGCTTACAGGAGGAGGTTTGTTACAGTGTGTCACCCCAGCAGTCAGGGAAGCTTACAGGAGGAGGTTTGTTACAGTGTGTCACCCCAGCAGTAAGGGAAGCTTACAGGAGGAGGTTTGTTACAGTGTGTTACCCCAGCAGTAAGGGAAGCTTAAAGGAGGAGGTTTGTTACATTGTGTCACCCCAGCAGTCAGGGAAGCTTACAGGAGGAGGTTTGTTACAGTGTGTCACCCCAGCAGTCAGGGAAGCTTACAGGAGGAGGTTTGTTACATTGTGTCACCCCAGCAGTCAGGGAAGCTTACAGGAGGAGGTTTGTTACAGTGTGTTACCCCAGCAGTAAGGGAAGCTTAAAGGAGGAGGTTTGTTACATTGTGTCACCCCAGCAGTCAGGGAAGCTTACAGGAGGAGGTTTGTTACATTGTGTCACCCCAGCAGTAAGGGAAGCTTACAGGAGGAGGTTTGTTACAGTGTGTCACCCCAGCAGTCAGGAAAGCTTACAGGAGGAGGTTTGTTACATTGTGTCACCCCAGCAGTCAGGGAAGCTTACAGCAGGAGGTTTGTTACAGTGTGTCACCCCAGCAGTCAGGGAAGCTTACAGGAGGAGGTTTGTTACAGTGTGTCACCCCAGCAGTAAGGGAAGCTTACAGGAGGAGGTTTGTTACAGTGTGTTACCCCAGCAGTAAGGGAAGCTTAAAGGAGGAGGTTTGTTACATTGTGTCACCCCAGCAGTCAGGGAAGCTTACAGGAGGAGGTTTGTTACATTGTGTCACCCCAGCAGTAAGGGAAGCTTACAGGAGGAGGTTTGTTACAGTGTGTTACCCCAGCAGTAAGGGAAGCTTACAGGAGGAGGTTTGTTACAGTGTGTTACCCCAGCAGTAAGGGAAGCTTACAGGAGGAGGTTTGTTACAGTGTGTCACCCCAGCAGTAAGGGAAGCTTACAGGAGGAGGTTTGTTACAGTGTGTTACCCCAGCAGTAAGGGAAGCTTAAAGGAGGAGGTTTGTTACATTGTGTCACCCCAGCAGTCAGGGAAGCTTACAGGAGGAGGTTTGTTACAGTGTGTCACCCCAGTAGTCAGGGAAGCTTACAGGAGGAGGTTTGTTACATTGTGTCACCCCAGCAGTCAGGGAAGCTTACAGGAGGAGGTTTGTTACAGTGTGTCACCCCAGCAGTCAGGGAAGCTTACAGGAGGAGGTTTGTTACAGTGTGTCACCCCAGCAGTAAGGGAAGCTTACAGGAGGAGGTTTGTTACAGTGCGTCACCCCAGCAGTCAGGGAAGCTTACAGGAGGAGGTTTGTTACATTGTGTCACCCCAGCAGTCAGGGAAGCTTACAGGAGGAGGTTTGTTACAGTGTGTCACCCCAGCAGTCAGGGAAGCTTACAGGAGGAGGTTTGTTACATTGTGTCACCCCAGCAGTCAGGGAAGCTTACAGGAGGAGGTTTGTTACAGTGTGTCACCCCAGCAGTCAGGGAAGCTTACAGGAGGAGGTTTGTTACATTGTGTCACCCCAGCAGTCAGGGAAGCTTACAGGAGGAGGTTTGTTACAGTGTGTCACCCCAGCAGTCAGGGAAGCTTACAGGAGGAGGTTTGTTACAGTGTGTCACCCCAGCAGTAAGGGAAGCTTAGAGCTGAGACCTCTTAAAAATTGTGTGGAGGCCCAAGAGCTGAGACCTCCTAAAAATTGTGTGGAGGCCCAAGAGCTGAGACCTCTTGAAAATTGTATTAAGGCCCAAGAGCTGAGACCTCTTAGAAATTGTGTGGAGTCCCAAGAGCTGAGACCTCTTAAAAATTGTGTGGAGTCCCAAGAGCTGAGACCTCTTAAAAATTGTGTGGAGGCCCAAGAGCTGAGACCTCTTAAAAATGGTGTGGAGGCCCAAGAGCTGAGACCTCTTAAAAATTGTGTGGAGGCCCAAGAGCTGAGACCTCTTAAAAATTGTGTGGAGGCCCAAGAGCTGAGACCTCTCAAACATTGTGTGGAGTCCCAAGAGCTGAGACCTTGTAAAAATTGTGTGGAGTCCCAAGAGCTGAGACCTCTCAAACATTGTGTGGAGTCCCAAGAGCTGAGACCTCTCAAACATTGTGTGGAGTCCCAAGAGCTGAGACCTCTTAAAAATTGTGTGGAGGCCCAAGAGCTGAGACCTCTTAAAAATTGTGTGGAGGCCCAAGAGCTGAGACCTCTTAAAAATTGATTGTATTAAGCCCAAGAGGTGAGCCATAATTTTTTTTATTAATACAGCAATTCTACGGCGGTTAAGGAGGAGGAGGAGGAGGAGGAGGAAATGGCACTTCATACAGATGGCACTTCACTCTTGGCTGCTTTCCACTGTTGTACAAGCAAAGTCCGGGTCAATCCACTTGCTGTTCATTTTGATTAGCGTCAGCCTGTCGGCACTGTCGGTTGACAGGCGGCTGCGCTTATCGGTTATAATGCCCCCGGCTGCGCTGAACACCCTCTCTGATAGCACGCTGGCGGCAGGGCAGGCAAGCACCTCCAGGGCGTACAGGGACAGTCTTCCCCTTTGTTGTGTGCTGCCACTGCGGTCCAGACCTCCAGCCAGGACACCTCCACATCTGCCTCTGCCTCGGCTACTTTGGGGCCTTCTCCTTCAGCCCCCCTTCCCCCGCATCTTCGTCTGCACCTTCCATCTCCTCGTCCCATCAACTGTCCATCTCGCAGGCGTTCAACCGCAGGCGGAAGTACGCCTCCAGTCACCCCCAAGCCCAAGCCTTAACCTGCCTCATCTCCAAACTGCTGGCCCTGGAGATGTTGCCGTTTAGGCTTGTGGAGACGCAGGCCTTCCGTGACCTGATGGCGGCTGCCGCACCTCGCTATTCCGTCCCTAGCCGCCACTATTTTTCCCGGTGTGGCGTCCCCGCCCTGCACCAGCACGTGTCGCGTAACATCAGGCGGGCCCTGAGGTACGCAGTCAGCGCAAAGGTCCACTTGACCACCGACTCGTGGACAAGCGCTTGCGGCCAAGGACGCTACATCTCTTTGACGGCACACTGGGTGAATGTTGTGGAAGCGGGGACGGGGTCGCAAACAGGGACGGCCTACATACCACCCCCGCCCAAGATTGCCAGCACGGGTTCTGATAGACCCCCCTCCTCTTCCTCCTCCTCCTCCTCTGCCTTAACATTGCCCTCAGCCCCTAGCTGGAAGCGTTGCAGCACTGGCACGGGGAGACGTCAGCAGGCAGTGCTTAAGCTCATCAGCTTGGGCGACAGGAAGCACAGCGCCGCAGAGGTGAGGCACGCCATATTGCAGATGTGGCTGTCGCCGCTGCAGCTAGGACCAGGCATGGTCGTGTGCGATAACGGCCGTAACCTGGTGGCGGCTCTGGAGCTTGCAGAACTCAATCACGTACCATGCCTGGCCCACGTTTTTAATTTGGTAGTACAAAAGTTTCTAAAGACTTACCCCAACCTGGCAGAGCTACTGGTCAAAGTGCGGCGCTTGTGCGCTCACTTTCGGAAGTCAACTGTAGCTGCTGCTAGCTTAAAAAAATCCAGCAACGCCTCCATTTGCCTCAACATCGGCTGTTGTGCGACCTGCCCACTCGCTGGAATTCCACCTATTGCATGTTGGCCAGGGTGTGTGAGCAGCAGAGAGCATTGATGGAGTACCAGATGATGCATCCACGCGTGCATCCAACTCAGCTCCCTCAGTTTGCCAACCACGAGTGGCCATGGATGGCAGACATATGCGATGTATTGCGTATCTTTGAGGAGTCCACTAAGAAGGTCAGCAGCGAGGACGCTATAGTGAGCGTAACCATCCCGCTCCTATGCGTCCTTAAAGAATCGCTCATCGCAATAAGGGAGAACGCATTGCACACAGAGGAGACAGGGGTAGGAGGAGACGCAACACAGGTAGACAGTCAGACCACACTTTTGTCTGCTGCTCGGTGGCAGTTGCAGGAGGAGGAGGATGAGGAGGAGGAGGACAACGTGGAGGTGGCTGTGGAAGAGGATGCTGGCGGCAAGGGTAGCAGTCAGGCTGTGTGCGTCCCATTGGTTCAGCGCGGATGGGGCGGAGAGGAGGAGGAAGAGGAGGAAATGGAAAATGATCCTTCTGGTGGGGGCAGTGACATCATGCCTACTCAGAGTCTGGCACACATGGCTGACTTCATGCTGGGCTGCTTTTCCCGGGACATACGTGTTGTCCGGGTATTGGAGAACAAACTATACTGGGTGTTCGCACTCCTGGACCCCCGGTATAAAGATAACTTCTCCTCTTTTATTCCGGTAGAGGAGAGGACGAATCGATTACTGGAATACCAGTAATCAGAACATGATGCAGATTTTCCCACCCAGCATCGCTGGCGGCAGAGAGGAGAGTGTCTCCCAGAGTCTGACAACATCGATCAGGCCCACAGCCACCAGGGGAACACTCTCCAAGGTGTGGGACACGTTCATGTCACCCCCTCGTGCAACTTCCATCACTGCGGGGCCCGCTATCAGCAGGAGGGACAAGTATCGGCGGATGTTGCGGGACTACCTGGCAGACCACACCCCTGTCCTCCCCGATCCCTCGGCGCCCTACACTTACTGGGTCTCCAAGTTGGACACGTGGCTGGAAGGCAGCAAGACCGGGCGCAGGTTGTATTGCGTTTGCTCTCTCCCACTCAGCCCAGTGCTTGACTTCCAAGTGACGGCGCATGCCTGAGGTGGTCAGATTGCTCTTCTCAGAGCCCCTACTCAGTTTTGAGCGGCAGATTGCGCAAACCCCGCTCAGTTTGTCGTCCGCGCAAACATTAAAAAATCTCCACACCACAGAAGTACGAGGCCTCGATGGGGGAGCTTCGCGCGACTTCCTGCTGCCGGGAAGAGCTTCGGCCCTGCTCGCTGTGGCCTGCCTTCTCTGTCTGGACTGTCCTCTGCCTCTGGACTGTCCTCTGCCTCTTGCTGCCTTATTCGGTGATGCGCAGACCGCATCTCCACTGCTTTCCCCGCTGGACATCACCCCTGTCCAAGTGGGGTCGGTCATTTCGTCGTCCACCACCTCCTCTTCCACTTCCTCTCTCTGCTCCTCCTCCTGCCCACTGGACATTCCAACAGCCTCCCTTGATGGCAACTGCGTCTCATCATCATCGCTCATGATAGCAGATGCTGGTTCCGGGTCCACATCACTAGGAGATGGCGGATACTCAAGTGTTTGGGCATCACTACAAACAAATTCCTCTGCTAGCTCCTGGGATTCTTGCAGCACATCTGGAAAAGGACCCGAAAAGAGGTCCTGGGAGGGGTCAAGGGTGGGCTGACTCTGTTGGCCAGGTTGGGAGGAAGGAGGGTCAGAGTGAGACTGTGTGGATGACTGGGTGGTGGACAAGTGACTCGAAGCGTTATCGGCCATCCATTGCACCACCTGTTCACGCTGCTCAGGCCTCAACAGAGGTGTACCCCGCCCCCCGCATAACTGTCCCATAAAGGCAGGGAAGCTGGATGAGCGTAATGCTGGCTGCCCCTCACCAGCACGCATTGTATCCCCACTGGCTTCAACACGGTTTGTGCCCCCACCAGCATTTCCGCGCCCCCGTCCTCATCCACGTCCCTTTGCGCTAGCCCTCCGCATTTCAGACGTTTTACTTTTTTGGCCACGCGTTATGCCAAATATAAATATATTTTTTAGGAGACCTGGCTATACAGCCGTATACTGCCAGAAGGTGAAATGGTGCCTATACGCACCGGGTATATAACAGGGTTTTGTTGGCACAGAGGACACAAAACAGTAGAGCCAAATATAAATATATTTTTTAGGAGAACACCTGGCTATACAGCCGTATACTGCCAGAAGGTGAAATGGTGCCTATACGCACCGGGTATATAACAGGGTTTTGTTGGCACAGAGGACACAAAACAGTAGAGCCAAATATAAATATATTTTTTAGGAGAACACCTGGCTATACAGCCGTATACTGCCAGAAGGTGAAATGGTGCCTATACGCACCGGGTATAAAACAGTGTTTTGTTGGCACAGAGGACACAAAACAGTAGTGCAAAATATAGTTTTGTATATAGGTGCTAATACACCACTGAAGTCTTTCTGTCCCTATTCCAGCAGCAGCTACCAGTCACTAAAGCAGCCGTTTTGAGCAGAGTGTATATAGTTTTGTACATAGGTGGTAATACACCACTGAAGTCTTTCTGTCCCTATTCCAGCAGCAGCTACCCCTCACTAAAGCAGCCGTTGTGTGCAGTGTGTATATAGCTAGAATGAGCTATATACCGTTCAGCATAGTAGCCCTAATAAGGACTCTCAATGACTCTCTTGTCTTCTGGTAGCTGGTATATATGGTGGTAAATGCGATATTCTAAGCTTCTGGGGCCCTGCCTGCCTACATATGAGCTATATACTGTTCAGCATAGTAGCCCTAATAATAAGGACTCTCAATGACTCTCTTGTCTTCTGGTAGCTGGTATATATGGTGGTAAATGCGATATTCTGAGCTTCTGGGGCCCTGCCTGCCTACATATGAGCTATATACTGTTCAACATAGTAGCCCTAATAAGGGCTCTCAATGACTCTCTTGTCTTCTGGTAGCTGGTATATATGGTGGTAAATGCGATATTCTGAGCTTCTGGGGCCCTGCCTGCCTACATATGGGCTATATACTGTTCAGCATAGTAGCCCTAATAATAAGGACTCTCAATGACTCTCTTGTCTTCTGGTAGCTGGTATATATGGTGGTAAATGCGATATTCTGAGCTTCTGGGGCCCTGCCTGCCTACATATGGGCTATATACTGTTCAGCATAGTAGCCCTAATAATAAGGACTCTCAATGACTCTCTTGTCTTCTGGTAGCTGGTATATATGGTGGTAAATGCGATATTCTGAGCTTCTGGGGCCCTGCCTGCCTACATATGAGCTATATACTGTTCAACATAGTAGCCCTAATAATAAGGACTCTCAATGACTCTCTTGTCTTCTGGTAGCTGGTACATATGGTGGTAAATGCGATATTCTGAGCTTCTGGGGCCCTGCCTGCCTACATATGAGCTATATACTGTTCAACATAGTAGCCCTAATAAGGGCTCTCAATGACTCTCTTGTCTTCTGGTAGCTGGTATATATGGTGGTAAATGCGATATTCTGAGCTTCTGGGGCCCTGCCTGCCTACATATGAGCTATATACTGTTCAACATAGTAGCCCTAATAATAAGGACTCTCAATGACTCTCTTGTCTTCTGGTAGCTGGTATATATGGTGGTAAATGCGATATTCTGAGCTTCTGGGGCCCTGCCTGCCTACATATGAGCTATATACTGTTCAACATAGTAGCCCTAATAAGGGCTCTCAATGACTCTCTTGTCTTCTGGTAGCTGGTATATATGGTGGTAAATGCGATATTCTGAGCTTCTGGGGCCCTGCCTGCCTACATATGAGCTATATACTGTTCAGCATAGTAGCCCTAATAAGGGCTCTCAGTGACTCTCTTGTCTTCTGGTAGCTGGTATATATGGTGGTAAATGCGATATTCTGAGCTTCTGGGGCCCTGCCTGCCTACATATGAGCTATATACTGTTCAGCATAGTAGCCCTAATAATAAGGGCTCTCAATGACTCTCTTGTCTTCTGGTAGCTGGTATATATGGTGGTAAATGCGATATTCTGAGCTTCTGGGGCCCTGCCTGCCTACATATGGGCTATATACTGTTCAGCATAGTAGCCCTAATAATAAGGACTCTCAATGACTCTCTTGTCTTCTGGTAGCTGGTATATATGGTGGTAAATGCGATATTCCGAGCTTCTGGGGCCCTGCCAGCGACAGCCTGTCTTTTCCTGCTGTGAGCGTCTATCCCTCACTAAGTTCAAGCTGCTAATGCTGACGAAGAGGAAGTGCTGAGTTTTGTAGATTCGAGGTCACATGGTTTTTCCAGCCAATGCGTCTAGACGCCGTTCTCGCGATGCCAGCGTCCTCCCAGGACCTGTCCCACCCCCCCCTGCATGGTGATTGGTGTAAAAAACGCGCCAGGGAAGGTGTGAGGGGAAACGAATTGTGAGTGTGCCATCGCCGCTGTACTCGATCGAAATCGAGTATGACGAATAGCGTAGTATTCGATCGAATACCGACTCGGTCGAATACTACTCGCTCATCTCTAATCTTTACCAGTGCAATGGACCTGCACTGGTCCTGTCATGTTATCTCCATGATTCTATAATTACAGAAAATCATACCAATTATGGTTTGTGCTTCCCTAGGTAAGCCTAGTTAAAATGTCCAGAGTTCATACAGCATTCACCTCTCAACAAAAGTCAGGACAATAGCCCCAATTATTTGATGATGATATTTGCGTGAGAAGCCAAGGATCTTATGGGACTGTGTTATCTCTTTGTGCCACTAGCTCATCCTCACAATTTAATAGTACGAATAGAAGAACTAATTAAAAATGTATATTTAACATAGATCACTTCTGTAATCAATGTATTTTATACAGAACCAATGTATCTGCCTATATAAAATTAAACTAAGTTAAAAACATCATCAAATCATCTGATCAACATGATCAGAAATCATTTTTTAATTTATTATTTATGCAGTATCTAAAAAGGCGTTGAGGCCGCACTCAGGGGCGGGCTGGCCATAGAGCATACCGGGCAAAATCCCGGTAGGCCGGTGCCAGGGAGGGCCGAAAGTCGCAGTGTTCCTTGTAAGATGTGCGGGAGCGCGGCCGCGCACGTTGTGCAGCTGTCATTTTTTTTTTTTTTTACATTGGTGGCTCAGTGGAACCAAAAACTCCTCTCCTGTTTCCCCTACTGCGGAGGACAGCCCAGAGCACAGCACAGCAGAGGCCAGCACTTCCGTTTCCTGTCATGCTGGCCGGCCAGCGCGGGGAGAGGATGGCGTGACTGATCAAACAGAGAAACTGTGATTGATGGCTGGAGCAGAGGTCGGTGAGTGGGGAGGGGGGAGAGAGAGAGAGAGTCTGAGTGTGAGTGTGTGTGTTGCAGCCATAGCCCGAGGAGAGGAAGGGGGGAGGGAGAGAGAGAGATGTGTGTGTGTCTGTCTCACCCACGAGGACAAGTTAGCAGCCTGCAGACACCATGAAGGAGAGAAGAACTCAACAACAGAAAGGATTCTCCATCTTGGCAGTGAAGTGGCTCCAGGTGAGTCCATGCTGTTGCTGTATTGTGTTCCAATAAACCTCAAACTAAATGCTAATACTAATTAATGGTGCAATGTTTTTCTCTTAACCCACCCTGCCCTGCCCATCTACCCACCTGCTCACTCACCCACCTATTATTTCAACTGCCTAATCCACCCACCTATCTATATACCTGCCACTCACCTACTATCTACCTACCCAGACCCTGGGCCATCAGCAGACTCAAGTGTTGTGCAGGCGGAATCAGCGGATTCTGACGTGGAGGTGGCAGTCACCCACCCACCTACCTACCTGCCTGACCACCTGCCCACTCGCACATCTAAATACCCACCAACCAACCCTCCTGTCAACCCGCCCCCTTTATACCCTAATAGAGTGTAAGCTCTTCTCCCTCTGTATCCTCCCTTATACCCTAATAGAGTGTAAGCTCTTCTCCCTCTGTATCCTCCCTTATACCCTAATAGAGTGTAAGCTCTTCTCCTTCTGTATCCTCCCTTATACCCTAATAGAGTGTAAGCTCTTCTCCCTCTGTATCCTCCCTTATACCCTAATAGAGTGTAAGCTCTTCTCCTTCTGTATCCTCCCTTATACCCTAATAGATTGTAAGCTCTTCTCCTTCTGTATCCTCCCTTATACCCTAATAGAGTGTAAGCTCTTCTCCTTCTGTATCCTCCCTTATACCCTAATAGAGTGTAAGCTCTTCTCCTGTATCCTCCCTTATACCCTAATAGAGTGTAAGCTCTTCTCCTGTATCCTCCCTTATACCCTAATAGAGTGTAAGCTCTTCTCCTCCTGTATCCTCCCTTATACCCTAATAGAGTGTAAGCTCTTCTCCCTCTGTATCCTCCCTTATACCCTAATAGAGTGTAAGCTCTTCTCCTCCTGTATCCTCCCTTATACCCTAATAGAGTGTAAGCTCTTCTCCTGTATCCTCCCTTATACCCTAATAGAGTGTAAGCTCTTCTCCTCCTGTATCCTCCCTTATACCCTAATAGAGTGTAATAGAATAGGGCGGCAGCAGGGGCATTAAAAAAGTTTGCTTTCAGCATTTGCATTGCACCAGTATTGTTATGGGGCCCCAGCAGCATGGACACTGCTGTTTTATGGGGGGTTTTTTTGTACAGTTTTTACAGTTTGTGGTTGTTGATTTTCTTGAGTACCCCCCCTGCCCGCACATGGTATGACCCAGTATCTATTGAGGACGCACAGCTGGGAGCTGGACTGTGGTGTAGCAATGTATTGTATAGACAGATGCAAGCTTCTTTACATGGCCCTTCCCTGACATCCTGATTTGGGATGCCCCATTGTGTCAAATTCCCAGTAAAAATACCTGGCCGCTAATCAAACAACACATGCGTGGTTCAAACATGTGTCTGCACCAGCTAGAGGCTGGTGGGATGTGGCTGGCAGCCAGCTCAGCTGCACCCAGCCCTTAGCGAGGAGAACCCATGCATGAGCCAGTGGATCGCTGGTCAGGTAAGTTTTACTGGTGATCTGAGGGGGTTGCACAAAATGGGGCAACCCAAATCAGGGCGCCCCACAGAACAGGACCAAAACTCTTTGAAGTGGACCAAAACCCAGGATTTTGACTATCCTAAGCCAGCGTCCTAAGTGCAGTGGCGCATGCGTGAGCCGCAGCCGCATCCCCAGCTACCCTCAAACGGGGAACGTCCCCGCACCGGCCATTCACAAATGCCTGGCGCGGGCATGCGCCCTGCTAGAGGGATAGCCGGGATGCGGCCGTGGCCCGCGCATGTGTTGTTGGACCGGAAAGTAAGGTAAGTGTAGCAGGTAACCTGGGGAGTTTCACACAGAGGGGCATCCCGATTTTGGATGCCCGGGTGGAGGTCCCGGGCTGATCCTGCTCAGATATATATATATATATATATATATATATATATATATTAATGTGGCGTTGACTCACTTTACCGGGCCGAGCACAGTACAGAAGGGCCAGTCTGACCAAAAAGTCCAGGGCCGTTTTTTGGTCCCAGTCCGCCCCTGGCCGCACTCAATGTTTATCTAACATGTATATTCATTCTGATGCCCTTTCATATTAGTGCCCCTCTAATGTGAATGTATCCTATTTATAGCACAGTATTGAAGAACACCAAGATCTGAATTAATGGGGATTCGCATATCCCCGTTTAATATTATATATATGTTCTTTTAAGCGTGTTTTACCTTATGTGGTCTGGTGGTTCTTCCCATGTAATTACAGGGGCAGGTAAAGATGTACAAAACAAAAGTGAAGCAACAAGTTATAATTTGTTGACTTGTTTATTCTTTATTTGTGGATTTAAAGACCGTAACACTTCTTTTGGGGCAATTTCCTATCCCGGACCCACCGGGGCACAGGGCAACCCTTGGGTGTGTGAAGTATAGAAGTGATGTCAGGCAAGCCAGCTTGGAGAGCGACCAAGTGCACAGAATTGAACAAAAGCAAGTCTTGGTAAAACACTCTCTGTTTATTATCTGCTCGGCGAATGGTTAAATATATTTCAACAAATAATAAGCACCTCCCATTTGGGACTTTCCACACTTGATAATTCTATATTTTACACTTGCAAGGTGAAATTTTAACACACTATCACGTGGGTGCTTGTGGTCAGCCATTTCAGCAGAAAACGGTTATCTTGTTAGTACATCTTTGCAGCTACAGTTAGAAAATGTCTCGTACGCAGGATATAAAATGAGGAAGTAAGATTGCGGTTAAGCCATGTTTTCCTGAGTACGTGCAAGAAGCTCAAAAGACATTTCTATAGCAAGAAACACATTTTGGAAGCAAGCTATTACACTCAATTACACAAAATGGAGTCTAGATCTAAAATGGATGCTGTCAGGCTAAGCAGCCATTCCTTCAACCCCCTCTTTTGGGCCTGGCCTGCCATGGCCCAATTATACAGAGGTGACGGAATGGGCGCAATCATTACAGTCAGATCTGTTCTGTTGCAGGGCCGTATAGTGGGCCCACTTCATCCATAGGTTAGTGTTGCTATCAAACCCCGTCTCAGAAGAAAACGTGTCTTCAGGATTTGGGTCCATACGAACCCTTACACTCCTCAGAAGTTGTACTATATCTTCTGTTCCTAGGGGGGAAGTGGTGGTGCTGGTATTTTGGGGTTTATCTCTTACGTTTTTCAAGTAAAATTTACCCTTGCATCTGGGATTTCCCCCACACCCCCCCGAAGGATGGGCCCCCAGCCAGTATGTTCCACTATCACTATCTGCGGGGGTCTCTAAATTCAATACAAGTGTTATGCACTGGTCTCGGGGCTTACTGTTCATAGTACAGACCTGATGACTTGATCTGCTAATGGACATTCAGTCCAGGAGGTTTTTCCCATTGGGGGCTTTTTTCTGGGCCGCGCTCTGGGGTTTATAATTCCAGTTTGATTTTCCTGTGTTCCATCCCACCGCCCCCCAATAATCACAATTTTCTCCCCAATACCCATCAATTACACAAATATAGAGGGTGGTTGTTAGATACCCCAACATGAACATATTTATTCTTCCTAGGTCTTCACAATTTACCAGAGCACAAAAATCCAGAGTAAAAGTCATAACCTGCATAGAGGTATTGTACCAGAGGGTACTAGTTACATAATGGGAATTATCAACCACCTCTTGTACAGTTCCTTTTGCTCTAGAGTATGGGGCTCTTAAAGATGGGATTGTTTTTTTATCTCTGGGGGGTTCTGTAGAATTCCCCCCTTTATGTGTCATCATGGGAATTGGACATAAAGAAAGGCTGCTAAGGGAGCCACATGCTAGGGACAACATCAGTATTACCGTTGAGAAGAAAGCTAAAATCATTAGCATGCATGATTGAGGGGAATTCAGACAGAAGGATGAAATCCAGATTCTTCTCTTCGGAGCCTGTGTCCTTGGTTGGGGCTCTATTACCAACCTCTTCTCGCTTCCTTTGTGAAGCATCTGTCTGTGTTCCTTCAGCGGCGTTAGCTGCTCCTTTACCAGCCTCGATATCGGCTTCATCGAGAATCCTCAGATCAGGTACTTTCTTTATCCTAGAGGCGTGTATCCATGAGTTGGAGCTTTCCACCAGGACAGCTGTGCGTGCGACGGCGATCACTCTCGTCTCTGGTCCGTAAGGGAAATCGAGCCTGCGCGTTGGGTTGAGTTGCCTCACCAGAACCCGGTCTCCAATCCTTAGGTTATGAAGAGGCGTTTCTAAAAGAGAAGGAGAGTTCTGACAGACCTTTTGTTCATTTGTGGTTAAAGATACAATCAGATTTTCCACATACTTTTCCTGTCTAGCTTTTAAGTCTTTTCCTGAATCAAGGGGTTTGTTTCCCCTCTTCCAAGGTATGGGAAAAGGTCTTCCCATTAGCACCTCATATGGTGACAATCTAGTGGTCTTATGAGGGGTCATTCTTATTTCTGCAAGTACTGCAGGTAGGTGGTCTTTCCACCTGATGAAAGTTGCGTTTGTAGCCTTCCTGAGTTTCTCTTTAATGGTCCTATTCATCCTTTCTACCAACCCTGAGCTCTGGGGGTGATAGGGGATGTGAAATTTCCAATTTATTTCTAATCTCTCAGCTAATTCTTTACAAACTTGAGAGGTGAATGCTGGACCGTTATCGGTACGGACCTGGGTTGGGCATCCAAAACGGGGTATTATTTCTGTGGTCAAGATTTTGGCAACTGTCTTTGCATCTTCTTTGCGTGTGGGGAAAGCTTCTACCCATCTAGAAAACATATCTATGATAACCAATAGGCATTCTGTTCTACTACCTGGCTTTACAGTGATATGTGTAAAATCCATTTGTAGGTCTGTGAAAGGTTCTGTGGGGTATGTGAGATGATCATGTATGGGCTTGTTAGGGTTGTTTGGGTTGTTCCTCTGGCATATGATGCATTTGTAAACAAAATTTTGAACTAGCGCTCTACAGTCTAAAACGTAAAAGTACTCATTTAGTGCTTCTATGGTGTTGTTTGCGCTTCTGTGACCTACCCCATGTGCTTGGGAAATGAAAATTGGGGCACAAGCTTGGGGAATACATGGTTTCCCCTCTTTGCACCAAAAGCCGGAGGTCTTTGTTGCACCCTTCTGAGTCCAAGCCTCAATTTCATCGCAGGTGACTTGTTCCTGTAATGTGCCTAAAACATGGTCTAGACATTCTAATGACATTTGTGCAGTTACTGGGGCGGCCAATAGGGGGGATGACAGTATTGAAGTGTATCCTGTTCGGGCTGCCTCCTTGGCCGTTTTATCTGCTAGTGCATTTCCTAGCGCTATTTCTGATTGTCCTCCGGTGTGTGCTTTACAGTGTATAACTGCGATTTTCTTAGGGAGCTGGACGGCTTGCAAGAGGGACTTTATGAGAGTGTGGTGGGCGATGGGCTTACCATCTGCTGCCACAACCCCTCTCTGTTCCCAAATTCTTGCAAAATCGTGTATTACCCCAAAGCAATATTTTGAGTCTGTGTACACATTAACAGCCTGGTCTTTGAACAGCTCGCAGGCTCTTGTGAGAGCAATGAGTTCTGCGGCTTGGGCAGATTTAAAGGGTATCCTTTTAGCCTCTAGAATTAAGTCCGGTAATTGTACAACAGCATACCCTGTGAGGTATACTTGGTCTTGGGGTCTGGAGCAGGACCCATCTACAAAAACGTTCTCTGCGTCAGGGATGGGGGTTGACAGCAAGTCAGGGCGTGGTGCCGTGTCTTTTTGGATCTGTGTCCTGCAGTCATGATCAGGGGGGATTTTGTCATGCTCACCTTTTATTCCCAGCATTGCGTTCAGGACCGGAGCTGGTCCTGCGGTGTGGGGTGAATACACTATTTTCAAATTAGGGTTAGACAACAGTATAACTTCATAACCACTCATCCTTTGTGCTGTCATATGTTGCGTGAAAACATTCTTCAGCAAGTATGACACATTGTGGGATGCATGTAGGATCGTCTGATGACCCAGAGTAACAGCTGTGGCTTGTTCCATAGTCATGGCACAAGCGGCCAAAGCCCTTAGACACCCTGGCATAGCCTGAACCTGTAGAGGCAATAGCTTAGAAAAAAATGCTACAGGTCTCATCCTACCCCCGTGTTCCTGAGCCAACACCCCGGCATAGGTCTTACAAGATTCTCGAACATACAGATGAAAAGCTTTTACATAATTAGGCAGACCTAAACCCGGGCTACTAGACAAGGCATCTTTTAATGTGCAAAAAGCACTAACCATTTCTTGTGACCATGATATGGTGTCCGGCATATCTGAGAGGGTGCATGCTCTCAGTATGTTATCATAGTGGGAGGAGTCAGGTATCCACTGGCGGCAATAACCTGTCATGCCCAAAAAGGTCAACATTTCCTTTTTGGTGCGTGGGCGGGGCAGACCCACAATGGCAGCTACTCTCTTAGGACTAATTTCTCTTTGTCCTTCAGAAAGTACAAAACCTAAGTACTCAACCTTTTTTAGACACCAGTGTAACTTTTCTCTAGACACTTTGAAACCACTTTCACATAGAACATTTAATAATTCTATACCATCGGCCCGGGCGGCCTCCTGGGAGTGGCTGGTCAATAGGACGTCGTCCGCATAACACAAGCACACTGACCCATGCCTAGGTGTATAGCTTTTGAGCACTTCTCGGAGCACGATAGCAAAAACCACTGGGCTGTTCAAGAATCCCTGAGCCAATCGTTTGAACATTAATTGTTGCCCGCGGTAACAAAAGGCGAAAAGAGGCATGGTGTCAGGGTGAATGGGTATCCCAAAGAACGCGTTCTTTAAATCCAGAACGCTAAATGTGCCAAAATTATGGGGGATTGACGTGAGGAGAGAGACCACATCTGGTACTACCGGGGCCAGAGGTACAACTATAGCATTAACTGCCCTCAGGTCTTGGACGAACCGGTAGGTCCCATCTGTCTTTTGCACTGGATTTATTGGTGAATTATAAGGTGACACTGTTGGTTCTATGGTGCCATCTTTAAGATTCCCTCAATCTTCTCCTGTGAGAGGGGGTATTGTTTGATGTAAGGTGGACGAGAGTTCGGTTTCAGCACAGCCTGATAAGGGGTACAGTCAATTAGCCCCACATCATAGGTGTCTTTTGCCCATACTCTGTCATCCACCTTGTTCCCTAGAGAATCACACAATTGATTTTGGGGTAGGGAGAAAAAGACCTTCAGTACATCACTAAAAATACTTACCCCTCCCTCTTTCGTCGTGCCGATGGAGAGTCCTAGTTTACCCATGAGATCTCTACCTAACAGATTGACTGGGCAACTGTCCATTAGTCTAAAACAGTGTTCTATATGTCCCTCAACTTCCAACTGGTTTTGTATATCGTCCTCATCTAACTGGTTTTCCTCTAAAGTGGGGTATATTGCCCCGATTACTTTTACTGTGTCTAATGATGGAAAACAACTATCTGTCACCGTGGTCTTGGTGGTGGTGTATTTAGTATTAACCTTAGTATATGGCGGCGGGGCACTGGGGATTTCCTGCCTCAGTTTTTTTGTCTTTAGTCTTGAAGCCATTTGTTCTCTCTCTTTCTTATGGGCCTCTTTACATTTCTTTTTATCAAGTTTATCTTTCTTTCTAGTCAACTTTCCAGTTTTCTCATACCAACCCGGGGCGACTTCTAGCCACTTAATACCACATTCCTTCATGTAGGACATGTCCCAATCAGGGTCTCCCTCGTAGTATGGCCAAGCTTTCCTATCCCCCAGGCATAGGCCTTTTATCATATCCATGTGATATGGATTATTAGCGCCCTCTCTAGGGAAAGGATAAATGGCCTCTAAGCCTTCTGTCCACCCTGCCAAGTTGTCTATGAAAGGCAGGGTGTGGTAACTTCCTCCTAACTGCCTTTCTACATAGTGTGTACAGTCTTCTCCTACCAAGGGAGCCTTAGTTTCTTGTTGACCCATTACATATATAAGACAATTATCTCTAAAAATTTCTAAATATTTACACAGTGACGACAGGGTCTCGCTCACTTTCGAGTCTGTATGTGCCACACAACAAATAGATCTTATACAACTACGCGATAGAAAGATATAAGCAGACAGAATGGCCCTGAAATTACTCCATGTTCACACACCACGGTTCCCTCTTAATACATTTCTATAGCGTGCTTCTACAGACAACCCGTGTCTACTTAAAGTCACCCAGACTTTGTCTATGCCTTTGCGAGAGATACTTAGGGCAGTACAGAGTTCTTCAAGAGGTAAATAGAATCAAAATTCACTTACCCCTTAAAGGTGTACTGGCCGCATCCTCCACCAACTTCTATTATCTGTTGTGCTAACTGTACAAGCTGTACATCTCCCACATTTATAAAATCCTAACATTACTCTTTGGTGATAGTAACGGGCTTCAGGCCATGTATATAAAATTTCAACAGTTTAGAACCAAGATTAGCTGCTCATCTGAACACAATCTTGGGTTTATTTAGAAGAGTTGGGTCGATTATTAATATGTGAGTAATTATTAACCTGACCACGTTACCTTCAATTTTCTAAAGCTGAAAAAATTCAATAATTAAAATTCAAGTGCACTTCATGTTTAAAAAGCTGATTATGGAATTTTTTAGAGCTTTATTTCTCAGGCTGTAGATAATTGGATTCATTAACGGGGTGACTACAGTGTACAGCAATGACAGGAACTTAGCGATGTGTCCTAACTGTCCTCTATGCGGAAACAAATAAACACTAAAGAGAGCGCCATAAAAGATGAACACCACAGATAAGTGAGAACTGCAAGTTGAGAAGGCTTTCTTTCTCCCAATAATAGACTTGATTTTAAAAATGTCGATTATAATGTAAATGTATGATACAATGACATTACAGAAAGGGATGACAATAGCAACAGCAGCAATAAGTTTCACGTCTAATTGAACAATGGTTGTATCTGTGCAGGAGAGTTCTAAGATTGGCTCAAGATCACAGAAGAAATGGTCTATTATATTTGGGCCACAAAATGTTAATGTTAATATAGTTAATACATCATCCAATAATATCAGGACACTTAATATCCAGCATGTGGCCACCATCCTCCAGCAAACCTGGTGGGTCATTATTAGAGTATAATGCAAAGGCTTACAGATGGCCAAATATCTGTCATAGCTCATCACTGACAGTAGAAGCATTTCCATACTCTCTGAAATACCAAAGAAGTAAAACTGAGTGATACAAGCAGGAAATGATATTCTGGCCTCCTTTGCCATTACAGTATGAAGCATATTCGGAAGAATATCCATTACCAGTAAGATATCTAAAACAGAGAGCTGGGAGAGAAAGAAATACATGGGGCAATGGAGGGTCTTGCTGTAAGCCACCACTGTGATGATCAGTAGGTTTCCACATATTGTTAGGCTAGAAATCAAAAGTAAGATACAAAAGACCAAAACTATAAGATTTTGTGGAAGTTGGAATCCAATCAGCACAATGATCTTAGCAGACGTTACATTATTTTCATCCATGACCTGACAAAGAAATCTGAACTAATGTTGAAGGACAGGATAAGATACCAATCTTCACTCCTAAGAAGCGAAATATATTTAAACCAAATCTTAAAGAGGAAGTCCAAGTATTTTGTAACTCTACACCCAGCCTTTCTCTCCCCTTGGGCTGTTACAACCAAAGAAGCAGTTGCTTTACCCCAATTGTTTCTATTGCACTAAGCTGTAATACATTGTAAAGCAGTAATGATCCTTTTTTAACCATATAACTAGCATACAGACAGCTTACAGTGCAATGTGATGTGTGCATAGCACTGTGTGTGTGTGTGTGTGTTTGTGGGAGGGGCGCTGTGAAGATTGTCTCCTCTGTAGTTTATTGTAGATTAAGTAGTGTGTTTAGGATTAATGTCCATTTATAGAACTTTTCAACTTTTTTACAGTTACTCTACTATGTTTGCTGAATATGTTTATGAACTTGTATTAAATATTTTCCTTCCTCTACATTTTGAAGTGCCCCTTAGAGGTTAGAGATGGGCGAACCCGTCCACTTCAGCCAGGAGTCAGGTTTCGTGTTCGGAGTCTGGCTGAACCACAGGAAAGCTAGTTGATGGGCCTACGGTTGCAGGAAGCTGCCGTGACTTACCTCTGCTCGACCCTCTTCCGACAGTGGCGGCTGAAAGGCAGCAGCCTCTGAATTTGGCCCAAGATTCTTAGTACCACCACAGCTGCTAACAGAAGTTCAGGTCAGGTTAATTTCAATTGGGACCAGGTTTGGGTCCTCGAACACGAACATTTATTCAATTAACTCGCCGAACCCTTACTTTGGTGGGTTCGTCCATGCCTGTTCTCTGTGCCATTGGCTACGAAACAAGCCTGAAGCATGATTGTTTAAGAAAAGGTGTACTTTTCATAAAATAATTGTTTCCAAAATTTCAGCGTCATTGGTTCACAAGGACTTTCATTACATAATGCAACAGACTTGTTTAGATGTTCAATTGCAAGCTTCTGACACTGTGTTGTGTTCTAATGACTATTTTAGGAAGATCATATTTATGTGTCACGGATCAGTAGTTGTACCATAACTCTAGAGTCTTCTAAACCTTCCTAAAGGTTTTTGCAGTCAAGCAAGGGTTCTGATTTTCCTTTCTAACAATCCTTTGAGCAGCCATCTCTGAAAATATCTGGGTCTTTCTGACCTAGTTTTGACCTCCACTACTTCTGCTGTCATATCCTAATCCTAAAGATAAAATGGCTACCTGAAACCATTTTTCTATCTGTTATCTATCGTTTTTGTGGCCCCGTCCATTTTCATTTTCAGAGTATTAGGCAGCTGCTTAGAAAAATCCACAGCTGCTTAATTTTAGACAAAATTAGAGGAATTAGAGGAATTTGGTTACTTAGAATGTGTTGACATTTCCATCACCCGGCCATCAATCTAACATGCAAAGTTATCCGAGCATACACATTTCCTTGTTCCTTGTTCCTTGTCGAATTGTACAAAACCAAAATCATAAACTCATATTACAAAAATGTTGATTTTTTTTTATTTAATGCCTTATAGAGATCACTTCATCTTCAACTTGCTTAACCGGTCATAGTAACAGTAACTTGGATGAAAACCTTTGCATGTCACTGTAATTTGAAGCAATAAATATTAGTAAAATGTAATAGAAGCAATGGGAGAATATTACCCCCAGGCATGGAGGCAGGAATATAGATGTCAACATAAGAGGCTAAATGATGTCTCCTGTATTGCAGCTCCCTCCCACATTAAATGTTTAAAAGAGCTGTGTTTTTATAGAGATCAGCTTGACACATCTCATTGTAAAGGTGGGAATATGATACTCTGAAGGGATGATTATCAATCACGCGAGGGAAATATTGTGCTAATTATTTAATTGTGATAATCTCCTGCCTGTTTACTATTAGAAAAGAGAAAAAGTTAAAAAATTCAACTCTGTCTTTCAAGTAAAATTATGAGTAAAAATATATGACTTGCTTTAAAATACAATTCAGATGATTCAACGAATATCGCCCAAAAATGTTGTTTCTTCCGAATCAAATTTTACGAATCGCTCATCTCTACAGATGTTAACTGCTTATAAAAATAAACTCTCCTGCAGCCTCAAGCAACTTCTCGATTGGTGGACAGAAGGGATCTAGCCGGCCAGTATTAAGGAAGGCATTCAGAAGGGTTCCAGCCAGCCTGTTGGGCTTTGTCTGGCTTCTGGGTGTGCTTACTACCCTCGGTGGTTTCTCTGCGGGCCGGTGAGCTCTTGATTTTTGGCATCTTGGGTTTCCAACCTGCCTTTCAGCGATCAGATGGATGCAACCCGAGGGCTAAAGAGCAGAGCTTGACGCAGCCTCCAGCAACTTCTCGATTGGTGGACAGAAGGGATCTAGCCGGCCAGTATTAAGGAAGGCTTTCAGAAGGGTTCCAGCCAGCCTGTTGGGATTTGTCTGGCTTCTGGGTGTGTTTACTACACTCGGTTTCTCTGCGGGCTGGTGAGCTCTTGATTTTTGGCATCTTGGGTTTCCAACGTGCCTTTCAGCGATCAGGTGGATGCAACCCGAGGGCTAAAGAGCAGAGCTTGACGCAGCCTCCAGCAACTTCTCGATTGGTGGACAGAAGGGATCTAGCCGGCCAGCATTAAGGAAGGCTTTCAGAAGGGTTCCAGCCAGCCTGTTGGGCTTTGTCTGGCTTCTGGGTGTGCTTACTACCCTCGGTGGTTTCTCTGCGGGCCGGTGAGCTCTTGATTTTTGGCATCTTGGGTTTCCAACCTGCCTTTCAGCGATCAGATGGATGCAACCCGAGGGCTAAAGAGCAGAGCTTGACGTCAGTAGTCTGGAGTGGAAATGGCCCACCGAAAGTGATGTCAGCCTGTGGATTGCATGCGTCCATAACCACAGTAAGAGATCAGTTAATAGCACAGTCGGTGCAGGGACAAATAGTACCCTTGCATTCACTATTTAAATAAAAGTTAGACCTAACACTGTATAGAGAGGCAGCAGGTGATTTTTTTTTTTTACCTATTTCAGGAAAAAATGTCATGCCACTAATCCTAAGAAATGTGGAATGGTGCCTTGATTTTTTCATAAAATGCAGAGTGAATTCCGTTTCAGAATCTAAATAAAATGCCCCAAATCCGAGTTAGCACAACTCTGCAAAGTGAACTCAACATAAAAATTACAGGTTAATAACGAAAGCCTTAATGTTTTAGTAAGAGGGGTTATTGGAAAACATAGGTTGGTAGAGTTATTAAAAATATTTTATATAGCATTGACAAAACCATTGTTTTCTTCCGCTATACTAATGTTGGGTATGTTCATGTTAAAAAGGAGGCCATATGAAAATGTCAGAGCACAGTACTACAGTGTGATTTATTTGGTTCTGTACTTTGATGTTTAAAAGGAGCAGATGACAGTGCTGACTGATCATCACCTTTTCCTGGGTCCATGTGCTCTAGTGCTTTGTGCAATCTGCTGATTCTATTTTTAGACATAGCTTCGACCTTGACTACTCCTTCGGCTTCTCCCTTAGATTGCCTATAGAGATGAGCGAACTTCTTGAAAGTTCGATTCGGGCGATTCGCCGAATCTCCCCAAGAAATTTGGGTTCGCCCGAATCGAACTTTCACGAATCGCTCATCTGAAAAAAAAAATGCCGGCATGGTGGGAGCGGGCAGCCCGGCTACGCCTGTCAGCGGGCCGCCGCCGGCCCGCTGACAGCGCAGCCGGCCTGCCCGCTCCCACCATGCCGGCATTTGTTTAAAAAGCAAACACTTACCTGCATGGTCGGAGTGTGGAGGCCGGTGCCGCTCTCTGTCGCCCTCTGATGACCCGTCCCCTGATGACAGCTGACAGCATAGCCGGCCTGCCCGCTCCCACCATGCCGGCATTTTTTTTTTTTTTTTATTTCAGGGAAAATTCGATCGGCACGAACCAAAAAAAATTCGGGTTCGTGCCGAATCGAATTTTCCCTGAAATCCGGAGCGAATTCCGATTCGTCCAAACCGGTTCGCTCATCCCTAATTGCCTACCTACACTGGGCACTGGGATGCCCGTGTAAGTGGTTAGCTTTTTGCCTCATGACTCCCCCTGTTTAGATATTCCTGGTGAGGAATATCCTGTCTGAAGAAAGGAATTTCTGATTGTGGCTCAGTGATATTTTCTACAGTGTGCTTCATAAGAAAACAGCTGACTGTTAGTAGAGTATTTAAAATACACCAGTACAGATTCTTGAGCATTAAGACTTTTTGCTGATCACATCACGGCGAGAATTTTCTGTTATCCAATCCCCAAATTTGCATACAACAAATTGTTTCTGTTATGGACAACTTTGTGCCTAATACACAATAATTACTTTGTATTTATGCACTTTCCAATATTTATGAATTGGGCAGACAAACTTTGTAGCACACGTAAGGCCATCTGCCCTTTGGTCATTTCCACTGCTGTTGTTGCAGGCAGATGTTGTGTCTGAGGGTGGTTGGGAGGTAACTGGTGTCCCCGACCACTGTTCATCTCTGCTGCATCAGTCTCCCTGGCTATGTCCTCTTCTTTCTCTCTTTCTTGTCCCTCTCATCTCTCTCCTCTGTCCCTTAGGTTTCCCGATATGTCCCCCATTCCTCATTTCCTCCCTCTGTCCCTCTCTTTTCCCTCCCCTGCCCCGTTGTCCCTTTAGGTCTCCCTTTAGGTCTTGACCACAGTGCCACCCTCCCTGACAATGTCACCACCGCCGCACAGGGACGGGGCTGCAGCACACGCTCATCGCGCAGTCAGATGGCGCCCTGGCGTTGCGTCACATGGTGCCAGGCAGTTTAGCCTGGACATGTGACCTGCGGCCCCCTCCTTACCCTATTAGGGGACAGCAGTGGAGGTTGTTTAGCAACCTCCCCGCTGACAAGTGCGGCGGGTCCCGACTTGCGGGGATCGCTTCCCCGCACACCAGGGAACGCTCAGTGAAGGGTGAGTATCTGGGACTTGCTTCTTTCAGCATATGCGAATTGAATATGTTATTTGTGGCACAAAGACATCTCTTCCATATGGCCTCTGAATGGTCCCTATTGATGCCTACACACCTAATTAATATATCAAAGCCCCGATGATGTCACTAGTGACGTCAGGCGCAAATTTGAGCTTCCTGTGGCATGCTCATGCCCCATACTATTTAAAGGGACACACGTGCAGGTTTCAAATGTTTGTCTCTTTGCATTCTTGACATGTGGTTAGTCCTGAGGAAGGGGGCCTAAGTGCACCCCGAAACGTTGACTGATAACCCCATGCATTGGACTTATGGACTTTATTGTACATTCTGCTCATGTTTGCATCTTTAATACAATTCTTTGACATTGATCACATCTGGAGTGCTGGTTCTTCAATAGAAATTGGATTGCACGGCGTCTCCGAAAACCGGGCACCCACCACTGGAGGAATGGTAAGAGTGCGGCAGTCTCCCCCCAAAATTTGCACAGCCCCCTTCCCCGCGACGTGCACCAGAAGATACTTTCCGACAGTATTCATGTGTAAATTGATGTGTCCTCGCCTCTGAACCCAGAGAACGCTATACGGTTCACAGGATGTGCAGCAGTAGTTCTAAATGACAATGTACCAGCAGTACTAGGTAAGTGGGCCTTGCCCCCTACCTACTCTGCTAAGGCAGTCGAACTTATAGCGGCCTTAACAGCCCTGCACATAAATCAGGCCCTAACTTTGTACACTGACTGCTTATGTTGCAACATCCTTGTTCTATGAAATAACAAAATGGAAAGGTGTGCCTTTGCTAGGTCTGATGGCCTATATATGTTGAATATTCCTTCCTTATACTATGGACCCAGGTTATAAATTTACCAATAGTTTAGCAGCAGTTAAGTGCGTTGCACATACAGGTGGGAGGGAGAGATATACAGTATCTGAAGCTAAAATTTGGGGAAAACCTGTGCACAATATCATATACTCCAGTATTGCAAATGCCTTAGAATATTGATTTATTATTGACTTCTTTTGAATTTGAGAAGGTATGGCCTATCCAAAGCATATTAGGGTTGATTCAGAAAATCTAATTGCCATGAACACACACAGGGAGAGATTCAGCCACCATGGTTCTCTCCCTATGGAGTGTTCTGAAGGGAGGCTGGCAGCTTCCCAGGTAAGTAACTCTGGCTGCATTGCATGTCCCAACTTTGGGGACTCAAAAATAAAAGTAGGGACCACACTAAACACACAGTACCTTGCCGGGGCAGTGCGGCTTCCACATGTATCTGCAGATATGTGCAACCAAATCTCTGTCTTTCCACACAGCTAGACATGTTTGGTGCTTAATACTTGGATAATGAGAGGGTTAAACTGGGCGGTAAATTGGTTCCCAGGCCCTGAATAATAATGATAATAATTTTGTATAAATAGTGATGGAGCTGCTCCCACCCCCTTTGCTCACTTTGATTCAGAGAGACAAAAAAAGACTCGTTTTTGTGCCGATCTGTTTTTTTGTTTTTAAATGTTCCCGCTCTCGTATGAGTGTACGAGCGATTCTATGCATGCATTGCAAGCCTTCTGTAAAGTCTTCGTTGTACGGCAGAGTACGAGTACGAGGATGTCATTTTCCAGCATGACTTTTCTGTTTCATTTTTTCATGTTACAACGTCGGCTTTTGTCCTTTTTCCATCGTCTCCTTCCAGGAATCCTTTACGTTTCCCGATCTTACACCTGCGCACTACAAACTTCACTCATTAAAGTGCTCGCCTACATATTTGGGTCACTCACTTCTACTACAATGCTTAGCTAAATCACTTTGCGCTTTCCTACATCTTCCATGTTTGACCCCTAAAACTTACCCAAACCACTTCGCAGTTAGGTTCTTCTTCCATTTTAGACCCCTAAAACTCACACAAACCACTTCACGGTTAGGTTCTTCTTCCATTTTAGACCCCTAAAACTTACCCAAACCACTTCGCGGTTAGGTTCTACTTCCATTTTGGACCCCTAAAACTCACACAAACCACTTCGCGGTTAGGTTATTCTTCCATTTTAGACCCCTAAAACGTACCCAAACAACTTCGCAGTTAGGTTCGTCTTCCATTTTAGACCCCTAAAACTCACCCAAACAACTTTGCGGTTAGGTTCTTCTTCCATTTTAGACCCCTAAAACTTACCCAAACCACTTCACGGTTAGGTTTTTCTTCAATTTTAGACCCCTAAAACTTACCCAAAACACATCGCGGTTAGGTTCTTCGTCCATTTTAGACCCCTAAAGCGTACCCAAACCACTTTGCGGTCATCTAAATCTTCATCTCTAAAAATGTATTTGCCCATTTGTTTTGTGTTAATGTATTTTGTTCAAAAAATGACACTGAAACTTTTTTTTTTTAGTTTTTTTCTAAAACAATGCCATTTTTGGTTGGCTTTTTTTAAATTTTTGGGTTAGAAAATGTACAAAATTTTAGGGGTGGTTCAGATAAAACTTTTAAAATGTTTAAAAAATATATTTTTGGTAATTAAAACAAATGTAAAACTATATACAAAAGAATGGCAGGTCCCAGAACACTAGTCTTCTTTTGTGGTCCCCAACGAGTCATGCAGCTGCTGCTTGTCGGCCACCAACTGAAGGACCCTGTATCAAAAATCAATAAATGCATTATTTCCAGACAAATACATGTTTCTCACCTGTGGATGGAATGTTTGTTAGTTGGCAACCTAACTCATGATGACATATGTCATTATGTTAAGTAAGTAATCTAAGGAAGTGGGCATATGTCATTATTCTAATGCCGTTGACTATGGCTTTATGTATCTTGGTGATCATGTCAATTACCACATACTCAGAAGAATGACATTACAACTTACTTCGTTGGTGGCCGACGTCTGCGTCATCGGGGACCACCCTCCTTTCTGGGCCCTGCCACTGCTGTGAAGTTGAGGCTGTAGAGACATGGCAAATAGGGTCACTTATAATGTCGGGGAGGCCGATTCATTAATAGCACCAGGTAGCGACAGATGAGCGACTGAAGTATGGCGCTATGAGCGCCGCTAGCGTACGCCGCGGGCGGTAGCGATTCGCTATAGCAGGCCTCCTCAGTCGCTACCTGGCGTTGTTGGGAACAACGCCTACATTGCTGAATATGATGTTGGAGCTCAGCTTTGTAGGCGCTGTCAGTCAGTTTGACCACGCTATTCAACACAGCGCCTGCGCTTTGCTTTGCTGTGGGCTTAAAATCAAGTACCTTCAGAATTAAACACATTGCAACATGTTTCTTTTGTTTTTTTTTATTTTGTTGTGAAAAGTAAATAAATTAAACTGAAATGTTCAGGAAAATCAAAATGCCCGTCATGGTGCATCTCGGGGTGCCTGAAAAAAATTAAAAAGTGCAGTTAGTATATATATTTAAATTGGCTTTTTCGCTGTAAAAAAATATTGCATTAATTGGTAACCAACATTTGGGTCAAACTTGCACACCAACCCTAATTGTTATGTTGTTCAGCTTCCACCCCCCCTTATAGTGGTTTTGGTCATCTTACACCCCCCTTATAGTGGTTTTGGTCATCTTACACCCCCCTTAGAGTGGTTTTGGTCATCTTACACCCCCCTTAGAGTGGTTTTTGTCATCTTACACCCCCCTTAGAGTGGTTTTGGTCATCTTACACCCCCCTTAGAGTGGTTTTGGTCATCTTACACCCCCCTTATAGTGGTTTTGGTCATCTTACACCCCCCTTAGAGTGGTTTGGGTCATCTTACACCCCCCTTAGAGTGGTTTTGGTCATCTTACACCTCCCTTAGAGTGGTTTGGGTCATCTTACACACCCCCTTAGAGTGGTTTGGGTCATCTTACACCCCCCTTAGAGTGGTTTTGGTCATCTTACACCTCCCTTAGAGTGGTTTGGGTCATCTTACACACCCCCTTAGAGTGGTTTGGGTCATCTTACACCCCCCTTAGAGTGGTTTTGGTCATCTTACACCTCCCTTAGAGTGGTTTGGGTCATCTTACACACCCCCTTAGAGTGGTTTTGGTCATCTTACACCCCCCTTAGAGTGGTTTTGGTCATCTTAAACCTCCCTTAGAGTGGTTTGGGTCATCTTACACACCCCCTTAGAGTGGTTTTGGTCATCTTACACCCCCCTTAGAGTGGTTTTGGTCATCTTACACCCCCCTTATAGTGGTTTTGGTCATCTTACACCTCCCTTAGAGTGGTTTGGGTCATCTTACACACCCCCTTAGAGTGGTTTTGGTCATCTTACACCCCCCTTAGAGTGGTTTTGGTCATCTTAAACCTCCCTTAGAGTGGTTTGGGTCATCTTACACACCCCCTTAGAGTGGTTTTGGTCATCTTACACCCCCCTTAGAGTGGTTTTGGTCATCTTACACCCCCCTTATAGTGGTTTTGGTCATCTTACACCTCCCTTAGAGTGGTTTGGGTCATCTTACACTGCCCTTAGAGTGGTTTTGGTCATCTTACACCTCCCTTAGAGTGGTTTGGGTCATCTTACACACCCCCTTAGAGTGGTTTGGGTCATCTTACACACCCCCTTAGAGTGGTTTGGGTCATCTTACACCCCCCTTATAGTGGTTTTTGTCATCTTACACCCCCCTTATAGTGGTTTTTGCCAAATTATGATGGGAGGTCAAATACATTTTCCCGGTAGTGCAGTACTTGGATTAGAGTGAAGGGTAGTTAGCTTACCTCAAAAAAGGAAGTGATCATCCTTTCCCTTAGCTCATCGCCAGTCTGGGTGTCCTCACTTCTTTCTGCGGGCAAGTTGGGGATTTCGGGCACCAGTGCTGTCTCTTCAGGGGATTGAATTCTGTGGCATATACATATATTGTGGAGCACACAGCAGGCGAGGATGATCTTGGAGACCTTCTGTGGACTGTACAGCATCTCTCCTCCTGGGCGTGCCAAACATAGAAAGCGTGCTTTCAGCAGGCCGATGGTTCTTTCCACAATGCTTCTGGTCTTGCGGTGTGCTGCATTGTAGCATTCATGGGCAGAGGTCTGTGGGCTCCTGACCGGAGTCAGCACCCACGTTCTCTGCCCAAATTCCTTTGTCCGCTGTAGAAAAAACACAAGGAGAGAGACAGCAATTAGTACTAGTACATGTTTTGGTTTTCATTTTTTAGAATTTGGCTTACTAGGCCACATATTTGAGGCAAAATACTTTGACATGGTTAATTATTTACCCAGTAGCCAGCCAGCTGGCATTTCGTTGTTCTCAAACTTCCGGCACAGGACTGTCCGCTGCAAGACATAAGAATCGTGGCATGAGCCGGGGAACCCCGATCTCACCGCCCGCAGCTTCATTTCATGGTCACAGACCACCATGATGTTAAAGGAATGAAATTGTTTTCTGTTTCGGTAATACAGCTCCTGTGCACGGGGAGGGCGGAAAGGGATATGTGTACCATCAACGCACCCTAGCACATTCGGGATCCCTCCCATTAGATAGAAAGCATGTTTTATTTTGGCAACCTCCTCCTCATCCTCAGGAAACTTGATGTAAATTGGGATTAAATCACAAATCGCCAGAACTACCTGGATTAATATGCGGCTCATAGTAGCCTGGCTTATCCCGCTGAGGAGGGCAGAGGTTGCCTGGAAGGTCCCTCGTGCCAAAATATTAAGAGTGGCACACAGGCGTACTATGCCTGGAATGGATTGAGTGCGTTTGGTGGATGGCTCGATTTTGTGCTTAATCTGATCATATAGGGACTGTAGTGCAGCACGATTCAGACGGAAGCGGCTCCTGATCTGCTCGTCACTTAAGTCCCATACTGAAAGGCAGATTCCAAAGGAGCGGGGTGCCCTAAGCCTCACAACACCCCGCTCCCTGTCCTCCTGCTCTTCCAGCATACGCATACATCCATCCACCCAGACACCATACATCACCCTCTTATCCATCACACACACTCAACAGATATACAAAATCAAACAAACAAAAACAAAAAACACAAACACACCACACACACAAACAATCACACTCCTCACACACTCACTACAATGCAGCTCACCACAAAACCAGAAGTATAGTGGTCCAAACCACCAGCCTGCTGAAAAGCAGCTTTCTAAGTTAGGCACAACCAAGAGGGGAGTTGCTGCACAGCCCACAAAAGGCCCCAAAATCAAGCCTCACTTGCTGTATGCTCCACAATATTTGCATATGCCAACAAAATCAATCTCCTAAAGAAACAGCACTGATGTCAGAAATCACCCAACAAGCCACAGAGAGTGAGGACCAAACCCAGACAGACACTCAAATGAGCTAAGGGAAACAAGCACCACACCACAGCCTTTGCCACAGTGTAACAATACCAGAAGCTTTCAAAATCCTTCAATTTATACTTCACTTTGAAAAAGGACAGGTCCGCTTTGCCGCCTTTTGCGTTGCTCTGCTATTTCCGGGCGCCAATTAGCTGACCCAGGTGTGCGTGAAACGGAGTGCGCACGCACACGCTAGTAGCGCTACCAGCGTACGTGAGCCAAAACTTGCGTGCATTAACGGACATGGCAGATAATTCAGTGGTGGGCCAATGAAAGGTAAGCTGCTGTTTATTTAAATAGCCGTTAGGATAGCCACATGTCACAAATGTTTCATATACATGAGTACATTGTTGTATTTGGTTGTGTGTTGTTTGGTTAATGAGGTCTGTAATTAGTTAATTGGTTAACACACATGCTTCAGTCAGTGCAGTGGAGGTGTGGCTACAAGCACCTGGCCAGTATGTGTGAATCTATTAAGTGGACTGGTTTGTGATTGGTTGTTAGAGCACATAAAACCTGGCCAACCCAAAGAGAGTGCGATGCCATTCTGTAGTCTGCATGCGTGCTTGTTGGGTGTGTATTGGTGTGTGTGCGCAGCTACAGGATGGAGCCAAATTCAGGACATCTGCCGGCCACAGCAGGCCCAAGTAGGAGTGTGGTGGGTGCTGTGCGCAGACCTCCCTTACGGAAAAGGGCCCAGCCTGAAGGTGGTGCAGCACCCCAGGCTAAGCGCCCAGGTGCCAAGAGGGAGCCTGAATTTAATTTGGCGGAGAATAATCATCTTGTGCGCCTTACCCTTGCTAAATGGGAGCTGATATTTGGCTCCCAAAGCAAGTCAATAGGCAAACAAGAAAGAAGCAAACTGTGGGATGCCATTGGTGTTGAGCTTAGTAGCACTGCTCAACACCCACGTAGTGGCCCATCCTGCAGGAAACGCTTCTACACTTTGAGAGGGGCCCTTATCAAAAAGATGAATCACGATCTTGATGTGGACAGTGGGACCATCCAGGCTCCAAAGAGTACCTACAGGCCGTTTGAGGAGATGCTGAAGGCCAAAATTCCACTTGCTCGGCTGCAGGGTGTGGATCCTGGGGATGACACCGCAGGTTGGACTGAAGGTACATATTTTCTGCATTTTTTTACAAGCTAATGTTAATGTATGTGATTTGCATTTTCTCTTTCTGGCCAACTAACAGTAGGACCTGTGAAGTAGTACATTATACCTCATAAATGTTTTACTTTCCTGTCTGTTGCTTTCTGCATAGGTGCACATGGTGCTGTCCAGGATTTGGCTCAGGACACACAAACTCCTGCCCTTCAACCAACCTCAAGCCTAACCCAGTCTGCCATTGAAGGTATTTACCACTAATTTAGGTGCTGGTTGTTGGGGGAACAAATGGGTGTGGGAGCAGCTCCAACAATCGAGTGGGGCACTGTTGAGTATTAATAATATGGACCTGCGGCCTAATTTCACGCCCACTTTAACCCTCACAGCAACTAACTAACAAGGCCCTAACATGTGTAGCTATGTTGGAAGGCAGAGATGTGTGGCCATATATCTGCATATACATGTGTAAGCCACACTGGGCTTGATTAGTGAATATTAGTGAATGAGCTGCTCACACACACCTTAATGCATGTTTGATTTTTGACCGCACATTACCAATGGCTCAATGTTTGCTTGGTTTTTGCCTAGCTGCCCCGCCATTGGCCCCAGCATCTCCTCAGGAGCCAAGCTACTCTTTGGATGTCGGTAAGTGCATGTGTCAACCTTGCTTTATCCGCTTTAACCCAAGTGCATGTGTCTCATTCCTCTTTTTTATTTGTAGGCCAAGTGACTGGTTCATCTTTGGACCCCACTTCCGATGTTGCAGGTCAACAGGACCCTGTTGGTGTGTATAGCAATACATAATGTATCCTTTATGCTGTTTATGTTACACTGGTTCTATTTGGTTAGTCTAATAATCTACATGTTTGCTCTGTCAACTTGAAGTTGCCTATTTTGAGTGCTTATTCCATCCCCAGGGTCAGTCTAATAGTTTTTGGAGTGATTGCAATGCATTTTGTTAAAAATATTTTTAGACAAACATTCACCCTAGTAGTTTGAGGAATATTTTGAGACATTAATTGTGTTTTTTAGTTGCCCAGAATATCGGAAGTGGCTGTCCGGAAAGGGCCCTTCACGTTCAGGCTGCCAGAGATGAGGGTAAGTTGTTTTGGCTTGATGATCGAGTATGTATTTTGGCTCTACTTTTGTGGCACTTTCTTCAGGCAACTTGTGTTTCCACATGTATTTTCAAGGTCCAAGCTCGAGTGAGGGCCCCACTCCAGACATCTGGGAGATTGCGGGTATGTGTAATTTTAGCAATGTGTCTGATCTTATTTGGCCCAATTATTGCCTCATATTCCTCTAACATACATGTTAGCAATCTGAGTTTAACAGATACCTTTTGGCTAGTGTGTAATCTGGCACTTTGTGGAGGTATGGCCTCGATAGGCTATCCATGTTACATTTGAGTTTTGTCCACTGACCTACTAACCTGACTTTCCTGTTTAGCATATTCCAACTTGCCGGAGATCTCGGATGTGGATTTGCCCCTCTCTGGCAGCGATACCCCGCTCCTACCTGTGCCGGACGACACGGAGGTAACATGGCTGATTTAGAGGACCAATAACCACATTGCCATGTTCGTGGGTAGTGGATGAACCAACATGTCACATTTCCTTTCTTGGTCGTTTTTGCAGGAGGCGGAACCAGAACCACAAGCTGGGACCTCTTCCCAAGTGCCATGCGGCCAAGCTTCCGAGGCTCAAACAAGGGTAAGTTGTATTGTGACAGTTTGGGCAAATGATTTGGAGGGGCATAGCTGCATTGGTTCGGTTTGACTAAAATGTTGTTTTCTATTTTGTTAGCCTCAAACCACAGCAAGAGGTGTCGCACCAACAAGTCAGGATTTTTATGAGCTAGGGGTCCAGATGCTGGAGAACTACAGTCGCCAACAGCCGCGTGATGGAACTAATGAGCGCATTGCGGCGTTGGAACATCAGGTGCTGATGTGTCAGCAACAAAATGAGGATCAGCAGCGCCAGATCGACCAGTTGCTCCTAAACCAACACCAGAACCAGGAACTTGGTCGCCTGGGCAATCTAATGGAGCAATCTCTCCAGCGACAGGACCAAACTTTGTTGTTGATACAACAGCTCATACAACAGCAGTCTATATTTTTTACTGCACTGTTGTCCCCCAACACCACCCCTAGCAATGACTCCCAACCTCCCCGGCCACCCAGCCAAGAATATTAATTTGTTTGTGGTTATTTTTTTTTTCTGTAAATATATTGGATTAACCCACCTCTAAATTGTGTTTTTCCTAAGACATAGCTAAGAACTCAGTCAGGGATGAGTATCTTGATCTACATATGTAAATGTAGTTCAAAATTTATGCCACACATTTGTGACCATAGCTTACTATGGTTTACACATTAAATGGCTCCAAAGGTATGGTAAAATTTACACACAAATGGGTTTGTAGACACTTAAACTATGCTTGACAAGGCACAACACTGTAATTAGCAAAATATAAAAATATTTATTCAAAAGGTGGGCAACAGGCCCAACATTGGCCCACAAAGGGCCTCCAACAAGGGGCCAGTCATCCCCCCACCCTAACGACGCCGCCGCCTCTTCTTGGCCAGCAGCATAAGTTTCAGACGCCTGATCGACCGCCACAGTCTGCGATGCTGGTTTTCACAAGCTGTAGAGATGTAGAAAAAAACCAGATTTAATAAATGGAATGTGACCTCAACAGACACAGATGTAGCAATGTAATGTCAGTGGGTCCAATTAGCTGACACTCACATTAACATTGTTGCCCACTGTGCCCTTAGTTGTTAACATTATATGAGTACTAGTGGCTGGCTTAAATTTGGCCACCACATCCCAAGCATACATTTACTCTTAACTCTTGGGAATCAAAGAAGGTATAAGTCCCAGTGTGGACATTCATGTGTTTAGTCACAGCCAAACATCAGGGCCTAAGTCCTAACGAGTAAACTAGTTTTGCCAAGAATCTTAGAGGTCACGACCTAAGCAGGCCCATTTGGTTGTGTCTAAACCACAAATTGTCTCTATGTGGCAAACTCAAGAATGTGAGGCAACAATCAAGCATGCAGACAGGCATGTAGGATTGTTGCCCAAACACATGTAACCTAGATGTGTGTTAAATTAACACATAGGTACATTGTAAATGTCTGCAGATTTGACTAGAAGACATAGGGTTCACAAGTCTTTAGGCATATGAAGTGGGATGTACTCACCATCGCAGCTGTGGTGGGGGCCCATGCTGCTGGCCGTCCCTGGAGCTGGGGTGGGGAGGATGGTCACTGGCTCCGTCTGCGTAGCAACATCTGTCAGGAGAAAGCAAAAGAGAAAAGCAAAATTAGTGGGCCAATGACACCTGACTATTTGACATCCATCTGGTTAGGGAGTCTGAAAAATCAAATGCTTGCATGGTTACATACATGTTGTCCAACATTAGCATATTTCCTGGTCCATGAGTTCATGTAAATTATTTATGGTTGCAACATGGACCCCTAAAGATAATGTGCCAATAGTCTTGACAGTGCAATGTTAAGGACTAATTTGCAGTTGATTGTCGAATGTTACTTGTGTGCAACATGTGTTAGCCGGAACAACTTAACCAAATAACACATTTGCTAGCCCCCATCATGGTGTGGGCAGAAACATAGGGGTGGTTGCCAGTTGGCTAGCACTGTAGTGGGGTTTGTGATGTTAATGTACATTATCAAACCACCTTGTACTATGGACCAGGAAACATGTGTCTCTTAAAAGTGGGCCAAGACCCAGGATTGATACTATTCTGTGTTTTGGTCCACTTTGGCAGAGCACCACCATTTGAGTGAGACACCGTCCGCCACCGCTGCCTTCCGCACATCACTCCTCCAGTGTGTGCGCACGCACAGGCCATTAGGAAACAGAGAGCGCAGGCGCACACACATCTAGAGGGGCACGCAGGAGGCTGCGCCGGTGGCTTCTGCCACCCCCAATGAGGTAAGGAGTTTGTGGGTTTTTTTTGGGGGGGGGGGCCCTGGGTGAGGGAGGTGATTGGGCAGGGAAGCTTCGAGATTCCAAGCACAATCAACAATGGGTGTTGGTCCACTTTAAGGAATGTCATAACATAGGGAATGTGATGGATAACAACAAACACTTACCATGACTATGCCCGTGGAGAAGGCGTTGCCAAAAGGCCATGGAGGTGCCGCCTATATGATGCCCTGCAAATTAGAGAGGAATGGCAAGGGCTAAGTACAAATGGCCAGATGAAACCTGTCACAGACTAACAATGACAAAATGTGCACTCACCAGGGGATGATCCGCCACTTGAAGCCCAGGGAGGGCTCTGAGGAGGAGGCGGGGAGCCTCGGCTCCTCACACTCTGCTCGGAAGATCCCCCAGCCAAAGGGCCACCCTCCTCCCTCTCACTCCCTGCTCCTTCAGGGAGTGTGGGAGAGTCCATTCCTTCCACCCCACTTGGACTCCCCACTTGAGAGTGGCCCCTTGGCTGGTGAGACTCCTCAGAGTCAGAGTGTGAGGAGCTGAGGCTTGATCCTGCCAGCCCCCCAGCAGCACACTCCTCTGGGGCGTCATCCCCTTCCTCCCCTGGGTCCTCCAAATAGGATCCGCGAGAGGGACCCTCCCCCGATGACTCCCCCGAGTCCGCCTGCCTGGTTCGGGGGAGGAATCCCTTCCCACGTTTCCCCAGGGGAGGACGCTTATCTGTGTTGGAGGGGGTGAAAGTAAATAATTAATATTAAGACCACAAATAGACACAGCTTAGCAGATGATTTAAACTAAAGTATAAACATAGCATAAGCTTAAACTTACCTGATGCGTAGGCATCATATAGGCGGTACACGCCTTCAGGGTCCCGGCGCTTGAAGTCAGACCATTTTTGTTGGATGGCTCGAATGGAGAGCTGGGTGTTGAAGCGCCGGGACACTGTGGCCTTCACCTCCATGGCTATTCTTTTTTTTCCCCCACGGGCATAGTCATACTGCATCACGCAGAAATCCTATGAGAAATGAAAAACAAACACAAATCAATACATGACATCAGAACAATGGCATAAACAGTTATACTGAGACCAGATTAAAGTGGACCCACACCCCGGATTATCACTATTCTGGGTTTGGGTCCACTTTGGTGGGGCACACCAATCGGGGGTGGGCCGCTGTCTGAAACCCCCTTGGAAGGCCAGAAATACACCACTGACCACACTCCCACGTGACTGCGCCAGGCTAGCACAGCGCTCTGCGCCGCTGTGGTATGCGCATCCAAGGCCATTTGGATGTGCATACCAGCTCAGCTGCCTCTGAGCGCCGAAGGACGCGTGTGGCGTTTGACTCTAACAGGGAGGGCGCCTGCGCAGGCCATGAACAAATGTCTGGCGCAGGGGACCACCCTGCTAGAGGGAAGCGCAAGACGCATCCGCAGCTCACGCATGCACAGATGGGACGGGGCTGAGGTAAGGCTTATGGGCCTCCAGGGGGGTTCATCCCCGCAGGACATCCAGATTGGGGATGCCCCGCGGGGAGTGATCAGATAGATAGATAGAATAGATTTCAGGGCCAATCCCCCCTGTGTGTTGGTCCACTTTAAACATAAAAAGCAAGAAAAACATACTCACTTTGACCACCTGGCCATTAACGCGGCTATCCACTCTCATGCGTTTTTTTTTTGCATGCCCAGGAGGGGAAGGGGTGGGAGGGGTGCTAGGTGGGGGAGGTGAGGTAGGTGGGGGAGGTGGGGGAGGGGTGGTGGGGTCAGATTCGGAGGAGGAGCTGGGGAGGCGCTGAATCCGTCTCCTGGGCAGCATGGTGGAAACGCTAAGGAGGAAACAGGAACCGGATATGACCAAAGCGACAGGGACACAAAAAAAAATAAAAAAAAAAAAAAACGCTCCGCGCACCAGGAACAAGCTAATATCAGCTATGTGCAAGCTAAGTGGCGGAAAAAGTAAATTGACGCATGACAACAAGCTATTGGCCTAAGCGTTAGTCATTTTTAGCTTTAGGTGGCTTTGAAACGCAAAGGAGGAAACCGGAACCGGATATGACCAAAGCAACTGTGAAATAAATTTCAAAAAAAAATGCTCCGCGCACCAGGAACAAGCTAATATCAGCTATGTGCAAGCTAAGTGGCGGAAAAAGTTAATTGACGCATTACAACAAGCTATTGGCCTAAGCGCTAGTCATTTTTTGCTTTTGGTGGCTTTGAAACGCAAAGGAGGAAACCGGAACCGGATATGACCAAAGCAACTGTGAAATAAATTTCAAAAAAAAAGTTCCGCGCACAAGGAACAAGCTAATATCAGCTATGTGAAAGCTAAGTGGCGGAAAAAGTAAATTGACGCATTACAACAAGCTATTGGCAAAGACGCCATTAATTATTAGCTTGATTTAGCTGGGGGTTCAAGATACTGTAATGCATAGGTCCTTGAAAACCAAAAAACTTGGTGCTGAAAAAGACAAATCTTATTCCTTCATAAAATCATCACACAATAAAACTATCCAACTACATGATAATGTGGCACACATGAGAATGCATAACGGGTTGTTATGAGCTTGTACGCCTGAATAAATCCTGCATAATGTGGACATGCACGCTCACAACTACAGTGTATTCATTAAGAACGACTGGGGTCGCGGGAAGTGAATTCCTTGCAAATGGCAGAAGTGCACATGTATGAACAGCACAGCACCGCACAACGCAGCACAGCGCAGCACAGCGACGCTCGCGCCGCCACATAGCGAATCAAAACATCGACTGCACAAACTCTGACCACCACAGATTCATCAAGGACAGGGCTGACGAATAGCTTGGGCGCTGACAATTTCGAAGAGCGAACGTGACCGCCAAACAGGACTGGCTAAAAAGTAGCTTTACAAGCCCCGTGTGTGGTGAAAACAAGCGATTTGGAGCCCAATGAGTTTTGTGGGAGGAGATGCATTTTAGATGTCACTCACAACATTACAGTGTAAAAATAACAACTTTCTACAAAAAAAGAAAAATAACAAGCCAGATTAATAAAACATATCCCAATAAACATGTGTTGAATTTTGTGCCAAAGACAAGAACACAAAAACCACTTAAAACAATCATTGCAGCGTCTGCCATTGAAATGTATGGGAGAGCAGCAGGTAGCGCCAGGTCATACCTGTCGCTGTGATGGGATTAGCAACGGCGCTGTTCGTTGCAGTCGGCTACATGATGAATCCCGCGCTAGCCGTCGCTCTCGCCGGCGCTAGCCTCATTTAGCTTGATAAATGCGTCATTGTGGCCGACGCCGGGCGCACTTGAGTCGGTAGCCGCCGTTAGCTGGCGGTACATGGCGCTCGTCAGACACTACCTGGCGCTAGCCCGTGATAAATAAGGCCCTCAGTCAACAGTAATCAAATGTCAATTTCAATGTGTGTGTCACATCACTCACCTTCTCCGTGTGCCTCCTGGGCGAGATCTGCTGCAGACTCCACAGAATCAGCTTTGTTTGAAATAGCATGTATGTGTGTGCGGTTACATGAAAAGTCACATACCAGAGGATACTGGCTGCGTCGCTGGGCACGACTCCCTGCCCACGCCGTGCCACCCCTCCTCTGTCAAAAGGTCCAGGGACTGGTCGGAGGACCCTACAAAGGAGGGGTAGGACCATCGCCCTGGAGATCCACCACCTTCACTTGCTGCTGCAGATTCATGCAGCACTGGTCGGCCTGTGCGCCTCCGGGTGCTTCGGATTCGGTACTCCATTTCCAACACTAGAAAAGAGAAGCATTTCTAAATAAAGGCCTACCTTCTGTATTAGTTACATCTAGCATGCAATCGCTATGTACTTACCTGGGAAATGGAGTCCGAAAAAGCGCTGCACCCGGGGCATGTGCAGCCGTTTCAGGTCTGACCAATGCTGCATGATCTGCGTGTGGGTGAAGGTGGTGTCCATCTGCTGTTGAATCCTGGAAACGATCTCCAGGGCGACGGTCCTCTTCTCAAATGAGTTGGGCAGGTAGTCATATCTGCGCTCCAGCATCGTCTTCAAAACACAAAAAGAAACATAGGATTTAGCACAAACTGCATACAAATATCGCTCACAAATCGATAATTTGAGTAAATGACATTACCAGACACATTTCTAGGCTAAAACTATCCTTCTAGATGTAATAGACTTGGTTCGCACATGTGGGCCCATTTCTTCCTGCGCTTCCTTAAGTGCTAGGCATGCATTTAGATGGCAAATAAAAGGCATGAAAATACACTTACAAGCATAAGGATCTCTTCTTGTTGGCGGGTGAAGATTGTCTGCAGCAGATAAGTAATGCCCCAGCGGTTTCCGGGTTCCGCACGGCCAGACGAACGGCCGTACGCACGCGTACGTGAGCGCGTAAGCGTCATACCCAAGCATTATTATTTAAAGGGTCCTGGACACACAGCTCATTCTCTTTGAGAGTCTCAACATTATGGCACCCAAAAAAGCCGCAGCAAAGGAGGGCAGCAGCAGCAAACACCCACTGTAGTGTGAGGAGGCTTCTGCAGGCCCCACCACTCGCTCACAAATGCCTAAAGGTGCGGGCAACACGCAGTGCTCAGGCCAAGGCACCAACAACCACCAAAGAAAAGGAGGCAGCAGCAAAGAGGAAGCCCCAGGCCAGCAAAAAAACATCTACGGCCGGTAACCAAACAACCAAGAGGGTGCAAAGCCCCAGCCCCCCAAGGTCACCATCACCACCCCCACGTGGCCAAATCTCCCATGGCAAGAGGCCAAGACACTGGGCAAGAAGCCCCAACCCCCGAAAGTCACCATCACCACCCCCACGTGGCCAAACCTCCCATGGCAAGAGGCCAAGACACTGGGCAAGAAGCCCCAGCAGCCCAAGGTCCCATCACCACCCCCATGTGGCCAACCCTCCCATGTCAAGAGGCCAAGACACTGGACCAGAAGCCCAAAAAGCCCAAGATCGCCATCACCCCAGGCACGTCCCACAACCTCCCAGGTTCATGCAACTCTGAAGGGGCCAGAGAGGCACAGGCCAAGAAGCCCTACTTCATCCAGCACACCCTCTCCTCCTCGGCCACATTTGCCACCGGCACAGGTGGCAAGGCACTCTCCATATGCCACATCTACGCCTGCTAGTTCAGTGGCCACCCAGCCACGAACACCCAATCCCTATCCAAGTCCTGTCCAATCTCAAGCTAGCCAGCTGTCATACATTTCACCCCAACACAGCCAAGCCAGAATGTCCCCCGATTTGCCTGCAAACAATGAGGAGACAGAACCTCAAGCAACAGGGCGCACATTGCGCCAAGGCCACTTGAGTGGCAGGTTTGGGGAGGCCCAAACTCTGGCATTGGCTAGTGGGCTCACCTTGTATTATGATGAGCTATATGGGCGCAGATCCAAAGCTACAAGCAAAATGCGGAAAGCAGAAATTTTAGAGGAGCTCACCAGACAGGTCAATGCAGCGGGGGATGAGCTCAAAGATGTGGAGCAGATTCAACAGAAAATATCGGAAAGTATGCAGCACGGAAGAAAGAAAATAAACAGCAAAATTACAGGTACATATCTACTTTGTGGATTTTTCTGCTTCTTGTATTGTAAACATTTTGCTACATTTTCCAAACTATCTTTTTCAGCTTACAAACTGACGGAGGCTTCCCCACTAAACTTCAATTTACCCAAGCTGAGGAGATGGTGCTGAGCCTGATACATACCGTGGCGTTAGAGGGACACTCGGGGCAATGGGACACGGACATCCCTACTATTCCTGCAGGTTAGTAATGTTAGTGTGTATGTGAAATGTTTGCAACGTGTAAAATGAGGCTCAAAGGCATATATGAACACATGCTCCTAGGGAGTGCCTTGTAGTGGAGGATTCATTTTTAGCAGGGTGTGTCATGTCTGTGGAATGTTAATGTTCTAATTTTCTTGGCCATACCTGACCTTTGCGAGTATTTATGGATACTATTAAAGTATTTATATTAGCAAAGGACCGCCTGTTATGTGAATATTATCAATCAGATCCAACACTTCCATCTTTATCTTTAGGCCACTTGGGTTGGAGCTGTGGTTTGGTCTCAAATACTTGATCTTGGGTCAGGGAAAAGTGTACATAGGAAGAATGGCAACCAGCATATTCTTAAGCCAAATGCTATTTGCAAGCTGAGTGTGGGCCCCTAATGGCCCTTTAGGGATGTGTGAAGCCTCTTACACCCACTACATGCATGTTTGTTTTATTTAAGGCGACCAATGTGTATGTATATGTTGATTAATACATCTAACAGATAATGACATTCATAGTGAAAGACAACTTGGACCGTTGGGGGAGTTGCCATTCCTGCTTTGCCACGTGTTTTAGTGAAGCATATGTAGTAATACAGATCAACAATGCATAGTGGTGTGTTTACATGCCTTTTTTAAATCAATGCAGCCCAGCATCATCCCTCAGCCAGTGTGGAAGCCTCAGCCAGTTTGACCACGCCGTCAACTTCCGTGCTGCCTAGGAGCCAGGATCTGAGTAAGTGTAATTTTCAGAATTTGCAGATGTATGTGAATTAACATGATTATTTTTGAATTAACAAATAGTTTTTTCACATATCCCAACAGACCCACACACTGATCCAGGAGCTGGAGGAGGATGGCACCTAGATGGCACCTTCACTGCAGCCCCCCCTGGAACATAATCTGCAACTGTCCCGACATGTTTCTACACCAAATCCTCTGTAGCAGAGTGAAGCTGCCTGCATGCTGCCAGCCCATCGTGGGCAGCATGCAGAGACTGTGCCTACAGTCCCCAGTGGTAGGTCTGCTGCAGAGGATTTGCCAAGCACATCTGTGGCTGTTGGTCAAACTAGAGGACCATCATCTGCACGCACCCCAACCCGGGGAATTGGGAGGTGTAGTCAGCTACGTCGCCCAGTTTCCCAGGGGAGGCGCGTGTCGATCATTGAGTCAGCATGGCACCATGAGAGGCGTTTATTTCGCCAACAAAATCAAAGAAACAACAAGCAGCATTATGCACAATTAGAGACCTTAAATAATACCTTAAACTCCATGCTGACAGAATTTAGGTCGACCAACAGCCACATGGCCACCTTATCCACAAATTTCACAGCCATGCTTGAGGAAGTTCGAACTAGCAACACCAACATGGCTACCTTAAGTACTAATTTCAGTGCCATGCTTGAGGAAGTTCGAACAACCAATAGAAACATGTTGGAATAGTTGCAGATTAGGAATGCCACACATGCCCAGGTGATGAGCCACCTCCAAGGCCCACCACCAGGGTTTTATGGGCATCAAACATTTTAACCCCTATCTGGCCTGTATCTGCTCCACATCTTTGCTCGACATCCCCACTGTATTGACCTGTCTGGTGAGCCCTACCAATATCCCCTTTTGGTATGGCTTTGCTTGTATGCTTTGGATTTTCGCCCATATAGCTCATTAGAGTGCTGAGATACCCCACTAGCCAATGCCTGAGCTCAAGCCTCACTGAACCCGCCACTCAAGCTGTTGCACTGCAGGCTTTGGCCTAATTACATTGCTTCTGGCTCATCCTGTTTGTAGGCATGATTGGGGGACATTCTGCCCTGGCAAACTACTACCTTGAACCCTGGCATAGGTAAGGCTGCTTTCCACCTGTGCCTGTGGCAAATGTGGCCAAGCAGGAGAGGGTGTGTATGTGTCCCTATTTCTTTGAGCCAAAATATTGACATGCTTGCTTGCTCCATATGTGTGTGTATTTTCTTTGGGATGTAAACTTCGGCCTGGAGTGCATTACTTTCAAATTCCTGCCTGTGGCCAATTGCTAGTTGCCATGATTTGTCACTAATTGAATTGTTTGTTTTACCATGTATGTACATGAAGTATGGGAGTGACCATCCCCTCCAATTTTTACTTTTACAATTTAAATAAAATGAATGTGACTTGACCTGTTGTTGACTAAGTTGATGCCTTAATGTTTAGGTGTTTTTTTAGATTACTTAAGGTTTGGCCAAACAAACTGGGGCAAAAAAAAGCATGAGTCTCAGATCATGTGTGCATTTTTTAGTAATTAAATCATTACTAGTTGTCACAGTACAAAACATAAATAAAAAAACTAAGCAAAATTAGATTAAGAAATAAAAAAAACAGGCACAAAACAAATACAGGCACAACAAATTAAAAAAAAAATGGGTACAAATCAAAATGGCCCGAACTTCTTGGCCAGAGGCACTAGGTGTGCCACGGTAGTGGTCTTCGGGGTCCTGGCTGGGTGGAGAGGGGGGCAGATCCAAATACCGGGAGACACGCTGCATGATGGTATAGTTATGTAACACAGCACACGCAAGAATGATATCTATGACCTTCTTGTAGTGCCCCCCGGTTTGGTCCAAGCAACGGAAGCGGGTTTTTAATAGCCCAAACGCCCTCTCCACCACGGCCCTGGTCTTCCGGTGGACCTGATTGTAGGCGTCCTGTTGCGCATTCTGTGGCCGAAGGACGGGTGTCAGCAGCCAGGGAAGCAGTGGATAGCCGGAATCCCCTGAAAACATTAGACAACAATAACATTAGTTACACATTACTCCTAGGGATGAGCGAATCGATCCGGACGAACCCGGATTCGATCCGAATTTCATGAAAAATTCGATTCGGATCGAATCCGAATTTCCCCGCGATTCGATCACTCGAAGTTTTCCTTTAACATCCATTCATTTACATTACAGGCATTCTAAGATGGCGGACGGGACATGTCCAGACATGTAAGCTGGGGCAGTGTATGCTGGGACAGTCACATGCAGCCTATCAGCAGCCAGCAAGCCCGGTGACGTCACAGCGCTATTTAAGTCAGCGGACATCTTGCTTTTCCTCATTTCTCTATTGCATTCGTGAGAGACAGGACGCTGCTGTAGTGAGGGAGAGGCAGTTAGACAGACAGGGACAGGCTGGAGACAGGCAGGAGACAGGCAGGAGACAGACAGAAAGTCAGCGAAAAGCAGGGAAAGTTAGGAAAAATCGGAGGCAGTCACAGGGAGATTTTTTTTTTTTTATCCAGCCTGAGTGTTACTGGCTGGCTGACTGGCTTTGTTAGCGTTTTCAGGCTGCTTATACACTAACTGTGCATATATACTGAACTGATCTCAAGTCTGCTGTGAGGCATCCCATTCTGTGACTACACCAGCCTCTATTTACTGCTGTAACCCTTTGCACTTATTCTAATAGAAATTTGGCCTGATAAACACATTTGCTGTGCATAGTATTACTGCTCACAGGTGCACTCCTGTTGGGGCATCCCATTCTGTGACTACACCAGCCTCTATTTACTGCTGTAACCCTTTGCACTTATTCTAATAGAAATTTGGCCTGATAAACACACTTGCTGTGCATAGTATTACTGCTCACAGGTGCACTCCTGGCTCTTGGGGCATCCCATTCTGTGACTACACCAGCCTCTATTAACTGCTGTAACCCTTTGCACTTATTCTAATAGAAATTTGGCCTGATAAACACACTTTTGCTGTGCATAGTATTACTGCTCACAGGTGCACTCCTGGCTCTTGGGGCATCTCATTCTGTGACTACACCAGCTTCTATTTACTGCTGTAACCCTTTGCACTTATTCTAATAGAAATTTGGCCTGATAAACACACTTGCTGTGCATAGTATTACTGCTCACAGGTGCACTCCTGGCTCTTGGGGCATCCCATTCTGTGACTACACCAGCCTCTATTTACTGCTGTAACCCTTTGCACTTATTCTAGTAGAAATTTGGCCTGATAAACACACTTGCTGTGCATAGTATTACTGCTCACAGGTGCACTCCTGTTGGGGCATCCCATTCTGTGACTACACCAGCCTCTATTTACTGCTGTAACCCTTTGCACTTATTCTAATAGAAATTTGGCCTGATAAACACACTTTTGCTGTTCATAGTATTACTGCTCCCAGATGCACTCCTGGCTCTTGGGGCATCCCATTCTGTGACTACACCAGCCTCTATTTACTGCTGTAACCCTTTGCACTTATTCTAATAGAAATTTGGCCTGATAAACACCCTTGCTGTGCATAGTATTACTGCTCACAGGTGCACTCCTGGCTCTTGGGGCATCCCATTCTGTGACTACACCAGCCTCTATTTACTGCTGTAACCCTTTGCACTTATTCTAATAGAAATTTGGCCTGATAAACACACTTGCTGTGCATAGTAGTACTGCTCACAGGTGCACTGCTGGCTGTTGGGGCATCCCATTCTGTAACATACCATTAGCCTCTGCATTTACTGTAAGCTGCACAGTTATTTAAAGTAATTTGGGCTGTATGAGCCTGCTTACACACTGTTGCTGTGTGCATATATTACTGATCTCAAGTCAGCTTTGGGGCATCCCATTCTGTAACATACCATTAGCCTCTGCATTCACTGTAAGCTGCAAAGTTATTTAAAGTAATTTGGGCTGTTTCAGCCTGCTTACACACTGTTGCTGTGTGCATATATACTGATCTCATGTCTGCTGTGGGCATCCCATTCTGTAACATAACATAACCTACCTCTCTTATTTACACTAAGCAGCTCTCTTATTTAAACTAAGCAGCCCTCTTATTTTCACTAAGCAGCTCTCTTATTTAAACTAAGCAGCTCTCTTATTTAAACTAAGCAGGCCTCTTGGATGCTGATTGTCCACTTTTGGGTGTGCATTATATTCGTTTTCATATACAGTGGGGTATCTCAATTTGTAAGATAACCTACCCCAACCATGTAAACTAAAGAGGCCTGTTGCAGCCTGAGTTTCTCTGCTTGCGTATGGCCTGCATTACAATCTGTCTCTTTCAATGACACTGCTGCCTGGGGTATCCCAATTTGTAAGATAACCTACCCCAACCATGTAAACTAAAGGTTACGTCCTTCCAGAAGGAAAACTTATGCCGAACACTATTTTTGTTGGGGGCATTGACCTTTGGATTGATCGGCATGAAATTAAGGATTTTTTTCAAAGTATGGCGCTGTAAAGAAGGTCAAAATTATTTCTCATACTTGGATTATTGTTACTTTTTGTTCAGCTTAAAATATACCAGGCCACACGGGCATCCCAAGGCACATGCTCATTTACCCTATATGTTAAGCACAAGCATTTCTCATACTTGGATTATTGTTACTTTTTGTTCAGCTTAAAATATACCAGGCCACACGGGCATCCCAAGGCACATGCTGTTTAACCCTATTTGTTAAGCACAAGCATTTCTCGTACTTGGATTATTGTTACTTTTTGTTCAGCTTAAAATATACCAGGCCACATGGGCATCCCAAGGCACATGCTATTTTAACCCTATCTATTATACAAAATAAGCGTTGATCAGCATCAGCTGCTTTATTAAGCTACTTCAGTTTGCACTTGTTTTTGACTGCTTTTAATAAACCAGGCCACAGGGCACCCCAAAGCTGCACCTTGCACCCTATCTGGTATACAACATAAGCGTTGATCAGCATCAACTTCATTAAGCTACTTCAGTTTGCACTTCCTTTTTGACTGCTTTCATTTAACCAGGCCGCAGGGCACCCCAAAGCTGCACGTTGCACCCTATCTGTTTATACTAAATAAGCATCTACAGCCTCAGCTTTATTAAGTTATTGCATTTTGAATTGGTTTTGGTCTGCTTTAAATACACCAGGCCGCAGGGCATCCCAAACCTGCATGTTGCACCCCATCTGTTATACTAAATAAGCGTTGATCAGCATCAGCTTTATTAAGCTATTGCATTTTGCATTGGTTTTTGTACTACTGCCAAAACACTAGCCCATATGGGCATCCCAAACCAGCACATGTCACCCTATCTGTTATACTAAATAAGCTTCTACAGGCCCTTTTTTTATTTATTTATTTGTATTTATATAGAGCTGTAATAGCTTATATAGTGAGGTAAATTTGCCATTTTGCTACATTATATAGAGCACCCCCTGTGTAAATCTGAGGGGCATTAGCTTATATAGTGAGGTAAATTTGCCATTTTGCTTCATTATATAGAGCAGGCCCTGTGTAAATCTGAGGGGCAATAGCTTATATTGTGAGGTAAATTTGCCATTTTGCAGCATAATATAGAGCAGCCCCTGTGTAAATCTGAGGGGCATTAGCTTATATAGTGAGGTACATTTGCCATTTTGCTTCATTATATAGAGCAGCCCCTGTGTAAATCTGAGGGGCAATAGTTTATATTATGACTTATGAGGTAAATTCATGGTTTTGCACCATTATATGGAGCAGCCCCTGTGTAAATCTGAGGGGCAATAGCTTATATTGTGAGGTAAATTTGCCATTTTGCTTCATTATATAGAGCAGCCCCTGTGTAAATCTGGGGGGCAATAGTTTATATTATGAGGTAAATTCATGGTTTTGCACCATTATATGGAGCAGGCCCTGTGTAAATCTGAGGGGCAATAGCTTATATTGTGAGGTAAATTTGCCATTTTGCAGCATAATATAGAGCAGCCCCTGTGTAAATCTGAGGGGCATTAGCTTATATAGTGAGGTAAATTTGCCATTTTGCTTCATTATATAGAGCAGCCCCTGTGTAAATCTGAGGGGCAATAGTTTATATTATGAGGTATATTCATGGTTTTGCACCATTATATGGAGCAGCCCCTGTGTAAATCTGAGGGGCAATAGCTTATATTGTGAGGTAAATTTGCCATTTTGCTTCATTATATAGAGCAGCCCCTGTGTAAATCTGAGGGGCAATAGTTTATATTATGAGGTAAATTCATGGTTTTGCACCATTATATGGAGCAGCCCCTGTGTAAATCTGAGGGGCAATAGCTTATATTGTGAGGTAAATTTGCCATTTTGCTTCATTATATAGAGCAGCCCAGTTGCCATCTAAATCAACTACTGTCCGGCCAGTACAGCTTTTCCAGGGCAAACTCTGCTAGTTGCGGACACAAGTCAAGTTTGGCTTCCCAGCAAATCCAGTGGATCCTGAAGGTGTGTTGGCATGGTCATGTCAAGGTATGACATGACCTGCTGTTTGAGGTCCAGCTCCAGGTCTGCCTGCTGCTCATGAGTAGACTCACTATGCGGGTGTAGAAAGCTACTCACTAGCGACTGAAGACTGAGGCTGCTGCTGATGGAGCTGCTGCTGCTGCTGCTCCTTCCACCCCCCCAGCAGCCATGGCAGTGGAAGGTGATCGCAGAGGTCCCCCCGAGTCAGACCTGCGGGAGTATGGGCCATGGCACAGATAGACATCGCCCAACTGACTACGTGGGATGTCTCTGTAGTAGGTCAGTTTGTCCTCCCTCTCAGTGGGCGTAAAAAATGCCCCCATTTTGTGCCGGAAGCGAGGGTCCAATAAGTTGGAGAGCCAGAAGTCTTCCCGCTGACAAATGGAGACAATTCTGCGCTCACTAGTACGCAAGCATGTGAGCATGCATCGTGCCATTTGTGCAAGTGACTCGGAGGGACTACCTGTCTCCATCTCCACTGTAAACTGCCATGGTGTGTCTGGGTCCTCTGTATCGCCTTCCTCCCAACCCTCTAGCTCCTGTGGCTGCTCCTGCTCCTCCTCTCCTGTCAGATGACTAGATAAAATTTCATTTTGTGAAACCTAAACTGTGGTTTGCTGTGCCCCACCCCCTCCTCCTCCTCCACTTCAGCCCCCACAGGCTTCATGTGGCTGTGAAATGTATGTGCCATGTCTCCAGTGCCCTGACCAGCCATGGTTTCCAACATGTCTTGTAGTAAATGAAGCAGTGGAATCTCATCGCTCATCTCATAGTCCTGGCAACTGTCTAATAAAGTAGCTTCCTCAAAGGGCCTGAGCAAACGGCCAGTGTCACGTATGAGCTGCCAATGGTTTACATTGAATTTACACAGGGGTGTCCCCCTATCCGTTTGGATCATCCAGAAATCCGTGATGGCTTTTCTCTGTTCCTATAGTGGATCCTGCATATGGAGGGTGGAATTCCAACGGGTGGAAATATGGCAAATCAGACTATGTTGGGGTACACCGTTCTGACGCTGAAGCTCAATAAGGTTGTGCTTGGTGGTGTAGGAGTGCCAGAAGTGCATGCTAACTTTCTTTCCTGCTGTTCGGATTTCTTTCAGATGGGCGGAAGACTTCAGAATACGCTTGACAACTAGACTGAACACGTGTGCCATGTCAGGACGCATGACTCTGGCTTCCTTGTCGCAGCGCAAACAAGATGTTCTTCCAAGTGTCAGTCACCATGGGTCCAAATTTGCAGTTTTCGTGGATTAAGCAATGCTTTCATGGATTGAGTTCTCATTTTTAGTAGTTCCTCCCATGTGTGACTCTGTTGGTCAAGGAAAACCATGTGAAGAACAGCGTGAAACCACAATCACCAAGGGGGCCTAAGAGGATATATATTGTCCACCATGAGTCCATAGTTACAGCTCCAGACGTAGACAACACTGTGCACTTTGGTACACACTGACAGGCTAAAGGACTGGCCCACCTTCTGTTCAACAACCATGCCATTGGACTCTCCACCTCGGCTCGGCACAAGCCATCAGTTCTCTGAAAGGTCCACCACTGGGTAATGCAGCAGGCTGGACTTATGGTGACGCTGTCTGAGAGGAGAAATCCCTCAGACATCAAGATTAAAAATTCCAAGAATTTTTGAGGGCTAATTATTCAGAGGCAATGATACCCAGTTGTTTCTGATTTAATTACAAGGTGGAAACACACCCTCAAACAAAACTTCACTTTGGCAATACTATTGCATTTGTCTATTCATAATTTTATGTATATATACTAACTAACCTACTTTTTCTCCACAGGATTGTGGATGCAACATGAAAAACTGACACATCGCTGAGTAGCTGATTTTTCCTATCAACAGTCCCCAATAATTCACTGCTGCTGCTGCCGCCACCACCGCAGACTCCAGGGACCCTCTTCCACTACCTTGGCTTGCAACACCTCCTCCCACGACACTCTCCTCATCACTAATTGCCGGCTAGTGGAAGAAGAGGCGAGTGTCTCCTCCACTTCTTGGCTGGGCAGTAGCTGCTGAATTTTATGATTATCAGATCTTCATCAATGGATAGTGGAGCTGAACCCAAAGCATAACAGACAGACAACAGACAGTTGACTGGGGGTGTCAGATGCCACTTGTGATGCAGTGGACTGCTTTTGCAGCACTTCCAGACAAAGTTGCTTCATTGGCTGACACAATGACTGGTAAAGCTGTGGAACATATGGTTTAAAAGCAAAAATAACCATTTGTTTTTATATAAAAAAGACCCTGGTTTATACAGACTTTTTTTTTTCCAGAGACTGCCCTGTGTGGAAATGAATGGCGCATGGATCAGCCAAGCTTTCCTCCCAACAATGCCTGATGTATTCCAGTAGATAGATGACGGGGCCAGACCAACACTAAAGAAAGATGGATCGTGCAAAACAGATTTAAGGCGCTGCTCTCCAGTTACAGACATTCCTCCGCATCGGACCACAAGTAAGTATTGATAAAAATATCCTTTACGTTACTCTTACTTTTTATTAATATTCTTCAGATAAGACGGATCAGACATGATTCCAGATAAAAAATTCCAAGAATTTTTGAGGGCTAATTAGTCAGAGGCAATGATACCTTGTTGTTTCTGATTTAATTAAAAGGTGGAAACACACCCTCAAACAAAACTTCTCTTTCGCAATACCTTTGCATTTTTTTATTCAGAATTTTATGTAGATATTACTAACTAAGCTACTTTTTCTCCACATGACTCTCCACAGGGTGTGATTCATCCAATTTTTGGGCTCCTGAAGCCAACCCCAGTGTCTCTTTAAAGTAATGTTTGGGCTCCTGCTGCTGCTGCCAACTCCAGGGTGTGAATCATCCAATTTTTGGGCTCCTGAAGCCAACTCCAGTGTCTCTTTAAAGTAATGTTTGGGCTCCTGCTGCTGCTGCCAACTCCAGGGTGTGATTCATCCAATTTTTGGGCTCCTGAAGCCAACCCCAGGGTCTCTTTAAAGTAATATTTGGGCTCCTGCTGCTGCTGCTGCCAACTCCAGGGTGTGATTCATCCAATTTTTGGGCTCCTGAAGCCAACCCCAGTGTCTCTTTAAAGTAATATTTGGGCTCCTGCTGCTGCTGCTGCCACTTCAGGGTGTGATTCATCCAATTTTTGGGCTCCTGAAGCCAACCCCAGGGTCTCTTTAAAGTAATATTTGGGCTCCTGCTGCTGCTGTTGCCAACTCCAGGGTGTGATTCATCCAATTTTTGGGCTCCTGAAGCCAACCCCAGGGTCTCTTTAAAGTAATATTTGGGCTCCTGCTGCTGCTGCTGCCAACTCCAGGGTGTGATTAATCCAATTTTTGGGCTCCTGAAGCCAACCCCAGGGTCTCTTTAAAGTAATATTTGGGCTCCTGCTGCTGCTGCTGCCAACTCCAGGGTGTGATTAATCCAATTTTTGGGCTCCTGAAGCCAACCCCAGTGTCTCTTTAAAGTAATATTTGTGCTCCTGCTGCTGCTGCTGCCAACTCCAGGGTGTGATTCATCCAATTTTTGGGCTCCTGAAGCCAACCCCAGGGTCTCTTTAAAGTAATATTTGGGCTCCTGCTGCTGCTGCTGCCAACTCCAGGGTGTGATTCATCCAATTTTTGGGCTCCTGAAGCCAACTCCAGTGTCTCTTTCATCCAATATTTGGGCTCCTGCTGCTGCTGCTGCCAACTCCAGGGTGTGATTCATCCAATTTTTGGGCTCCTGAAGCCAACTCCAGTGTCTCTTTAAAGTAATATTTGGGCTCCTGCTGCTGCTGCTTCCAACTCCAGGGTGTGATTCATCCAATTTTTGGGCTCCTGAAGCCAACCCCAGGGTCTCTTTAAATTAATATTTGGGCTCCTGCTGCTGCTGCTGCCAACTCCAGGGTGTGATTCTTCCAATTTTTGGGCTAATGAAGCCAACCCCAGGGTCTCTTTAAAGTAATACTTGGGCTCCTGCTGCTGCTGCTGCCAACTCCAGGGTGTGATTCATCCAATTTTTGGGCTCCTGAAGCCAACCCCAGGGTCTCTTTAAAGTAATATTTGGGCTCCTGCTGCTGCTGCTGCCAACTCCAGGGTGTGATTTATCCAATTTTTGGGCTCCTGAAGCCAACCCCAGGGTCTCTTTAAAGTAATATTTGGGCTCCTGCTGCTGCTGCCAACTCCAGGGTGTGATTCATCCAATTTTTGGGCTCCTGAAGCCAACCCCAGGGTCTCTTTAAAGTAATATTTGGCCTCCTGCTGCTGCTGCTGCCAACTCCAGGGTGTGATTCATCCAATTTTTGGGCTCCTGAAGCCAACTCCAGTGTCTCTTTCATCCAATATTCCGGCTCCTGCTGCTGCTGCTGCCAACTCAAGGGTGTGATTCATCCAATTTTTGGGCTCCTGAAGCCAACCCCAGGGTCTCTTTAAAGTAATATTTGGGCTCCTGCTGCTGCTGCTGCCAACTCCAGGGTGTGATTAATCCAATTTTTGGGCTCCTGAAGCCAACCCCAGTGTCTCTTTAAAGTAATATTTGTACTTCTGCTGCTGCTGCTGCCAACTCCAGGGTGTGATTCATCCAATTTTTGGGCTCCTGAAGCCAACCCCAGGGTCTCTTTAAAGTAATATTTGGGCTCCTGCTGCTGCTGCTGCCAACTCCAGGGTGTGATTCATCCAATTTTTGGGCTCCTGAAGCCAACTCCAGTGTCTCTTTCATCCAATATTTGGGCTCCTGCTGCTGCTGCTGCCAACTCCAGGGTGTGATTCATCCAATTTTTGGGCTCCTGAAGCCAACTCCAGTGTCTCTTTAAAGTAATATTTGGGCTCCTGCTGCTGCTGCTTCCAACTCCAGGGTGTGATTCATCCAATTTTTGGGCTCCTGAAGCCAACCCCAGGGTCTCTTTAAATTAATATTTGGGCTCCTGCTGCTGCTGCTGCCAACTCCAGGGTGTGATTCTTCCAATTTTTGGGCTAATGAAGCCAACCCCAGGGTCTCTTTAAAGTAATACTTGGGCTCCTGCTGCTGCTGCTGCCAACTCCAGGGTGTGATTCATCCAATTTTTGGGCTCCTGAAGCCAACCCCAGGGTCTCTTTAAAGTAATATTTGGGCTCCTGCTGCTGCTGCTGCCAACTCCAGGGTGTGATTTATCCAATTTTTGGGCTCCTGAAGCCAACCCCAGGGTCTCTTTAAAGTAATATTTGGGCTCCTGCTGCTGCTGCCAACTCCAGGGTGTGATTCATCCAATTTTTGGGCTCCTGAAGCCAACCCCAGGGTCTCTTTAAAGTAATATTTGGCCTCCTGCTGCTGCTGCTGCCAACTCCAGGGTGTGATTCATCCAATTTTTGGGCTCCTGCTGCCAACTCCAGTGTCTCTTTCATCCAATATTCCGGCTCCTGCTGCTGCTGCTGCCAACTCAAGGGTGTGATTCATCCAATTTTTGGGCTCCTGAAGCCAACCCCAGGGTCTCTTTAAAGTAATATTTGGGCTCCTGCTGCTGCTGCTGCCAACTCCAGGGTGTGATTCATCCAATTTTTGGGCTCCTGAAGCCAACCCCAGGGTCTCTTTAAAGTAATATTTGGGCTCCTGCTGCTGCTGCTGCCAACTCCAGGGTGTGATTCATCCAATTTTTGGGCTCCTGAAGCCAACCCCAGGGTCTCTTTAAAGTAATATTTGGGCTCCTGCTGCTGCTGCTGCCAACTCCAGGGTGTGATTCATCCAATTTTTGGGCTCCTGCTGCCAACTCCAGTGTCTCTTTCATCCAATATTTGGGCTCCTGCTGCTGCTGCTGCCAACTCCAGGGTGTGATTCATCCAATTTTTGGGCTCCTGAAGCCAACCCCAGGGTCTCTTTAAATTAATATTTGGGCTCCTGCTGCTGCTGCTGCCAACTCCAGGGTGTGATTCATCCCATTTTTGGGCTCCTGAAGCCAACCCCAGGGTCTCTTTAAAGTAATATTTGGGCTCCTGCTGCTGCTGCTGCCAACTCCAGGGTGTGATTCATCCAATTTTTGGGCTCCTGAAGCCAACCCCAGGGTCTCTTTAAAGTAATATTTGGGCTCCTGCTGCTGCTGCTGCCAACTCCAGGGTGTGATTCATCCAATTTTTGGGCTCCTGAAGCCAACCCCAGGGTCTCTTTAAAGTAATATTTGGGCTCCTGCTGCCAACTCCAGGGTGTGATTCATCCAATTTTTGGGCTCCTGCTGCCAACTCCAGTGTCTCTTTCATCCAATATTTGGGCTCCCGCTGCTGCTGCTGCCAACTCCAGGGTGTGATTCGTCCAATTTTTGGGCTCCTGAAGCCAACTCCAGTGTCTCTTTAAAGTAATGTTTGGGCTCCTGCTGCTGCTGCTGCCAACTCCAGGGTGTGATTCATCCAATTTTTGGGCTCCTGAAGCCAACTCCAGTGTATATTTGGGCTCCTGCTGCTGCTGCTGCCAGCTCCAGGGTGTGATTCATCCAATTTTTGGGCTCCTGAAGCCAACCCCAGTGTCTCTTTAAAGTAATGTTTGGGCTCCTGCTGCTGCTGCTGCCAACTCCAGGGTGTGTCAGTCAATTTTTGGGCTCCTGCTGCTGCCAACTGCAGTGTCTCTTTCAGCCAATGTTTGGGCTCCTGCTGCTGCTTGCAACTCCAAGGTGTGATTCATCCAATTTTTGGGCTCCTGCTGCTGCCAACTCCAGTGTCTCTTTAAAGCAATGTTTGGGCTCCTGCCCCTCATAGTGATGCCACTTTAACTCTCTGCAATTGTGCCGCTCTGCGATTCTATTAGCGATGCCTCTGATCTGCATGTGATATTTATTTAAAGTATTATTTAACTAACCCAGCACGCATCCTATGCGTGTTACAGCAAGGCAGAATGGTTTACAACCCTATTGAGGCTCTAGGAGGCTCAGAAATAGCCGTTTTTAATAGCGATTCGTCGCGAATAAATTCGGGTCGAAGCGATTTTTGTCGGAAAATTCGGCGAATCAGTCGAATCGAATTTTTCAAAAGTTCGCTCATCTCTAATTACTCCCTAAATTGAAACCAAAAAACGGTTCTCCACCATGACTAAGAGGCTATGTAACATTTGATCCACACCCTGTACATACAGATTGCTCTGCTAAAAAAACAGCCTAACACCATCTACTGCATGTTCGGACCATTAAAACCTCCAAGATGATGGATGAGGGCAAATCATGGGATGAGCCTGGAAACCCGGCGAGAACATAAGGAACCGCATGTCCGGGGCCACCACTGCTTGGACATTCAGTGAGTACGCGTCATGGGATGAGCCTGGAAACCCGGCGACAACATTAAGGAACCACATGTCCGGGGCCACCACTGCTTGGACATTCAGTGAGTATGCATCATGGGATGAGCCTGGAAACCCGGCGAGAACACTAAGGAACCGCATGTCCAGGGCCACCACTGCTTGGACATTCAGTGAGTATGCATCATGGGATGAGCCTGGAAACCCGGCGAGGACGCTAAGGAACCGCATGTCCGGGGCCACCACTGCTTGGACATTCAGTGAGTGGCCCATTTTGCGGTTCCTGGTATAAAAGAAAACAAAACAAAATTAGCCAGGCAAGGAAAACTACTCAAAAACGAACTCCTAACACCCTCCCAAAAACCTGTTGGGCAATACAAATAACACTAAGTACCTAAGTATTTTTTGCCCAAAAAAAAGGATAGGTATGTTGGATCAAGTAAAGTTTAACTTTAAATTGCCTAGTTAAGGTCCACATGAAAATGTTTTCCTTTGGCCGACAGGAAAAACATTGTATAAGCTAAATACGGGCCAATGTTTCACAGTGACTATTTACAAGGAGGGATTATTCAGTGAGTATGCATCATGGGATGAGCCTGGAAACCCGGCGAGTGGTATAACTTTGTGAGGAATGGCTGCATGTCAGCCTGGGCTGCTGTCCTGGATTTATCAAGTCCAGGATTTTTTAAGTCCATCAAAGAATTAGGCCCGAATTTACATCATTGCATCCTGAACTTCTCTGCTCATCATCTTCTCCATGCTGCTACTGACGATCCCTTTCTTTCATCAACAGGTATGTCCTCCGGGAACACGGACACATCTACCACCCGTTAACCCTTTCACTGCCAGCCATTTGGGGACCACATTAGGGTATGTCCTCTGGGAACACGGACACATCTACCACCCGTTAACCCTTTCACTGCCAGCCAGTTGGCGTCCACATTAGGGTATGTCCTCTGGGAACAAGGACTTATCTGCTGCTAATGACTTGTTACTTTACCTTTTTCATGTATTATGACACTGTATCTGTGTATGCTCATCTCTGCATTTCCCATATGTATTGCAACAAGGCTGTCACCCATCACTGCTTTTGTCTATGCAATGACTCTGTTCACATAAATACTGTTTGTTTTGTGACCCCCTATCTTTCCCTCCTGATATCCCCAGCTAAGCAACTTTATTACCCTAGTACCACCCACCCCCAAGCTGTTTGAGCTAATCAAGGCATCTCACAAGTGGTATATCTTTGTGAGGAATGGCTGCATGTCAGCCTGGGCTGCTGTCCTGGATTTATCAAGTCCAGGATTTTTTTAAGTCCATCAAAGAATTAGGCCCGAATTGAGTCCGAAGCGACCAGAAGGGAACAGGCACCAGACTCTGCTTGACTGAACAACTCATCCCCAACAATGCTCCTCTGCTATTTCACAGTCCTGCTTCCTCTGACTCTAAAATTCCTGAACTCTCACCATCCCCCTGCACCTGGTAAGTGTCTCTATATCTCTCCATCACTGCTCTCATCCCCCTACCTTTGCTTGCATGAAATTATCTCACTGGCAAAATCTCTCTCCTTTTCTTCATGCACCCGCAAAACACGCTCTGCCACTTTCAAATCCCACAGTCACCTCCTCTCCCTTTCTCTGCTCCTACTTGCTGCTGGTGATATCGCTCAAAACCCAGGTCCATTTCCTTCGCCTCCCCGCTCCTCTACACCCCACAACTCATCACAGACTAGCCTTCACCATGGTAGCAAACCTACAAACGTAACCTAGCCAACCTCTTAACAATCACCCCCTCCCCACGCACTCCCCCCATCGTCACCTGTGCACTGTGGAATGCACGTTCAGTGTGCAACAAACTGGAATACATCCACGACCTCTTCACTACCAACCTCTTCACTTTCATGGCCTTTACTGAAACCTGGCTCACTCCCTCTGATACAGCCTCACCCGCTGCCCTCTCATATGGGGGCTTACAGTTCAGCCACACCCCAAGATCAACCAACAAACAGGGTGGAGGTGTTGGCACTCTTCTGTCTGAATACTGCTCATTTAACCCAATCCCTGCTCTACCCTCCCTTTCCTTCCCTTCTTTTGAAGTTCACTGTGTCCGTCTCTACTCTCCCTGTCACCTAAATATTGCCATCATCTATCGCCCTCCTGGACCTGCCACTCTCTTTCTGGACCACTTCTCAACTTGGCTTCTCCACTTTCTGTCCTCTGACATCCCAGCTATAATCATGGGGGACTTCAACATACCCGTTGACACCAACAACCCTGCATTCACCAAACTATTAGCCCTAACCACCTCCTTTGGCCTCAAACAATGGTCTACCAGCTCCACCCATAAAGATGGACATGCTCTTTACTCACCTCTGCTCTGTATCCAGTCTTTCCTCATCCCCACTTCCCCTCTCTGATCACAACTTACTAACACTAACACTCTCTTCCCTTACCACTACCCCCCCTGCACATAAGCCTGCAATTCTTCGCAGGAACCTCAGAAACCTAGACCTTCAATCTCTCTCCGATGCTTTAAATCCCCTTCACACCCTGCCCTCATTTACCAATGTAGACGCTGCCGCTTCATAGTACCACAACACACTAACTACTGCTGCCCTTGACTCTGTTGCTCCCCTTAACTACAGTCGCCCTCAGGCCAAAAAAAGACAACCATGGCTTAACACTAACACTGCAACACTGAAACGGCATTCTCGAGTTGCTGAACGGCATTGGAGGAAATCCAAAACCAAGGAGGACTTCCTGTTATACAAGAAAGCCCTTCAGGAACTCAGGACTGCCCTTTCATCTGCCAAACAGGAATATTTCACATCACTCATATCGGCACAGGCCCGGAATCCAAAACAGCTATTTAACACTTTCAACTCCCTTCTCCGCCCACCGCCACCACCTCCATCCTCACAGCTAACGGCTGAGCAATTTGCCACATACTTCAAAGACAAAATCGACAGGATTCGAAGTGGCTTCACCCCCCAGAACACCTCTCTCCTACCAACATCCCCCCTGACCCACTCATTAACTCATTTCACCTTGTTAACTGCTCAAGGTGTCTCCTCCCTGGTCTTAAAGGCTCACCTGACCACCTGCTCCCTTGATCCCATTCCATCCCACCTTATCCCTCAACTGTCTCCATCTGTCATTCCAGCCCTAACATCTTTATTCAACCTCTCCCTCTCCACTGGTACCTTTCCCTCCGCCTATAAGCATGCTGTTATAACTCCACTCATCAAAAAACCCTCACTGGACCCCTCTGCCCTCCCTAATTACCGCCCAATCTCTCTGCTTCCTTTCTCATCAAAGCTTCTTGAACAGCATGTCCACACAGAACTGACTAACTATCTGTCTACAAACTCCCTCCTAGATCCCCTCCAATCTGGTTTCCGCTCATGTTACTCTACCGAAACGGCCCTCACCAAAGTCACCAATGATCTACTAACAGCCAATCCAAAGGCCACTACTCTGCTCTCATTTTTCTCGACTTATCATCTGCTTTTGACACTGTCGACCATGCTCTGCTCCTCAATATTCTTTCTTCTCTTGGAATCCAAGGTCTCGCACTCTCTTGGCTCTCCTCCTATCTCTCTCACCGCACATTTAGTGTATCTTACTCAAACACCATTTCCTCTCCCCGGGCTCTGTCTGTAGGGGTACCACAAGGCTCAGTCCTAGGACCCCTACTTTTTTCAATATACACTTCTGGTCTAGGACAACTAATAACCTCGCTAGGCTTCGAATATCACTTTTATGCAGACGACACTCAGATCTACCTCTCTGGCCCGAATCTCTCTTCTCTCCTCTCTCGCCTTCCTGACTGTCTAACAGCCATCTCTTCCTTCATGACATCTCGCTCTCTTAAACTGAACATAGACAAAACAGAACTGGTCATTTTCCCACCATCTCACTCCCCTCCCCTCTCTAACACCACAATCTCTGTAAATAATCTTACAATAACTGCAACTCCTCAAGCTCGATGCCTGGGTGTCATTCTGGACTCCTCTCTCTCCTTCAGACCTCACATTCACTCCCTAGCCACCTCCTGTCGCCTCCAACTCAAAAATATATCTCGCATCCGTCCCTTCCTCTCACCTGTCACCACTAAAATGCTAGTACATGCCCTGGTCATATCCCGACTGGACTACTGCAACACCCTCCTCTGTGGTTTGCCAACAAACAGACTGGCTCCCCTCCAATCTATCCTAAACTCTGCTGCTCACCTCATTCATCTCTCCTCTAGCTTCTCCAGTGCTACTCCCCTCTGTCAATCCCTCCACTGGTTACCTGTCTCCCATAGAGTTCAGTTCAAACTTCTAGTGCTAACCTACAAAGCTCTCTCTAACCAGGCCCCTTCCTACATTTCATCTATGATCCAGCATTACCAACCAAAGCGCAACCTCCGCTCTGCCTCTGACATTTTCCTGTCCTCTTCCTTGGTTACTTCCTCGCACTCCCGCCTTCAAGACTTCTCTCGTGCCTCCACACTTCTCTGGAATGCACTCCCCCGCTCGATCCGCCACTCTCCATCACTCCAAGCCTTTAAAAGCGCCCTCAAAACTCACTTCTTCAGACAAGCGTATGACCTGGCTTAAGCAACTATTATAACCTTCAATGGCATATGCAGCCATACTCAAGCTCTACCACTTGTGACCTCGCCCCCTTTTGTCTCTACCCCCATCCTTTAGACTGTAAGCTCGCAAGGGCAACAATTGGTTTTAACCTGTGGCATCTAATTTTGTATTGTTCTCTGTGCTATATGTTTTACCTTGTCTGTATTCTTAACTTGTAAAGCGCTACGGAAGTTGATGGCGCTATATAAATAAACAATAATAATAATAATTACCAGAGATACATTGTATGCTATTTCACAGGGACTATTTACAAGGAGGGATTACCAGAGATACATTGTATGCTATTTCACAGGGACTATTTGAAAGGAGGGATTACCAGAGATACATTGCATGCTATTTCACAGGGACTATTTACAAGGAGGGATTACCAGAGATACATTGTATGCTGTTTCACAGGGACTATTTACAAGGAGGGATTACCCGAGATACATTGTATGCTATTTCACGGGGACTATTTACAAGGAGGGATTACCAGAGATACATTGTATGCTATTTCACAGGGACTATTTACAAGGAGGGATTAAGAGCTATTTAAAATAACATTTAGGTAAACTATATTAAAAAATGACAAATTGTACTTGCCTATATATGTACTCGTCGGCTGCTGGAGGCACCATGGCAACGTGGGTGAAATCGATGGCACCCATGAAGTTTGGGCATGTCGGCGATGTTATAAAATGCCAGCTTAATCGCGTTCCTGGCTACCATGTCGTCAGGAAAACAAATATATTTCTGAATAATGGTAGCCATGCCTTCCAAAAACTTGGATAGCGCGCGGCTCAGCGTAGGCTGGGAGATCCCCACGGAGAGGGCACCCAGCCTCTGGAACAAGCCGTTCGCCAAAAATTGCAGGTAGTCAAGCATCTTGGTCATACCTGAAATGCTTGCCCCTTCCTTGTGGTGCAGGCTAACCATGGCCGCAGCTCACCATACAACTTATGGAGGAAAGCGCAATTACGTCTGGTGAGCTCAAACAGCTCAACATCATGCATGCCATCTGGTCTCAGCCCTCCGGACAATTTTAATGCCCATTAGCTGGATGCTAATGCTCCACAAAGGCACTAGACTGGTTCATATCTGCTGTTTCCGAGGTCAAAATGGTCCCGTAAGGGGATCACCAATGAAACGGGTTAATAGGGTGGTGGTCCCTCAGCAATCAGCTCTCTGAGATGCAAGCCCATACCAATAAGGTAAGTTATCTGAACGAACCAAAAATATCAGATTTTGATCCGAAAATTATCCGAACTAACGCAAATGATCCGATTTGCTTTCGTTCATCGAAAGCGCATATACGCATTAGCCCGAACGTTCGTACGAATGAAAAAAGAACGAAAAAAACAAAGAAAATGACAAACCCCCACAAAAACTTTCACAGACAGCTACGAAAGTCTAGACGAATGTGCCTCTGAATCGAGCCTATTGTAATTAGAGATGACCGAATTTTTGAAAAATTCGATTCGACTGATTCGCCGAATTTTCCGACAAAAATCGTTTCGACCCGAATTTATTCGCGACGAATCGCTATTAAAAACGGCTATTTCTGAGCCTCCTAGAGCCTCAATAGGGTTGTAAACCATTCTGCCTTGCTGTAACACGCATAGGATGCGTGCTGGGTTAGTTAAATAATACTTTGAATAAATATCACATGCAGATCAGAGGCATCGCTAATAGAATCGCAGAGCGGCACAGTTGCAGAGAGTTGAAGTGGCATCACTCTGAGGGGCAGGAGCCCAAACATTGCTTTAAAGAGACACTGGAGTTGGCAGCAGCAGGAGCCCAAAAATTGGATGATTCACACCCTGGAGTTGGCAGCAGCAGCAGGAGCCCAAATATTACTTTAAAGAGACACTGGGGTTGGCTTCAGGAGCCCAAAAATTGGATGATTCACACCCTGGAGTTGGCAGCAGCAGCAGGAGCCCAAACATTACTTTAAAGAGACACTGGGGTTGGCTTCAGGAGCCCAAAAATTGGATGATTCACACCCTGGAGTTGGCAGCAGCAGCAGCAGGAGCCCAAATATTACTTTAAAGAGACCCTGGGGTTGGCTTCAGGAGCCCAAAAATTGGATGAATCACACCCTGGAGTTGGCAGGAGTTGGCAGCAGCAGCAACAGGAGCCCAAACATTACTTTAAAGAGACACTGGGGTTGGCTTCAGGAGCCCAAAAATTGGATGATTCACACCCTGGATTTGGCAGGAGTTGGCAGCAGCAGCAGCACCAGCAGGAGCCCAAACATTACTTTAAAGAGACACTGGGGTTGGCTTCAGGAGCCCAAAAATTGGATGAATCACACCCTGGAGTTGGCAGCAGCAGCAGCAGGAGCCCAAATATTACTTTAAAGAGACCCTGGGGTTGGCTTCAGGAGCCCAAAAATTGGATGAATCACACCCTGGAGTTGGCAGGAGTTGGCAGCAGCAGCAGCAGCAACAGGAGCCCAAACATTACTTTAAAGAGACACTGGGGTTGGCTTCAGGAGCCCAAAAAATGGATGATTCACACCCTGGAGTTGGCAGGAGTTGGCAGCAGCAGCAACAGGAGCCCAAACATTACTTTAAAGAGACACTGGGGTTGGCTTCAGGAGCCCAAAAATTGGATGAATCACACCCTGGAGTTGGCAGCAGCAGCACCAGGAGCCCAAACATTACTTTAAAGAGACACTGGGGTTGGCATCAGGAGCCCAAAAATTGGATGATTAACACCCTGGAGTTGGCAGGAGTTGGCAGCAGCAGCAGCACCAACAGGAGCCCAAACATTACTTTAAAGAGACACTGGGGTTGGCTTCAGGAGCCCAAAAATTGGATGAATCACACCCTGGAGTTGGCAGCAGCAGCAGCAGGAGCCCAAATATTACTTTAAAGAGGCCCTGGGGTTGGCTATAGGAGCCCAAAAATTGGATGAATCACACCCTGGAGTTGGCAGGAGTTGGCAGCAGCAGCAGCAACAGGAGCCCAAACATTACTTTAAAGAGACACTGGGGTTGGCTTCAGGAGCCCAAAAATTGGATGATTCACACCCTGGAGTTGGCAGGAGTTGGCAGCAGCAGCAAAAGGAGCCCAAACATTACTTTAAAGAGACACTGGGGTTGGCTTCAGGAGCCCAAAAATTGGATGAATCACACCCTGGAGTTGGCAGCAGCAGCAGCAGGAGCCCAAACATTACTTTAAAGAGACCATGGGGTTGGCTTCAGGAGCCCAAAAATTGGATGAATCACACCCTGGAGTTGGCAGGAGTTGGCAGCAGCAGCAGCAACAGGAGCCCAAACATTACTTTAAAGAGACACTGGGGTTGGCTTCAGGAGCCCAAAAATTGGATGATTCACACCCTGTGGAGAGTCATGTGGAGAAAAAGTAGCTTAGTTAGTAATATCTACATAAAATTATGAATAAAAAAATGCAAAAGTATTGCCAAAGTGAAGTTTTGTTTGAGGGTGTGTTTCCACCTTTTAATTAAATCAGAAACAAGAAGGTATCATTGCCTCTGACTAATTAGCCCTCAAAAATTCTTGGAATTTTTAATCTGGAATCATGTCTGATCCATCTTATCCGAAGAATATTAATAAAAAGTAAGAGTAACGTAAAGGATTTTTTATCAATACTTACTTGTGGTCCGATGCGGAGGAATGTCTGTAACTGGAGAGCAGCGCCTTAAATCTGTTTTGCACGATCCATCTTTCTTTAGTGTTGGTCTGACCCCGTCATCTATCTACTGGAATACATCAGGCATTGTTGGGAGGAAAGCTTGGCTGATCCATGCGCCATTCATTTCCACGCAGGGCAGTCTCTGAAACAAAAAAAAAGTATGTATAAACCAGGGTCTTTTTCATATAAAAACAAATGGTTATTTTTGCTATTAAACCATATGTTCCACAGCTTTACCAGTCATTGTGTCAGCCAATGAAGCAACTTTGTCTGGAAGTGCTGCAAAAGCAGTCCACTGCATCACAAGTGGCATCTGACACCCCCAGTCAACTGTCTGTTGTCTGTCTGTTATGCTTTGGGTTCAGCTCCACTATCCATTGATGAAGATCTGATAATCATAAAATTCAGCAGCTACTGCCCAGCCAAGAAGTGGAGGAGACACTCGCCTCTTCTTCCACTAGCCGGCAATTAGTGATGAGGAGAGTGTCGTGGGAGGAGGTGTTGCAAGCCGAGGTAGTGGAAGAGGGTCCCTGGAGTGTGCGGTGGTGGCGGCAGCAGCAGCAGTGAATTATTGGGGACTGTTGATAGGAAAAATCAGCTACTCAGCGATGTGTCAGTTTTTCATGTTGCATCCACAATCCTGTGGAGAAAAAGTAGGTTAGTTAGTATATATACATAAAATTATGAATAGACAAATGCAATAGTATTGCCAAAGTGAAGTTTTGTTTGAGGGTGTGTTTCCACCTTGTAATTAAATCAGAAACAACTAGCTATCATTTGCCTCTGAATAATAAGCCCTCAAAAATTCTTGGAATTTTTAATCTTGATGTCTGAGGGATTTCTCCTCTCAGACAGCGTCACCATAAGTCCAGCCTGCTGCATTACCCAGTGGTGGACCTTTCAGAGAACTGATGGCTTGTGCCGAGCCGAGGTGGAGAGTCCCATGGCATGGTTGTTGAACAGAAGGTGGGCCAGTCCTTTAGCCTGTCAGTGTGTACCAAAGTGCACAGTGTTGTCTACGTCTGGAGCTGTAACTATGGACTCATGGTGGACAATATATATCCTCTTAGGCCCCCTTGGTGATTGTGGTTTCACGCTGTTCTTCACATGGTTTTCCTTGACCAACAGAGTCACACATGGGAGGAACTACTAAAAATGAGAACTCAATCCATGAAAGCATTGCTTAATCCACGAAAACTGCAAATTTGGACCCATGGTGACTGACACTTGGAAGAACATCTTGTTTGCGCTGCGACAAGGAAGCCAGAGTCATGCGTCCTGACATGGCACACGTGTTCAGTCTAGTTCTGAAGTCTTGCCCCCATCTGAAAGACATCCGAACAACAGGAAAGAAAGTTAGCATGCACTTCTGGCACTCCTACACCACCAAGCACAACCTTATTGAGCCTCAGCGTCACAACGGTGTACCCCAACATAGTCTGATTTGCGATGTTTCCACCCGTTGCAATTCCACCCTCCATATGCAGGATCCACTATAGCAGTGGTCCCCAACCCTGTCCTCAAGGCCCACCAACAGGCCAGGTTTTGCAGATCTCCACAAAGATGCACAGGTGGAGTAATTAGTGCAGCTGCAGAGCAATAGAGCTGGCTATTTGGAGATCCAAAAAACATGACATGTTGGTGGGCCTTGAGGACAGGGTTGAGGACCACTGCACTATAGGAACAGAGAAAAGCCATCACGGATTTCTGGATGATCCAAACGGATAGGGGGACACCCCTGTGTAAATTCAATGTAAACCATTGGCAGCTCATACGTGACACCGACCGTTTGCTCAGGCCCTTTGAGGAAGCTACTTTATTAGTCAGTTGCCAGGACTATGAGATGAACGATGAGATTCCACTGCTTCATGTACTACAACACATGTTGGAAACCATGGCTGGTCAGGGCACTGGAGACATGGCACATACATTTCACAGCCACATGAAGCCTGTGGGGGCTGAAGTGGAGGAGGAGGAGGGGGTGGGGCACAGCAAACCACAGTTTAGGTTTCACAAAATGACCATTTTATCTAGTCATCTGACAGGAGAGGAGGAGCAGGAGCAGCCACAGGAGCTAGAGGGTTGTGAGGAAGGCGAGACAGAGGACCCAGACACACCGTGGCAGTTTACAGTGGAGATGGAGACAGGTAGTCCCTCCGAGTCACTTGCACAAATGGCACGATGCATGCTCACATGCTTGCGTACTAGTGAGCGCAGAATTGTCTCCATTTGTCAGCGGGAAGACTTCTGGCTCTCCAACTTATTGGACCCTCGCTTCTGGCACAAAATGGGGGCATTTTTTACGCCCACTGAGAGGGAGGAAAAACTGACCTACTACAGAGACATCCCACGTAGTCAGTTGGGCTATGTCTATCTGTGCCATGGCCCATACTCCCGCAGGTCTGACTCGGGGGGACCTCTGCGATCACCTTCCACTGCCATGGCTGCTGGGGGGGTGGAAGGAGCAGCAGCAGCAGCAGCTCCATCAGCAGCAGCCTCAGTCTTCAGTCGCTAGTGAGTAGCTTTCTACACCCGCATAGTGAGTCTACTCATGAGCAGCAGGAAGACCTGGAGCTGGACCTCAAACAGCAGGTCATGTCATACCTTGACATGACCATGCCAACACACCTTCAGGATCCACTGGATTTGCTGGGAAGCCAAACTTGAGTTGTGTCCGCAACTAGCAGAGTTTGCCCTGGAAAAGCTGTACTGGCCGGACAGTAGTTGATTTAGATGGCAACTGGGCTGCTCTATATAATGAAGCAAAATGGCAAATTTACCTCACAATATAAGCTATTGCCCCTCAGATTTACACAGGGGCTGCTCCATATAATGGTGCAAAACCATGAATTTACCTCATAATATAAACTATTGCCCCTCAGATTTACACAGGGGCTGCTCTATATTATGCTGCAAAATGGCAAATTTACCTCACAATATAAGCTATTGCCCCTCAGATTTACACAGGGCCTGCTCTATATAATGAAGCAAAATGGCAAATTTACCTCACTATATAAGCTAATGCCCCTCAGATTTACACAGGGGCTGCTCTATATTATGCTGCAAAATGGCAAATTTACCTCACAATATAAGCTATTGCCCCTCAGATTTACACAGGGCCTGCTCTATATAACGAAGCAAAATGGCAAATTTACCTCACTATATAAGCTATTGCCCCTCAGATTTACACAGGGGCTGCTCTATATTATGCTGCAAAATGGCAAATTTACCTCACAATATAAGCTATTACAGCTCTATATAAATAAAAAAATAAATAAATAAAAAAGGGCCTGTAGAAGCTTATTTAGTATAACAGATAGAGTGACATGTGCTGGTTTGGGATGCCCATATGGGCTAGTGTTTTGGCAGCAGTACAAAAACCAATGCAAAATGCAATAACTTAATAAAGCTGATGCTGATCAACGCTTATTTAGTATAACAGATGGGGTGCAACATGCAGGTTTGGGATGCCCTGCGGCCTGGTGTATTTAAAGCAGACCAAAACCAATTCAAAATGCAATAACTTAATAAAGCTGAGGCTGTAGATGCTTATTTAGTATAAACAGGTAGGGTGCAAGGTGCAGCTTTGGGGTGCCCTGCGGCCTGGTTAAATGAAAGCAGTCAAAAAGGAAGTGCAAACTGAAGTAGCTTAATGAAGCTGATGCTGATCAACGCTTATGTTGTATACCAGATAGGGTGCAAGGTGCAGCTTTGGGGTGCCCTGCGGCCTGGTTTATTAAAAGCAGTCAAAAACAAGTGCAAACTGAAGTAGCTTAATAAAGCAGCTGATGCTGATCAACGCTTATGTTGTATAACAGATAGGGTTAAAATAGCATGTGCCTTGGGATGCCCGTGTGGCCTGGTATATTTCAAGCTGAACAAAAAGTAACAATAATCCAAGTATGAGAAATAATTTTGACCTTCTTTACAGCGCCATACTTTGAAAAAAAAACCTTAATTTCATGCCGATCAATCCAAAGGTCAATGCCCCTAACAAAAATAGTGTTCGGCATAAGTTTTCCTTCTGGAAGGACGTAACCTTTAGTTTACATGGTTGGGGTAGGTTATCTTACAAATTGGGATACCCCACTGTATATGAAACCGAATATAAATGCACACCCAAAAGTGGACAATCAGCCTCCAAGAGGCCTGCTTAGTTTAAATAAGAGAGCTGCTTAGTGTAAATAAGAGGCCTGCTTAGTTTAAATAAGAGAGCTGCTTAGTGTAAATAAGAGAGGTAGGTTATGTTATGTTACAGAATGGGATGCCCCCACAGCAGACCTGAGATCAGTATATATGCACAGCAACAGTGGATAAGCAGGCTCCAACAGGCCAAATTACTTTAAATAAGTGTGCAGCTTAGAGTAAATACAGAGGCTAATGGGATGTTACAGAATGGGATGCCCCAAAGCTGACCTGAGATCAGTATATATGCACACAGCAACAGTGTCTAAGCAGGCTCATACAGGCCAAATTTCTTTAAATAACTGTGCAGCTTAGAGTAAATACAGAGGCTAATGGTATGTTACAGAATGGGATGCCCCAAAGCTGACTTGAGATCAGTATATATGCACACAGCAGCAGTGTGTAAGCAGGCTCATACAGGCCAAATTTCTTTAAATAAGTTTGCAGCTTAGAGTAAATACAGAGGCTAATGGGATGTTACAGAATGGGATGCCCCAAGCAGACCTGAGATCAGTATATATGCACACAGCAGCAGTGTGTAAGCAGGCTCATACAGGCCAAATTTATTTAAATAAGTTTGCAGCTTAGAGTAAATAAAGAGGCTAATGGGATGTTACAGAATGGGATGCCCCAAGCAGACTTGAGATCAGTATATATGCACACAGCAGCAGTGTGTAAGCAGGCTCATACAGGCCAAATTTCTTTAAATAAGTTTGCAGCTTAGAGTAAATACAGAGGCTAATGGGATGTTACAGAATGGGATGCCCCAAGCAGACTTGAGATCAGTATATATGCACACAGCAGCAGTGTGTAAGCAGGCTCATACAGGCCAAATTTCTTTAAATAACTGTGCAGCTTAGAGTAAATACAGAGGCTAATGGTATGTTACAGAATGGGATGCCCCAAAGCTGACTTGAGATCAGTATATATGCACACAGCAGCAGTGTGTAAGCAGGCTCATACAGGCCAAATTTCTTTAAATAAGTTTGCAGCTTAGAGTAAATACAGAGGCTAATGGGATGTTACAGAATGGGATGCCCCAATCAGACTTGAGATCAGTATATATGCACACAGAAGCAGTGTGTAAGCAGGCTCATACAGGCCAAATTTCTTTAAATAAGTTTGCAGCTTAGAGTAAATACAGAGGCTAAAGGGATGTTACAGAATGGGATGCCCCAAGCAGACTTGAGATCAGTATATATGCACACAGCAGCAGTGTGTAAGCAGGCTCATACAGGCCAAATTTCTTTAAATAACTGTGCAGCTTAGAGTAAATACAGAGGCTAAAGGGATGTTACAGAATGGGATGCCCCAAGCAGACTTGAGATCAGTATATATGCACACAGCAGCAGTGTGTAAGCAGGCTCATACAGGCCAAATTTCTTTAAATAACTGTGCAGCTTAAAGTAAATACAGAGGCTTATGGTATGTTACAGAATGGGATGCCCCAAAGCTGACTTGAGATCAGTATATATGCACACAGCAGCAGTGTGTAAGCAGGCTCATACAGGCCAAATTTCTTTAAATAAGTTTGCAGCTTAGAGTAAATACAGAGGCTAATGGGATGTTACAGAATGGGATGCCCCAATCAGACTTGAGATCAGTATATATGCACACAGAAGCAGTGTGTAAGCAGGCTCATACAGGCCAAATTTCTTTAAATAAGTTTGCAGCTTAGAGTAAATACAGAGGCTAAAGGGATGTTACAGAATGGGATGCCCCAAGCAGACTTGAGATCAGTATATATGCACACAGCAGCAGTGTGTAAGCAGGCTCATACAGGCCAAATTTCTTTAAATAACTGTGCAGCTTAAAGTAAATACAGAGGCTTATGGTATGTTACAGAATGGGATGCCCCAAAGCTGACTTGAGATCAGTATATATGCACACAGCAGCAGTGTGTAAGCAGGCTCATACAGGCCAAATTTCTTTAAATAAGTGTGCAGCTTAGAGTAAATACAGAGGCTAATGGGATGTTACAGAATGGGATGCCCCAAGCAGACTTGAGATCAGTATATATGCACACAGCAGCAGTGTGTAAGCAGGCTCATACAGGCCAAATTTCTTTAAATAAGTTTGCAGCTTAGAGTAAATACAGAGGCTAATGGGATGTTACAGAATGGGATGCCCCAAGCAGACTTGAGATCAGTATATATGCACACAGCAGCAGTGTGTAAGCAGGCTCATACAGGCCAAGTTTCTTTAAATAAGTTTGCAGCTTAGAGTAAATACAGAGGCTAATGGGATGTTACAAAATGGGATGCCCCAAGCAGACTTGAGATCAGTATATATGCACACAGTAGCAGTGTGTAAACAGGCTCATACAGGCCAAATTTCTTTAAATAACTGTGCAGCTTAGAGTAAATACAGAGGCTAATGGTATGTTACAGAATGGGATGCCCCAAAGCTAACTTGAGATCAGTATATATGCACACAGCAGCAGTGTGTAAGCAGGCTCATACAGGCCAAATTTCTTTAAATAACTGTGCAGCTTAGAGTAAATACAGAGGCTAATGGGATGTTACAGAATGGGATGCCCCAACAGGAGTGCACCTGGCAGGCAGCAGTAAGACTATGCACAGCAAAAGTGTCTTTATCAGGCCTAATTTCTATTACAATAAGTGCAAATGGTTATGGTCTTAAATAGAGGCTGGTGTAGTCACAGAATGGGATGCCCCAACAGGAGTGCACCTGGCAGGCAGCAGTAGTACTATGCACAGCAAAAGTGTCTTTATCAGGCCTAATTTCTATTAGAATAAGTGCAAATGGTTATGGTCTTAAATAGAGGCTTGTGTAGTCACAGAATGGGATGCCCCAAAAACCAGCAGTGCACCTGGCAGGCAGCAGTAAGACTATGCACAGCAAAAGTGTCTTTATCAGGCCTAATTTCTATTAGAATAAGTGCAAATGGTTATGGTCTTAAATAGAGGCTGGTGTAGTCACAGAATGGGATGCCCCAAAAACCAGCAGTGCACCTGGCAGGCAGCAGTAAGTCTATGCACAGCAAAAGTGTCTTTATCAGGCCTAATTTCTATTAGAATAAGTGCAAATGGTTATGGTCTTAAATAGAGGATGGTGTAGTCACAGAATGGGATGCCCCAACAGGAGTGCACCTGGCAGGCAGCAGTAAGACTATGCACAGCAAAAGTGTCTTTATCAGGCCTAATTTCTATTAGAATAAGTGCAAATGGTTATGGTCTTAAATAGAGGCTGGTGTAGTCACAGAATGGGATGCCCCAACAGGAGTGCACCAGGCAGGCAGCAGTAAGACTATGCACAGCAAAAGTGTCTTTATCAGGCCTAATTTCTATTAGAATAAGTGCAAATGGTTATGGTCTTAAATAGAGGCTGGTGTAGTCACAGAATGGGCTGCCCCAACAGGAGTGCACCTGGCAGGCAGCAGTAGTACTATGCACAGCAAAATTGTCTTTATCAGGCCTAATTTCTATTAGAATAAGTGCAAATGGTTATGGTTTTAAATAGAGGCTGGTGTAGTCACAGAATGGGATGCCCCAAAGACCAGCAGTGCACCTGGCAGGCAGCAGTAAGACTATGCACAGCAAAAGTGTCTTTATCAGGCCTAATTTCTATTAGAATAAGTGCAAATGGTTATGGTCTTAAATAGAGGCTGGTGTAGTCACAGAATGGCATGCCCCAACAGGAGTGCACCTGGCAGGCAGCAGTAGTACTATGCACAGCAAAAGTGTCTTTATCAGGCCTAAATTCTATTAGAATAAGTGCAAATGGTTATGTTCTTAAATAGAGGCTGGTGTAGTCACAGAATGGGATGCCCCAAAAAACCAGCAGTGCACCTGGCAGGCAGCAGTAAGACTATGCACAGCAAAAGTGTCTTTATCAGGCCTAATTTCTATTAGAATAAGTGCAAATGGTTATGGTCTTAAATAGAGGCTGGTGTAGTCACAGAATGGGATGCCCCAAAAACCAGCAGTGCACCTGGCAGGCAGCAGTAAGTCTATGCACAGCAAAAGTGTCTTTATCAGGCCTAATTTCTATTAGAATAAGTGCAAATGGTTATGGTCTTAAATAGAGGCTGGTGTAGTCACAGAATGGGATGCCCCAACAGGAGTGCACCTGGCAGGCAGCAGTAAGACTATGCACAGCAAAAGTGTCTTTATCAGGCCTAATTTCTATTAGAATAAGTGCAAATGGTTATGGTCTTAAATAGAGGCTGGTGTAGTCACAGAATGGGATGCCCCAAAAACCAGCAGTGCACCTGGCAGGCAGCAGTAAGTCTATGCACAGCAAAAGTGTCTTTATCAGGCCTAATTTCTATTAGAATAAGTGCAAATGGTTATGGTCTTAAATAGAGGCTGGTGTAGTCACAGAATGGGATGCCCCAACAGGAGTGCACCTGGCAGGCAGCAGTAAGACTATGCACAGCAAAAGTGTCTTTATCAGGCCTAATTTCTATTAGAATAAGTGCAAATGGTTATGGTCTTAAATAGAAGCTGGTGTAGTCACAGAATGGGATGCCCAAAAAAACAGCAGTGCACCTGGCAGGCAGCAGTAAGACTATGCACAGCAAAAGTGTCTTTATCAGGCCTAATTTCTATTAGAATAAGTGCAAATGGTTATGGTCTTAAATAGAGGCTGGTGTAGTCACGGAATGGGATGCCCCAAAAACCAGCAGTGCACCTGGCAGGCAGCAGTAAGTCTATGCACAGCAAAAGTGTCTTTATCAGGCCTAATTTCTATTAGAATAAGTGCAAATGGTTATGGTCTTAAATAGAGGCTGGTGTAGTCACAGAATGGGATGCCCAAAAAAACAGCAGTGCACCTGGCAGGCAGCAGTAAGACTATGCACAGCAAAAGTGTCTTTATCAGGCCTAATTTCTATTAGAATAAGTGCAAATGGTTATGGTCTTAAATAGAGGCTGGTGTAGTCACGGAATGGGATGCCCCAAAAACCAGCAGTGCACCTGGCAGGCAGCAGTAAGTCTATGCACAGCAAAAGTGTCTTTATCAGGCCTAATTTCTATTAGAATAAGTGCAAATGGTTATGGTCTTAAATAGAGGCTGGTGTAGTCACAGAATGGGATGCCCAAAAAAACAGCAGTGCACCTGGCAGGCAGCAGTAAGACTATGCACAGCAAAAGTGTCTTTATCAGGCCTAATTTCTATTACAATAAGTGCAAATGGTTATGGTCTTAAATAGAGGTTGGTGTAGTCACAGAATGGGATGCCCAAAAAAACAGCAGTGCACCTGGCAGGCAGCAGTAGTACTATGCACAGCAAAAGTGTCTTTATCAGGCCTAATTTCTATTAGAATAAGTGCAAATGGTTATGGTCTTAAATAGAGGCTGGTGTAGTCACAGAATGGGATGCCACAACAGGAGTGCACCTGGCAGGCAGCAGTAGTACTATGCACAGCAAAAGTGTCTTTATCAGGCCTAATTTCTATTAGAATAAGTGCAAATGGTTATGGTCTTAAATAGAGGCTGGTGTAGTCACAGAATGGGATGCCCCAAAAACCAGCAGTGCACCTGGCAGGCAGCAGTAAGACTATGCACAGCAAAAGTGTCTTTATCAGGCCTAATTTCTATTAGAATAAGTGCAAATGGTTATGGTCTTAAATAGAGGCTGGTGTAGTCACAGAATGGGATGCCCAAAAAACCAGCAGTGCACCTGGCAGGCAGCAGTAAGACTATGCACAGCAAAAGTGTCTTTATCAGGCCTAATTTCTATTACAATAAGTGCAAATGGTTATGGTCTTAAATAGAGGCTGGTGTAGTCACGGAATGGGATGCCCCAAAAACCAGCAGTGCACCTGGCAGGCAGCAGTAAGTCTATGCACAGCAAAAGTGTCTTTATCAGGCCTAATTTCTATTAGAATAAGTGCAAATGGTTATGGTCTTAAATAGAGGCTGGTGTAGTCACAGAATGGGATGCCCAAAAAACCAGCAGTGCACCTGGCAGGCAGCAGTAAGACTATGCACAGCAAAAGTGTCTTTATCAGGCCTAATTTCTATTACAATAAGTGCAAATGGTTATGGTCTTAAATAGAGGCTGGTGTAGTCACAGAATGGGATGCCCCAAAAAACAGCAGTGCACCTGGCAGGCAGCAGTAAGTCTATGCACAGCAAAAGTGTCTTTATCAGGCCTAATTTCTATTAGAATAAGTGCAAATGGTTATGGTCTTAAATAGAGGCTGGTGTAGTCACAGAATGGGATGCCCCAAAAACCAGCAGTGCACCTGGCAGGCAGCAGTAGTACTATGCACAGCAAAAGTGTCTTTATCAGGCCTAATTTCTATTAGAATAAGTGCAAATGGTTATGGTCTTAAATAGAGGCTGGTGTAGTCACAGAATGGGATGCCCAAAAAACCAGCAGTGCACCTGGCAGGCAGCAGTAAGACTATGCACAGCAAAAGTGTCTTTATCAGGCCTAATTTCTATTAGAATAAGTGCAAATGGTTATGGTCTTAAATAGAGGCTGGTGTAGTCACAGAATGGGATGCCCAAAAAACCAGCAGTGCACCTGGCAGGCAGCAGTAAGTCTATGCACAGCAAAAGTGTCTTTATCAGGCCTAATTTCTATTAGAATAAGTGCAAATGGTTATATGGTATTAAATAGAGGCTGGTGTAGTCACAGAATGGGATGCCTCACAGCAGACTTGAGATCAGTTCAGTATATATGCACAGTTAGTGTATAAGCAGCCTGAAAACGCTAACAAAGCCAGTCAGCCAGCCAGTAACACTCAGGCTGGATGAAAAAAAAAAAAATCTCCCTGTGACTGCCTCCGATTTTTCCTAACTTACCCTGTTTTTCACTGACTGTCTGTTTCCTGCCTGTCTCCTGCCTGTCTCCAGCCTGTCCCTGTCTGTCCCTGTCTGTTTACTGTCTCTCCCTGCCTACAGCAGCGTCCTGTCTCTCACGAATGCAATAGAGAAATGAGGAAAAGCAAGATGGCCGCCGGCCTTAAATAGCGCTGTGACGTCACCGGGCTTGCTGGCTGCAGCATACAGCATACACTGCCCCAGCTTACATGTCTGGACATGTCCCGTCCGCCATCTTAGAATGCCTGTAATGTAAATGAATGGATGTTAAAGGAAAACTTCGAGCGATCGAATCGCGGGGAAATTCGGATTCGATCCCGAATCGAATTTTCCATGAAATTCGGATCGAATCCGGGTTCGTCTGGATCAATTCGCTCATCCCTAATTGTAATCATGCTTTCGAACATATGAGGGTAAACATTTGATGTTTAGTGTTATCTAAGATGCTTAATATGCTCCACATTTAAGAGTTAACATTTCAAAATGGAAAGGCTTTGGTTGATTTCTGGTTTTGTTAAAGCGTTCATCCGAAATATACATCCTTTTCACCTATATACAAGTTCCCAAGGAGATATGATTCACCTAACTTGACAGGTGTTTTTGGAACTTATTGGTACCAGTGGTAATACATCTCAATGTAGAAATGTTGTAGAACCTGGATAAAGAGGAATGAGAAACCACATGAAAAGATGTTAGTGGTTGGTTTGATGTCAGGATGATCCAGTTATCAGGGTTAAAAACTAGTTATGCTACTTAATTCTAGCTCCTCTGCCTTTGGAGAATACTAGAGATGGGATTACTATCTACCCCTTATGAGTTAGTTATAGGTAGGCCTTTACTGTCCTTTTAGTTGACATGGATGAGGTTCAAGACCTATTTGAAAGAATTAACTATTGTTATAAGGTTTTGTTTCCAACAGGTGACCAGTAAACATCAATCAATGGGCAGAGCTTCGTGAATTCATTTTAGCCACTGCAGAAAGTTTTGATTAGGTTGATTTTCCCCTCGTGTTGCTATATGATGGTTATTCCTTGCCAATACATATTTGGTTTTATGTAGTTTAGTACGACAGTATTCACAAGTGATGTCCAAAGATGTTATAGTAAACTAGCTTTTAAAATTGCAAGTGTTAATTGTTTTTATGGATTTCCTGATAATTGCAAAGTTTGTGCATTGGTGCCTCATTGGTGCCTTATGCGGCAGGGGCAGAACTGTAGATGCAGTCAGAAGAGATGGGTGAGAGGGAAATAGAATGTTTGCTACGTATTTAATTTGTAAATTAGGAGGACAAATTCAACCATTACTGGGAAGATGGTTTGGGTCAATTTAACAAAATATAAGCAAGGCAGTGAAGAGCCATTTATTAAAATGTCTCCGTTTGGAGTTTCAGAAACTTCCATTTATATGTGTAACAACCACACAGATAGCATACATTGTGGGTATAAAACTATGTTGCTGGTTGTAGGTAATAAAATAATGCATGGTTCCAATATGCGGGTGGTTTAGTTTTGTGGGACCAAATCTTTGTAATTTCAATAAAGATACAAGTCTTATAAAAAATGTCAACCTGTGTAAGGGGGTTTGGAGGGAATTCACCACATCCTGGAGTGAAGATGTAGAAGAAAGTGTTTTGAAGTGATAATAAAGAAGGAATTTGAAATTTGTTATTATAATAATGAAGGTGGACAAAAGTTGGGGAAGAACTCTAAATGTAAATTGATGAAATATGAGAAATGTTTAAATTTGTGATTTGCAATTTTGATGGATGTGTATTGGCAATGTAGTAGTATGGCATAAACCAGACTCCCTGGAGGCTGGTCAGGTGTGTGCTCTATAGTCAGACTAATTCACCTATTGTTAGTGATTCCTAAGCGACCATTTCAGGTGAGCAGGTGCGCCCCAGAAGAAGTCCATATTTATCCATCCTAAGATGTCCCAGGCGAATACAACTTTTTTAAAAGCTGAGGTCTTCTTTGCAAGTTGGTTAACTCCAGGAGTACAAGCAGCAGTGAATGCCAAGTGAATACAGGAAAAGGACATGACCACTATACAGAACCAATATGCACTGGATATGATGCTTGCATCCCAAGGAGGTGTTTGTGCAGTTATCGAAGACTCCTGCTGTACTTTCATTCCAGCAAATGACAAAGAGCATAACAGAACTCTAGCCAAAGCTATTGAACATCTCCATGCGCTGAAGAAGCAGTTGATTGATGAAGCAGGCGTTATTGGTGACTGGTTGTCGGGATGGTCACTAAGTCTCCCATTCTGGTTTCTGACATTACTAAAGACATTGTGCTTGTGTTTGCTCCTTTCCTACTGCTATGCTGTGCAAGACTCCTACTATTTTCTGCTGTTCTTCAAGGCCATCATGATGTTAACATATACACCTGTTGCTACCCAAGATGTGAAAGACCAGGAAGAGCTTGTTTGATTAAGATGATGATGAAAATGCCATCAACTGAATTGGTTGTGTTAGTAAATACTAACAACAGGGGGGACTGAAGGGGAAAATTAAATATTATAATTAGTATTATTTAGTTCGAGCCACCTGTATGCCATCTCACACATTGTCAATGTTTAGGGGGATTTTCACCCCTCCCATAGGTTTAAACCATTACCAAGAATGGAATGTTGTGTCTGCTTGATGAGAAACGTTCTTCATCTCTAAGCTATACCTTCCATATATGTGTATCTGTATATGTTTGAAATATCCAATCGAAGGCAGACATGTGTTCAGCCATCCAATCTGAATGGTCATTTAAGCTTCTTTGTCTGAAACTGTATTTAAGCAAACAAGTGAACTGACAAGTTATAGGTTGTTGAATTGTATATTCTTTATTTGTGGATTTAAAGGTCTTAACACTTCTATTAGCTGTTGTGCTAACTGTACAAGCTGTGTTAGGTCCTTACCTTCTCCTGGCGCCCGGTCCCGCGGCGTCTCTGCGCGGCGGCGCGCGGCTCCGGTCTTCGGGCGGCCACACCGGGCGGCCGCCGCATCTGCTGCGGTCTCGCCCGCCACCGCTCCATCTACCTTGGCGGGGGTGGCCGGCATCGCGGGGCCTCCCTCCGCTTCCTCTGGCGGCTCCGTCGCCTCTATGGCTGCCGCGCCTTCCCCTTCCCTCTCGGAGAGCGCGCCCGGCCCTCTGTCACGTGCTCGCGCGCGCGCACAAGCACAGTCCCAATATGCCCCTCGGCGGCGCTGCTCCCTGCGCATTCGCCGGGGGCAGATTCAAATGGACCAGTCAGATCCATAGCCTGGGTGGGAATGAACCCAGGGACTGGACAGCCTGACTGGCCAGGGCGGTCCAGTCCCTGGGGCTGCTCCAACAGGGAGCTACTTCCTAAGTGCACCAATCACTACATTTCCCCCCAAATCACAGTTGCACCAATCACCAGTTCCCCCTTCCCATTGGCCAGTTCCCCTTTAAATATGTTTTGGTCCCGTCCACTAGTGCCCGTTATAGCCATTGGTTAATAGGGTGTGCTTTCTAGTCTGCTTTGATAGTTACTACTCGGCTTCGTCTCTGACCATCCTTGTCTGCTGCCCGCCCTGACCCTTTGCCTGTCCTGACTACGTTTTTGCCTGATCCTTCTGATACTGCGTTTTGGTGCTCACCTGGTTTGACCTCGGCTCGTTTTGACAATTCTTCGCTTGACCCCTTGGATACCGCGCTCTGTTACCACCCGGCTTGACCTCGGCTTGTCTTTGGACCTTCCTGATTGGTTTCCCACCTTTAAACCAATCTTCATCCCGGCATCCATATTCGGGATACCCTGCCGTTCATCCGTCTCCACCTTAAGCTAGTAATCTTTGCGCCAACTAAGTCCTGGGGGTAACCGAGTCTGGAGAGGCACAATCCGCGTCTCCTGCGAGCGGGGACTTGTCTATAGGCAGAAGAGGCGGCGGAGATTGGGGATTACCTGGCTTAAGAGAGAAGGGTGTCTGGCGCCACCTTACAGTATAACGGGCCAGAAGAATGGACCAGGTATTAGAGCAGGTGCAGGCCTTAACCGCGGCTGTGGAGCACCTAGCCCATCGCGTGGCGGCCCAGGAGAACCGTCCAGCTCCTGTCAACACCAGCCCTCATGGGGCTTTGGCCGCCTCACCAGTGGAACCCAAAATTCCACTTCCAGATAAGTTTTCTGGAGACAGAGCCAAATTTGCCAATTTCCGAGATTCGTGTAAGCTCTACTTTCAACTCCGACCAGTCTCTTCCGGGTCTCAGGAGCAGCGCGTGGGTCTGGTCATTTCCCTCCTCCAAGGTGTTCCACAATCCTGGGCCTTCAGTCTGTCGCCCCAAGATCCTGCACGTCAGTTCTAAAAATGCCTACTACCCCATTAGTTCTTGGGTTACCTTGGCTACAGAAACACAATCCCCAAATCGATTGGGTAACTAGGCAAATAGTCAAATGGGGCCCTCAGTGCTTTCATTCCTGTCTGGAACTTCCAGTGCGAGCCACTCAATTATCCCCTGAGAATGTGCCTAGCCCATATCTTGAATTTTCCGATGTATTTTCTGAAAAAGCGGCTGATAAACTTCCCCCTCATAGACCTTGGGATTGCCCCATAGAACTCCTTCCGGGTACTATGCCACCTAGGGGGAAAATCTTTAATTTAACACGAGCCGAAAACCTTGCCATGCGGGAGTATATCGCAGAAAACCTAAAGAAAGGTTTTATACGGGCTTCCTCTTCCCCGGCAGGAGCTGGTTTTTTCTTTGTCGAGAAAAAAGATGGGGGACTCCGTCCCTGTATCGATTACCGGGGTTTGAACAAAATAACGGTCAAAAACAAGTATCCCCTGCCTCTAATTGATGGGCTGTTTACACAGGTGGTTGGGGCCCAAGTGTTTTCCAAATTAGATCTCCGTGGAGCCTATAATCTTATTAGGATTCGGCAGGGGGATGAATGGAAAACAGCTTTTAATACCCATGAGGGGCATTATGAGTACCTGGTGATGCCATTTGGCTTGTGTAACGCCCCCGCAGTTTTTCAGGATTTTGTGAACGAGATCTTTAGGGAATACTTGGGTCGTTTTGTTGTGGTTTACTTGGATGATATTCTGATTTTTTCCTCCTCACTATCAGCACATCGCAAACATGTTCGTCTGGTTTTACAGAAGCTCAGGGAGAATCATTTGTTTGCCAAACTGAAAAAATGTCAATTTGAAGATACAGAAATCCCCTTTTTGGGTTACATCATTTCTAATACCGGCCTTTCCATGGATCAATCCAAAGTTAAGGCAGTACTAGAGTGGGAACAACCCAAAGATCTCAAGGGCTTACAGAGGTTTTTGATGTTCGCCAACTTCTATAGAAGATTCATTAGAAATTTTTCCACTCTGGTAGCCCCCCTCACTAATCTCACTAAGAAAGGGGGGTATCCTGCTGTCTGGCCGGAACAGTCCGTCTTGGCCTTCAGGGAATTAAAGGTAGTTTGTAGTTCTGCCCCTGTGCTAGTGCACCCTGACTGCCAATTACCCTTTATCGTGGAAGTTGATGCCTCCGAACTTGGTGTAGGAGCAGTGCTTTCGCAATACAGTGGTTCTTCTGAGCGCCTTCATCCCTGTGCCTTCTTCTCCAAAAAATGTACTTCTGCCGAGAGAAATTACGATATTGGTAACCGAGAATTATTGGCAGTTAAATTGGCGTTTCAAGAGTGGAGACATTGGCTGGAAGGGGCTCAATTTCCCGTTACCTTCTTTACTGATCATAAGAATTTAGAATATATTCAGTCTGCTAAAAGATTGACTCCTAGGCAGGCTCGCTGGTCTCTATTCTTCTCTCGGTTCAATTTTTCCATAACTTACAAACCGGGGTCCAAGTATGTGAAGGCTGATGCTTTGTCACGTAGTTTTTCTTCTTCTACTTCACCCGAAGGGAAAAATTTGCCCATTTTGCCCCGGTCCCTGGTGGTAGCTGCTATCCAACCAGAGCTCCCAGATTTAACCCAGTTTCAGTCTGAAGCCCCGCCCGAAAAACCTACTTATGCCCAGTTTGTGCCCTCTGCCTATCGAGCTGCTATTTTACATCAATTTCATGACTCTAAGACGGCGGGTCATCCTGGTATCAAAAAGACCATCTCTTTGCTGTCTCGCCAGGTTTGGTGGCCGTCTCTTAGAAAAGACGCACAAGAGTACGTTCGAGCCTGTAAAGTTTGTGCCCGGAGTAAATCATTAAGACACTCTCCTGAGGGTTCCTTACTACCATTGCCCGTCCCCTCCCGCCCCTGGACCCATTTGGCCATGGATTTTGTCACCGATCTTCGACCTTCCCAAGGGTGCACTGTCGTCTGGGTGGTGGTAGATCGGTTTAGTAAGATGGCTCACTTTATTCCATTAAAGAAGCTACCCACAGCTCAGGTCCTTGCCCAACTTTTTGTGACACACATATTTAAAATCCATGGTATCCCGGAGGATGTTGTGTCGGATAGGGGGGTCCAGTTTGTTTCTCGTTTTTGGAGGGCTTTTTGTGCCAAGTTGGGGTTCACTGTCTCCCTATCATCTGCATTTCATCCCCAGTCCAATGGGCAAACGGAAAGAACGAACCAATCCCTAGAGCAATATTTACTTATTTCTGATGTCCAGACGGATTGGGTGTTATTTCTTCCGTTTGCTGAATTTGCCCTTAATAATGCCACACATACCTCCACTGGGGTGTCTCCGTTTCGTTGTGTTTACGGAAGAGATTTGAAATTTTCGGCCTTGTTGGATCGGCCTTCTAGAGTGCCTTCTCTTGATGAATGGATGTCCCAGTGGCCGGAGTTATGGAATAAGATTCAGCAACACCTGTCTAAGGCTGTTCTCCAACAAAAAAATTTTGCTGATCGTAGGCGATGTAATAATACTGATTATATGGTTGGCGATTTTGTTTGGCTTTCGACAAAAAATCTGGCCTTACGCCAACCTTCTGCCAAGTTGGGTCCGAGATATATTGGTCCCTTTCCCATACTGCAGAGAATCAATCGGGTTACCTATCGTCTGGATCTCCCGCCCTCTATGAGGATTTGTAACTCATTTCACGTTTCCCCTTTGAAACCTGCCAGAAACTTCGAACCTGATAACCTTCCGGATCCCATTCTAGTTGACGGGCAACAGGAATTTGAGGTTGCTCGGGTTCTGGATTCTCGCTTTTTTCGAAATTCCCTTCAGTATTTGATTGATTGGAAGGGTTACGGTCCCGAAGAAAGGTCATGGGTTCCGGCTAGGGAGGTTCATGCGCAGAGGTTGGTGAGAAAATTCCACAGGGAAAACCCTCAGAAACCCAGGTTGGAGGGTCCAGTGGCCCCTCCTCAGGGGGGGGGTAATGTTAGGTCCTTACCTTCTCCTGGCGCCCGGTCCCGCGGCGTCTCTGCGCGGCGGCGCGCGGCTCCGGTCTTTGGGCGGCCACCGCCGCCGCATCTGCTGCGGTCTCGCCCGCCACCGCTCCATCTACCTTGGCGGGAGTGGCCGGCATCGCGGGGCCTCCCTCCGCTTCCTCTGGCGGCTCCGTCGCCTCTCTGGCCGGCGCACCTTCCCCTTCCCTCTCGGGGAGCGCGCCCGGCCCTCTGTCACGTGCTCGCGCGCGCGAGCACAGTCCCAATATGCCCCTCGGCGGCGCTGCTCCCTGCGCATTCGCCGGGGGCAGATTCAAATGGACCAGTCAGGTCCATAGCCTGGGTGGGAATGAACCCAGGGACTGGACAGCCTGACTGGCCAGGGCGGTCCAGTCCCTGGGGCTGCTCCAATAGGGAGCTACTTCCTAAGTGCACCAATCACTACATTTCCCCCCAAATCACAGTTGCACCAATCACCAGTTCCCCCTTCCCATTGGCCAGTTCCCCTTTAAATATGTTTTGGTCCCGTCCACTAGTGCCCATTATAGCCACTGGTTAATAGGGTGTGCTTTCTAGTCTGCTTTGATAGTTACTACTCGGCTTCGTCTCTGACCATCCTTGTCTGCTGCCCGCCCTGACCCTTTGCCTCTCCTGACTACGTTTTTGCCTGATCCTTCTGATACTGCGTTTTGGTGCTCACCTGGTTTGACCTCGGCTCGTTTTGACAATTCTTCGCTTGACCCCTTGGATACCGCGCTCTGTGACCACCCGGCTTGACCTCGGCTTGTCTTTGGACCTTCCTGATTGGTTTCCCACCTTTAAACCAATCTTCATCCCGGCATCCATATTCAGGATACCCTGCCGTTCATCCGTCTCCACCTTAAGCTAGTAATCTTTGCGCCAACTAAGTCCTTGGGGTAACCGAGTCTGGAGAGGCACAATCCGCGTCTCCTGCGAGCGGGGACTTGTCTATAGGCAGAAGAGGCGGCGGAAATTGGGGATTACCTGGCTTAAGAGAGAAGGGTGTCCGGCGCCACCTTACAAGCTGTACATCTCCTCTCTGTTCCTCTTTGGGCTTAGGGCTATCTATATAAACTTTGACCAGTTTAGAACCCAGATTAGCTGCTCGTCTGAACACAATCTTGGGTTTATTTGGAAGTGTTGGGCTGGTTATTATGTGTATGATCACGTTACCTTCAATTATCTAAAGCTAAAATTCAACTGCATTTCATGTTTAATAAGCTGATTATGAGTTTTCCTATGGAATTTTTTAGAGCCTTATTTCTCAGGCTGTAGATGATTGGATTCATTAAAGGGGTGACTACAGTGTACAACAATGACAGGAACTTAGCGATGTGTCCTAACTCTCCTCTATACGGAAACAAATAAACACTAAACAGAGTGCCATAAAAGATGAAAACCACAGTTAGGTGAGAACTGCAAGTTGAGAAGGCTTTCTTTCTCCCAATAATAGACTTGATTTTAAAAATGGCAATTATAATGTAAATGTATGATACAATTACATTACAGAAAGGGATGACACCGGCAATACCAGCAATTAATTTTACTTCTAATTGAACCATGGTGGTATCTGTGCAGGAGAGTTTGAGGATTGGCTCAAGATCACAGAAGAAGTCATCTATTATATTTGGGCCACAAAATTGTAATGGTAATATAGTTAATACATTATTCAATAATATCAGGACACTTAATATCCAGCATGTGATCACCATCCTCCAACAAACCTGGTGGGTCATCATAAGAGTATAATGCAAGGGCTTACAGATGGCCAAATATCTGTCATAGCTCATCACTGACAGTAGAAGCATTTCCATGCAGTCTGAAATGCCAAAGAAGTAAAACTGGGTGAAACAAGCAGTAAAGGATATTATGGCCTCTTTTGCCAATACAGTATAAAGCATGTTCGGAATAATATCCATTACCAGTAAGATATCTAACACAGAGAGCTGTGAGAGGAAGAAGTACATGGGGCAATGGAGGGTCTTGCTGTAGACCACCACTGTGATGATCAGGAGGTTTCCACATATTGTTAGACTACAAATCAAAAGTAAGATACAAAAGACCAAAACTATAAGACTCTGTGGAAGTTGGAATCCAATGAGCACAATGTTCTTAACAGACGTTACATTATTTTTATCCATGACCTGAAAAAGAAATCTGAACTAATGTTCATGCCTAAGAAGCATAATAAATTTAGACCAAATCTTAAAGTCCAAGCATTTTGTATCTCTCCACTCAGTACTTGGCTGCTACAGCCAAGAAGCAGTTGCTTTATCCTAATTGTTTCTATTGTAATCAGCTGTAATAATATGTAAAGAAGTCATCATTCTGTTATTGGAATGTAACTAGCTTACAGATAGCTTACAGTGCAATGTGATGTGTGTATAGCGCTGTGTGGGGTGGGGGGGCTCTGTGAAGATTGTCCCCTCTGTAGTCTATTGTAGATTATGTAGTGTGTTTAGGATCAATAACCATTTGTTGAACTTTTCAACCTTATTTTCTTTACCGCTGTTGCTATGTTTGCTGAATTTGTTTATGGAATTTTATTAATTATATTCCTCTCTCTACCTCTGAAGTGTCCCTGTTAGAGATTGGCGAACCCACCCAATAAGTTTGTGTTCAAGTTCAGCGTCCGGTCCGAACATGGAAAAGCTAGTTGATGGACATATGGACATATCCCTGAGCCTGAACATTTATTCAATGTTCGACCAAGCTTTGGGTTGTTCACACATCTGTAGTCCCTGTGCCTTTAGCTACAACACAAGCCTGAAGCATAATTGTTTAAGAAGAGGTGTGCTTTTCATACAATAATTGTGGTCAAGATGTTCGGTTTCAACCTCATTAGTTCACACTGACTTTTATTCCATAATGCATCAGGCTTGTTCAGATGTTCTATTGCAAACTTCTGATGCCGTGTTGTGTTCTAATGACTTTTCCAGGAAGGTCATATTGATGCAAAGTGTCATTGATCAGTTGTTGTACCAAAAATCCAGGGTCCGCTAAACGTTCCTGAAGGTCTTTTGCATTCAAGCAAGGGTTCTGATTTGCCGTTCTAACAATCCTTTGAGCAGCTGTCTCTGAAACTATGTGGGTCTTCCTGACCTTGGGTACGATTCAACAAAGGTCGAAAATTGATTTTTCGTGTGTTTTGTGCTTAAAAAGTTGCGATTTTGTGATCGTTTTTTTACGAGTGATTCAGCAACCTGGAACCATTGTAAAACACGAGTCACTCGAATTAAATTCGATTGCGATTGTAAAAGTGCGAAATAAATTAGTGGATCGAAAAATTTACTACTGCATTTTGCGATGCGAAAATTTTACTAATGATTCAGGTGGACTTGATGAGCCACACACATGATATAAATTAGAGCGTTTCACATTAGTTTTTTGATGCAGGTTTCAGCAGGAGAAAACTCTTTTTGCTCTTTCTCACATTGGAGCCCATCTACTTTCTTTGCAGATGATGTGGCGCAGAGAAGGTGCAGACTACCCATTCCCAAGTATTTTTGGACACGTTTGGATGTGGATCAGCTGCCAGATTAAGCACTTTTCCAGCTTACTAGGCTAAATCGTGCAGCTTTGGAAGACCTCTATAGCCTGCTGCATCCATCTTTGGCACCTTTAACTGGTAGAGGACATGCAATTTCTGGAATGGCAAATCTGATAGTTTGCTTGCAATTTCTGGCCAATGGCTCATTTCAGCGCCTGGGTGGTGTGGTGTTTGGCATGTCCCAAACTTCTGTATGCTGTGCTGTAGATAATTTTTTGAAGGCAATGCGTGATATTTTGCCACGGTATGGGCATTTACCCTCCTCACCCCAGGAATGGACTGTAGTAAAACAGGGTTTTTATCGCATTGCTGGCATGCCACATGTCATGGGGGCTGTGGATTGCACCCATGTTTGCTTTATCCCACCTAGTGTGGATAAATATATCTACCGCAATCGCAAGATTGGACATTCACTGAATGTACAAATGATTGCTGGTCCAGATCTCAAAATACTTAGCTTTGTGGCTGGCTTTCCCAGATCATGCCATGATGCTCACATTCTGCGAAATGCATCAATTTTTCGACTATTTGAGGAGGGGCATTTATCTGGTGGATGGCTTCTTGGTAAGTGTTTAAACATTATTGCCTAACTTTGTGCAGAGTTCTTGCGACATTTTGGAAAGCTCCAACCTTTTAACCCTTTGCTAGCCTTACCCTTATAGGAATTTAGAATCTGCAACTGATGTTTAGGTCCCAAAGTATGCTGTTCCTTGATGTTGTTGCACAAAGGTTTGAGTATGGAAGTGTTACATTTTGCCCATTTATTTGCTTATTTGCTGACTGCCATGGGCTTACCTATTTAGGCAATAACATTATTGCTGACGTGCTCTTACAGTACCCCCAAAACCACCACCTTTGCTTGTTAAAACGTTATGGCTACTTGTTTCCTTGCCTTTGGCTGACTATAATTTTACATGCCCTGCTGTATGAAACAACCCAGGTTTCCTAGCATACTCACCAACTGCCACACTTCAAGGATGCATGCACAAGCAGGGGACACTCCTTGCTTTAACTTTAGCAGGGTATGCCATGGTACCAGTCATTTGTAAATATCTGGAGGAGACACACTCCCTGTTCCAGCCTAGCATGGATGTATCCACTGGTTTGTTGATGCAAACCCAGTTATACTATGCTCAACTGGACTGTAGCTGAGTCCTTAAATAACCCTAGACCAGTTTGCGTCTGGACCATTTATACGGATGAATGCATTGGAGGCCACGCATGCGCCATAAGAACAGGGGAAGGTAGATGGGAGTGGTCGACCTCTGGGTTTTTACACAGCTGGGGACCCAAAACCCAGAATAGTCAAAATCCTGGGTTTTGGTCCACTTTAAAGTGTAAGCATGATGCAATAAGAATGGTGTACCACTAGGTTATTGGCAACATATGCAAAGCTAGCAAAGAGCTGCACCCTGCACCCAAGGACACGTGGTGCTATGTGAGCAAGCTTTGTATAGAAAACAATGGACACATTTCGGCATTAAAGGAAAAATTGTTTAATCCAGGTCCCTGTTAATCCAACCAAACTCAAAAAGAAAACAACATACATGCCTCTTACAAATATTACTGTTTAATTAGTACTTCCACTATAGCATAGCTTGCCTCTTTATTACATGTATCCACAATGTTAGCCATGTACATACAGCTACACAGGCAACTTAAAAAGTTGAAAAAAATTATGCATTTACACATTAAAAAGCCTTACGACACAATGCAACAATCAGAAAACAATACAAAACAATAGAAAACAAATTCAAGTACATTTTCCAATAATTTTTGCTTGCAACAGTCTTTTTACGAGCGATTTGAAAATTTTACGAGCGATTTGAAAATTTTACGATCGCATTTTCGAGTGCACGCATTTAATTCAACCCCTTTTTTGAATCACTTGAAAAAGTTAAAACTTTATGCATGAGAAACGATTTTCCGAACTACATGAATTTATTTCTACCTTTGTTGAATCGAGCCCCTTGTCTTGATTTCCACTGCTCCTGTTAACTGTTATTTCCTAATTATAATGATGTAATTGCTACCTGAAACCATTTTGCTATCTGTTAAAAACCTTCTCTTTTTTTGTGGGTGAGTATTAGGCAGCTGCTTAGAAGAATCCACGGCTGATTTGTTGTAGACACATTTTATTTTTATGTCTTATGGAGATCGCTCCATCTTCAACTTGCATAACCGGTTATAGTAACAGTAACTTGGACCCAAACCTTTGCATGTCACTGTAATCTGAAGCAATAAATATAAGTAATAGGTAACAGAAGCAATGGGAGAATATTACCCCCAGGCATGTTGGAACAGGCTTAGAGGCTCACCGGCAATGTATAAAGATGTCAACATTAAAGGCTACATGGTGTCTCCTGTATTGCAGCTCCCTCCCACATTAAATGTATTTAAGAGCTGTGTTTTTATAGAGATCAGCTTAAATCACCTCTTTGTACAGGTGGGAATATGATACTCTGAAGGGATCATTATCAGTCTTGCAAGGGAAATATTGTGCTAATTCTTTAATTGTGATAATCTCCTACCTGTTTACTATTAGAAACAAGAAAAATTAAAAAAATCCAACTCTGTCTTTCAAATAAAATTATGAGTAAAAATATGTGACTTGCATTAAAATACAATTTAGATGATTCAACGAATATTCCCCAAAAATGTTGGTCCTTCTGAATCAAATTTTAAGAATTACTCATTTCTACAGATGTTTATAAAATAAACTCACCTGTAGCCTCCAGAAGCTCCTGAACGGGTGGACAGAAGGGATATAGCCGGCCAGCATTAAGGCAGGCATGCAGGAGGGTTCCAGCCAGCATGTTGGTGGGCGAGCCGACTCTGGCCTCTCAGTGAGCTTAGGCCCTTATTCATCAAGCGATAGCGCCAGGTAGTGTCTGACGAGCGCCAGGTAGCGGCAGCTAACGGCGACTACCGACTCAAGTACGCCCGGCGGCGGTCACAATGACGCATTTATCAAGCTAAATGAGGCTAGCGCCGGCGAGAGCGACGGCTAGCGCGGCATTCATCATGAAGCCGGCTGGCCCGAACAGCGCCGCTGCAAATTCCTTCACAGCGACACGTATTACCTGGCGCTACCTGCCGCTCTCCCATACATTTCAATGGCAGACGCTGCAATGATTGTTTTTAGTGGTGTTGGGGTTTTTTTCTTTGGTACAAAATTCAACACATGTTTATATTGATATGTTTTATGAATCTGGCTGGTTATTTATCTGTATTAGATTTTTTTTTTATTTTTCACAATGTAATGTTGTGAGTGACATGGGAATTGCATCTCCTCCACCCAAACTCATTGGCATCAAAATCGCTGGTTTTCCACACAAACGGGGCTTGTAAAGCTATTTTGTAGCCTGTCAGGTTGGGCGGTCACGTTCGCTCTTAGAAATTGTCAGCGCCCAAGCTATTCGGCAGCCCTGTCCTTGATGAATCTGTGTTGGTCAGTGTTTGTGCAGTCGCTGTTTGAATTCGCTATGTGGCGGCGCGAGCGTCGCTGTGCCTCGCTGCGCTGCGTTGTGCGGCGCTGTGCTGTTCATACATGTGCCCTTCTGCCATTTGCAAGGAATTCACTTCCCGCGACCCCAGTCGTTGTTAATGAATACACTGTAGTTGTGAGCGTGCCTGGCCACATATTGCAGGATTAACATTCAGTCGTACCAGCTCATAACAACCCGTTATGCATTCTCATGTGTGCCACATTTTCAGGTAGTTGTCTAGTTTGATTGTGTGATGACTTTGTGAAGGAATAAGATCTGTATATTTAAGCACAACGGTGTATGCTTTAGAAGGACCTATGCATTACAGTATGTAGAATCCCCTGCTAAATCAAGCTAATAATTCGTGGCGCCTTTGGGCCTAGCTTGTTTTGCAGCGTCCTTTTAATGTTTTTCCGCCACTTAGCGTGCACATAGCTGATATTAGCTTGTCCCTGTTGCGCGCATGTTTGTTTTTGAATTTTGAAGCACAGTTGCTTGCGTCATATCCGGTTCCGGGATCCTCCTTTGCGTTTCCACGCCACCTTAAGGTAAAAATGTCTAGCGCTTATGCCAATAGCTTGTTTTGCAGCGTCATTTTAATGTTTTTCCGCCACTTAGCTTGCACATAGCTGATATTAGCTTGTCCCTGCTGCGCGCATGTTTGTGTTTGAATTTTGAAGCACAGTTGCTAGCGTCATATCCGGTTCCGGGATCCTCCTTTGCGTTTCAACGCCACCTTAAGGTAAAACTGTCTTGCGCTTATGCCACTAGCTTGTTTTCAAGCGTCATTTTAGTTTTTCCGCCACTTAGCTTGCACATAGCTGAGAATAGCTTGTTGCTGGGGCGCGGAGCGTATTTTTGTTTGGTTTTTTTTTTTTTTGGTCTAATGTCGCTAGCGTCATTTCCGGTTCCTGTTTCCTCCTTAGCGTTTCCAATATGGCTCCAAAACGGAGAGTAATGCGCCTCCCCAGCTCCTCCTCAGATTCCGGACCCACCACCCCTCCCCCACCTCCCCACCTACCTCACCTTCCCCAAATACCACCCCTCCCACCCATTCCCCTCCTGGGCCAAGGAAACAAAGGCGCACCCGGGTGGATAGCCGTGTAAATGGCCAGGTGGTGAAAGTGAGTATTTTATTTATGTATTTTTAGCTTAAAAATTGATAAACACACAGGGGGGATAGGGGCAGAATTTGTATTGTTTTTAGGCCAAAATTTAACACTCCACATGGGGCATCCCCATTGTGGATGTCCTGCTGGGATGGCCCCCCCCCCCGGAGGGCCCTAAAAATTACCTCTGCCCCGTCCCATCTGTGCATGCGTGAGTTGCGGATGCCTATTGCGCTTACCTCTAGCAGGGTGTACCCCTGCGCCATACATATTTTCATTTTGTGTGCAGGCGCACTCCCTGTTAGAGTCAAACGCCACATGCGTACTTTGCCGTGCAGACACAGCTGAGCTGGTATGCACCTCCCAACGGCCTTGGATGCGCATACCACACCGGCGTGGAGCGCTGTGTTTGGCTTGCGGAGTGACGTGGGAGTGTCCTCAGCGGTGTATTTGTGGCCTTCCAAGGGGGTTGCAGACAGTGGGCCACCCACAATAGTTGTGGCCCACAAAAGTGCACCCAAACCCAGAATAATGTAAATCCTGGGTGTGGGTCCACTTTGATCTTGTCTCTGTATAACTGTTTATGACATTGTTCTGAGGTCATGTATTTATTATTTTTTTTTGTTTTTTTTTTTTTCATAGGACTTCTGCCTGGCCGAATACGACTATGCCCGAGGAGCTAAAAAACGCCTTGCCATGGAGGTGAAGGCCACTGTGTCCCGGCGCTTCCAGACCGACCTGACCATCCGGGCCATCCAACAAAAATGGTCTGATTTCAAGCGCCAGGACCCAGAAGGCGTGTACCGCCTATATGATGCCTACGCATCAGGTAAGTTAAAGCTTATGTTCTTTTTTGCCTTTGTGCAGAATCATCTGCTAAGCTGTGTCCTTTTTTGCTCTTTATATTAATTATTTGCTTTCACCCCCTCCACACAGATAAGCGTCCTCCCCTGGGGAAACGTGGGAAGGGATTCCTCCCCCGAACCAGGCAGGCGGACTCGGGGGAGTCATCGGGGGAGGGTCCCTCCCGCGGGTCCTATTTAGAGGACCCAGGGGAGGAAGGGGATGACGCCCCAGAGGAGTGTGCTGCTGGGGGGCAGGCTGGATCAAGCCTCAGCTCCTCACACTCTGAGTCTGAGGACTCTCACCAGGCAAGGGGCCACTCTCAAGCAGGGAGTGAGAGGGAGGAGGGTGGCCCTTTGCCTGGTGGATCTTCTGAGCAGAGTGTGAGGAGCCGAGGCTCCCCGCCTCCTCCTCAGAGCCCTCCCTGGGCTTCAAGTGGCGCTTCATCCCCTGGTGAGTTTACATGTTTTAATTGTTAGTCTGTGACAGGTTTCATCTGACCATTTGTGCTTAGCCCTTGCCATTCCTCTGTAATTTGCAGGGCATCATATAGGCGGCACCTCCATGGAATTTTGGCGTCAAATCCTCCTCGGGCATAGTCGTGGTAAGTGTATGTTGTTAGCCATCTCATTTTGGAATTTATGTCATTCCTTAAAGTGGACCCACAAACATTGATGATATTGCTTGGATTCTCGCGCCTTCCCTGCCCAATCACATCCCTCACCCAGGGCCACCCCCCAACAAAACACCACAAACTACTTCCCTCTTTGGGGGTGGCAGAAGCCATTGTCCCCGCCTCCTGTGTGGCACTCGAGATGTGTGTGCGCCTGCGCTCTGTTTCATACTGGCATGCGCGTGCGCACACACTGGAGGAGTGATGTGCGGGAGGCAGGGGCGGTGGCGGACTAAAATTGTGTTGCTCTGCCAAAGTAGACTAAAACACTGAATATTAACAATCCTGGGTCTTGGACCACTTTTAACAGACACGTTTCCTGGTCCATTGTCTCAGCTGGTTTGCTAATGTACATTAACATCACAAACCACACTACAGTGCTAGCCAACTGGCAACCACCCCTATGTTTCTGGCCACACCATGATGTGTGCTAGCAATAGTTAATTTACGTTAAGTAGTTAGGCCAAACACATGTTGCACACTGGTAACATTAGCCATTAAATTGGTAATGAGTCATTTACATTGCAATGTAAAGGTTAGTGCCAGATTTTCATAACGGATACATGTGGCAACCATAAACACTTCACATTAACTAATGGACCAGGAATATAGCAAATATCGTTTAACATGTATGTAAACAAGTTTTTTTTTTTTGAGGTAAGACTCAATAACCAGATTGATGTCAAATCTTCGGGTGTCATAGCTCCACTAAATGTTGTTTTGTATTTTGTTTTTTTATGGACAGATGTTGCTACGCAGACGGAGGCAGAATTCCTCCTCCCCACACCAGCTCCAGGGACGGCCAGCAGCATGGGCCACCGCCACAGCTGCGATGGTGAGTACATCCAAATTCATATGGGTAAATACTTGTGAAACCTTTCTCTTCTAGTTACATCTGTAGAAATTTTTAATTTACCAATGTGTGAATTTCACACACATCTAGGTTAAATGTGTTTGTACAATAATCCAACATGCCAGTCACCATCCTTGATAGTTGCCTCACATTCTTGTTACGGACACATACGGACTATTTGTGGCGTATAGACAACCAAATGTGGCTGATTAGGTGTTTACCCATAACATTATAGGGCAAACTTCGATCATCCTTAGGCCCTGATGTTTGGCTGGGACTAAAGACATAAATGTCCTTACTTGGCCATAAACATTATTACATTTGCAAGAGTTAACCTGGCCCAACACCAAGGGTGTTTAATGTGCATTAAACATTTAATTTGCCAACAACTAACAACTAACACCCCGCGGAACATACGATAAGTGCATGTACCGCGGGTCAAACCCACCAAGCAAACCCCTAATTATCGGAACTTATCTTCCGCTGGCTCCCGCGCACCACTCCAGACGTGCATTTTTCCGCCCTGGGCCTCTGTGAATGGCCGCCGGGTCCCCATGAGCAGCCAGAGACTGACATGCGTGAAGAGGCGGCGGAAGAGGATTGTACATTCCTGTTCCCTGCATAGACGTTGCGTTTTTTGTGCCAATCACGTTGGAGCATGGAGAGGTGAGTGGCTATGGATTACTGTGTGTATACACACATCAGGGAAAAAACAGATCTGTGAGCAACAACAAAGTGGCCCAAAACCCATGATAAACTATATTGTGGGTGTTGGTCCACTTTAAGAGTAAAGGTATGTGGTCCTAACATGTTTTCAAGCCAATATTAAACCTTTAATTTAAAATGTTAAGGGCACATTGTTCACCAATGTTAATGTGAGTGTTAGCAAGTTAGAAACACTGACATTACATTGCTACATCTGTGTATGTTGAGTTCCCAATCAAATTCTAACATATTATTTTTAATCACATCTCTACAGCTTGTATACGCCAGCATCGCAGACTGTGGCGGGCCTTCCGACAGATGAAAGGGATGCTGCTGGCCATGAAGAGGCGTCGGAGACGTTAGGGTGGGGGGGATGGCTGCCATTTCAATTGTTTGTGGCTTTGTTGGCCTATGTTGGCCGTGTTGGGCCAATTTTTTTAAATACAATTTTTAGTACTAATAACTGTGTTGTTCCTTGACCAGCATAGGTTTAGATTCCCAAAAACCATTATGTCTAAAATTAGGCAGCCATTTTGAGCCAGTACATGTTTACACCATAGTAAGCAATGTTAACTAATGTGGCACATAAATGGTGGCATAATATTAGAGATGATTGAGCAAATCATCCATGACTGTGTATTTCGCTTTCACATGTATGGATAAACACAATTTAGAGGTGGTTTTCAAAAATATATTTACATAAATCATAAGAAAAAGGTTTACAAATTAATATTCTTGGCTGGGTGGCCGGGGAGGTAGGGAGTCATTGCTAGGGGCGGTGTTGGGGGACAACAGTGCAGTAAAAAATATAGACTGCTGTTGTATGAGCTGTTGTAGCAACAACAAAGTTTGGTCCTGCCGCTGTATTGCTTCTGCCTGGCGCTGTATTGCTTCTTCCTGGCGCTGTACAGATTGCTCGATTACATTTGCCAGCCGACCAAGGTCCTGGTTCTGTAGTTGGTTTTGCCGTAACTGGTCCACCTGGCGCTGCAGGGCCTCATTTTGTTGCTGACACATCAGCACCTGATTTTCCAACGCCGCAATGCGCTCATTAGTTCCATCACGCGGCTGTTGGCGACTGTAGTCCTCCAGCATCCGGACCCCTAGCTCGTAGAAATCGGCACTGGTTGGTGCCACACCTCCTCTTGCTGTGGTTTGAGGCTAAACAAATATTAAACCACATTTTAGTCAAACAGAACCAATGCAGTTATGCCCCTCCAAAAAATTACCATAAACACTCACTATACAACTTACCCTTGTCTGAGCCTCTGAAGCTTGGCCACATGGGACTTGGGAAGAGGTCCCAGCTTGGGGTTCTGGTTCCGCCTCCTGCCAAAACAACAATGAAAGGAAATGTGACATGTTGCTTCTTCCACTACCCACGAATATGCCAATGTGTTTCGAGGTCGTCTACATCAGCCATGTTACCTGCGTGTCCTCCGGCACAGGTAGGCTCGAGGTATCGCTGCCAGAGAGTCGCAATTCAACATCCGAGATGTCGGGCAAGTTGGCATATGCTAAACAGGAAAATCAGGTTAGTAGGTCTGTGGGCCAAACTCTAATGTAACCTGGTTAGGCTATCGAGGCCATACCTCTAAAAAGTTCCAAAATACACACTAGACCAAAGGTCTCTGTTAAACTCAGATTGTTAACATGTATGTTACAGGACTAAGACGCACTAATTTCTGCAAATCTCATCATAAACATTGCTTAAATTAAACATACCCCCAATATCCCAGATGTCTGGAGTGGGGTCCTCACTCGAGCTTGGACCTTGAAAATACATGTGGACACACAAGTTGCCAGAAGCAAGTGGCACAAAATTAGAGCCAAAATACAGACTATAGCAAGGCCAAACCACTTACCCTCATCTCTGGCAGCTGGAACTTGAGGGGCCCTTTCTGGACAGCCACTTCCGATATTCGGGTCAACTAAAAAAAAAAAAGAATGTCTCTAAATAATCAGCAAACTACTACAGGGAATGTTTGGCTAAAAATATGTCCGCAAATATACATTGCTATCACTCAAATAACTAATAGACTGACCCTGGGGAGGCAACCAGCACTCCCAAGAGGCATCTTCAAGTTTACCAAGCAAACATGTAGCTTAGTAGACTAACCAAATTGAACCAGTGTAACATAAACAGCATAAAGGATACATTATGTATTGCTCTACACACCAACAGGGTCCTGTTGACCGGCAACATCGGAAGTGGGGTCCAAAGATGAACCAGTCACTTGGCCTACCAAGAAAAAAGAGGAATGAGACACATGCACTTGAGTAAAAGTGGATCAAGCAAGGTGAACACATGCACTTACCGACATCCAAAGAGTAGGTGGGATCCGGAGGAGATGCTGGGGCCAAGGGCATGGGAGCTAGGCCAAAATAAAACCAACATTGAGCCATAGCTAATGTGCGTTGCCAAATACAACATGCATTAAGGTGTGTGAGCAGCTCTTTCACTAATATTCACTAATCAAGCCAAGTGTGGCTCCCACATTGATATGCCGATATATGGCTACACATCTCTGGCGTCCTACATATCTACACATGTTAGGGCCTTGTTAGTTACTTGCTGTGAGTGTTACAGTGGGCGTGCAATTAGGGCGCAGGCACATATTATTAATACTCAACAGGGCAAACCTTGATTGTTTGAGCTGCTCCCACACCCATTTGTTAAAAAAAAAACCAGCAACCAAATTATGGGTAAATACCTTCAATGGCAGACTGGGGTAGCCTTGAGGTTGCTGGAAGGGCAGGAGCTTGGGTGTCCTGAGGCACATCCCGGACAGCAGCATGTGCACCTATGCATAAAGCAACAGACAGAAAAGTTACAAATGTTTGAGCTGTAATGTAATACTTCACAGGTCCTACTGTTAGTTGGTCAGAATGTAAAAATGCAAATCACATACATTAACATTAGGTTATTGTAAAAGCCAGAAAATATGTACCTTCAGCCCAACCGGTGGTGTCATCCCCAGGATCCACACCCTGCAGCCGAGCCAGTGGGATTTTGGCCTTCAGCATCTCCTCATACGGCCTGTAGGTACTCTTTGGAGCCTGGATGAACCCACTGTCCACATCAAGATCGTGATTCATCTTTTTCATAAGGGCCCCTCGCAAAGTGTAGAAGCGTTTCCTGCAGGATGGGCCACTACGTGGGTGTTGAGCTGTGCTACTAAGCTCCACACCAATGGCATCCCACAGTTTGCTTCTTTCTTGTTTGCCTATGGACTTGCTTTGGGAGCCAAATATCAGCTCCCATTTAGCAAGTGTAAGGCGCACAAGATGATTATTCTCAGCCAAATTAAATTCAGGCTCCCTCTTGGCACCTGGGCGCTTAGCCTGGGGTGCTGCCCCACCTTCAGGCTGTGCCCTTTTCCGTAAGGGAGGTCTGCGCACAGCACCCACCAAACTCCTACTCGGGCCTGCTGTGGCAGCAGATGTCCTGAATTTGGCTCCATCCTGTAGCTGCACACACACACAAATACACACCCAACAAGCACGCATGCACACTACAGAATGGCATCGCAATCTCTTAGGCTTGGGCAGGTTTTATGTGCTCTAACAGCCAATCCAAAAGCAGCCCACTTAATTGATTCACACATACAGCCCAGTTCCTTCTAGGCACACCTCCACTGCACTGACAGAAGCATGTGTGTTAGCCAATTAACTCATTACAGACCTCATTAAACAAACAACACACACCCAAATCCAACAATGGACTGATGTATCTCAAACCCTTGTGACATGTGCTTAGCCTAACGGCTATTTAAAAAAACATCAGCTTCCCTTTCATTGGTCCACCCCTGATTTTTGGGCCATGTCCGTTAATGCACGCAAGTTACGGCTCAAGTACGCTAGTAGCGCTACTAGCGTGCGCGTGCGCACTCTGTTTTACGCACACCTGGGTCGGCTAATTGGCGCCCGGAAATAGCAGAGCGACGCAAAAGGCGGCAAAGCGGACCTGTCACTTTAGAAAATGAAGTATAAAAGGAAGGAATGTTCTAGCTTCTGCTATTCTTACACTGTGGCAAAGGCTGTGGTGTGGTGCTGTGCTCGCTTCCCTTAGCTCATTTGAGCCTCTGTCTGGTTTCTGTCCTCACTCTCTGTGGCTTGTTGGGTGATTTCTGACATCAGTGCTGTTTCTTTAGGAGCTTGGTTTGGGTGGCATCTGCAAATATTGTGTAGCATACAGCAAGTGAGGCTTGATTTTGGGGCCTTTTGTGGGCTGTGCAGCAACTCCCCTCTTGGTTGTGCTTAACTTAGAAAGCTGGTTTTCAGCAGGCTGGTGGTTTGGACCACTATAGTTCTGGTTTTGTGGTGAGCTGCATTGTAGCGGGTGTGTGTGGAGTGTGATTGTTTGTGTGTGTGTTGTGTGTTAGTGGTTTTTTTTGTTTATTTTTGTTTTTGTATATATCTTTAGTGTGTGTGATGGATAAGAGGGTGATGTATGGTGTCTGGGTGGATGGATGTATGTGTATGCTGAAAGAGCAGGAGGAAAGGGAGCAGGGTGTTGTGAGGCTTAGGGCACCCCGCTCCTTTGCAATCCGCCTTTCAGTATGGGACTTAAGTGACGAGCAGATCAGGAGCCGCTTCCGTCTGAATCGTGCTGCACTACAGTCCCTATATGATCAGATTAAGACCAAAATCGAGCCATCCACCAAACGCACTCATTCCATTCCAGGCATAGTACGCCTGTGTGCCACTCTTAATGTTTTGGCACGAGGGACCTTCCAGGCAACCTCAGCCCTCCTCAGCGGGATAAGCCAGGCTACTATGAGCCGCATACTAATCCAGGTAGTTCTGGCAATTTGTGATTTAATCCCAATTTACATCAAGTTTCCTGAGGATGAGGAAGAGGTTGCCAAAATAAAACATGCTTTCTATCTGATGGGAGGGATCCCGAATGTGCTAGGGTGCGTTGATGGTACACATATCCCTTTCCGCCCTCCCCGTGCACAGGAGCTGTCCTACAGAAACCGGAAGCAGTTCCATTCGCTTAATATCATGGTGGTCTGTGACCCAGACATGAGGCTGCGGGCGGTGAGATCGGGGTTCCCCGGCTCATGCCACGATTCTTACGTCTTGCAGCGGACAGTCCTGTGCCGGAAGTTTGATAACAACGAAATGCCAGCTGGCTGGCTACTGGGTAATAAATTAACCATGTCTATGTATTTTGCTAATATGTGGCCTAGTAAGCCAATTTTAACCAAACTACCACCAAAAAACATGTACTAGTACTAATTGCTGTCTCTCTCCTTGTGTTTTTTCTACAGCGGACAAGGGATATGGGCAGAGAACGTGGGTCATGACTCCGGTCAGGAACCCACGGACCTCTGCCCATGAACGCTACAATGCAGCGCATCGCAAGACCAGAAGCATTGTGGAAAGAACCATCGGCCTGCTGAAAGCACGCTTTCTCTGTTTGGCATGGCCAGGAGGAGAGATGCTCTACAGCCCACAGAAGGTTTCCAAGATCATCCTTGCCTGCTGTGTGCTACACAACATTTGCATTTGTCACCGAATCCAAGCCCCCGAGGAGACAGCACTGGTGCCAGAAATCCCCAACCTGCCCGCAGATAGAAGTGAGGACACCCAGACTGGCGATGAGCTAAGGGAAAGGCTGATCACTTCTTTTTTTGCGGTAAGCTAACTACCCTTCACTCTAATGCAAGTACTGCACTACTGGTTAAATGTATTTGAACTCCCATCAAAAAGAGCAAAAAAACACACTAAGGGGGGTGTAAGATGACCCAAACCACTCTAAGGGGGGGTGTAAGATGACCAAAACCACTCTAAGGGGGGTGTAAGATGACCAAAACCACTCTAAGGGGGGGTGTAAGATGACCAAAACCACTCTAAGCGGGGTGTAAGATGACCCAAACCACTTTAAGGGGGGTGTAAGATGACCAAAACCACTCTAAGGGGGGTGTAAGATGACCCAAACCACTCTAAGGGGGGGTGTAAGATGACCAAAACCACTCTAAGGGGGGTGTAAGATGACCCAAACCACTCTAAGGGGGGGTGTAAGATGACCAAAACCACTCTAAGCGGGGTGTAAGATGACCCAAACCACTTTAAGGGGGGTGTAAGATGACCAAAAACACTCTAAGGGGGGTGTAAGATGACCCAAACCACTCTAAGGGGGGGTGTAAGATGACCAAAACCACTCTAAGGGGGGTGTAAGATGACCCAAACCACTCTAAGGGGGGGTGTAAGATGACCAAAACCACTCTAAGGGGGGTGTAAGATGACCCAAACCACTCTAAGGGGGGGTGTAAGATGACCAAAACCACTCTAAGCGGGGTGTAAGATGACCCAAACCACTTTAAGGGGGGTGTAAGATGACCAAAAACACTCTAAGGGGGGTGTAAGATGACCCAAACCACTCTAAGGGGGGGGGTGTAAGATGACCCAAACCACTCTAAGGGGGGGTGTAAGATGACCAAAACCACTCTAAGGGGGGTGTAAGATGACCAAAACCACTCTAAGGGGGGTGTAAGATGACCCAAACCACTCTAAGGGGGGTGTAAGATGACCCAAACCACTTTAAGGGGGGTGTAAGATGACCAAAACCACTTTAAGGGGGGTGTAAGATGACCCAAACCACTCTAAGGGGGGTGTAAGATGACCAAAACCACTCTAAGGGGGGTGTAAGACGCCAATGTTGGTTATCAAGTTATGCATTTTTTTTTTGGCAACGACAAAACAACTTTAAAGATATATACTAACTGCACTTTTCTTATTTTTTCAGGCACAAAGAGATGCACCCTGATCCCTAATTTCCATTTCAAAAACTTTCCTGCACTTTACTTTGCTTTAGAATTTCTGTTGGACTTTTCATTTTCAATTTCATTTCTGTTTTATTAATATTTTTTTTTTTGTGTAAAAATAAAAAAAAATATATATATATACATGTGGCTATGTGTTTAATTCTGTTGTAAGTTTCCTTTTCATTCTAATTCCTATTTTAATTTTCCTTTTCTTTCTCTGTTCTGTTTTTATTTTCCTTTTCTATTTTCCTTTTCTTTCTCAGTTCTGTTTTTATTTTCCTTTTCTTTCTCAGTTCTGTTTTTATTTTCCTTTTCTTTCTCAGTTCTGTTTTTATTTTCCTTTTCTTTCTCAGTTCTGTTTTTATTTTCCTTTTCTATTTTCCTTTTCATTCTAATTCCTATTTTAATATTCCTTTTCTTTCTCAGTTCTGTTTTTATTTTCCTTTTCTATTTTCCTTTTCTTTCTCATTTCTGTTTTTATTTTCCTTTTCTTTCTCAGTTCTGTTTTTATTTTCCTTTTCTATTTTCCTTTTCATTCTAATTCCTATTTTAATATTCCTTTTCTTTCTCAGTTCTGTTTTTATTTTCCTTTTCTTTCTCAGTTCTGTTTTTATTTTCCTTTTCTATTTTCCTTTTCTTTCTCATTTCTGTTTTTATTTACTTTTTCTATTTTCCTTTCTCATTTCTGTTTTTCTTTTCTTTTTCGATTTTCCATTTTTCTCTGTTCTGTTTTTCTTTTCATTTTCTTTCTCATTGGTGGTTTAATTGTATTTCCTTTTTATTTAACAAATAAAAAAAAATAAAAAATTGTGGCTATGTGTTTAATTATGTTTTATTTTGCATTTATATTAGAATATCTGGTTGAATTTAATTTCCTTTTCAACACAAAATAAAAACTCTTTAAATTTTTAACAAATGTGGCAATGTGTTTTATTCAGAAGGTACTGGATGGCCAGGACACAGCAAAGCTAACAGGCGCTGTGTAGAATAGCGTGGTCACACTGACTGACAGCGCCTACAAAGCTGAGGGCCAACATCATATTCAGCAATGTAGGCGTTGTTCGCAACAACGCCAGGTAGCGACTGAGGAGGCCTGCTATAGCGAATCGCTACCGCCCGCGGCTGATGCTAGCGGCGCTCTTAGCGCCATACTTCAGTCGCTCATCTGTCGCTACCTGGCGCTATTGATGAATCGGCCTCCCCCTGCCCTTGGTGGTTTCTCGGTGGACAGGTGAGATCTGGATCTCCGGCATTTTGGGTTTCCAACCTACCTCTCAGCGATCGAGCAGATGCAATGCAAGGGCTAAAAAACAAAACTCAACGTCAGTCACGATGCTGAAGTAGAATTGGCCCAACGAAAGTGATGTTACTCGGTGGATTGCTTGCGTCCATAATTACAGTAAGAAATCAGGTAATAGCACAGACCACCAGTCGGTGCAGAGATAAATAGTACCCTTGCACTCACTATTTAAATTAAGTTAGACCTAACACTGTTTAGGGAGGCAACAGGTGAGTTTTTTTTTACCTATTTCAGAAAAAAAAGGCATGCCACAAATCCTAAGAAATGTGGAATGGTGTCTCGATTTTTTCCATAAAATGCGGAGTAAATTCTGATTCAGAATCTAAATAAAAGGCCCCAAATCCAAGTTAGCACAACTCTGCAGAGTGAACTCAACATAAAAATCACAGGTTAATAATGAAGGCCTTAATGTTTTATTGAGAGGGGTTATTGGGAAACATAGGTTGGTAGAGTTATTAAAAATTATTTTTATATAGCATTAACAAAACTAGAGATGAGCGAACTTTTGAAAAGTTCGATTCGGCCGATTCGCCGAATTTCACAAAGAAATTCGGGTTCGGCCGAATCGAACTTTTACGAAGTTCCCCATCATAAATGCCGGCATGGTGGGAGCGGGCCGGCCGGTTCCGCTGTCAGCGGGCCGGCAAAGCCGGCCCGCTGACAGCGGAGCCGGCCGGCGGGCCGGTAAAGCCGGCCGGCCCGCTCCCACCATGCCGGCATTTAAAAAACAAAAAAAAAAAAAAAGCATTTTTGCCGGCATGGTGGGAGCGGGCCGGCCCGCTCCGCTGTCAGCGGAACCGGCCGGCCCGCTCCCACCATGCCGGCATTTCAAAAAAAAGCAAACACTTACCTGCAGGTCCGGAGCGTGGAGGCCGGCGCCGCTCTCTGCTGTCATCTGAGGGCGCGTCATCAGAGGGCGCTCTGATGACGCGCCCTCAGATGACAGCTGAGAGCGGCGCCGGCCTCCACGCTCCGGACCTGCAGGTAAGTGTTTGCTTTTTTTTGAAATGCCGGCATGGTGGGAGCGGGCCGGCCGGTTCCGCTGACAGCGGAGCCGGCCGGCCCGCTCCCACCATGCCGGCAAAAATGCTTTTTTTTTTTTTTGTTTTGTTTTTTTAAATGCCGGCATGGTGGGAGCGGGCCGGCCGGCTTTACCGGCCCGCCGGCCGGCTCCCACCATGCCGGCATTTTTTTTTTTTAATTTCAGGAAAAATTCGATCGGCACGAACCACAAAATATTCGGGTTCGTGCCGAATCGAATATTTCCTGAAATTCGGAGCGAATTCCGGTTCGTCCGAACCGGTTCGCTCATCTCTAAACAAAACCATTGTTTTCTTCGGCTATACTAATGTTGGGTATGTTAATGTTAAAAAGGAGGTCTTATGCACTATGAAAATGTCATTGCACAGTACTACAGTGTGATTTGCTTCTGTTCATTGATGTTTAAAAGGAGCAAATGACAGTGCTGACTGATCATCAGATTTTCCTGGGTCCATGTGCTCTAATGCTTCCTGCAATCTGCTGATTCTCTTTTTTAGACACGGCTTCAACATTGACTATTCCTTCAGCTTCTCCCTTAGATTGCCTACCTGCACTGGGATGCCTGTGTAAGTGGTTAGCTTTTTGCCTCATAATTCCCCCTGTTTAGATATTCCTGATGAGGAATATTCTGTCTGGAGAAGGGAATTTCTGATTTTGGTTTAGTGATATTTTCTACAGCGTGCTTCATAAGTAAACAGCTGACTGTTTGTAGATTATTTAAACTACACCAGTACAGATTCTTGAGCATTAAGACTTTATGCTGATCACGTCACGGCAAGGATTTGTTGTTATCCAATCCCCAAATTTTCATACAACAAATAGTTTCTGCTATGGACTACTTTGTGCCTAATACACAATAATTACTTTGCATTTATGCACTTTCCAATATTTATTAATTTGGCAGACATACTTTGCATCGCACGTTAAGGCTATCTGCCCATCGGTCATTTCCACTGCTGTTGTTGCAGAGGGAGTGGGGGTGGTAGCTGCTTCTGCAGTGGCAGCTGTTGAGGCAGGTGTTGTGTCTGAGGGTGGTGGGGAGGTAACTGGTGCAGCAGAGGGTGCAGGTGCTACTGTTGTTGTAACGGCAGTTTCAGTGGATCATGCTCCTCCAGATCCTGTATGGCAGCCCATAGTGGTGGTGTCTGTAGGGCCAGACAAATCATTCAACTGGACACTGTTTTGCCTGAATGCTCGGCTATCTGCTCGCCAATTTACCTTCATCAACTGCACCTGCCTCACTACGGGAAGATAGCAACATATCTGAGTGCTATCATCCTCTTCCCCGGTAGAGGCACTTGCAGTTGGAGCTGTGTGTGCTTGGCCTTTCCTCATGCGTTGTGCTTGATGGGGGTGATGGCAAATCCTCTGCAGCAGAGCTAGCCCATGGAGGTGATGGATGCTGCTGCTCTTCATGCTCCAGCTGCTGGTCATGCTGGAGCTTGCGGATCCAGCTGTGGCAGTCGAGGGAGTGTTGGAGGCATCTGCCGCAGAGGGAGTGGGCAAAGCATCTGCTACAAAGGGAGTGGGGAGGCATCTGCTGAAGATGGCATGGGGAGGCAGCTGCTGCAGAGGGAGTGGGAGAGGCATCTGCTACAGAGGGAGTGGTGAAGGTATCTGCTGCAGAAGGAGTGGTGGAGGAATCTGCTGCAAAGGGAGTGGGGGAGGCAGCCGCTGTAGAGGGAGTGGTGGAGGCATCTGCTGCAAAGGGAGTGGGGGAGGCAGCTGCTGTAGAGGGAGTGGTGGAGGCATCTGCTGCAGAGGGAATGGGGAAGGAAGCTGCTGTTGCAGAGGGGGTGTGGGAGGCAGCTGCTGCTGCAGCTGCTGTTGCAGAGGGAGTGGGGGAGGAAGCTGCTGCAGAGGGAGTGGGGAAGGCATCTGCTGCAGAGGCAGTGGGGGGAGGCAGCTGCTGAAGAGGGAGTGGGGGAGGCAGCTGCTGAAGAGGGAGTGGGGGAGGCAGCTGCTGCAGGGAGAGTGGGGGAGGCATCTTCTGCGAAGGGAGTGAGTGAGGCATCTGCTGCAGAGAGAGCAGGGGAGGAAGCTGCTGCTGCTGTTGCAGAGAGAGTGGGGGAGACAGCAGTTGCTTCTGCTGTTACAGAGGGAGTGGGGGAGGCAGCTGCTGCTGCAGTGGCAGTTGTTGAGGCAGGTGTTGTGTCTGAGGGTGGTGGGCAGGCAGCTGGTGCTGCTGTTGTTGTAAAGGAAGATTCAGTGGATCATCCTTCTCCAGGTCCAGTATGGCAGCCAGTAGAGGGAATGTCTGTAGGGACGGACAAATCATTTAGCTTGCTGCTGTTAGTTATACACACAGTGCACCAAAATAGAGCTGCAGGAGGTTCCAGTGGTCACCACTTTGGTCACATTACACTTGCTCTGGAGAGTAGCTTTTTTTCTGCTGCATTAAATTGAAGTTTTTGTGGTATTCTATCTCTGGTTTGCAAGCTTAAACAGATACACCAAGGATGTAGTCATGTAAAGGTCATGGTCATCATCAAAATCAACAACAGCACAAAGCACCTTACCCTTGTTGCTTTCTCTTGTTGATTTTTTTGCCTCACAGCATATTTAATGTCAGCAAACTTCATTTGCACTTGATCCTCATCCTTTCACTCTGGTCCGGCACTTTAAAGGGGACCAAAACCCAGGATTTCGACTATCCTGGGTTTTGGTCCCCCAAATCTTCCCAGTCCTATGGCACATGCGCGGCCATTTATCCAATCAGCGCACACGACTGACGTCCCTGGCGTCATGTCATCTAAGCCTTCGTCTAAGGCCAGTGGATCTGAGCAAACTGATGGCATCCCCCACTACTCTCTAACAGGAAGCGTGCCTGCACCGGTCATTCATAAATGACTGGCGCAGGTATGCACCCTGCTAGAGGGATAGTGGGGATGCAGCCGTGGCTTGCGCATGCACCATTGGACTGGGAAACAGGGTAAGTGTATGGGGCGAACCTGGGGGTTTTCACACAGTGGGGCATCCAGAATTTGGATGTCCTGGGGAGAGGAAATCGATCGGCCCAGGAGTCTTGAAGTGGGTTTTGGTCCACTTTGCCTGGTGATGGCCTCCAACAGGTCGTACTTGACAGATTTTGGTGTAGCTCTTGAACTGCATCCATACAGCTGATCAAAATGGACAGACACACCAGTCACTAAAGACATACATTGGGCATAATTAAACCTGCCACTCAGGGTGCCCCTTCACAGATGTCGGCCAACATAGGATTGGACATCATCTCCTTGTGTACTTGGTGAAATAGGAGACATTTGCATTATAGGTGTTGAGGATGATACTAAGGGGCTAGATTGGTCACTGGCTGGTGACTGGACAGGGATGGCTGGGGGACTGGGTGTCTTGCCCGAGTTCGGCCATGATGAGTGATGATGAGTATAGGTTGCTGGGGAGAGGGGGGTATCGAGATTGAAGCTGCCCTGCTGCTGCCCTATACCCCTGCAGCATCTTCTGAGTAAGAAGAAGGGGTGCAAGTTTCATTGGAAGAGGGGGTTGTTGGGAGGCTGCTATGTCTTGGCCTAGTACTTTGCCTGCCACTGTTCTGCTTAGCCTTAGCTAGAACTGCTCTTGCTTGCCCTAGCACCATGGGTGGGGCTGCTGTGGCTTGCTCTAGGACTTTGCCTGCAACTGCTCTGATTTTGGCTGAGGTGGTGCTGGCTTTGCCTGGCTGTATGCTAGTGTGTGCTTGAAAGAGGACTGTGGCACCGTAGTCCTTGGCAAGCATCCGACAAGGCATATCTTGGTTCAGCTGTCCTGCTTTTGTGTGTGCACTTTTTTCCTGCCATCCTGACCTCACAATGGAAACTACGGTAGTGGAGTGTTGCCTTACCCACATGTGAGTGTGTGTGTTTAACAATTTATATTTCCCTAATACATAATTGCATATGCCTACGCTGAGGATTTGAAGTCATTTGTGTATATGGAAAAGAGAAGGGGAGCAGGGATGTGTTCTGTCTCCCCTTTTCTTTTCCATATACACAAATGACTTCAAATCCTCAGACCCATATATCAAGATCATCAAGTATGCAGATGATACCACCTTGGTAGACCTCATCAACGACAATGATGAGTCTCCCTACCGAACACAAGTAAAAAACCTGGAATCCTGGTGCAAAGAGAACAACCTTATCCTGAACATCCATAAAAGGGTGGAACTCGTAGTTGACTTCAGACGTTCCCACCTAACGCATCATCCCATTTCCATCGGTAATGGAGAGGTCAATATCGCTACCAGCACAACATTTCTCAGCACTGTGATCACGCAAGACTTGACGTGGAGCAGGCAAGCTGCCGTCATCTTGAAGAAGGCCCAACAGAGACTATAATTCTTGAGACAACTAGCAAGATACAGTATGTCTAAAAGGATCCTAAAGACCTTTTACAATGGTGCCATAGGCTCACTTCTGACCTCCTCCATCACTGTCTGGTATTGCGGGATCCCAGCCAAGGGCAAGAACAGGCTGAAGAGGATTACCAGGACTGCTGAGCGGATCATTGGATGCCCCTTACCATCCCTGGAGGAACAATTCACGGAAAGAATCAGCTCAAAGGCAAAAAGGAAAGCTGAGGACCCAACACACCCTGGTCTTTCTTTTTTCAAACTCTTGCCCTCTGGCCGGAGGTACCTGGCTCTCTTGACCAGAACCTCTAGGTACAAAAATAGATTTTTTCCTATAGACGTTAAGGCGCTAAATAACCACCATTGATTAACCTGCCACAAACTTCCTGTCTCTACCATGTCACTAGTTACCAACAACATCGTATTACCAACTAGTTACCAACAACATCATATGTTAAAATGGATAATATGGATAATATGTATAATTTGTAAAATGTTTAATTTTTATATTTAATGTTTATAGCTCTAAAGGGGTACCTCCCTTCCAAAAAGCATTCCTTGTATGTATCCTGTACTTACTTGGCGGTCAATAAAGTATTTGTATTCGTAAAGTTATGCTAGGGCGGGTAATTTGCATTCGTATTCGTAAAGTTATGCTAGTGCGGGTAATATGCAGACACTATCTCCAAAATGGCACCCTCGCTGTTCACCCACGACCAGCAGGAGACCATCATGCGTGTAAATACACAAAATGCCTGCATTTGCATGCGATTAGGAATAGGTTTAGTTAATCAGGGATGCAACTGTATAGGCAGTCAAGCCAATCAGGTATAGCAATTTGGGGGCCAAAGTGGATAGGAAGGCAGGGTGGATAGAATGCCACCATCTGCAGATTAACACAGGAGAAAGCTAGTGCGCACATGGGCAACACACAGGGACTGTTTGGGGCAAGGTGATTTTATTGGTGCCTAGCTGGGTGTGGCAGCCAGATACCAGGCGGCAGCCCAGTTGTTAATAACACTGGCAACTAATAACTGTAAAGAAAGGCTGCACATATACATTCATGCAGAGCTAAAGTGGCGGAGGGGCTCTTAACCTGCTTGGCTTGTTTTTTCTATGTATTTTCTCCACATTTTAGATGATGATGACCTACCGCTAGGATTTCCTGCCTGACATATATGCCAAGAAGAAATTGCTACTTGATATTGCAGCCACACTGGAGGAGGAGTCCCACACCACCTACACACCTTCACACAGACCATACAGCATTGGTCGGTCTTGAAAAGGATGAAGAAGCCCCAGGTGAGGATGTATTTCCGCAAACTCTTTCCAAGTAAGTGACATTTGTTAGGTAAACCATCCCTACTACAATCACATTAGGCAGGTCTGTGTGTAAAAGAATGTTTTTCTTTTCTAATGTCTGAGTTCAGTCCACCCGGAGGCGACTAGTCCTGCCAATGCTGGCAAGACCTAGTGAACGTGTAGGTGGTGGGGACAAGTGCCAACATTCTCACCCACCTCTGCAGATGAGCCACAAGGACCAACCTGTGGAGGAGGAGGCCCAGATGGTGGGCAAGGAGACAGAAGATAGAAGACATGATTCAGGTATGAGCATCACACACAGACACACACAGGAGGACACAGACTAAGGACTCAGGAACAAGAAGGGGGTGATGTCCCACTCACAACACAAGCCAATTCACACCTTTACTACATTTTTAAATTCAGACCCAGATCAAGGGGTGTGGCAGGTCCCAGTGCAAAGGGTGGCTCCCCAGTGCATAGGCTGGTGAGGGAGATTGATGGGGATGGCCACAGCCATGGGGCCACCCACCCACCTTAACCCTTTCACTGCCAGCCTACCTGGAGATTTTGTCACCATTTGTTGCCAGACCATTTTGCACTATTTTGCGCTCCACATGTTAAACTGTGATTTTTGAAGGGATTTCCTGGATACATTTTTTAAGTGTATTCACAATATTTTTGGCAAAATATGTGCAAAAAATAAAAAAAACAGTTTTTACCAATTGTACTGCTGTTTTTTGTAATAAAAAAATGTAAGTTTTTCACAGAAATCATATTGCATGTAAAGCCCAATTTTTCCCGGTTAAAGTGGTACCACATATGTATTGGTAGACACCATTTCCTGTCCAGGAGACTCGGCGCCTTAGGAGGTTTTTAGATAAAATACACTATGCTATTCAATATGCGCACCTTGCAGTTTTTCAAGAAAAACAACTTTTACATTTGAAATACCCCCCACAAACTATATATTCTCTGGAAGTACACGCCTCAAGATTTCTAGGAGTGCCAGGCTTGTTGATGTGGCCATAGTTTTTAGGAAGTAATCCCTCAATGAATTCCTTGGTTGCACAGGGTTTCCCTAAAAAAAGAATGAAAAAGCTGAATCAAAGCCACATTTTCCTTAAAAACCAATATGTAAACAAGAAAAAAAAGTTAAATCTGAAAAAGCAAGGTCCCCTGAACAGAACAATACCCAGCATGCATAGCTACTGTCAAGGGAAGAGTTGCCAAACACCCCAAAGTAAAGCATGTGCGGAACGGTAATTCTACTTGAAAATTTCAGCGTGGTTGACCCCCTTACCCACCATAACCAGCCCGGGGCCAGCTATACAGAGCTTGAAGAACAGGATGCAGAGGCCAGCTTTGGTGGCCCCTGGCCCTGCAGGCTACAAGCCGACATAGCCTATAGCTCTTCTGCCCCCCCTGGGCTTTGGGGAGGCAGGTAATGGGGGGGGCTTGGGGTTAATGGCAAGCCACCCGCTAGCCGCAGGTGACTTGCCAGACCCAGAGCCTTGTGAACTGGTATAGGGGTCTCATAGATCCCTTACCAGTTCACAAAGGATTAAAGGTAAAAAAACACACAGACACTGAAAAAATATTTGATTAATATCTGGTCTCCTGCTGCTGCTGGAAGCCCTTTATAGCTGCTGGGTGACAGGTAACATGGGGTTAATTTAAAAAAAATATGACATAGGGTCCCCACTCCCAGCGGGGACCCCATTTTTGGGGGGAATTTTAAGGGTTAAAAACCCTTAAAAATCCAACCCAAAAATGGTGTGAGGTCCCCTGTACCCAGAATAACCAGCCTGGAACCAGCTATGCAGGGCTTGTAGGAACAGGGCGCAGGGGCCCCTGGCCCTGCAGGCTACAAGCCAGCTCTTCTGCCCCCCTGGGGTTTGGGGAGGCAGGTAATGGGGGGGCTCGGGATTAATGACAAATCACCCCCTAGCCAGTGACTTGCCAGCCCCCGAGCCTTGTGAACTGGTATAGGGGTCTCATGGACCCCTTACCAGTTCACAAAGGGTTAACAGTAAAAAAAAACACACAGTAAAAATGACTTTATTAGAAAAAAATGTTACTTTACTTACCTCCGATTGTCAGCTCCTCTGTCCCTCGCTGATCCACTGACAGATGGCGGGGATCGGTGGCCAGAGGAGGGGGCGGGGCAGGAGACCAGAGGATCTGCTGCCCAATCCTCCTCTGCTCACCGACCTCCGGGCATCTGACAGCTGAGCCGCCTGGAGCTGGGACAACGCCCGCCGGATGATGTCATTAGCCCCGCCCCAAAGATGGCGGCGCTTGTCAGGATAGGAGGGGGAGATGGCCTGTCTGGCTCTCTCCTAAAGGCTGAAGTGCCCCGGGGGGGGTGATCGGAGGCCCCCTGGGTGAAGAGGAAAGCCGACGGGAGTGATCGCAGCTGCAGGTGAGGAGAGAGATCCTGTCGGCCACTTAAGGGGGGGGCCTATTTTGGGCACTGCCCTGCAGCCGGAGGAGCCCGGGTGGGGGATCAGAGATTTCCCGGGTGAAGAGGAGACCCGGCCGGATTGAACAAGGAATCAGGTGAGTGGATTTTTTTTACTTTGGCTACTGGCAGGGGGGAAATTCAGGCACCTAAAATTTACGTGGCTGGTGTTTAACGGTAGGAGAGGCAGCCACGTATATTTTACGTGGCTGGCAATAGAAGGGTTAAGGCACTGGGAATCTCCCACATTCTTTTAACCCCCCAAAATTGTAATTTTTTTTTGTTCTATATTTGTTTGTAATTATTTTTGTTATAAAAAAATAATACAGCTTAAAATTATTTTTTAAGCCAATTAGGCTACAAATAAAATAAAATATAAATTACATAAAAATTACAAATAATACATTTACATTCAGAATTATATCACGTTGTTGTGTCTTTCATTTATTGTATTTTTACCGGATAGTAATGTTTATTCATATAAATGGGGGCATCAAGAAGAATGAGCTTCACCAGAGGGAAGAAAGTGGTACAGGTAAGCATTTATATGAAGAAAGAACAATGCATGGCAAGACTGAAAGTGGTAAATGTCAGTATTTAGAAGAATAAAATACACAGCATAGGACATCCTAAACTAAGACCAAGCAAGGAGAAGGAGCCACACTGAGAGAAGGATGGGTAGAACTAAGCTCTTTGGAGCAGAAAAGAATTGGCACAATTTATTTGCCTATATAAAATGAGATTTGGTTAAAAACATCATCAAATCATCTGATCAACATGATCAGAGATCATTTTTTAATTTATTATTTATGCAGTATCTAAAAAGCAGTAGAGGCCGCACTCAATGTTTAGGCCCCTCGGATTCAGAGAGTATCTAACATGTATATTCATTCTGATGCCCTTTCATATTAGTGCCTCTCCAATGTGGCTTTATCCTATTTATAGCACATTATTGAAGGACACCCAGATCTGAATTAATGGGGATTCTCCTATTCCCTTCTAATATTATAAATATGTTCTCTTAGCCGTGTTTTACCTTAAGTGGTCTGGTGGTTCGTCCCACGTAATTACAAGGGCAGGTCAACATGTACACAACAAAAGTGAAGTGACAAGTAGAGATGAGTGAGTCGAATCTGACAAATCCGAATTCGTTACTAATTTGAGGAAAAATTTGATTCTAAATGAATCCGAATATCGCCGCGATTCAGTAGCTCAAATCGCTTCCTTAAACTCCATTTAGTGCAGTCCAGGTCATCTAAAATGGTTGATCCACATGTCAGGACATGTCCCATGGGGCAGAGGATCATGGGTAGGCATCACATGCAGCCTATAAGCAGCCAGGCTCCTTGGTGATGTCACAGCCCCATATAAGCAGCAGCCATCTTGCGGGGGCTCATTTCATCGATGTATTGTGGCGAGAAAGGGTCAGGGAGGATTACAGCCAGGGACAGATAGAGCCAGGGACATTAAGAGCCAGGGAGAGATAGAGTCAGGGAGAGAAAAAGACAGTAAAAGAAAAAGACAGGGCCAGAAAGACAGGGCGAGAGAGAGGCAGAGAAAGAGACAGAGAGAGACAGTGACAGAGAGAGACAGTTTACAGTGCGTTTGCATTTGCTTTCATGCCCAGATCTTTCAAGCCTATTTAGTGTTAATACAGGTCACACACACCTGCCTATTTAGCTTTTGCTTTTCTAACAAAACCATGTTTTAAAAGTTCTGTAGTGCTTTTAAATCACTTTCACCAGGGACATCCAATTGCAGGTCATGATGTGACAGTGTGTTAGCAGTTGTTTTTAGTAAGGGAACCTGTCGATATTGCTCTTGCTTTTCTAACAAAACCACGTTTTAAAGTGGACCAACACCCAGGATTTTGACGATCCTGGGTTTTGGTCTACTTCCACGGGGGGAACCCTGATCGGGGGTGCCCCGATGCGTGAAACCCCCCAGATTGCCCTAAAAAACTCACCTCACCCCGCTCCTACGCGAGCGCTCGTCCAATCAGAGCGCGCAGAGCCCCTGTAGTATGCACGTACAAGCGACGGACAACCACAGCGGCTCTGAGCGCGCTGGAGAGTGCATCTCGCGCTTCCCTCTAACAGCGCCCGCGCCGGCCATTCACAGATGGCCGGCGTGGGTGCGCACCCTGCTAGAGAGAAGCGCGAGATGCGGCTCGAGCATGCGCCGTTGGAATGGGGATAAGGTAAGGTTTCTGGGCGTCCTGCGGGGTTTCACACAGCGGGGCATCCCGATTTCGGATGCCCCGCGGGGAGGGAGGGATCTGATCTTATAGATTCCCGAGCTGATCACCCCTGGGTGTTGGTCCACTTTAAAGCTATTAATTAAACAAAAGAAAACTCACCTGCGGCGCTGCATGCTGGAAAATGTCGGAGATCTATGCTGTGTGTGTGAGGGCCAGGAGGCGTGTGTGTTACCTCACGCTATCTTCGCTCGGATTGGTTGTTGTATTAACCCCCTTTTGACTGGACCAATGTGCTAGCGTAGCATAACATTAAAGCTGAAAATAGCATTTTTAGCTGCTAAGCACTGATGAAAGTCTTATATGGCGGACATAAATATAAGTGGCCAAAATAGCAAATTGCACAGCACCAAGGCAAAGAATGAGAAGAGGTAGAAAAATTAACCCGAATATCCAGCATGCATAGTCCGCAGATGAGAAAAACATATCATGGACATGGCTAATAAGCATGCCAGATGTCAAAACAAAAAGAAGCAAGATTGGGTATGCACAGCTGATATCAAAATTATAGAGGGGTGCTAGCAAAACAGGGGAAGGCAACGTCACAAACACTACAAAGAGGCGGGCCCTAGACTGGCCCAAAAACCCTTGTGAACCTGCCGCACACCAAGAAATATTCTTATTGAATAATCAAAAAATTCATTTATTGGGTCATTCTTAAAAGATCATCACAGACAACATGAAAAAGACTCATTAAAAACATATACACATATATAAAAACGTTAAGGAGGATTGTCCCATTAGCAGCTCTCAGAAATTAGATAATTCATACTGTAAATATGGGATCTAAAATCACCTACTATGGATGTGAATGGCGTTTTTGAAAAAAACTAAACAATTGTGTTCAAAGGGTTTACCAGGGATATATCTACAAAGATGTCTAAAAGTCTTAGAAAAAAATAATACAATTTTAAGTGCAATGTGCAATATTGGATTATACCAAATCGTGCTTCAAGATTATTGAGCATAAAAACCAATGTGCAAGAATAATTCTTCAGATAGGTATCAATAAAGTGCTCGCCATTCAATATACAGGTATCATCAATGTAAAAAGATTAGGTTGCATCACCAAATATACGGAGGTTGGGTCCTACGACAACGACCCGCCACCGACGCGTTGTGTGGCCGCATGCCACTTCGCCAGATGTCAAAACAATTCACTGGCTAACCTATTGATCCCAATTGGGTATAATATGGTAATAATCACTCTCCGTTAAGCCAACCAATCTTAAAGATTATGGCCATGTCCATGCACACCCCATTCCTAATATTGTAAACCTGTTGCCAGCAGCAGTGTAAAAACGCAGTGCAGAAAAACTATGCAAATGCAGCAGTATTCCAAAAGGCAGCAGGTATATAGCAGCATCTAGTAAGCAACAAAAATAAAAATAAAACTGTGTAAAATGTAGCAGCGTTGCAAAGACCCACATATGTCTAGCAGTATCTAAAGGGCAGCAAAAATAGAGCAGTGCAGCAGGGGCAACATTTTTTCAAATCAGCAAGTATATAGCAGCATCTCAGTAGCAGCCAGACTATAGCAGCGTTAATAAAGACATCTAGCACATATATGGTTAAAATAGACTCGACCAAACCAAAACAGCAAACTTCAAGCCACATTAGGAAGGCAATAAACAATAAACAATAATTCTGTTAATCAACAATTGGTCATAACACACCTATGTGTGTATAAAATCTTAGACGAGAAAGAGAAAAAAAAAAAGAAAAAGAAAAAAAAAAAGAATATATATGGGTTAGTCCACTCTGAGTCCAATAAAAGGTCCTTTAGCATAAAATTATTCATATAAAAACAACCAATAATAAAACCAAAGTGCAGTGAAAGGGACAAAAATTATTCTGAGGCAAAGTCTGGACCCAGTCATTTATAAATGAATGAATAATGAAATGTCCAGTTTGTCATTCAAGCCATGTGGGGAGCAAGTACCCATCCTTATAATCCACTTTGTTAGGGCGAGCGCTGCACGCCCGTCTCACAGCATTTCACCTACCTCCATGGCTGCATGCAGCTGTCATCCATCTTCCCTCGGGGCTGCTTCCAGCTGCCGCCCTTCCCCCAGTGCTTCCTCCTTGCATGCGCACAAGTCTCCGTCCACTAGAGGGCGAGCGCACAGGATCCCTGAGATTTAAAGGGCCTTTACAGCACTGATTGGTGTTTATGTCATCCAATCCTGCATCATCTTCCCCTATTTAAACAGGCACTTCCTTCCTTCAGTGCCGGATCTTGGTCTCTCCATGCTTGTTGAAAGTCAGACATTCTTGGATTGCTCACCCGTGTACCGACCTCTGCCTGTCCCCGACTCTGAACCTTTGCTGCCTGCCCCGACCTCGGCTACTCACCTTTACCGCGAACCTGTGCTGCCAGCCCCGATCTCTGCCTGTACTTACTACGCCTTTTTGCCTGCCACTTGTGTACCTCACTGAACCTCGGCTGACTGTGGGACTGGGCCGCTGTTAGGGGGTAGCAACCTGGGGGTCACTCGCCGCACAAGACCAACCTGCCTTGCGGTGGGCTCTGGTGAATACCGGTGGCCTCTTAGACTCCGCTCCCCTGACACGGTACCCGCCATCGGTTCCACAGTTAAAGCGGATCCACACCCGAGTCCACTGCACCCGGTCCATGACAGTAAGATCCGGCCATGGATCCCGCTGAGGTACCGCTGCCGGATGCCACTGAATTGCCTGCTATAGTAGCTATGCAGTCCCGCCAGATTAATCAACTCTCTGCCATGATGCAGCAATTTTTAACGATTCAGCAACAGCAAGTTCCATCACCGGCTCCAGCATTACCGCCACAGCCCCCGGTAACATCTTCTGCCAGAATCCGTCTCTCCTTGCCGGCTAAATATGATGGGGATGCCAAGTTATGCCGAGGGTTCCTTGCCCAATGTTCCCTGCACTTGGAGTTGTTGGCGGATCAATTTCCCACTGAACGAGCTAAGGTGGCCTTTGTCATCAGTTTGCTTTCTGGAAAAGCTTTGGCCTGGGCCACTCCCTTGTGGGATCGCAATGACCCTGTCTCTTCCAGTATTAACACCTTTGTCTCAGAGTTTCGCCAGGTCTTTGAGGAACCTGCCCGGGCTTCATCTGCTGAATCGTCCCTTTTGAACTTGGTCCAGGGCGAGTTGTCCGTTGGTGAATATGCCATTCGGTTCCGCACTCTAGCCTCCGAATTGTCTTGGAACAATGAGGCCTTGTGTGCCTGCTTCAAGAAAGGACTTTCTAGTAAAATTAAGGATGCTCTTGCGGCTCGTGACTTGCCTTCATCTCTCACTGAACTCATCCATCTCGGCCTTTCGCCCTAGAAGTAGATGCCTCCTCCATTGGAGCCGGAGCGGTGCTCACTCAAAAATCGTCTACTGGCAGAATTCTCACCTGCGGGTTCTTTTCGAAGACCTTTTCGCCAGCGGAGAGGAATTACTCCATCGGAGATCGGGAGTTACTCGCCATCAAGTTGGCGTTGGAGGAGTGGAGACACCTCTTAGAAGGTTCTGCCCATCAAGTATCCATCTATACTGATCACAAAAATCTATCTTATTTAGAAACTGCCCAGCGATTGAATCCACGACAAGCTCGTTGGTCGTTGTTTTTCGCTCGATTTGATTTTCCAATCTACTTCCGGCCAGCCGCTAAGAACATCAGGGCAGACGCCCTTTCTCGCTCCTCTGACATCTCTGGTGTTGAATCCACTCCACAACATATCATCCCGCCTGAACGCCTTGTCCACTCTGCCCCCGCTACTCTTGTACAAGCACCGCCGGGAAAGACCTTTGTGCCAGCCCGCCAACGTCGCAAAATATTAGAATGGGGGCATTCTTCCCATGTAGCCGGCCATGCCGGTATCAGGAAGTCTTGTTCTATCATTTCTCGATATTATTGGTGGCCTTCTTTTGAAAAGGATGTGACCGAATTCGTTCAGGCCTGTACCACCTGCGCTCGCGACAAAACCCCTCGCCAAAGACCTGCTGGCCTACTCCACCCACTTCCTATTCCAGATACCCCATGGACACACATTGCTATGGACTTTATTACCGACCTCCCTTCTTCGCATAGCAATACTGTAATTTGGGTGGTAGTGGATAGGTTTTCTAAGATGGCGCATTTTGTTCCTTTGCCCGGTCTCCCGTCAGCTCCTCTGTTGGCAAAATACTTCCTGAAGCATATCTTTCGACTTCATGGTCTACCTACACATATTGTGTCTGACAGAGGTGTGCAGTTTGTGTCCAAGTTCTGGAGAGCTCTTTGTAAACAAATGAAAATTAAACTGGACTTTTCCTCCGCTTATCATCCCCAGTCTAACGGCCAGGTGGAAAGAGTCAACCAGATTCTCGGGCATTATCTTCGCCATTTTGTTTCAGCGCGTCAAGACGATTGGGTCGATCTGTTGCCTTGGGCGGAATTCTCGTATAATTTTAAGGATTCTGAGTCCACAAGGAAGTCCCCGTTTTTGGTGGTGTACGGCCGTCAACTCCTTCCGCCTTTGCCTTTATCCACGTCCTCCGGAGTGCCCGCCGTGGACAATCTCACACAGGATTTCTCCACCATCTGGCAAGAAACACAGCGTTCCCTTTGTCAAGCTTCCGCCCGCATGAAGGTTAGCACTGATAAAAGGAGAAGAGCTCCGCCTGTTTATTCTCCAGGAGATAAGGTGTGGCTGTCGGCAAAATACATCCGCTTCAAAATTCCTAGCTACAAATTGGGCCCCCGTTACTTGGGGCCATACAAGATCAAACAACAGATCAATCCAGTTTGCTATAAGCTTCACCTACCGACTTCACTGCGAATTCCCAATTCTTTTCACGTCTCTCTGTTGAAGCCAGTTATTGTCAATCGATTCTCTCCTAAAACTTTGGTGCCTGCCCCAATCTCGGGCACCGAGGATACCTTTTCAGTGAAGGAGATTCTGGCTTCTAAGCTCTCCAGAGGAAAAAGATATTTCTTGGTCGACTGGGAAGGCTGTGGACCTGAAGAAAGATCTTGGGAGCCCGAAGAGAATATTCTAGACCGTAGTTTCATCTCAGATTTTCTTGGTCCCAAGAAGAAGGGGAGGCCCAAGGGGGGGGGTACTGTTAGGGCGAGCGCTGCACGCCCGTCTCACAGCATTTCACCTACCTCCATGGCTGCATGCAGCCGTCATCCATCTTCCCTCGGGGCTGCTTCCAGCTGCCGCCCTTCCCCCAGTGCTTCCTCCTTGCATGCGCACAAGTCTCCGTCCACTAGAGGGCGAGCGCACAGGATCCCTGAGATTTAAAGGGCCTTTACAGCACTGATTGGTGTTTATGTCATCCAATCCTGCATCATCTTCCCCTATTTAAACAGGCACTTCCTTCCTTCAGTGCCGGATCTTGGTCTCTCCATGCTTGTTGAAAGTCAGACATTCTTGGATTGCTCACCCGTGTACCGACCTCTGCCTGTCCCCGACTCTGAACCTTTGCTGCCTGCCCCGACCTCGGCTACTCACCTTTACCGCGAACCTGTGCTGCCAGCCCCGATCTCTGCCTGTACTTACTACGCCTTTTTGCCTGCCACTTGTGTACCTCACTGAACCTCGGCTGACTGTGGGACTGGGCCGCTGTTAGGGGGTAGCGACCTGGGGGTCACTCGCCGCAGAAGACCAACCTGCCTTGCGGTGGGCTCTGGTGAATACCGGTGGCCTCTTAGACTCCGCTCCCCTGACACGGTACCCGCCATCGGTTCCACAGTTAAAGCGGATCCACACCCGAGTCCGCTGCACCCGGTCCGTGACACACTTTGCTTTAGTTTTCAATAGCTTTCTCTGAAAGTCACCCCCTCCACAGGTTGTTTTTTACTTTATCTATAAAGATGATCTTGAGACAATTGGGGGTCCCCATTATGTAATTGTAGAACGTTCCTTGCTACATTAGACTTAGGGCATTGTGTTTTTATCTGATAAATATGTTCCATAAACCTGGTCTTGAGCATACATGTAGTACATCCAATATATTGTATCCTACATGCTACATGGCCACATGTTACTAGGTAAACTACACCCTTTGAATTGCAGTTGCCTAGCCCGAAACACGTCACAGGTCCATGCGGGAGAGGACTATATGATGGACTGCCTGATTGTCACCGGATTTTACCATTGGCTATCTTATGGAGCTTATTGATTTGTGAACTTAACTACTGTTTCTTTTAAAAGTATTGGATTAAAGGTTACATTTTATCCTACACACAAGCTGGACATTCTACTGTTTGAACTGAGCGAAAGATCATACCAAGAGATCTTCAAGTCCGTTCTCTCGTGTGTTGCTGGGTGAGCTGGTTTCTCTTTGTTTTGCCATGTTTTAAAGCTGGCTGTAGTGCATTTAACTCTGACCAGGGGCATCCTATTTAAGGTCATCTAACAGTGTCTTGTGCGCATGTGTTTTTAGTAAGAGAACCTGTCTATATTGCTTTTGCTTTTCTACCAAAACCATGTTTTAAAACTTTCTGTAGTGCTATTAAGTAACTGAACATGGGGCATCCCATTTCAGGCAATCTGACAGTGTGTATGCATTAGCTTTTATCAAGGGCAGCAGTCTATATTGTGGCCATGAGATGTATGTGCTACATCTCAAGTGCCCTGACCAGCCCTGGATTCCAACATGTGTTGTAGTACATGAAGCAGTGGAATCACATTGTTCATCCTGTAGTCCTGGTGACTGACTAATAATTTCTCAAAGGGCCTGAGCAAACGACAGGTGTTATGTATGAGCTGCCACTGGTTTGCATTGAAGTTACACAGGGGAAACCCCCTATCTGCTTTTTCGTATAGTCGATCCAACATATGGAGGGTGGAATTCAAATGGGTGGACACATCACAAATCGGACTATGTTTGGGGATACCATTCTGATGCTGCAGCTCAGGAAGGGTGTGCTTTGCGGTGTAGGAGTTGCTGAAGTGCATGCAAAATTTCCTTCCCATTGTTAGGATGTCTTGCAGATGGGGGGAAATGCTTGACAACATGTGCCATACAGGGTGCATGGCTCAGGCTTCCTTGTTGCAGCACAGGCAAGATGTTCTTCTGTAAGAAGTTTCCGGAGGAATAAAATGTTTATGATCTCAATTATTAATTAATTATTATTAAATCACTAATATTATTGATGTATATAGATAACTTGGATGAATGTGGAAGCTGTGGATGTTTACCTACCATTTATTATGATTCTGATCTGTATGTGGCTGATTCAAAGTAAATCATACACATATAACATAAATACATGTCCATATAATATAAAGGCTATTTCTGTTAATTGACTTTGCTTTCAGACTTTAGGGAAGCATTCATATGCGGATGTAAAGAATGTCTGGGTATGTTTGAGTACCCTCTCAGTAATTACTGGATGTGCATTTTCAACTATTTAACTGTAAACATCTGTTGTGTTTAGGCTGAAGGATTGTATTTCATAATGGCCTCTTTTGGTAACAGGAAGTCTAAGGGGCAGTTGGGTGGAGGAGAAATGAAGGTTTGACCAGAGAATTAAATTAAAGCAGGGAACGTGGGGGAAGGGTCTTCTCTCTGCTTCCCCTCTGACAATGTAGGAGACATAAAGGGCTGCCATGCAGGCAGTATGGCGGGGGCTGGGCAAAGGACAAAATGCCCTGGTTGAATTAACTTGAAAGAGATTGCCACCTTTTTGTATGGAAATTTCAACTTTACATCATATTTACAACGTTCATATTATTACTTTTTCTGTAATGTAACCGGCTCTGTTTTAATTAAATCCACTCATCAATTGTTGGTTTCGGCCCAATACTTGTTCTTTGATTTATCATAGCTGAGATTATATCTGGATGGCCCAATAGTCCTTGTCCTTTGTCAGTCACCATGGCTCCCATTTGCAGTTTTCGTGGAGTAAGCCATGATTTGATTTTTATCAGTTCCGCCCATGTGTGACTCCGTTCGCCAAGGCAAACCATGTGAAGCACAGCGTGACACTGCCGTGTCCTGCACACATGGTAGACTGGAGGGGCACTGAGACTTGTCCGTGCAGTGGAGGCTGTGGAGACGGCAGAGGATGAAGAGATGGAGTCGCACACTATGGTCGATTCAGAGACACATTCGTCCAGGCTTCCGTAGCTGTCTGTGAAAGTTTTGGTGGGTGTCTGTCATTTTTTTGCTTTTTTTCGTTCATTTTTCATTCGTACGAACGTTCGGGAATGCGCTTCCGGTGAACGGAAGCAAATCGGAACATTTCCGTTAGTTCGGATCATTTTCCAAGCAAAATCTGAAATTTTCCGTTCGTTCAGAAAACTTCCGTTGTTGGGATGGGTTTCTGTCTGATTCAGAGAGCTGATTTCCGACGGCTCACCACCCTAAAAATCCTTTTTATTTCCGATCCACTTACGAGACCTTTGAGGGCTCGGATTGCTATTGTTGAACATGTTTTGTGGCTATGTGTCCTTAGCATGTAAACCTGTAAACCTTTATTTTCCCACACATCCATATAATTGCTATTTTTTTTAGACTTATGTCCTTTGTGAATTATATTTGGATTGTTTAACTTGAATCTTAATTTGTTGTAGGAGTTATTGTTTTAGTCAGTTACGTTTGCTTTGTGCAATTATTTTATATTTGGTTGCAGGAACCGCAAGATGTGCCACTCACACAACATAAAAGCAGTGATTGGTCCGGATATGCGATTCCTCAGTGTTCTTGCAGGGCATCCAGGGTCGTCCCATGATGCTTATATATTGTGGAGCTCTGGCTTATTTCGTCAGTTTGAGTCAGGAGAATTATCTGGTGGATGGCTCCATGGTAAGTTTGCTCACATTCCATTAATCCATTTTCACTGTATGGCAATAAATATAGTTGATGACTCATGACTTAACCTATGGCTGTTTTCAGCCCTTGATGACATGTTAAACAATATTGTAGCTCAGAATGTGTATTTTATGTTAGTATTTTTAAATTCTTTCAGGGGATTCTGGATATCCACTCCTGCCCTTGCTCCTGATGCCCATTCTTTGCCTGCAGAATGCGGGCCAGGGGTTCTCTAATCGGGCACTATGCAAAACCTGGGGCGTGGTGGCGAGGGCCCTCTGGCTTTTGAAGACCAGATTTAGGTGTTTGGACCATACGGGGGGGGCACTGCAGTATGACCCCAACAAGGTTATACCAATATTTTAATTTACGTTTTTTTAACAGGGACCACACATGCCAGAGTGGCACAACGGAGTGTCAGGGTCCTTCAGTTGGTGGGCGAGATGCAGGAGCTTCGCAACTCGTTGGGGACCACAGATGAAAAATAATGTTCTGTGGCCTGCCATTGCTATGTATAACAGTGTAATTTCATTTACAAAATACATTAACACAAAACTAATGGGCCCAGAAATATTTAAAGATGAATATTCACATGACCGAGAAGTCATTTGGGTGAGCTTTAAGGTTCCAAAAGGGAAGATGGTGGATAGTGCTAAGTGATTTAGCTAAACATTGTAGTAGAAGTGAGGGTGGCAAATATGTAGGCGAGCACTTTAATGAGTTAAGTTTGTAGTGCGCAGGCGCAAGATCGTAAGGATTCTGTCTGGACGATTATTTATGGATATGATGGGAAAAGGGCAAAAACTAAAGCCTACGTTGTAACATGTGGAAATGAAATGGAAAAGTTTGGATTGAAAATAACATCCTCGTACTTCGTAATCTGCCGTACGAACGGACGGAAACTTTACACAAGGTTTTCAATGCATGCATAGAATCGCTCGTACGCTCATACAAGAATGGAAACATTTCACAAAACGGAAGTTTTTTGTGTCTCTCTGAATCGAGCTTACTGTCACAGGCACAATGGCCTAGGAGCATGGAGGCTAAAGCGGCGTGACCTGTCCAAGTTGCTCCAGACGTAGGCGCTGCCATGCACTTTGGTACACAATGTCAGGCTCAAGGACTGGCCCACCTTCTGTTCAACAAAACTGGCTCAGCACAAGCCATCAGTTCTCTGAAAGGTGCAGAGTCCACCACCTCATAAGGGAGGGACTGCAGCACCAGCAACTTGTACAGGAGCACATTTAGCTTCTGCACAGTGGATGAGTGGGCGCATACTGTTATCCCTTGGCCATGGCTTCGCCAATGGATTGCTGGAGGAATGACTGACTCGGAGTAAGAGGAGGAGGAGCATCTGGAGTGACAGAGGATGGGTATGACACAGGAGGTGGTGGAGTCTTGGCTGGCTGGAACAGGGAGCGGTGTGCCACTGGGTAATGCATCAGGCTGGACCACCACTTTGGAGCCAGCTCTCCCAGGCCGCTTTATGGTGACACTGCAAATGTTGATGCAGGGCTGTGGGACCAACATTGGGACCCTGGCCATGCTTCGCCTTCTGCCTACATATCTTGCATGTGGCCATGTTAACCTCCTGCGGAGGCTTGATGGAAAACTGCCATACCGCAGTAGCTGATTTTCCCACCAACAGTCCACAGTAATTCACTGTTACTGCCACAGACTCCAGGAAACCCTGTTCCACTACCTCCCAGGAAGGTAGACAGCCACGTAGCAAGTGGGATACCCTAGATCTGGGCACATTTGCCTCCAGATTTCCCCCTTCTGCCACCATGCTGACTGCTAAATCCGTCACTCTCCATCACTCTAAGTCTTTAAAAGTGCCCTCAAAACTCACTTCTTCAGACAAGCAAAAAACCTGGCTTAAGCAACTCCTATAACCTTCAAACCGCACATGCAGCCCTACTCAGCTCTGCCACTTGTGATCCCTACCTTTTGTCTCCACCCCCAACCTTTAGACTGTAAGCTCAAATGGGCAGGGCTCTCTTTCCTATTGTCTCCTGTGCTCACGACACTTGGTTTGAACCTTGTAGCATCAAGTTTTGCATTGTTCTCTGTACTATATGTTTTACTTTGTTTGTAATCACGCCTTGTAAAGCGCTACAGAAGATGATGGCGCTATATAAATAAAATTAATAATAATAATAATAATCATCATCATCATCATCAAGTTGTGTGTGCCTGCCTAGTGGAGGGAGCGGCGAGTGTCCCCTCTACTTCTTGGCTGGGCAGTAGCTGCTGATTGTTCCCTATCAGATCGTCCTCACAGAATAGTGGAGCTGAACCCAAAGCATAAGATACAACCGACAGTTGACTGGGGGTGTCAGATGTCACTTGTGATGAAGTGGATGACCGTGAAGGCAGATGGGTTGCTGGTCGAGACACGACCGCTAGCTGATACCGGGAGATCAGGCCTCTTGCTGAGACTCCTGCTGTGACTCACCCCTAGTCTGCTGTGACCTCTGCTTGATGAATTTAGGCCTCTGCCACTCCTCTATGCCCATCCTGGCACTTTTCTGCCTGACTTTAACAGGAAAAAATTGGTAAAACTGTTAGATGTGTGTATGTGATAGGCACTGATGAGGGCAGTTCAGCAGCAGCAGGTGTGTAACTATGGAGAGTCTGACCTGTGTGACAATGAATCAGACATGGATCAGCCAAGATTTCCACCCACCAATGCCTGATGCATCAGAGTAGTTTGATCATGGATAGTGCAAAACAGATTTATTGCGCTGCTCTCCAGTTACATACATTCCTCCGCATCAGACCACAAGTAATTATTGAGGAAATGCTTTACGTAAAGCTTAATTTTTAATAATATTCTTAGGATAACATAAATGTGCCCAAAATGTCTATATGTTCTCTTCATACTGCTGCCAACTCCAGGGTGTGTCCTTTTGACAATATATGGGCTCCTCATGCTGCTGCAAATTCCAGTGTGTCTTTCAGGCAATATATTTGCTCCCCATGCTGCTGCCAACTCCAGTGTGTCTTTCAGGCAATATATGGGCTTCTTATGCTGCTTCCATTTCCAGGGCGTGTCTTTCAGGCAATATATGGGCTCCCCATACTGCTGCCAAGTCCAAGGTGTGTCTTTCAGGCAACATATGGGCTTCTCATGCTGATGCCATCTCAAGGTTCTGTAATTGTGCCACTCTGTGACAGAGATTCGCAGATGCCTCGCAGAATAGCGATGCCTCTAATCTGCATGTCATACTTGATTAAAATATTATTTCACTAACCCAGCACACATGCTATGCGTCTTACAGCAAGGCAACATGTTCTGCAACCCTATTGAGGCTCTCGGTAGGCCAGAAATAGCCGTTTTTAATAGCGGTTCGCCACAAATAAATTCGGATCGAAACAAGTTTTTCCGGAAAATTTGGCGAAACAGCCAAATCTAAAGATTCGCTCATCTCTAGTGACAAGTTATAAGTTGTTTTATTGTATATTCTTTATTTGTGGATTTAAAGGTCTTAACACTTCTAGTATCTGTTGTGCTAACTGTACAAGCCGTACATCTCCCACATTTATAAAATCCTTACGTTCTTCTTTGGTGATATTAATGGGCTTAAGGCCATATATATAAAATTTCAACAGTTTAGAACCCAGATTATCTGCTCGTCTGAACACAATCTTGGGTTTATTTGGGCTGGGTCGATTATTAATTTGTGAGTAATTATTACGTGATCACGTTACCTTCAATTACACAAACCTGAAAAAATGAAATAAAAAAGAAATACAATTTAACTGCTCTTCATGTTTCAGAAGTTGATTATGAGATGTCTTATAGAATTTTTTAGAGCCTTATTTCTCAGGCTGTAGATGATTGGATTCATTAACGGAGTGACTACAGTGTACAACAATGACAGGAACTTAGCGATGTGTCCTAACTGTCCTCTATGTGGAACCAAATAAACACTAAACAGAGTGCCAGAAAAGATGAAAACCACAATTAGGTGAGAACTGCAAGTTGAGAAGGCTTTCTTTCTCCCAGTAATAGACTTGATTTTAAAAATGGCGATTATAATGTAAATGTATGATGCGATGACATTACAGAAAGGGATGACACCAGCAATGCCAGCAATTAGTTTTACTTCAAATTGAACCATGGTGATATCTGTGCAGGAGAGTTTGAGGATTGGCTCAAGATCACAGAAGAAGTCATCTATTATATTTGGGCCACAAAATTGTAATGTTAATATAGTTAATACATTATTCAATAATATCAAGACACTTAATATCCAGCATGTGATCACCATACCCCAGCAGACCTGGTGGGTCATTATCAGAGTATAATGCAGGGGCTTACAGATGGCCAAATATCTGTCGTAGCTCATCACTGACAGTAGAAGCATTTCCATGCAGTCTGAAATACCAACAAAGTAAAGCTGGGTGATACAAGCAGAAAAGGATATTCTGGCCTCTTTTGCCAATATAGTGTAGAGCATGTTCGGAATAATATCCATTACCAGTAAGATATCTAACACAGAGAGCTGGGAGAGGAAGAAGTACATGGGGCAATGGAGGGTCTTGCTGTAGGCCACCACTGTGATGATCAGTAGGTTTCCACATATTGTTAGACTAGAAATCAAAAGTAAGCTACAAAAGACCAAAACTATAAGATTCTGTGGAAGTTGGAATCCAATGAGCACAATGATCTTAACAGACGTTACGTTATTTTCATCCATGACCTGACAAAGAAATCTGAAGTAATGTTAACACCTAAGAACAAAATAAATTTAGACCAAATCTTAAAGAGAAAGTCCAAGCATTTTTTTAACACTCCACCCAGCTCTTGGGCTGGTACAACCAAGAAGCAGTTGCTTTATCCTAATTGTTTCTATTGTAATCAGCTGTAATACACTGTAAAGCAGTCATGATCCTGTTATTGGAATGTAACTAGCTTACAGATAGCTTACACTGAAATGTGATGTGTGTATAGCGCTGTGTGTGTGGGGAGGGCTCTGTGAAGTTTGTCTCGTCTGTAGTCTATTGTACATTATATAGTGTGTTTAGGATCAATAGCCATTTGTAGAACTTCAACATTTTTTTTTTACAGTTGGGGGTATCTTTGCTGAAGTTGTTTATGGAATTCTATTAAATATATTCCTTCCTCTACCTCTGAAGTGTCTGTGTTAGAGATCGGGGAACCCGCCACTTTAGCCAGAAGTTTGTGTTCGAGTTCGAGTCCGGTCTGAACACTGAAAAGCTGGTTGATGGGCTGGCCAATCAACCTGCTTCACCTACGGTTGCAGCAGCAGGAAGCTGATTTGACTTATCTCTGCCTCATCCCCTTTTGTCAGCAATGGCAGAGCGGCAGCGGCCTCCGAATCTGGCCCCACCCGGGGCTACAGAAAGATGGCTGCTGGCTCCTATGAGTGAGGAAGCAAATAGTGCCACCACACCACTGACAGAAGAGGATCACGGGAAGAGGTAAGTCACTCCCCAAATTTCAGGTCCTCATTATTTTCAATTGGGACCAGAATCGGTTTTAGATCCCCGAACATTTATTCAAAGTTCGACTGATTGTTTAAGAAGAAGTGTACTTTTCAGAGGTAAGTCACAACAGCATGCTTCTGCTGTACACTCTGCACCCCCGCCACCGCCTAAAGTTCAGGTCCCCATTATCTTCAACTGGGACCAGGTTCGGTTTCAGATCCCCGAACCCGAAAACATATTCAAAGTTAGACTGTGCTTAGGGGGTTTGCCCTTCTATATTCCCTGTGCCATTGGCTACAACACAAAACACAAGCCTGAAGCATGATTGGTTAAGATTATAAAATAATTGTGGCCAAAAAGTTCAAATTCATCCTCATTGGTTCACAAGGGCTTTTATTCCACAATGCATCAGGCTTGTTCAGATGTTCAGATGTTCTACTGCAAACTTCTGATGCCATGTTGTGTTCTAATATTGATGCAAGTGTCACTGTTCAGTAGTTGTACCATAACTCCAGAGTCTGCTAAACCTTCCTGAATGTCTTTTGCAGTCAAGCAAGGCTTCTGATTTGCCGTTCTAACAATTCTTTGAGCATCTGTCTCTGAAAATGTCTGACCTTGTCTTGACCTCGACTGTTTCTGTTATCTGTCATTTCCTAATCCTAATGATGAAATTGGCTAACTGAAACCGTTTTCCTATCTGGTAATAGCCCTCTCTTTTTTTGTGGGCCCCATCCATTTTTATTTTCAGAGTTTTAGGCAGCTGCTTTGTTTTAGACAAATTTAGAGGAATTAGAGGATTCTGGGTATTTCGAATGCGTTGACATTTCCTTCACTCCCATCATTTTCACCGGCCATCAATCTAACGTTCAAAGTTATCTGAGCAGCCACACCTCCTCCTCGGTTTACATACCTTTGCAAGGTCCTCTTTTCTTTTTGCATTGTCAAATTATACAAAACCAAAAGCATACATTCATATTACAAAAATGTGGGATTTTTTATTATATGCCTTGTGAAGATCACTTTAACCTCAACTTGCTTAACCGGTCATGGTAACAGTAACTCCGATGAAAACATTTGCATGTCACTATAATTTGGAGCAATTAATATGAGTAATAGGTAACAGTAGCAATGGGAGAATATTACTCCCAGGCATGTTGGCACAAACTTAGAGGCTCACCGGCAATGTATGAAGATGTTAACATTAGAGGCTACATGGTGTCTCTTGTATTGCAGCTCCCACATTCAATGTATAGAAGAGCTGTGCTTTAATAGAGATCAGCTTGAATAACCTCATTGTACAGGTGGGAATATGATACGCTGAAGGGATTATTATCTTGCGAGGGGAATATTGTGTTGATTCTTTAATTGTGATAATCTCCTGCCTGTTTACTATTAGAAAAGAGAATGTTAATGTTAAAAATGCAATTCTGTCTTTCAAAAAAAATTATAAGTAAAAATAAGTGACTTTCTTCAAAATACAATTCAGATGACTTCAACGAATATCCCACAAAAATGTTGGTTCGTTTAAATCAGTGTTACGAATCACTCATCCCTATGGGATGTTAACTGCTTAAAATAAAAAAAAATCACCTACAGCATCAAGCAGCTTCTCAATGGGTGGACAGAAGGGTTCTAGCAAGCCAGCATTAAGGCAGGCATGCAGGAGGGTTCCAGCCAGCATGTTGGTGGTCTAACAGGCTCTGTCTGGCCTCTCCGTGAGCTTACTGCCCAGGGTGGTTACTCGGTGGGAATGTGAGATCTTGATTTCTGGCATCTTGGGTTTTCAACCTGTCTCTCAGCGATTGGGCAGATGCCATGTGAGTGATAAAGAGCAGAGCTCGATGCCGCTCATGATGCTGGACTGGAAACGGCCCACCGAAATTGGTGTCACCCAGTGGATTGCATGCATCCATAACCACAGCAAGAGATCAGGTAATAGCACGGACTTAATAGTGTAGACGGCCAGCTCAATCCCACTGCAGCTTTCACAGATGCACTGAGGCTCAGGACTCACCAGCAAGGTCCATATACATGAAAACTTTCCATTGTCCAGCACTCAAGTGTTCCTTAAAATGTATCCGTTTTTTGGTCAAGTTAAAAGTTACATGGTTCCATTGACCTATTCTTGTAATGGAAACGATTTAACTTTTAACTTGACCAATAAACTGAGAAATTTTAAGGAACACTTGAGTGCTGGACAATGGAAATTTTTCATTAATAGTACGGACTACCAGTCGGCGCAGGGACAATGCACAGTACCCTTGCATTTACTATTTAAATTAAATTAAAGTTAGATCTAACACTGTATAGGGAGGCAGCAGGTACGTTTTTTTACCTATTTCAGGAAAGAATGTGAAGCCACAAATCCTAAGAAATGTGGATTGGTGGCTAATAGATTATTCCATAAAATGTGGAGTCAATTCCGATTCGGACTCTGCAAAGCCCTGGCGAAGTGGTGAGAGGACCACGCAACGCGTTGGTGAGGTAAGTGGGGAGGAAGGGGGCTCATTACTGATTTATTTTATACCTTGGTCTTAATGGATGCAGACTGTATGGGCACATGCTCACTAGCAGTCACACTTTATAGATTGTTTCTTCTATGCACTTTTTGCACGTGGCACACTGCACTTTATTAAGGCAATTGTTCACAGTATACACTACTACTTTCTTAGAACTGTGGCTCTTGCTCTGACACAAATCTGGTGTCCACTTTTGTACTGACTTATCAATTTAATATTATTTGCACTAGCACTTTCTTCTTAGCTGCTGTCCATACAAGATGCATTGGAGACCATTAATTAGGGCATAATAATTACATTTCATAGTAATTGGAATATTTATTAGCCCCGGAGTTCATCCCCAGTTTTTTGGTTTTATATCGTCTTATATGTTTGTTTGTGTGTGTGTATATGTTTACTTGCATTGTATGCACAATTTGCTAATTAAATAAATTTGATTGGATTGATTACGCTGTGTGTAGCCACTTGTGTGGGGATTGCAGTGGGCCATCTCTAGAGTCCCATTGCGTTTTCTTACATATCCAGGATGGCTGCTAGTTTAAAAAGCTATAGAGCTGCCCTTTAAAGCAACTGGTGAAGTGAGTGCTAAAACTGATTATCTCTATCAGATCTTCAATAGTGTCTTTCCACGTAATTTATTGGCTGCTCTGATCTTTTTAAGCAGATCTTAGACCAGCCATCTTTCCCAGGGTCCTACCCCTATGCTCATGTGGAGTATTCTTGTTCTGTTGGTATACCAGAGTTTAGTGTTGCTGTACACGGTAATCTATGAAAAATATGTGGTCAGCTCTACCTTAAAGTGGACCAACACCCAGGATTTTGACTATCCTAGGTCTTGGTCCACTTCAGGGGGGGCACCCCGATTAAGGGTGCCCCGCTATGTGAAACCCCCCAGAAAGCCCCCAAAACTCACCTCACCACGCTCCCACGTGGCCGCGCTGACCAATCAACGCCAACGGACAAGCGGGTGACAGCGGCGGACAACACAGCGCGTCCGCCGCCGCCTCCCGCGCGCCCCTCTGACAGTGCGCGCGCCCGCGCCGGCCATTCACAAACGGCCGGCGTGGGCGCGCGCACGCCTAGAGGTACGTTTTTCGGGGGGTTCGGGGGGTCCCTCACCGTGGGACATCCCGATCTCGGATGTCCCGCGGTGAGGGAGGTGATCGGTCCGGGAATCTTATAGACTTTAAACATAATCCAAAGCCCAAGTGTAAGGAAATCATTCCTTGCAGCAAGGAGCGCTCCACTCCAAATCTCCAAGTACATCTGAATGATACTCAGCCAGGGTTTCTATTAAAAAATCAATCCAAAACTTTATTTCCTCGTTCCATTAAATGAACGGCACCAACGGCAAAAAATGTAGCAAACAAGTCTTAAGGGCAAGGCCCTTAATCATGACAATTTCAAAAACAAGCCCAAACTGAGTACGCAGAAAAGAGAATAACACAGCACGCATCTAGAGAGCCACTGTAGATGGACAGCGGTCAAAGATAAAGAAAAAAAAAAAAAAGGATAACAGGCAGACAAAGGGAAAGACCTTGCAGAGACAGCGTAACATCACAAGTGAACACGCTAGACCAAAAGGAAGGGGGGCAAAACCGAATTACAGGCCATGGTTTAACAAAAGGAAGGAACAACAATTTTACATTAAATATATAAATATAGAGAATTCCTCAAGATGGCTCTCCGATGTTTCTCACTGGCTGCTGGGATCCACTTCCTGTGCTTCTCTGGACTACACCAACATGGCGGATCCCAGCAGCCAGAGAGGAACATGAGCCCCACAATGCCGTCCGCAGTCATTCAGTCCTCTTTCAAAATGTCTACGGCCTGGGCTCCAGAAAGGTGGCCTCCCCCATGACTAAGGACACTAGCAGCAGCTTACAATGTTAAGTGTCCTCACTCATGAGGGTGGGCATCTTTCTGAAGCCCGGGCAGAGACATTTTGACAGAAGAAATATTTAATAATTGCTGGGCTCAGGTAAGTGTACTGCTGGACCCTCTGTATTAGAGGACCTCCCTCCACACTCCTCACCTGCTCAACGGGGTTCCTCAGGCTCCTTACCCACCCATAATTTTAAATAAACAAATTCTGGCCGTGGGCAAGTTAGGAGCCCTGGTGGGCAGGTGAGTTTTGGGGCAGTGCAGGGGTCGCATCTAGCATTTTTGAGTCCCAAAGTTCAGGTCCCCATTGATTTCAATGGGGTCTGTGTTTGGATTCGGCTCAAGTACGGGAACCCTAACCGAATGTTTGTTCAAAGTTCGGCCACAAATTTCGACCCATCTCTTGGTCCTACTGTTGTGCACCCAGTCCACTATTCTCTGGATGAGTTGCTCCCCAGTACCAAGGGGGTTCAGAACTGCTAATCCTCCGCTGGTTTTTGATCTATATAAGAAGGTCTGCTTTAGTCTGGATCTTTTGTTGCTTCATATAAATTTGCTAAAGGTAGCGAACTAGCTGCAAAGGTTTGTTCCACAGGAATTAAAACAAATGAAATGTTTGCAAGGGAGAGGAGTCTCATAGGCAAAACACACTTGTGACCTCCTTCCTTTTCCATATGCACCTTGTTACTTGGTTAACCTCTGGGCAGAGTTGATGCAATCAATGAGCCAATACCTCATTTCCCCAAAGATAAGACAGGTCTTGTATTAATTGTTACTACAAAATATTTTTTGGCATTCTAGCTGCAAGTTCCACTGCTTTGTAAGTGTAGCGGTTTGCGCCCCCAGGAATAAAATTACTCCAGTGGGACTACTTGATTGGTGTGTGAACCATGGTAGGTCTTATTTTCAGAGAAACAGTGTATTAGGCAGGGCAGGATTATTGGGTTATTGTCTGGTCCAGGAGGCTTCTCAGTCTTTGTTCTGATGGGCTGTGGGGCCGGCAAAAAGCTACCGGGGGTCAGTGGCAAGCCATTTTTGTTTTTTACAAACCTGCAGCCAAAGCCAACACAGGACAGGACAGAGAGTCTAGAGCAGCAAAGCCGCCGTCAGCAGCACTACAGTGATGGGTGGGTGCAAAGCTTTTAATAGGCGGTCGCCAACTGCACATAAGCCACCAAGCACAGCCACTGGCAGCTCAATGCAGGGAACTGTTCTCTGCTTGGCGACTACCCCCCGCCCAGAATGGCAAAGCAGGAGTTCCCGAGCAGCAAGCACCAGGGTGGCACAAGGGACTCTATCTGATATTCCAGTATGTAGGTGGGTGTCAGACAACCACCAATCAGTTACTTAGCTGGACTATTATTTCAAAGGAGAAAAAAAATACTGTATCTGGGGCCTACAGCAGATTTTGTGCATCCACCCTACTTAATCCGGCCCTGGTAGTAGGTTAGACAATATGTTAAATATATGACAATCTGAACAGTCAAGTGAATTATTTGTATGACTATAGTATATTACCATCTTTCTATCAGATATAATAACTGCAACAAATCTGAAAGCACTACAAGCAACACTGCCATATACACCTTATGTGGCAGTTTAGCTCTTACCTGAATATTTCATTGCTGGAAAACACAAGGGGGCGCTGCTGCATGGCCAGGTAGACATATGGCTGCTATTCGAACATCAAAATGCACCTGGTTAGGTTTTTTTTTTTTTGTGTTTGTTCTTCTATCCTCTTTTTCCAATTAAGATTATTGCTGCTAAATCGATTTATAATCACCACTAGGGATGAGCGAACCGGTTCGGACGAACCGGAATTCGCTCCGAATTTCAGGGAAAATTCGATTCGGCACAAACCCAAATTTTTTTTGGTTCGTGCCGATCGAATTTTCCCTGAAATAAAAAAAAAAAAATGCCGGCATGGTGGGAGCGGGCAGGCCGGCTACGCTGTCAGGGGGCGGCGGAAGCATATATATATAGCAAGTTGTGGCTGACCTATGCCCAACTGAATCAAACTAATTTTCCTTGGGAAATAAGCCCTGGGTCCGTACCAGCATAAATCTTTTTTACTGTCTTGTGATTAGGGTCACTAAAAGTAGAGGACAATTGCAAACATCTCTCTACTTGCTTTTTGTATTTCTGTGTTTTGGTTAGGTAAAGGTATTGTAAAAAAAAAAGAAACACGGGCTGTTTTGGGGCACTGGGCTGGTGAGAAAAGATGACGACATTATCTTTTTTTTCTTTGCGTACAATGACTTTACTTGTGCATTGCTACCATTTTCTGTCTTACTTTGAATGTCCATATTAACAGTTTTCATATTTTAGGTTAAATGCAGTCTTCAAATATCACCACATTCACTCTTTTGGGGTTTCATAATCTTAACAATATAAGGTTATACATCTTCATTCTTCTCCTCGTGATTTACTGTCTAGCCATCTGTTTAAATATAATGGTCATTATCTTAGAGGCATTGTCCAGCGTTCTCCATACCCCCATGTAACATGGAAACATAGAAGGTTGACGGCAGAAGGAGACCATACGCTCCATCTAGTCTGCCCTTATGTGTATACTGTATGTTCTCTTTATCTTAGGATAGATGTGTGCTTATCCCAGGCATGTTTAAATTCAATGACTGTTGATTTTTCAACTACCTCTGCTGGAAGTTTGTTCCAAGCATCTACTACTCTTTCTGTAAAATAATATTTTCTAACATTGCTCCTGATCTTCCCCCCGACTAGCTTCAGGTTGGGCCCCTTGTTCTATCATTAAGTTTCTTCTTAAAAACACTTCCTCCTGAACCTTATTCAATCCTTTCACATATTTGAAGGTCTCAATCATCCCCCCCCCTCCCTTCTTTCCTCCAGACTGTACAAATTAAGTTCTTTAAGTCTCTCCTGATAAGTTTTAAGTTTAAGTCCTTCCACCATTTTTGTTGCCGGCCTTTGGACCCGTTCTATTTGAATAATGTCTTTTTGCAGGTAAGGTCTCCAGAACTGCACACAGTATTCTAGCTGTGGCCTCACCAGGGCTCTATACAGCAGCATCACAACCTCCCTCTTCCTACTGGTGATGCCTCGAGCTATGCAGCCGAGCATCCTGCTTGCTTTTCCCACTGCCTGGCTACACTGTCCACTCATCTTGCAGCTATCAGTAATGAGTACCCCTAAATCTCTCTCCTCCGACTTCCTGGATAACACAGTGCTGCCCATACGGTACTCAGAGCAGGGATTCCTTCTACGCAATGTACTTTTTCCTCACACAGTTATCTGTTTCTGACCTCTCCATAGCTACAGCAGTTGCCCCCACTCTGTTCCACGTTGTCTTACATGGCAGGAGCATCATTGCATTTACACAAGTTTTGCTTTATGGGATCTTTTGGAATCTTGGAGTGTCTTCTGCTATCAGCAATGTCCTACGATCGTTATGTGGCCATCTGTAAACCGCTGCACTACAGCATGATAATGAACTATAAGAAATGCACAATATTTGTTATCTCATCTTGGATTTATAGCTTCTCAAAATAACTGCATATGTATTGTGCATCAACACATTATACTTCTGTGGGCCCAATATTATCGACCATTTCTTTAGTGATTTTGAACCTATAATAAAGCTTTCCTGCTCAGATATCTTCGTAATTAGATTACTGTCTTCATTTCTGGGCTCACCTGTTATTACTTTCTCCTTCCTCTGAGTTATTTTATCTTATTTTCATATCCTCAAGACTATTTTCAGTATCCCGTCTCTAACTGGAAGAAAGAAAGCATTCTCTACCTGCAGCTCCCATAATTGTTGTTTCAATCTATTTTGGAACATTCATCTTTATCTATGTTCTTCCAAACCAAGAGAGATCTGGAGCTTGGAATAAGGTATTATATATATTGTGCACAGTGGTGATTCCAGTATTGAACCCTGTCATCTATTGCCTGAGAAATAAGGACATCAAAGGAGCTTTTTGGAAATTATTTGGAATTAAGCAAGCTCTCTGAATAAACGCATCTCAATCTTTAAACATCAAACAGACCCGGATATTCAGGCTTTTCTTGTTACATTATAAACATCTTAAATGATAAATACCCTTCAGCCGATAGGAGCAAAGCCACAACATAACCTATAGCAGTAGATATTTGGTTGTATATGCCTTCCTCACGATACTTCTTACACTCCCCCCCTTCATTTTATTAATCCCCTTTTCTTATGTAGTAAACACCCGGATGTCTTTGGGATGCTCCCACAAGGAAAAAATGATCTGGGCAGTGAGGGAACAAGGGCACCTCTAGGTCAGAGTTAGTCCAGATAGGAGAGTACACTGGGGTTCGGAGAAGATAGTACTCACTCTGTTTTCTTCCTCTTCAGGTATCTTTCCAAGGAAAATCCACATTCAGTAAATAGCCATGAAGAGACCACACGACAACTGTGTCTTTTTGGGCAAGTGCCCCTTTATATGGCACCTTATAAAATATTGTTCAGGGAGGGGTCCCCGACGTCCCTTTACACTTGCCTCTTATGAACCTCACTCAGGTGCACAGTGCTCCTGGCAAATTCTGTAGTTCCCCCTCTTCAAGGGGAAGACAAGGACAGTGCCCCCTAATAGCCACTATCTTCTTCCTCTGGGACCTCTTCCCTTCTCTGGGACTCCCACGCCCCTTTGAGGGCCAAGGCTTGTCAGCCACGATCTGCGTCAGCCCCCATCCTCTCTCTGCCCCAGCTCGCACATCTGCCCAGCTCTCCAGCTGTCTCTGGACTGAAGCAGCACTGACTGGGTCTCCTATATATAGGCCCAGCTGGCATCCATAATGAGGGATGGGACCTGACTTCCCTAAATCTTAAGCTCCACCTCCTAGAGGATTTGGATTAACCCCTAAGGTTCCTGCCCCCAGGTCCAACCCCAGGGCTACACTAAGATTAACTCTTAGAGGGATGGTGGCTAATCTGCCACCCCTTCTACACTTATCTTATCCCATCTGTCCCTATTGCTGACAGTTTTGTCGAGCAATACATTGCACAGTTTAGGTGTACACTAACTTCTAGTTCTATTATTGTCTAGGACTCACTGCATAAACTGTTAAATCTTTTTTTTTTTTTTTTTTTTTTTTTTTTAAATTCTTTATTTAAGTTTTTCAAACAAAACATTACAGATAAATTGTCAGGAATAAGACAGTACAGGAAGAAAATAGGTCCAGCACGCAGGCCGGTTCGCACTCAGGGTCCGAGAGCCACCATCCACTGCTGTAGCTCACTCCTGCTGTGTGCTCGGGCGAACTCGGGTATAGTACATCATCTATATTTAGGCCAGGAGTGGGGGCCGAGGGCGAATCCCCGCCCACTCCACTCCAGGCCCCCTCCCGTCTGGTCCAGGTTTCTATTCGCCTTTAAGCTGTCTGCAGCCTATTCCTTGGCGTCTAGTTTGGGCGACAGGGGCGCCCTTTATCCACTCTCTTCCCCTGGATTAGTGGCTGTCTTAAATCAATTTGATTGTCCTGGTGGAGTAGCGGTCAATCGGGAGTGCCCCTTAACCTGGGCAAGACCATTAGAAATCGCAGACAAGAGGCAAAAGAGTGTAGGGAGAGAGGGAAAAGGAGGATTTAGGATATGGGGAAGCGAGAGGGGCGCAAATACAAGGGAGAGAGCGACAGTAGGGAAGGGAGGGAAGTAGAGGGGGGGGGGCGAGAGGGAAACAGAAGGGGGGACGGGGGGAGTAGCGGGGGCCCCAGGACCGTCCGACCCGCCGCCGGCGCGGGGGGGGCAGGCGGGAGCAGAGCCCCAGCCCGCGACCCCAGAGCAGCCCCTCTTCTATCTCAACGGCTCGGCCCTGGCCTAAATTGAGGGATGGAAGCATATGATTAGTCTTTATTTCACTGAAGCTCGGAAGATAGTCCAGGAAGTCCATAGGGTCCTGGTCTCCTCTTCTCTGTCCTGAACTGCAGCCGTCAGCTCCTCCATCTCCATTATTCTGTCCACCTCTCTAAACCAGTCGTCTTCCGTCGGGACACTCCTGGTTTTCCACAATCTGGGGAGTAGTGCTCTAGCTGCATTGACTAAGTGTCTCAGAACTGATTTCTTGTAATTAGTAACACAACCTCCGGTATGGTGCAAGAGCATGAGAGCCGGACAGCACGGGACCTGTGAGCCTGTTACCATAGTCATGGTCTCTGAGGTCTTTGCCCAGAATGAGGTAATTTTGGGGCACGACCACAAAATGTGGAACAGTGACCCCTCCTCCGTTTCACATCTCCAGCAGACAGGCGAAGATCCCGGATAAATGTGTGCCAACCGTTTCGGAGTATAATACCATCTGGAAAGGTATTTGTAGTTAGTCTCTTGAGTTTGAACGGATATTGATGATTTGTATGTTAGGGAGAAAATTTTCTTCCAGTCTTCTAGAGTGAATTCCTTACCCAAATCCTGTTCCCATTCCCTGCAGAAAGCAGGGACCGAGTCCCGGTCCTCTTCCAGGAGTTGATAGACTTGGGAGATTACCCCTCTCGGGGGGTCCCCGCACATGGCCAGTTTCTCAAAGAGCGTAAGGTCTCGACCCAATAGGTTTTTGGGCGCCACCTTCTGAAGAAAATGTTGGGAAAGCAACAGGTACCAAGGGTCCAGTTGAGGGCAATCCCATCTATTCCTTAAGGCTTCTATGCCGAGCCAGTCCCGGCCTCTTATGAGGTCCTTTGCTCTGATCGTCCCCAGGTCCCTCCAGCGCCCCAACGCCTGGGGCTGCTGGCTGAGGGGGAAATTTGGGTTATTCACTACCGGGATCAGGGGGGACGGCCAAGGCGAGATTTCCTCTCGCCCTCGAACTCTATCCCAGACTTCGAGGGTAGCCTTAATCAACGGGTTAGGTCCTGCCCATCTGTTCGAAGTTGCTGTCGACCACGGGATCTCCTTTAACGGAGCTCCCGTGGAACTGGCTTCCACCTCAACCCATTTCTTAGTGTCTCCATTCCTCATCCAGTCCACCAATCGCTGTAGGTGGGCTGCTTGCCAGTATCTCCTCAGGTTCGGGACCGCCAATCCCCCCCCAGTTCTAGACCTCTGCAGCAGTGTGAATTTGATTCTCGGTTTCCTGGACGCCCAAATGAAGTTTATGAGTATTGTGTTCAGGTTTCTGAAATAGGTTGCAGGTATGTGACATGGAAGGGTTTGAAATAGGTACAAAATTCTGGGCAAGATTGTCATCTTTATAGCATTCATTCTGCCTAACCACGTGAGTGTGAGGGTGCTCCATCCCAATAAGTCGGACTTGACCTTATTGAGCAATGGAATGAAGTTGTACCTGAATACTTCACCGATGTCACTCGGGATTTTTGTGCCCAGATAAGTCAATGCCGATGGGGTCCATCTAAATGGGAAGGAGGATCTAATAGGTGACATCACGGCGTCCGGCAGTCCCACATTAAGCGCTTCCGATTTATCAAAATTGATTTTAAAATTGGAGAGATTCCCGAAGGTTTCAAATTCTTTCATGAGGACCGGAAGCCCGATTGCTGGGCGGGAGATGAAGAACAGAAGGTCATCCGCGTAAGCAGATACCTTATGCTCAACTCCCTTCACGTGGATACCTTTAAGGTCTGTGTTGTTTCTAACATGTCTCAGGAAGGGTTCCACCACCAGGGCGAATATAAGGGGTGACAGAGGGCATCCCTGTCTGGTTCCGTTAGCTATCCGGAAAGGCGGGGAAAGGTGACCATTTACTTTAACCCTAGCCTGGGGAGTAGAGTATATCCCTAAGATATATTTGAGTGCCCTGCCCTGGAGACCAATGTGCCTCAGCACCTCGAAGACGAAGTTCCAGTCCACCCGGTCGAACGCTTTTTCAGCGTCTGTGGACAGTAACATCATTGGGGAGTTGTCCGTTCGTGATCTGTGTATCAGGTTCAGGGTCCTAATAGTGTTATCCCTAGCTTCTCTGCCAGGGATGAAACCACACTGGTCCCCGTCGATCAGGTTGGGTAGGTATATTGCTAGGCGGTTCGCTAGAATTTTGGTGAACAATTTAAGGTCCACGTTCAATAACGAAATTGGGCGGTAACTCTTGCAACTCAGGGGGTCCTTCCCAGCCTTATGTATTACTGTGACGTGGGCCTCTAGAGCCTCTGTCGGGAGCAACCCAGGCTCATCATCGCCCGCTGTTGCGTTAAAAGCTTGTAGGAAGTGCTTATTCAAAATGCTCTCGAATTTCTTATAGTAGGCGATAGTTAGTCCATCCGGGCCAGGTGATCTACCGTTCGGGGATGCTTTTATTGCTTGATGTAGTTCAATACTCGAGATAGGCTCCCCTAACCCGTTAACCGCCTCGCCCTCCAGTCTTGGCATACCAGAGGCTGCAATGTATCGTCGCATTTGAGACAGGTCCCTCGGGGCGTTCCCCACCCCCTGCGGCCTCAAGTTATACAATGCATGATAGTATTCTTGGAATACTTTGGCAATATCCTCCGTTTTATGGAGTTTCTGTTGCTTTGCATCCTTTATTGCCTCAATGAAATTGAGGGACTGTTGTTTCCTCAAGGCTCTGGCGAGGAGTGAACCGCTTTTGTTCCCCCACTCGTAATAGAATCTTTTACATCGCTTTATGACAAATGCCGCCTTTTTCAGTAGCAGGGAGTTTAGTTGTTCTCTGCAAGAGGTTAGCTCCTGTAGGGTGGCTCGCATCTGGGATTCTTTATGCCTTTTCTCGAGGATTTGAATTTGTGAGAGTAGGCGATCCCTGTCCTGCGTGTGTGCTTTTTTCAATCTGGAGGCGTGTTGGATGAGGACCCCTCTTATCACCGCCTTGTGTGCTTGCCAAACGGTCATCGGGGGTACTTCGCCCGAGCAATTTAGTGTAAAATAGTCAGTAAGGGCAGTTTGGACTGCTCGTTCCGTTACCGGATCTTTCAGCAAGCTTTCATTTAGACGCCATGTCCATTCTTTTTTGCTTTTTTCCATTGAGGTCAGGAGTAACCATACTGGGCTATGGTCCGATAGGGAGGCCGGACCTATGCCGGGATTAGTCACCCTGGGTAGAAGGCAATGGGACACTAATATGTAATCCAGCCTCGCGTAGGACGTGTGGGCTGTCGAGAAATGCGAGTAGTCTCTACCCTTAGGGTTGAAAATTCTCCAGGGGTCGCATAGTTGCAGACCATGCAGTGCCTGTTTCACCTTTCGTAACCCCCCGTATGGGACAGATGACTTGCCGGTTGATGAGTCAAGCAGTGGGTCCAGGGCAATGTTTAGGTCTCCCCCCAAGAGCACCCTTCCCTCCCGGAATTCTGACAGCTCCGACAGGAACTTCAAGAGGAAATCCACCTGGCCACTGTTGGGGGCATATACGGAGGCCATAGTGTATAGCTCTCCATGTATTGTCCCTTTGATCATTATGTATCTGCCCTCACTATCAGCCGAGGTCGCCAGTTTCTGGAAGGGGACGTCCTTGGCTAGCAGTATTGCAACGCCTTTGGATTTAGAGATTGGGGAGGAGCTCGCGTACCATTGGGGGAAGAACCTGGGGGACATCCTGGGGCAGGCGTCTCCCCTGAAGTGCGTCTCCTGCAGAAATATGATTTTGGCCTTCATTCTTCTGAGATCCGAGAGCATCGCCGATCTCTTCTCAGGGACATTGAGGCCCCTACAGTTCAGGGACACCGTCTTGAGGAGCGTCTCCCGCGGATCACGGAGGGCCCCCGCCCCCCCCCGCCCCGGCAGCCAACATCACCAGGGACCCGGTGCGCTCAGCAGAACAGACAGTCGCCCAAAGCGGTGAAACAGGGCAAAGGATCAGGAGATGAGGGGTGGGAAATCCGAAGGAAGAAAGTAAGAAGTGAGAAAAAGATAGGAACCAAAGAAAAAAACTTTTCTAACCCGGAGAAAGCCTAAAAAATCTTTAGGCTGATAGAATTATTGTTATTAACTTCTCTAATATAGGGAAGTCTGGCCACGTGATTCTCGGGGGGGTCTCCGGTAGCCTCCCTCGGGAAGTCACGCGGGCCTCTGGGGGAAGTGGACACCAGGCGAAGAGGAACCAGAACCCGGCGGGTTTGTTGTTATCGACGGTCTCTACTCTTCCATCTAGGCTACCCCTCCCTCTTAACACATTTTCAGTAAACAGCAACAGTAACATTGTATGGGCTTAGTAAACATGGCATTCTCAGTAATAGCTTATATCCTGTATCCAGTGGCTCCCTCCCGCTGGTGCGCCACAGCGACCATCACCTCAGAGCAGGCGACCCTCCCCCGCGTCCCGGGGCACAACCCTGGTCCAGGGCAGGGCGGTCATATTTCCCCCGGGAGGGGGCCCGCCGGGAACCCCCACCCGCAGCAGGTCCCTCAGATGAGATGGGCCCCGATCCCCCGGGCCCCCCCTCCCATAGCCAAGGGGGCGCCCCGCCCGGCAGGGACACCCACCCCCGCGGGGGGGAAGGGAGCGCCCCGAGCCCGGCGGGACCCACCCCGCCCCGAGCCAAGACAGACCATACCCCACCCCGGGCGGAGCCCCGGCGGCCACGCGGCCCGGATAGGCCCCGGGCGCGAGCCGCGCGCCCAACGGACCAGATCGGACCGCGAGCCGGGCCACGGCGCCAGCCGGCAGCCACCTCAGATCCACCTCGCGGGGCCGCCAAGGCGCAGCCGGGGTCCCCAAACGAACTCCGAAGCGCGGCCGACGGGCCAGCCCCCGGCGGGGCCCGCCCGGGCAAGGCCACCTCCCGTAGCGGACCCCGCCGGGAGCGGCCCGCCGGCCACCCAGCGGGACCATCCGAGTCCCAACGCCCCAACCCCCCTACAGGGAAAAAGCGTCGAACACCTAAAACATTACTTATCAACTTCTAAATATGCAGGAACCACGGACAACAGGTACAAAGATAAAATACAGGAGCCAACTTATTGTAAGCGGTGTCTAAACAGAACTCTATAGATTTGTGTGTAGCTAAATTTTGTTACCTCTTATCTAACGTCCATATGGTCGGGGCTCCCCCCGCGCTCCGGGCCGGGACGGCGTGCCGGGCCTCTTCTGTCCCGTCCCCGTCTCCTTGGGCGCTGCGGGAGCGGACCCGCTCTCCGGTCAAAGTCAGGTGCCAGCCAGTCCGGGACGTCAATGGGCGCGGATCCCAGAAACTCAAAAAGACCCGCTAGCTGCTCCGGCGATCTCAGGGCATATGCTCTCCGGTCTTTCCGCACCAACAGCTGGAAGGGGTGTCCCCAACGGTAAGTCGCCCCCTGGCGCTGCAGGAGATCCAGAAGGGGCCTCATCAGGCGTCGCATGTGCAGGGTTCTGCGGGATAGGTCTTGCAATAGAATAACACTTGCACCATTTAGGTCGATAGGGCCCTTGTTCCAGGCTGCTCGCATAATTGCTTCCTTGATTCGGAAAAAGTGCACTCTGCAGATGACGTCTCTTGGACCGTTGGGGCCGCCTCCCACAGGGCCCAAGGCCCGGTGGACTCGGTCAATCTCAATGGCCTCCCCCGAGGGGCGACCCAGGAGGGTGTTAAACAGGTTACAAACTGTTGCGTTAAGCTCCGCCGGGTTTATTGATTCCGGGATGCCCCGTAACCGGATATTGTTGCGGCGGTTTCTGTTTTCCAGGTCATCCTGTTGGACCTGTAGGGTGGAAAGCATCCTGCGAGTGGCATCCCTTTCCTGTTCCAAAGCAGTGACCCTGGTCTGGATATCTGACTGTGTGGCTGTGTTGGTTTCCACTTTGTCAGACAGGTCCGCTATGGTGTTTTGCATTGACGTTATTTCTCGGCGGAAAGTCCCCTCCATCCTTGAAATGTAAGACTCAAAATCCGCTCTTGAGGGCAAAGATTTAATGGCATCCGCAACATTGCGTCTCACTGATTCCATAATGACCGAGATCAGGGCGCCAGGAGAGAGCGCTCCTGGTGGAGCTGTGTCTTCACAAATCGTCGGGTGGCCGTCAGGTGTGGGGGAGCGGGACTCCCACGAGCGGCTCATAGGAGCTGGGCTGTAGGGCCCCGGGGAGAACGCAGGCCCCCGCTCCCATGCAGGTCTCGGAGTAGATGGGTAGCACTCTTCATGGAGGTCTGCAGCGGGTGTGGTCGGATCACCCCTTAGGGCTTGAGTGGGTGAATGGGACTGGCCAGATGGCAGGGTGAGTTTGGCAGCCGTCACTTTAATAACAGCCTCTGCTGCCATTATGCAGCTGTGTGGCTCTCCAGGTTGCTTTCCATGATCAAGCATTGGGGAGGGTGGGCAGAACACTGCACGGGGGTCTGGGGCAGGCATGATCAGTTCACTCTCTGGGGATTGGGTGGGTGAATGAGGCTGGACAAGTGGCAGAGAGGATTTAGCAGCTTTCCCTTTAATAGCAGCCTCTGCTGTCATCAGGCTGCTTTGAGATTCCCCTGGCTGCCAGTGAACTTGTGCTGCTGTCACCGACACGTGCTGGCCCCTGCTGCTGCTCTCCCCCTCCTTACCTCCATTCTTCAGCGTCGAAGGGCCGGGGGCAGGTGAACCGTGGATCAGCCCTCCTGCGCTCGCTGGCATGGGCTGAGAGGACCGCAGCTCACTGCTCCCTTCACCGGGTCCCCGGCGGTCGCAGTCCGGAGCGGCGCCCGCCCCCGCCGGTCGCAGGGAAGCCGGCGCCATCTTGTCCTGCGCCCCCACGCTTCCCGCAGGCATCCACGACGGGATCTTCTCCCCCTCCAACGGCCGGAGGGGTCCCGGGACCAGCTCCTCTTCACCCGGCCTCAGCAGCACAGGTATGTCGGGCGGCGCCTCCGCCGAGGGACGCCCTCCCTCTCCATCCGGGATCATGGCGGTAGCCGCCATTGCGGGCAGCGGGGATCTGGGGTTCTCCACAGGGACAGCCCCAAAATAAGTGGATATGGGGGTCCTCTGGGTGGCTCGTGCTGCTCCTCTGGTCTTCCGCCGCTTGGACATCTTCTTTTAGGAAGGTTGCTGTCAGTCACAATGATAAATGCTGGAGGGTTAATGGGGAGCCTCCCGGGATAGTTCCTTACGGCGCCATTAGCAGGCCACGCCCCCCTGTTAAATCTTTTTTAACTAACTAATTTAACCAAGCTTGAGCTTCAATTGATGACAGCTATAGATTTTAGTTTTTTTTGTCAAAGATACAATTCACCAAAATTCTAGTGTGTTCGAACTTTTAACAAATTGCTCAAAAAGGAAAAAAAAAAGAGAACTCACCTCCTCCCTCACTATCCACTGATATGGGTTTCTCCCCACTGCTCCCCACTCTGCAGCTGGGCAGAGGACACAGACCATCTTCCCTGCCAGCTTATCCATCAACGCTCGCTTCCCACCGCAGGGTGGTTGGAGTTTGATGGATGGAGGTCATAAGTGATAAAATTAAACATATGATGGTGAACATTCCCTCTCTCACTCTGCATTGTACACTTAGTGGCTAATAAAGGTGAAATAAACTCTGAGGCAGCTACTGAACTCTGCGCTATTTCTCTTTTGCTTGACATTAATGCTCAGGATTATGAAGATAATATAATATGCTGCTACTAATGCAATTACTGTAATCAATATGGTGTTGGGAAGCCGGACAATTGAGCCAGATATAGTGTTTTTTCCTAATATGATATGCTTCCGGTAGATGACGTGTGTAAGTTTTCTATTTTACTATTAACAAAGCACCACTAGGGAGGGGCGTCAGAAGCACTCCTTCGTGTGATGGTTGAACCCATACTCAGAGTGTGTCCTTCTGTCTTGCATATTTATTATTTTCTAGGTTGACTTGGAAGACTGAACAACACCCAGGACCCCCATTTTGGACAGAGGAAGAAAAGGGTCCACCTAACGGATAGCCATCTTTAACAGGAGCCCAGTGGCAAATGGAGGATCTGTGTCCTTTGCCCGGCTGCAGAGCTGCATGGGACATGCCGGCTATCCCATTGTTCCAGTCCGAAGGCTGGTGGTGGTCGCTGTCTCAGCAGCTCCACCAGCCAGCTTCCTCCACTGCCCTCATGCAGTGATGGCCAGGCTGTTGAGCTTGAGCGTGCTGAGTGCCCACCATCAACTGCCCAACTTCATTTGGAAGCAACGTGGGAGCCAGTGTGCAGGTAAGTTACAGTGATCTTTTTTTTAAGAATTTTAAATTTCCTCCAAAAATCCTAAAAAAAAAAAAAATAACAAACCTCAGTCAGTCACCGACCTGCACTGTACTTTTCCGATGGCAGGCGATGGGCACACCCTCAGCAGCACCAGAAGTCAATCTCTGCAAAGCCTGGTCACCTTCCTCTTATGAAACCTGCTCATCTGGTTGCCCTGCTTCTCAGAAGTGGTGCCCTGTAACACCCACAGCAACCCACCACCTTGTGTGCTGCCTGGAGCAGCTCCCTCCTCACACAGCTTAAAGGGATTGGGGAAGCTGGCCACTGTGTCAGCTGCACGCAGCACCTGCCACCTGCATGGCGTGTAGGAATGTGACTAACACTCTACACCTACTTCATGATCCTTGGCATGGGTGTCCCATGCCACTCTTTAGCCAGGTGGAGGACACAGATCCTCCACCCTGCCAGCTCTTTCACCAACCAACTGGTGGGAGCCCAGTGCAGGACAAAGATCTTTTGCCCCACTGTGCTCAAAGACAGTGGGGTGAAGGGGTGGTTTACAGCATTTTGGTCCATTTTTACATCATTCGCTATGTTTAACAAGCTATTTTTTATTGTTCTGTGAAACCTAATCTTGTCTCCAAAGTTGTATTTTAGTGAGCTTGAATTAAGATGAGTAATATCTTACTCAATGGGCACATTTAGATGCCTGTTAATCATCTACTGTCATGGGATTTAGATAGGTCTGTAGCCTTGTTTTCTCCTCTCAGGATGGTGGGATGCAGTAGTTGGGCCCTTTAACTTCAAGGTCCCAGGTTGGGTGGGCTAAGAATGGGTTTGGGACAGAGCTGCATCTTTGTGGAAAACGGAAAAAATTGCGATATATGTTCCCCCAAATGGATTAACAGATCATATTTCCTTACGTTAAAGCGGACAGACATCCTGCATGGCACAAATGCTATTTAATGGTTAACAGTATTGTCCCTGTTGTATATATGGAGGATACTGTGCCTTTAATCAATTTGAAACACCAGGGAGTCCCTGTCAGTAAGTTATCCAGTGCACTGCCCCAAAAGAATTATTGTTGGGCGCCCATGAACCATAAACTAGATACAGTAAAACACATACACAAACAGTCGGTTCCTATGTGGCTGGCACTATATAATGCCAAAATATAATTGATTTATTGAAATAACACAAAAGGCATAATATACACAAACCCTTCTCCCCTTAAAACTATTTAAAAAGCTAGCATAGCTTGAAGAAGGACACGGGGGCCCCCATACATGCCACGCTACCCCACATTCACACTACCATCCACACACCCAAATGTTTGGCTGGCAAGCCAATGTTGGAATTGAAAAATAGGAAGCCTGAGCCCTTTAGAGAATAAATGCTGATGACTGTTCCAAGAAGCTTGACCTGATTGTAAAATGCATTGTGCTAAACATGATACTGGCCAATGAAAGGCACTGATATATTGCAGCTGACCAGCTTGGTCAAATAGTGCTTCATACTGTGCAAACTTCACAAAGTTGCAGGAATGCGACACATTGTCCACAATCAATATCGCTGGGTGGGAGCTACGTCAAGCCGGGCCCATACTTGTATTGAGCCACAGGCACTCGTCACCACCGCTCTACCACCTCTACCTCTCCTGTCATCTCCTCATAGCTACACATCTCATGCAGCCAGCTCGTGTGGAGAGGAGAACCGGCGGCGTGGTGGGGCCGTCCGTCCACCGACGCATGTTTCACCGTGACATGAACCAATCAGGTCCTGCTTTTTGTCCTCTCACCATGCAATATATGCCGTTACGTGTGTTTTTCATAGTGCCAGTCACATAGGAACCGACTGTTTGTGTATGTGTTTTCCTCGATACTGTGTCTTTATTGGGATTGTAGATATTTGAACATGATTTAATTTATATTTAGACGATTACTATTGTATGCATCTCCACTTGAAATATTTGATTTAAGGGACAGCATTGCAACCCCATTCCCCTTGGGTGCCCCATGTGCAGCCGTGCGTACAGTATTTGGGCGGCTTCCGAACGCCCCCTGCTCTGCATAGTCGGAGCCGACGCTTCACAGTTGAGTGCGCGGCTGGCGGTGGAGGATGTGGAGATGCACCTTGTGCACACGCCTTCAGGCGGAAGGGAGGTGGCATGCAGCAGCATTGGGGAACATAAGAGGATGAGGTCTGCAATGAGGTAAGTACCTCTGGAGAAGCCGCAGCTCTAGCAGCTGAACGCGTGAGGCCTGTCCTTTGTACACCAGCCCTCAGATACACACTAGACTTCCAAATGGGAAAGTATTTGCCATATTTTTTTCATTAACCTGACTTTATCATTTTGCACATATCTCTTTCTTTTTGATTCCCAAATAAATTGCACCTTTTGTAATTTGTATGTAATTTTAGTATCAGTACAGATATGTTGGATAAGTTATCACAGCAGGTGGACTTAAATCTATTTGAGATTGCACTTAGATTTTGGCACGGGCACTTTATTAGAAGATTGCTTCTTGCATTACTTTTTGTATAAGGTTTAAAATAATCTGTAGTATTTTAGCACGTTATGGATTAAATATTGTTTTTTTGCACAATATTTGGGATATGTGCAATAATATGGATCAATGCAGGCATGTTTAAGATTTTAACTTTCCCTCTTTTTGGATGAGATTAAGCCTCTGGTCCATCAAATAATCCTTCCAGAGCATAAGGGTATTGTACTGGTGTATTGTTTTTAAATTGTCTTTCTTGTTTTTTAATGTTGTGGAGTCATACAAATAAAAGTGTTATTTTTTGATTATATCTTTGTGCTGTGCCCGTTTATGGAGGTCTTCTAGTGCCTATTGGAAATTGTGTATTTAGCTTTTTCATGCAATGATCAAGACCAAATGAATCTGTGATTTTAGAGATATTCCTGTTAGGGGTCCTAAATCTTACCATAGCTGAAGATTGCGTTCTTTATATTACGTGTTACAACAGGTGGGTACCTTCCATATCTGCCCCCAGGAACCTGTGCTAGTATATTGGGATAAGCTTGTTTTCTGATTGTATAACTCACTTTTATATTTTTGATGTCTCGGAAGCCTCTGAATGTTTTAATAGAAATTGTAATGGCTTATGATAGTCACTCGATCATCTGTAACCCATTCTGATATTCCTCCAGCATGAACTTGACTTTTCTTCTAATACTTTCTGTTGTCTCCTGAATGGTGTGTGTTTGTGCCTTATCCATAGCTACTCATTTCCAGGATTCGGGCTTCCCGGCTACTTTTTATTGCTCTAAATATGACCACACCATTTTGTATATATTAATTACTGATCATTTATTATTGTGATTTCTGTATTAGGAACCTTTTCATTAAAAGAACACTTTGAGGTTTCATAATCTAAATGACATGTTTTTTAATTCTAAATAGCTATTTATATATCAGCATTTCATAATAAAAAACACATTTCTGAGTGCACATGCGCGCGGACGGGCGATGGCGGTGCCTTAAACCCGCTCCGTGCCCGCCGGAAAATTCGGAGGTTTTCGGGCGGCGCATATAACTTACCTTGCGTGTGAAGCTGAGTAAGTGGAGCCGGAGACCCCCAGCGCCCTGTTGGGAGACAAGAGGAGGAGGCGCGGGCCGCAGAGAGAGTAACGGGAGGCGGCTGTCAGTCCCGGACGGCGCCTGCCATTTCCCCTGCGCACTGAGCTGTGTTTGTGGAGCCGGAGCTCCCCTGCGCCCCGTTGAGAGGTCAGAAGAGGAGGCGCAGGTCACAGCCCGAACAGCGGGAGGCGGCTGACAACCCCGGACAGCGTCTGTCATTTCCCTTGAGTGTGGGGTTGCATGAGTGGAGCCAGAGGTCCCCTGCATCCAACTGCAAGGTGAGGAGAGGAGGCGCGGGTCTCAACGTGACCATCAGGAGGAGGCTGTCAGTCCCAGACAGCGCCTGCTACCATTCCTGTGTGCGGGGCTGGGTGTGTGGAGCTGGAGGTCCCCAGAGCCTAGCTGAGAGGAGAGGAGAGATATCACTGGTCTCAGCACGAGCAGTGGGAGGCAGCTGTCAGTCCCACTTGTGACAGCAAGATGGCAGGTGGACTTTCAGCAACAGAAATGAAGGAGATAGAAGATAGCGAGGCTTCCTTCCTTGCAAGTGAAAGTGAGGCTCCTGCTTCATCTGAGATTCAAGCTTCAGCCCCGGGGAACACAGACCTCCTTCCTAGAATAGAGCATTTGCTGCAGACCGCTCTAACATCCAATACATAGCTTATTATGGAACACCTGTCAAGTGAGATAGCTAAATTATCCTGCAACCTCTCTGTTCTTGATAATAAAATGGGGGAGATTGCTTCAAAGCAAGAAATGCAGGAAGCTGAGATTTTACAACTGAAACCGGACAATCATATGCTATGTTCAAAGATGGAGGACTATGAGAACAGAGATAGAAGGGCAAACTTGCGCTTCAGAGGGCTCCCGGAACATTTGGAGACACTAGAGCCGTTATCCTTGCGCTGTGCCAAGATCTGGCTCCAGAGATCCCGGTTGACCGGCTTGAATTGGACAGAGTACATAGGGCGCTAGGTCCACGTAAAGCGCCGGAGGAACCGCCAAGGGACATTATCGCAAAGTTCCATTATTATGCCAGCAAAGAGCAGATCCAGAAGGCGGCCAGGAATGCCACTAATGTTTTATTCCAAGGCTATCAATACCAGGTGTTTTCAGATCTTTCCGCGGCAACCTTAGCAAGAAGAAAAGAGTTACGGCCACTGTTAGCTATTTTGCGTGATAATGCCATTAAGTATAAGTGGAGTTTTCCCTTTCGGGTCACTTTCACCTTTAGGGGCAATTCTTATACTGCTTTCACACCGGAAGATCTACAGCAACATGTGTCGGAATTGAACCTCTCTAAGCCCTCGGGATCCAAGTCACAGAGATACGCGGACGATTCACCTAGACAGCAGCGTGCAGGAAAGAGGCAAAAGCGCTGGACTTCTGCGAGTGGTGGCGGTTCTTGCTTGAATATTGAAGATACCTGAGCTCCTGAAGTAGTAACGTTTATATGGCTTGTTTTTTTATATGTAAAATGCTCCGAATTTTATTTGCCTAGAATATCTGGTTAAGTGTTCTTGTTTAAATTTGAAAAATTGACTTCCCTTTTTTTTCCTTGAGGATGTTTAGAGGTTAGAATTTGCACCTTTTTTCTTGTCTTCAAATTTGACCCATGGTTACTATATTTTTTGTACAGCCTCGCAGGGTTGCGTTTGGCGCCATGATTTTAGTGACTCCACTTGTCCGGTGGCATTCCCATGTCTCACTCCAGTTGAACCAGTAGCTGGTGCTTCTTGGTTCTATTCTGTTCTTCTTAATTGTCTAATTTTTATAACCTCAATAATTTTTTTGAAATTAGTTCAACTTTATTAGGTTCACGTACCCCTAGGTCCCCCCCTATTTTTTTTTTTTTATTTTTTTTTTTAGTATTATCTTTCTTTCTTTGTTTTTTCCTCTCCCCTCCCTATCTCCCCTCTCGCCTCCATTTTGCCTTCCCTTCCCCCTATTTGTCACAAGCAAAGTTTAGTATTATTGCCTAGTCCTTTGACATTTAGTATGGCGAAGGTTTTCTCATTGAACGTACAGGGGTTTAACTCGCTGCATAAGCGAAGCAAGGCCTTTCGTAAGATTAATTCTTTGAGGCCAGATATTTTATGCCTCCAGGAGACACATTTCTCGAGTTCCTCTAAGCCTAAATATTTGGATTCTAGGTATCCACAAGTTTTTTTTTCTTGCGCTAATTCCAAGCAGAAAGGGGTTGTTATATGTTTTCGAAGGGGTTCCCAATTTCATTGTAAGTGGGAAAAAAGGGACCCTGAAGGTAGATATTTGATTCTCATTGGTGAATTGCAAGATGTGGTGACAATTGCGTCATACTATGCCCCGAACACGAATCAGCTACCTTTTTTGAAGGACTTCCTTGAGGAGGTAGTGTCAGTAGCAAAGGGGTCTACTATAATTTGTGGTGATTCCAACATGATACTGAACCCTCTACTCGATAGGCAATCCTTCTCAAACCCAATGGCCAGTCCTCAGATGGTTCTGGCTTCAAAGTCATTCCGGAAATTGTTAGATTCTTGTTCGGTGGCTGATTGTTGGCGAGAAGCTCACCCAGGCACTCAAAACTACACCCATTACTCGCACCCGCATGCAGTACATACTAGAATAGATCACATGTTTTTATCATTGCCAACTCTAGCTCAAATGAGGGATATTAAAATTGTCCCGATCCCTTGGTCTGACCATGATGGGCTTTTACTAAATTTGAACTCTCTTCTTAGCAGACCATCGAGTTTCCTGTGGTCGCTTAACTCCTCTTTGCTGTCAGACCCGGTTTTGGTTAAATCAATCGAGAATACTTCGATATCAATGCGACTCCAGATGTGTCCACTACGATATGTTGGGAAGCACATAAACCCACCATTAGGGGTAGACTGATTCAGTTGGCTTCTAAATAGAAAAGGGAGAGAAATGCGTATATGACAAATTGGAAAAGGAATATCTAGATTTAACGGAAAAAGCTAAAAGAAGATTCTCAAAGGAGATACGCTTGGAACTTGATAGAGTGACCCGGGACCTCAACTTGGCGTTAGCAGGCAAGGCTGAAAACTCAATTAGATGGCTTAAACATAAATACTATTATAAGGCGAATTAGCCGGACTCCTTGCTGGCTAAAAAACTGAAGACCCCTGAACAACATTATCGCCCGATTAGACTGAGAAGTGATAGAGGCAATATTACTAGCAACCCAACTAAGGTAGTAGAATTATTTAGATTCCAACTCTTAAAATTATACTCTAATTCGGGAAACCTGAAGGAGGACGCGATATCTAGTTTTTTGAATGAGATCTCACTTCCACCCATACCAGATCATTTTAGGGACTTGCTCGATAAAGACTTTGGAGTAGAGGAGGTGAAGAAAGTCATAAGGGGGGTTAAATTGAACAAACGACCGGGTCCTGATGGATTCATGGGAGCATATTACAAAACTTTTAGCTCGATTCTGGCCCCCAGGTTGATTGCGGTATTTAACGCAAGTCGGAAGGGTGAGCTCTTTTCACAAGAATCACTCTCCGCGTCCATTAGTATGATTCCAAAACCAGACACCGATCAAACAGTGTGGTCTAATTTTAGGCCGATATCTTTAATAAATGTGGACGTTAAAATATTTGCTAAAGTTCTAGCGGACAGGTTGTCAGGTCTCATGCCACTACTAGTCCACAATGATCAGACGGGCGTCATACCAGGGCGACAGGCGGGAGACAATATTAGGAAAGTGATCCAACTATCATATCTAGCCCGGACTAGAGATCAGCCGGCTATGCTTCTTTCATTAGATATCAGAAAAGCGTTCGACTCTGTCTCGTGGGACTATCTGTTTTGTTTATTAGACAAGTGGGGCTTTGGGCTGAAGTTTTTAAATATTCTGAAAGCAATTTATAATTCTCCGGTCGCATTTGTCAAATATAGTGGATATAGATCGGACCCCTTTCCTCTGGCCAGAGGGACGAGACAGGGCTGTCCTTTGTCTCCTTTACTGTTTGCCCTGGCTATGGAGCTGTTAGCTTAGAAGGTCAGAGATTCTTTGGATATTTCTGGTGTTGAGGTGGAAGGAGAGCAACATAAACTTAGCCTATTTGCTGATGATGTTTTAAGTCACTAACCCGCTGATATCTATTCCGAATTTGCTACGGACTTTGGACCTGTTTGCAGAGGCATCCGGTCTTCAAGTGAATACAGATAAATCTAAGGCATTAAATGTCAACCTGCCTGCTGAACTTTGGGATCAATTGAAGTCCAATTATGATTTTGGTTGGGAAGATAAGGCCTTGAAATATCTGGGGATAGCCCTAACTAGTTATGAGTCTCTATATGCTGCAAACTACCTTCCCTTACGTAGAAAATTTAACACTTTACTGACGAAATGGCAAGGGTATAATTTGTCTTGGCTAGGGAAAATTGCAGCCGTTAAAATGACCCTACTCCCTAAATTCTTATATTTGGCAAGGACCCTACCAATACGGATACCCCCTACATTTTTGAGAGAACTGCAGGGACGAATCTCCTCATTTATTTGGAGCGGTAAGAAACAGAGGATTGCAAGTAGGATAATGACTAGATCTAAACAAACTGGAGGTTTGGGAGTCCCGAGATTTAGCAAATATTACCAAGCGGCGCAGATCGCTCAGCTTCTCTCCTACCATGCTACCGAAGATATCCCTGGGTGGGTTAGTATTGAATCAGAGTTAATTAAGCCTTTACTGATAGGTGATCTTCTCTGGCTTGTACCAAAAGCTAGAGCATTGATAAATAATCCAATTTTGGTCCATTCCTTGAGAGTGTGGGATGACAACAAATTTTCAGGAAAATTGGCCTCCCCTCATATGCCTTTAACACCTCTGTGGGGTAATCTAGCGTTCCCACCAGGAGTCTTGGATAAGAATAGGTTTAGCGGCTGGAGAGAGGCGGGGATTAGCCGTGTTTCGGATTGCTACCAGGGGCCAGCTTTAGCTTCGTTTCAGCAACTTAGGGACAATTATAATCTCTCGCTGAAAGACCTTTTTGGGTACCTTCAAGTTACGCATTTCATAAGATCTTTGATGAAAAGCTATCCCAAATTAGATATTCTCACCCGCTTCGAGCAGCGTTGTAAACATGACCCGAGAGGCAAGAGAGCGATAGCAGATATTTATCAGCATTTGAACCAGAAGTTTGAGGGGGGTTCTTTGCCTTACAGGGATAAATGGGAGGTGGACCTTAAAAGTAAGAGATCTTGGGAAGCATGGCAGGTGATGTGGCGGGCGACTCTGGGTAAGAGAGCCTCAGTACAGGCCATTGAAGCAAATGTTAAAGTGGTATTAAGGTGGTATATGGTCCCGACACAGCTGCGATTTGTAGGGGCGAGTACTCATTTTGGTTAAAATTTTTTTTAATTCTTAGCAGGCTTATGGACGTATATGTACCCCTTGACCCTTGGATTGAGCTCCTTAATGATACTCTGCCCGGCAGCTCAGCAAATCAAAGACAATTGTGTTATCATATTTGTACTTGCACCAAGCTTGTCATCGCTAAGGCATGGAAGACGCCCCTACTGAGTTTTGGGGAATTCAAAAATCGAGTGAACTATACTTTAGCTATGAAGAAGATGACAGCGATCCATGAGGATAGGCTGGAGGAGTATTGGGAGGTGTGGGACCCCTGGATAAAGGAAGTCTTACCTGCCACGTTCGATAGGAACCTTGTAAATGTCTGAGGCTGGGTTCTTTAATTGGATTTCTCTGGAATTTTTAATCACATTCCTACCCCCTCACCCTATCCCTCCCTTTCTTTCCCAATTCTTCCCTCCCTCCTTTCTCCTCCCCCCCCCCCCCCCTTATTGGATTTTTTTTTCTTGTGTTTGTTTTAGTTTAAATTCATTTGTTTAGAATTTATAAAGCTGCCCCACTGGGACTGTTGGCCTGAAACACTAATTTGAGGTTAGGCAATGTTGGTTGTATGTCAATTACATTTTGAATTTGTTCTTCAATAATGCTTTATTGATAATGTCGATATTTTGATACCCCCCCCCCCCACCCCGGGGTTAATATTTGCTTTTGCTCTACTACAGAGCCCATAATGCTGTAATTTTTTTGTTTGCTGGCGATAAGATATAACAGATTTAACGATGCATTATGCTTAGCATAAGAATATTGTCTGATTTTTTATGCTGATCTACGCAATAAAAATTATTGAAAAGAAAAAACACATTTCTATAGCAGCATATTGAGATTTCATCCATTACATTGCGTTATTACACATCACCATTTCTATCGCACAAAAATTTGTGTTGAGCAGATTTATAGCAGCATGGCGTATTACTTCCCCTTATTGCATTCTTATCCTTATCAGATTGGGCAGACATGTTTCACCCGCTCTGGCTTTCTCAATGCCCTTCAAAGGCTGTTTGACATTATTGATTGAGGTAAAGAATGGATTCCCGAGCCCGAGTGGGTGAAAACACTTGCGCTAACCTTTAAAATCCTAGGCACACAGTATCCCCCTGCTCCTGGTAAGTTCCTATATATCTCCCCCGTTTTGCACAGCCAGCCTAAAACAGCTCGAGCTTCTGAACAGCATTGGAGGAAAACCAAAGCCATTCAGGACTTTCAGTTCTATAAACAAGCTCTTCAGGAACTCAGGACTGCCCTTTCATCTGCTAAGCATATTTCTCTTTACTTTGCCCAAACAACTATCCAATGCTTTCAGCTCCCTCCTCCACCCACCAAACCCTCTTCCAACCTCCCAAATAATGGCAGAAGAATTTTCTACATTCCTCAAAGAGGGGCTTTGCCCCTCAGAATCCCATTCAGAATCCCACTCCAAGCAACCCCCTGTCTTACTCTATTACTTTCTTCACTCCAATAACTGAACTTGGACAAAACTCTCTCATTTTTAGTGCCCATCTGACTACGTGCTCTCTCGATCCTATTAAATTCCCCCTTATTCCTCAACTGTCTCCATCACTCCAGCCTTAACCTCCATATTCCAGCTTTTCTTCTCCACTGGAACCTTTTCTTCCTCATACAAACATGCAGTTATTTCTCTAAAAATCCAAAAAACCCTCTCTCAACCCCTCTGCCCTCTCCAGCTATAGTCCTATCCCACTACTGCTCTTCTCTTCCAAACTTCTTGAACAACATGTCCACTCATAACTGGCACAATACTTATCTACAACAGCAACCCTAACCTCTCCACTGAATCTGCCCTCACCAAAGTCTCTAATGATCTGCTCACTGCTAAAGCCATAGGTCACTACTCCATCCTCATACTTCTTGACCTCTCTTCAGCCTTTGACACTGTTGACCACTCCCTGCTTCTTGATATTCTCTCCTCTCTTCAGGTTAAAGATTATACACTCCCTTGGCTCACCTCCTACCTCTCTGACAGATCATTCAGTGTATCCTACTCTAACATGGTTTCTACCTCTCATTTTCTTTCTATCAATGTGTTGCAAGGTTCTGTCCTAGGCCCTCTACTTTTCTCAGTCTACACTTATGGTCTTGGCAAACGTATAATTTCACTAGGCTTTCAATACCTCCTATATGAAGATGACATTCAGATATATCTCTCTGGCTCCAATCTCTCCTCTCTCCTATCTCACCCCCCCAATTTCCTTGCAGCTGTTTCTTCATTCATGTCATCTCGCTACCTCAAGCTAAACATGGATGAGACAGAACTGGTCATTTTCCCACCATCTAACTCCCCTCCCCTCTCTAACACATCTATCTCTGTCAACAATTATACATTAACTGCAACTCCCCAAGCTCGGTGCCTGGGAGTCATTCTGGATTCTGCACTCTCATTCAAACCACATATTCACTCCCTAGCTACCTCTTGTCGCCTTCAACTTAAAAACATCTCATGCATCCGCCCCTTCCTCCCATCTGACACCATTAAATGTTAGTGCCCTGGTCAAGCTAGGCCCCTTCCTACATCTCATCTCTAATCCAACAATATCAATAGGCCTGTATATCAATTAGCATATATCACTTGCACTATGTATCAGCATATATATCTCTTGTATTCAATTTCTAAGTCAGTTGTAATTATTTGCTCTGTGTATATATCAAAAAGAATTCCTTGCTCATCTTTGATGTAATTGGCTATCAATAAATTGAGTTGAATTGATATGGAGTTTATAAAAGCTAAGAGTAAGGGTGGAAATTTTATGGAGAGTTTGGAATTTATTTCCAATGCCTGTACCACCAACTTTAAAAAACAATAAAACAGTTATTTGCAACAATTGTTATCAGCAACAACACGTTAGTTAGTAGTTAGATATAGGGGGTCAATTCAGCACCAGGTAAGAAAAGTCACTTCTTGCACGTTTTACATTGGGGCTGATTCAGAACCCTCCAAAGGTAGACATTTAAAGGGAATGGAGTTTTCGCTCCAAAAAAGTAGTGATATTTTTCACCTGGTTAAACCACAAAATAATCGATTGAACACCAGGTGAGAAAGCTCTACTACTTAATAGGCGAGAAAACTGCTATGTGTATTTTGTCCAGCCATTTGCGGAGGAGGGGTCAGTCAATGGCCTTGAAAGCAGCCTGTGAAATTTGTACATGCCTTAGAAAGGGCCACTGCTGGAAACATGTTCCATTTTACTGAGGGACAAGGCTTTCTGATTGGAGGAAGCAAAGCAGTTTCCCTTCTGTACACTGTGGTAACTCCAATGTTAAACCCAATCATTTATAGCTTAAGGAATAAAGAAATAAATAATGCAATCACTTGTTGCAACAGAAAAGCTTAGTTAACACTATGTGATCAATTCTCATGATAAGAGATGAGCAAACCGATGCTGGCGAATTGGAATTTTCTCAGAATTTCAGGGAAAAATCGGTTCGGCATGAAGCTAAACTTTCTTGGATTCATGACAATCTTATTTTTCCCTAAAATAGCAAAAAAAAAAAAAACATACCTGCTGCCGATGTCCATCTTGTGGTGCAGGTGTCCCACAGCGCTTCCTGCTCTGTAGCCAAGCTAAGGTTTTACATTCTTTGCCTGACCATCCTGGCCACCTTAACTACCCATTGCAGGGTGAGCTGACCAAGAAAGCCCTCAATGCCTCAATCACTCACAGTGACATCAAAATAGCGTTCCCCGATGCAGGACAGGGTTCCTAATAGCCTCTCAATAGAGCTGGAAGTGTTGTCACTTGTTTGAAGTGATTCCTTGAAATTCTATTTGGATCCAAACACATTTCTTGGGGAAACTCGAATTAAAAGTGTAAAGGATGGCGGTCAGCCTTAGTAGCTTCTATTATGAGAGATTACGCTTAAATGATAAATGTGTGAAATTCCCTTTCTCCTAGTTCATTTTCATGTCAGAAGATTATGGTCAGAGTAGATGATAGCATGAGAAAACATTCCTCAGAGTTAAGTGCATTCCCTACCATGTAAAAAAGTTTGTGCAGAGTCTATATTTGAGATACAGATAAATATGGTATGAGTAAAGATGGCGCCTGTGCAACAGCCGACGCCCAAGTTACTTCATTTCTTCTCTCTGATGCACTTAGCAAGAAACACTTGTTCACTAAGGCAGGGCCAATCACCAATCTTCTTTCGGCTTCATTGCCATATAGAGCGTATGATGTTTTATGATGATGCATGATGTACTATAAATAAAGGGCTCCAAACTGAGAGGGCAGGGATCTCTCCCTGTGGCAGCTTGGTACAAATACTCTGCGTGTGCTTCTCTGTTGCTTGTATTTTGTTTGTAATTTGGACCCCGACCAACGCCTAAGGGTCCCGTTGGGCCTAATGGGCCCCTGCGATTATCCCTGAAAAAAGAAAAAAAGGTGCCATTGCTTGTATTTAGTGTATAGACTGATCATGTGTCCATGGCGCATGACCTGTTCTTCTAAAATATTTATTTTAAAGCTTTTCTATAGGAAGAGTAGGATGGGGAGCGGTAGTTGCATCGGTGGGCAATGCTAGGGTGGGAGGGAAGGTGGCGGGCTAAGATTGTGACATGCAGTTCCACGTAATTTGTGTAGCTATAAGGATGCTCCATTCATGGGTAGGGGAAGAAATTCTCTTGTTAACCCTTTAAATGCCAAGCACGTAGTTTCTACGTGGTTGCTTCTCCTACCCTTAAGTGCCAAGCACGTAGAAACTACGTGCCTGGCATTTCCCCCTAACAGTTAAAAAATAGAAAAAAAAACACTTACCTCTGGTATCCCCGTAAGGCTTGGAGTCCTCTCTTCCTGGGGGGGGCATCCGATCCCCCCCCGATGTCCTCCGTCTTCAGGAGGGGGCCCGAAACCAGCCGCCCCCCCCGTTTCCAGCGCTGACATCGCCACTGTAAAAAGACAAAAATAACCAAACTGTCATTTACTCACCTCCGCGCCCGAGCCTTCTGTCGCGTCTCCTCTTTACCAGGGGGGGGGGTCCGATCTCCCCCCTGGGCTGCGCAGGCTTCAGGTGAGGACCCTCTTCCGGGTCCTCACCTCTTGAAATGGCGGCAATGGCGCCGCCCCCTAGCCCCACCCATTGTGGGAGGAGCGGGATGACGTCATCCCGCTCCTCCTATACCCCCTCCGAGCTCCGACATCTGTCAGATGCCGGTGGTGATCGGAGCAGGGCGGGTGTCAGGTGGGGAGGCTCCAATCGGAGCCCCCTCGCCTGTCACCCGCCCTGCGCCGATCACTACCGGCATCTGTCAGCAACATGACAGCGGCGCGGGACAGCGGCGAGGGACACCGGATCGGAGGTGAGTACAGTAAAAAAAAAAAAAAATAAAGATTTTTTTCTTATGTGTCAGTGTCTTTTTCTTTACTTTTAACCCCTTGTGAACTGGTAAGGGGTTCATGACCCCTATACCAGTTCACAAGGCTGGGGGGATGGCAAGTCACCTGCGCTAGCGGGTGACTTGCCATTAACCCCCGGCACCCCCCATTACCTGCCTCCCCAAAGCCCAGGGGGGGGCAGAAGAGCCCGGGCCCACGGGCTATGCGGGCTTGTAGCCTGCAGGGCCAGGTGCCACAAAAGCTGGCCCCTGCGCCCTGTTCCTACAAGCCCTGCATAGCTGGTCCCGGGCTGGTTACTTTGGGTAAGGGGGACCCCAGGTCAATTTTTTTTTTGATTTTTCTTAAAAATAAAAAAAAAAATGGGGTCCCCCTCCCCTGGGAGGGGGGACCCTATGTCATTTTTTTTCTCAATTTAACCCTTTGTAGTGTGGATGGTATTTGTATTTTATTTGTGAATGTTATAAAGTACTTGTTTCAGTTAGAGGGGTTTCCTGGGCAGGAACAGGGGGCTACCGATAAATATGTGGTACCGTTCTAATCGGTAGAAATGGGGCTTTCACATGCAATATGCTTTTCTTTAATAAAATACATTTTTTATTTAAAATAAAGGAGTCAATTTTCTAAAAAAATTTTTTATTTATTTATTTATTTATTTTTACTTAATAATATTGTAAAAAAATAAAATAAAATTTACAAACAAGACATTTCATGTTAAAGCCTAAACTCTGCTGAAAAAAAACAATATATAATTTTCCTGGGAAATCCCTGGAAATCCCTTCAAAAATCACATTTGAACATGGGGAGCGCAAAATAGTGCAACATGGTCTGGCAACAGAGTGTGACAAAAACTCCAGATAGGCTGGCAGCGAAAGGGTTAAGTAGGTTGATATTCGTGGGGTAGATACTGTTATTGAAGTGAGAAGTTTTGCCTAAGTGTCTTCTACATTTTTTTTTACAAAGTTTTTTATTAAAGTTTGCACATGTTATAGGGCGTAAATTTATAGACAGACGTACAGAAATGACAGTAATCCAGGTAGTTTACATAGTTAAATACAGATAGGCAGTGTACACAATTCAACAATTCACTCACAAAATCTTGAAAGACTAAGGCCCTTATTTAACAAGGGATAGCGCCAGGTAGCGACTGGTGAGCGTACGGTAATGACGGTCACCGCCACGAGAACGCCGGCTCCCCACCGCAATCACACATTTATCAAGCCGATCCTGCTTAGCGAATGACAGAGCGCCAGATAGCGAATCATTCATCATTATTCCAGCCTCACCACACAGCGCCAGCGAGCGACCTTGAACAGCGCCAGGTATGACCTCTCGCTACCTGGGGCTCTCCAATGCATTTCAATGGAACAATCTTTAATTATTCATAATTAATTGATCTTAATGTTTTTTTTTGTTTTTTTTTTAAATGTCAAATATTCTGTGACCACTTCTGCAATGTTAAATATTTTTTTTAAGGTTAACAAAAAAAAAAAAAAATTGTGCAAAATTGATATTACAGGTCTGATATTAATGTATTCATATTACAAAAATGTTTGGAAAAACTGTTTTTTTTTTGTTTCCAAAAATATTGTTGTTTGGGGGTTAAAAAACTACTTTTAACACATCGCCGCCAGCGCTCTGGGGTTTAAACATGCATTTCACAGCGCGAGAATTTTTTGAGCGTGATTTGTTAATGAATATGCTGGGAGCCGTTCGCTATGGCCATTCGCTGTCATGCGCTCCCATACAGCGCGGAACCTGTCAAACATCGACTCCTAACCCCGTATTCAACATTACCGCACACCGACTGAGTCGCTGTCAACAACCGAACAATGGCCAAGCACAGGGAATACTAGCGGGCACAGTGAAAATAACGCTACAGTCGCTCATCTGTCGCTACCTGGCGCTATTAATGAATCGGCCTCTAATTTAGGTGGATTCTAATAGCTCACATTATCTTATTGCTATCTTATTGTATAGCTCACGAATGCTAGATTCTGAGCATATGAATACTCATTAAAGTTGTTTTGGATGCTGCCTGTGTATTTTCCCTGGGGTTTCAGTACCCTAGACTTCCAACTGGCAAACAATTAACATTACAAATGCAAGTAATCAACACAGCGCTAAAATCTTACAACAACAAATTTAAAATTGGAATAAAATGTCTTAGAAATGATTGCTTCAACGTGCCAGACTTTCCATCCAACCAAAGTCTCACAACAACATGCAATATATAAGGCACAGAGCAATCAACACAGCATAAAGTCCATAGATTAGATAAAAATGATCCCACGGTGCGTGCACTCCAACCGACCAATTCAGCACTCGTACCTGCAGGTGTCGCTGTGAGCTCACTGGCGGGAAGTGAGGCGCTCTAAAGATTTAAATTTCTGAGAACATCATGCCATTTTATGGATAAATGTTATGGCACATCATTGAAGGATTATATATTATGAAGTTGTACTGGAAAAGTGGAATTTAACATACAGTTATCACATTCTGGATGATTCATTGCTGAGCTGTCCCTTAATTGGTGGAATACATTCCAAAGCGCTCTGATAAGATCACATCTGGTAAGGGTTTACCCATAAGGTGGTGAGCACGAGTGCTGAATTGGTCGGTTGGAGTGCATGCACCGTGGGATCATTTTTATCTAATCTATGGACTTTATGCTGTGTTGATTGCTCTGTGCCTTATATATTGCAAACAATTAACATTAATAAACAGTAAACAGAGGTAAACGTCAGGGAGATATAGGAAGCTAGTTAAAAGGGGCGAGAGGGGAAGGAGAAAGGAGGGTAGGGTGAGAGCCCAGTTCCGCTAGTTGTATTGTTGGGGGGATTGTGTGGTGCTCTTAGACTGAATGAGCGTGTTGGCTAAACTGGGAGTGACGGGTCTGTTTGGTGAGTGCCCAACCCGATGTGTTCTATCCACGGGTTCCAGACATTGAGAAACTTGTCATATGTATCGTTCACGACCTCCCTAATTTTTTCGTTGCACATTATGTCAGAAATGCTATTCTGGATGCCCGGCCAAGGTATACAGGGGGTTTCCCAAATTCTGGCTATCGACAGCCTCACTGCTGATAAGATATGGTGTATCGACCGCCATTCTGATTTAGCGTATGTCCCAGTCCTGAGTGATAGGTGGTACATGGAGGACATCAGATAGCAGTTTATAGGCCTTATCTTATGTGGTGCGAGTGGTTGTACACTCCCATCAGATGTGGAGCATTGTTCCTCGTTCTTGACACCCTCTAAAACATTATGGTGAGTCTGAGGGGGAGAACCTATGAATACGTTCTGGCATGTAATACCATCTGAAAAGTATTTTATATGCGTTCTCTAACACTAGCGCATTGCAGGAGATTTTCCTTGAGTTGTTCTAGACGCTCTGCCACACCTCCAACTCCTTACTTTCACCTAGCTCCAATTCCCATCTAGTTATTTAACTGTGCCGGGTTGGGGCAGGGGGTGTCACTAGAGTTGAATACAGGCTAGATTTTAAGCCCCCTGCAAAATGGTCTTGGATGCATCTGGCCTCAAACTTAGTGCTTCTACATGGTGGGGGGGAGTTCTTAAGTAAACTTTTAATTAAATGTTGGATCTGTAGTAGCCTGAACGTTTTAGAGGGTGGAAAGCTCTTGCCAGAGAGACGAGGTCTTCAGTGACCACCACTTATAGTTAGCTGGGTACATGACTCCTGGCGGGAACATCGGGTAACTTTTAAGAGGGGAGGCTGATAAAAAGGGTGAGGTGTATTTATGTTTAACCTTGTCCCAGACTGTCCGGGAGAAGCCCAATACAGGGGGGAGTAATTTTGGCCTTAGGGACCTAGGAATCCAGAATAATGCAGCTGTTGTGATTGCCCCGCAGCCGGCCATGTCATTTATTACCCATAATGGTTTGTGCTGTGGAGCATGCAGCAGTACTAATGGAGCAATTTGATTGCAATATAGTAATTATGTAGGGAGGGGAAGGCAAGTCCTCCCTGATCTTTTTTGCTAAAAAGAGTTGCTCTGTTTATCCTAGGCCCGATTTGTTCCATGTGAAAGACATGATTTTCTGTTGGAGAGAGTCTAGGATTCATTTGGGAATCGATACCGGGAGTACTCTGAACAGGTATAAAATCTTTGGCAGCAAGGTCATCTTAAGGGTTGCTATCCCCCCCAGCCATGACATCCTGACAAATTGCCAGGAATGGAGCAGTGCATCCAGTGTTTTAAAAGTTTCTGGATAGTTGGGCTTGTATAGGTCGTCATAATTGTCCATCAGTTTAATCCCTAGGTACGGCAGTTTCTGGGTCCAAGTCCATGGGATTTTATGGGACAGAGTCTGTCTCGTGCTACTAGAAAGTGAGACATCTAGGGGCTGACGTGTGGGGGGAACTAAGCATTAACAGCATGTCGTCTGCAAATAGTGAGACTTTATGTTCACGACCTCCTAAAGGGATTACCCTAAATTGAGGGATTTTGCCTTAATTTCATTGCGAGGGGTTCCAAAGCCAGGATGAATAATATGGGGGACAGTGGGTATCCCTGCCTCATGCCGTTCTGTATCAAAAAGCTTGAAGAGTGAAAGCCTGCATATTTAATAATAAGCTGATGGTTGAGAGGGCAGAGATCCGGGAGAGACAAAGCCCCATTTGCGCAAGGATAGTTGGAGGTATTGCCAAGAGAGGAAGTCAAATGCTTTCTCCACATCTAGGGAATGGCATAGCATAGCTTTCAGATTCCGGGCTTTTGCTCCCTGTAGTAGCTGTATTATTCTTCGCACTCCATCTCCCGCTTGCCCACTTGATCCTTGTGGATTACGTCACCTAGGAACTCATTGACCCTGTTTGCCAGGATTTTTGTGAGAAGCTTTAAGTCAATGTTTAGGAGTGAAATTGGCCGGTAGTTTGCCCAATTTTGGTGATCTTTCCCCGGTTTTGGAATCATCACAATCCCAGCTCTAAGCATATCAGGATCTATGGGGTTCCCACCTTTGACATAGTTATAGGCCCTCGCCATGCATGGTACTACTGTAGGGGCAATTTTTTTATGAAATAAAGCTGTGAATCCGTCTGACCCAGGCCTTTTGTTGGTTTTCAGGGTTTTGATTGCTTTCAATACTTCTTCCACACTGATATTTTCATCTACCTTACGACACTTTGCAACCGGTAGTTGTGGCAATTTGATTTCTTCAAAGAAGACCTGAGCCCGACGGTCTTCCAGCGGGGGTGGGGCCTCATATAATTTAGATAACCCCACAGAGAACTCCTCTACCACTGCTTGGGGGTTACTCGTTTCCATGCCTGCTCGAGTTTTAAGTCTTATAGGTGTTATGGTGTGTTCTTGGCACTTCAGTTGGGAAGCCAATAAGGTTTCTGATTTATTTGCAGAGATGTAATACTTTTGCCTAGAACTTCTATAGCGGCCTTCAGCCTCCTCAGTTTTTAGAAGATTGAGTTTGGTCCCGGAGAGCTCCATTTGACGCAGGCGCTTGGAGCTGGTATTGGCTTTAAAGTCTTTTACATCTCTCAAATACTGGGTCTGGAGTTGTACTGCTAGGGCTGACCTTTCCTCTTCCTAGAGGCTAGGGCAATAAAATGTCCTCTCATTACTGATTTGAAAGCTCCCCAAAACATAGTTGGTGGGGTTTCTGAATTCTCATTTATGGATAAGAATTCTAAGGCAACTCTACTGGTTTTCTCTACCAAAGGTTTCAATAAGATAAAGAGTCATTTAGCTGCCTTGAGGATGGTTTTGGCTTAATAATCATGGAGTTACACGTTATTGCCACCAGATCATGGTCTGACGATGGGACTGGGTATATTTTTGCCTGCCCCACCTGTGGCAGGAAGGAGGACAGGACAAAAATATGATCTATTCTATTGTATAGTTTGTGTGGGGCTGAGTAGTGCGTATAATCCTTCTCGTGGGGATGTAAGTCTCTCCATGGATCAACTAAGTGGGCATTGCCTATCAAGCCCGAGAAATATTTACTGTCCTGGACCATAAGGGTGTTAGGGGGAAGGGATCTATCAAGGGAGGGTTGCACCGTTAAGTTAGCATCGCCACACATAAACATGTCTCCTTTCCCATGCTTCTGCAATAACGAGCACATGCGTGCTAGTAAGGGGATCTGCTTAGTGTTTGGTGTGTAGTATGTGAGAAATGTTACCTTGTCATCTTGAAGGGTGCCCTGAAGCAGCCGGAATCTACCGCCTGGATCCACTATCTGTTTATGACAGGTAAATGGAAGTCTATTGCGAAATGCTATTAGGACACCCTTCTACTTGCTCTGACCGACCGCCTGCAAAAACAGAGGAAATTTATGGTTAGGAAATTCCGTCTTGCCACTGGATGAATAGTGTGTTTCTTGGAGGCAGACTATGTCTGCATGAATTGAGTTAAAGAATTTGAAGGCTCTAGACCTCTTGTTGGGCAAATTCAGGCCCTGGACGTTCAATGATATTATATTCGGCGCCACTTTCTTTATAAGAGGGGTTTGTCCCCCTTAGGGATTGGTTTCAGACAACCTAGGCTCCCATTATGGAGGGTGGAGGGGGGTGTTAGGGTGAGCAAGTGGATAGAGAGTAGAAAAGGAAAAGAGATGAAATAATGAAAATATAAGATAGAACATATTAAGTGAACGTTAATCTTTGTGGCGTCATCCATACAGGATTCTAGGTTATCTGTTCATCCCCCCGAGTCCCTGATCTCTTTCAGGAGGGTTTCAGTGTGTTTGGCAGTCACAGCAGTAACTTTCTCCCTCACTATGGCTCTTAGCTGATTTAAGAGAGCCTGGTCCTCTGTGAGGTTCTGGGCTGTGGTTTGAGGGGCTGGAGGGTGGTGTGGCCAGCTATCAGTGGAGCCGAGGGACAGGTTGTCTGTGGCACTCACCCCCCCACTGTCCTCCTTACTTGGAGTCTCGTGCGCAGCCTTTCTCTCCTCACATGCCGAAGCAGCTGCTGGCGCCGGCCCTGCCATCTTGCTTACTGGGGTCTCTGGCCTTCTCTGTTTTCCTGTTTGCAGCGGTGCTCATCGCCCCGCTGGGTCATCCCAGCCATCTGAAAACCTCCGGTGCTCAGTGGTGCCCCTTAAGTCCCGTCCATATGCTGGTGTCGGCTCGGAGCCTCCAGATCATGCGGAGCCGAGCTAGCTTGCGTCCATCTTGCTCGGCTGCGCGCACGTGCTGTGTTCTAGATTTCAAAGGAGAAAAAAAAAAACATATGTTCATATCCATGATGATCTTGGACGCTCTGCGCCTATAATCTTTTCCATGGTTCTTGCAGTTCATTGTAGCCAAATTTTTCGGCTTTTGCTGGCTTCACTTTACCAGGTGGTAGCTAAGAAGCAGGGCTGAGAGGATATGGTTGCGATGTAGAATGCAAATAAGAGTTTCTTGGGTAGGCATGATGTCCTATGTTACCCTAGAAGGTACAGTCTGTAATGGGTTTTCCTTAGAAAGGCCTAGACATTCGTATTCCAGAAAATTGTTAGTTATAATTACTCCAAGGAACTTGGTTTCCTTAACTCTGTTGATCTCTGCCCCCAGATCTGTTGAGGAGGTTGGGTTTGCGAGTTTACTGAAGTCGGCTACTATCTTGACTGCCTCAGATGAGTTCAGGACCAGGTGGTTGGCGGTGCACCATGTGTCCAGTTTTTTAATCTCCTCCCTGTATGCTGACTCATTCCTGTTGCTGATTAGACAGATGACGAAGTTATAGTCAGGAAAGTTGTTTGTGTACATGAAGAACAGTAGGGTGGAGGACACGTCACTGGGGTGCCCCAGTGTTGGGTATCCTGCCATTAGAGCAGAATAGGCCTAATTTCACTGCCTGGCTTTGATTACTGATGAAGCTGTTGGAGATATTATATGGGATTCTGAGTAGCTCCATTCTTATGAGCAGCAGATCAGGCCTAATGGTGTTAAACGTCGAGCTGAAGTCCATGATTAGGAGTTTAGCACAGCAGTTTGGCTTGTCCAGGTGTTTTAGCATGAAATGAATAGCTATGATTACAGTATCCTTTGATGATCACTTTAAGTGAATTGGAGGGGTCCAATTTGTTAGCTGTGAGCTTTGATAGTTAGCAAGATACCAACCTCTCCAGTGACTTTGTGGTGACCGATGTCAGGGACACTGGTATTCAGCGGGGAGGAACTGTTCCAGTCACCAAGTAGTGCCTAAAGAAGTCTGTAATTACTGGAGAGAGTTGGGTGCTGTAGGCCTTCAGACACTGGGCTGATGCCGCATCTGGTCATGAGACTTTTTGTGTGCTGAGGGCTCTGAGGAGTCAAATGACGTCTTCCACTTCTATGAAAAGGTTCAACGAGAGAGATGACCATCTGGGTGGTGGGGGGGGGTCATAATTAGAGTGTCACTGGTATGGTGAATTCTACCCTCTCTTGATTTTTGACTGCTTCAAACCTGCAATAGAACATGTAAATGTCTTTTGCTAGTCTGGGTCTGACAAGGGGTGGGAAAGGGCATCCCTTGAAGTTGGTTATTTTTTGGAATCTCTTCCCGACCACTCTTGTATTCCATGCCCAGAACAGGGGAAGTTCACCGGATTTGTATGCTTCTTCTTTCCATAGCATTCTGAGTTTTTTAGTGAATCAGGGCTTACTGTACTGGCCGTGGTCATAGATGGTTTTGGTTGAAATGCTCGGGTCAGGTACTCGTAGGGTGTAGGAGAGCACCTCCCTCAAAGCTGTGGAATTTGAATACATCCCACTATATGAGGTCAAAGCAGTCCTGCCTCTGCTCCTTGGTCTCCTCTAAGCATTTCCTGATGGTTCTTGGTTGAATCTTGGTTTGTTTAAGCATCTGCTTGTAGAGTGGTACGAGGTACAGCAGGCAATGGTCGGAGTGATCCAGTGCAGCAGATGGACAGTTTCTGCCTTAGCATGAGGAGGAATGTACATGCCCACCAGTATGAATGATGTAATTTGGAAACTAGAAGGGCCTGCACTAAAATTCGAGATCTGGTGAGCAACCAGAGCCTAAGATGCGGATCTTCCTGGCCCAGCGACAGTTGACATAAAAACACATTCTTCTTTACTCAGTTTTCTGGTGGCAGATAGATCTCTGTCTGCTAAGTGGATGTTAAAGCCCAGAATCTTGAGGCTGGAGTCTGGGGTATCGTCCTTCAGCCAGGTCTCTGTTAGTCATAAAGCTGCGAGCTATAGGTAGAGAGCATGGTGCGCCTGCTGCAGATGATCCAGTTTGTTGGGGAGTGAGCAAATGCTTGCTAGGTGAATGGATGGAAGCACTGATTGCAGACATTTTATTTTTAGCTTAGGCCCTTATTTATGAAGGAATAGCGACAGGTAGCGACTGGTGAGCGGCCGGTAATAACGGGCACCGCCATGAGAACGCCGGTTCCCCACCACAATCACACATTTATCAAGCCGATCCTGCGTAGCGACAGATAGCCACTCATTCATCATCATTCCAGCCTCAGCCCACAGCGTCAGCGTCCGACCTTGAACAGCGACAGGTATGACCTCTCGCTACCTGGCGCTCCCCAATGCATTTCAATGGAACAATCTTTAAATATTCATAATTAATTGTTATTAATGTTTTTTTTTTTTTTTTTTAAATGTGAAAAATTCTGTGACCACTTCTGCCATGTTAGTTAATTTTTTTAAGGTAAAAAAAAATAAAAAAAAATTTGTGCAGAATTGATATTACAGTTCTGATATTATTGTATTCATATTACTAAAAAAAATAATTTTTTTTGGTTTCCAAAAATATGGTTGTTTGGGGGTTAAAAAACTACTTTTAACACATCGCCGCCAGCGCTCTGGGGTTTAAACATGCATTTCACAGCGCGAGAATTTTTTGAGTGTGATTTTTTGATGAATGTGGTGGGAGCCGGTCGCTCTGACCAGTCGCTATCATGCGCACCCATACAGCGCGGAACCTGTCAAATAGCGACTCGTAACCTTGTATTCAACTGCACACCGACTCGCTATCAACAACCGAACAACGGCCAAGCACAGCGACTACTAGCGGGCGCTGTGAAAATACTGCTACAGTCGCTCAACTGTCGCTACCTGCCGCTATTAATGAATCGGCCTCTTAATGTCATGTGAATAAGTCCAGAAATTTAGCCGTGCCAGTTATGTCCTTTCTTCACATTCCCACTTTTATTTTCTTTAAATCTGAAGATAAATAATAAGTTTCCCTCTATTAATTAGCTGTAGAGATGCCTATATGTAATACCCTGATCTATTAGAAATCTCTGCGGGGCATCTCCCTGCCGATGAAATTAGGTATATTAAAGAAGAGATGATTGCTGCTCAATGATACATGGCAACGTGAAAGGAACCATTATATAAGAAAAGACGTTTCTTGGCAGCTCTGATGTCTTAATGGCTGTAAGTAGATTTTTTGTTATTATGCTATACACCCCAGTCATCAATAAAATATACTATTTTAGGAATTAGAATTTTATAATGTTACATGGAAGCTAGATGCGTTTTGGGCTAAATGCATCAGAAACTGCCATAGAGAGTGAGCAGTCGGGAAGGCCGATTCATTAATAGCGCCAGGTAGCGACAGATGAGCGCCAGTAGCAGTATTTTCACAGCGCCCGCTAGTATTCGCTGTGCTTGGCCGTTGTTCGGCTGTTGACAGCGACTCAGTCGGTGTGCGGTAATGTTGAATACGGGGTTAGGAGTCGCTGTTTGACAGGTTCCGCGCTGTATGGGAGCGCATGACAACGAATGGCCATAGCGAACGGCTCCCACCATATTCATTAACAAATCACGCTCAAAAAATTCTCGCGCTGTGAAATGCATGTTTAAACCCCAGAGCGCTGGCGGCGATGGGTTAAAAGTAGTTTTTTAACCCCCAAACAACCATATTTTTGGAAATAAAAAAAAACAAGTTTTTTAAAACATTTTGTAATATGAATACATTAATATCAGACCTGTAATATCAATTCTGCACAATTTTTTTTTTTTACCTTAAAAAAAAAATCTAACATTGCAGAAGTGGTCACAGAATTTTTGCCATTAAAAAAAAAAAAAAACATTAATAACAATTAATTATGAATATTTAAAGATTGCTCCATTGAAATGCATTGGAGAGCGCCAGGTAGTGAGAGGTCATACCTGTCGCTGTTCAAGGTCGCTCCCTGGCGCTGTGGGGTGAGGCTGGAATAATGATGAATGCTTCGCTATCTGGCGCTATCTCGGTCGCTAAGCAGGATCGGCTTGATAAATGTGTGATTGTGGAGGGGAGCCGGCGTTCTCCTGGCGGTGAGCGTCATTACCGTTCGCTCACCATTCGCTACCTGGCGCTATCCCTTGTTAAATAAGGCCATAAGTAAGCAAGAGGGTAAGCCACTAAAATGTCACCAAGAGGGCAAGTCACCATTTTTTTTCTATATGAATTTTGGAAGGTTTGTCCTCCCAGGTCTCCCCCATGAGTTAATAAGTGTGCCACATTTTGGTGAATGCCACCTAAGTCGGAGGAGGAGTAAGTCAGGGAGGAACTAGGGGCCAAAGTGGTCAATTAGACATCAGACAAGCAGTAAGACGGGTGGACAGAATAGGGATCAAAGCCAGTGGATATGGCAAAAGTGATTTTGTTTCCTAAATTGGAAAAAGTGACAAAAGGTAAATAATCCACTTTCTGCTCATTCTCAAAAGCATCTTATTTATCCATTTCAGGGTTTGTCTGCAAACAGACTTTTTTTTCTTGAGGATGTTTTTGACACTCAGGGCCTGATTTGCATCATGAACAAAGATAAGCATGTCCAGCACCCTCAGCAAAAATAAAACAAACCCTGTACCTTGTACTGTATGTATAAAAATAAACAGTCCCGTGTGACATTAGCCCAGTGTTTGGATCCTTGGGCGATGCGTTTCTTGATTTATAACAATCACAGTTTTTTCTAGTTCATGCTACCTTAAGTACGCCACGTGTGCCACAACAGGGCTATAATTGCAGCAAACAGAGCTTTTATTGTAGCAAACAGAGCTATAATTGTAGCAAACAGAGCTATAATTGCAGCAAACAGAGCTATAATTGCAGCAAACAGAGCTTTTATTGTAGGAAACAGAGCTATAATTGCAGCAAACAGAGCTATAATTGTAGCAAACAGAGCTATAATTGCAGAAAATAGAGCTATAATTGCAGCAAACAGAGCTTTTATTGTAGGATACAGAGCTATAATTGCAGCAAACGGAGCTGTAATTGCAGCAAACAGAGCATTTATTGTAGCAAACAGAGTTATAATTGCAGCAAATAGAGCTATAATTGCAGCAAACAGAGCTTTTATTGTAGGAAACAGAGCTATAATTGCAGCAAACGGAGCTGTAATTGCAGCAAACAGAGCATTTATTGTAGCAAACAGAGTTATAATTGCAGCAAACAGAGCTATAATTGCAGCAAACAGAGCTTATATTGTAGAAAACAGAGCTATAATTGTAGAAGTAAAAGTAGGGAGAACTGTAGGAATTTGTTGGCCTTACACCCAGTTTGGCTACACTTTGCAATGGAGGAAGAGTGGCATTTACAGGTAAAATGCCGTGCCAGATTTCAATTAAAGAAATCTTACTGAAAAAAAAACTTTTTTACAGGCACCTGAACCAGCCAGGATAACATACATATAGAGGCCGATTCATTAATAGCGGCAAGTAGCGACAGTTGAGCGACTGTAGCGGCATTTTCAGAGCGCCCACTAGTAGTCGCTGTGCTTGGCCGTTGTTCGGTAGTTGATAGCGACTCAGTTTGCCGTAATGTTGAATATTGGGTGAGGAGTCGCTATTTGACAGGTTCCGCGCTGTATGGGAGCGCATGATAGCGACTGGCCCTAGCGACCGTCTCCCACCATATTCATCAAAAAATCACACTCAAAAAATTATCGCGCTGTAAAATGCATGTTTAAACCCCAGAGTGCTGGCGGCGATGGGTTAAAAGTAGTTTTTTAACCCCCAAACAACCATATTTTTGAAAACCAAAAAAAAAAGTTTTTTAAATAATTTGGTAATATGAATACATTAATATCAGACCTGTAATATCAATTCTGTACAATTTTTTTTTTTCCCTTAAAAAAAATCTAAAATGACAGAAGTGGTCACAGAATTTTTCACATTTAAAAAAAAAATATATATAATAACAATTAATTATGAATACTTAAAGATTGTTCCATTGAAATGCATTGGAGAGCGCCAGGTAGCGAGAGGTCATACCTGTCGCTGTTCAAGGTCGGACGCTGGCGCTGTGGGCTGAGGCTGGAATAATGATGAATGAGTGGCTATATGGCGCTATCTCAGTCGCTAAGCAGGATTGGCTTGATAAATGTGTGATTGTGGTGGGGAGCCGGCGTTCTTGTGGCGGTGCCCGTCATTACCGGCCGCTCACCAGTCGCTACCTGTCGCTATTCCTTCATAAATAAGGGCCATAGTGGATTGTCTTTCACTGAGGAAAGGAAGTGTCTGACCTGTAAGGGCCTCTGAAAAGGAAGGTCCGAAGGCCATTTCATAAATTTCCTATTGTTCTTTCCAGCCGATTGAGAACCTTTTTGGGATCTTGGATCTGATGTAAAATGTGATCCTATAGAAAGTTGGGCTTACCCATGATGTGAGTCATGAGGACTAGTCATGCTGATATTAAGGGGGTGACCTGGGGACTTATTTAAGAAGGGATAGCGTCAGGTAGTGGCTGGTTAATGAGAGGTAGCGACAGGTAGCGACTGGTGAACGCCGGACACGGCAGCAATTACACATTTATCAAGCAGAATCTGTTTAGTGACTGGTATAGCGCCATGTAGCGTCTGATTCATCATTTTCACAGCCTCAGCGAACAGCGCCAGCGTTCAGCCTTGCACAGCGCCAGGTATGACCTCTCGCTACCTGTCGCTCTGCCATACATTTCAATAGACGAACCTTTTCTTCTCTTTAAATGGGGTATTTGTTTATCACAATCAAAATTCAGTGACCTCTTCTGGCATTAAAAAAGCAGTTTTTTCACAATTTTTTCATTTTTTATATATTACTTCAGAAATGACATCACAGCTCTGCCATTAATGTGTCATGTTACAATGTTGCTACAATGTAATTCCAAGTTTTCGCTTTGTTACTAGTGGATAGATGCTGAAAAACAGACTTTAATCACACAGCCTCCTGCGCTCTGGGCTTCAGAGAAGCATTTTTCAGCGCCAGAGATTTGTGAGGTTGTTTTTTTCCTGAATATGGTGTGAGTCGGTCGCTATAAGCAGTCGCTAGCATGCGCTCCCATACAGCGCTGTACTGGTCAAATAGCGACTCCTCACAATGTATTCAACATTACTGAACAGCGACTGAGTCGCTATAAACTAGCGACTCACGGCCGAACACAGTGAGTACTAGCGGGCGCTCTGAAAATGCCGCTACAGACGCTCATCCATCGCTACCTGGCGTTAGTGATGAATCAGCCTGCTGGTGACCTTATTTGTTCCGAATTTCAATTAAAAAATACAAAAATAAATATGCTTTATGTTCAATATAAGTTGCTCTATTGTTTATATAAAGGCGAGAAAAGCCGGATGTTACAATTGTGCTGCAGGAAATGTATTATTAGTTACGGGAAGAATCTTATCGATCAAAAATCTCAATCCCGCGCAATAATCAATTAAAATTTAACTTTAAAAATTTTGATCAAAATTAAACATTAAACACAATACTTTACAACCACATTAATAAAGGAATGATGAGATATAGAGGCCGATTCATTAATAGCGCCAAGTAGCGACAGATGAGCGACTGTAGCGTGATTTTTTCAGCGCCAGCCAGTATTCGCTGTGCTTGGCCGGCATTAGCTTGATGACAGCGACTCAGTCGGTGTGCGGTAATGTTGAATACGGGCTGGGGGGTCGCTGTTTCACAGGTTCAGCGTTGTATGTGAGCGCCTGACAACGAATGGCCAGAGCGAACGGCTAGCTTCATATTCATCAACAAATCACGCTCCGAATGTGCTGTCACTGTCCATTCCTTGTTTAAACCCCAGAGCGCTGGCGGCGATGTGTATTAACTAGTTTTTAACCCCTAAACAACCATATTTTTTGAATGTAACATTATACATGTTTTTAGAATCATTTTGTAATATGAATACATTAATCTCAGACCTGTTAGATCAATTCTGCACAAATTTTTTTAAATTTTTTTTTTTACTTAAAAATAAATCCTAACATTGCAGAAGTGGTCTCTGAATTTTTGACATTAAAAAAAAAAAAAAAAAAAAATTAATACCAATTAATTATGATTAATTATAGATTGCTCTATTGAAATGCATTGGACATCGCCAGGGAGCGACAGCTCATACCTGGCGCTGTGAGGGAATTTGCAGCGGCGCTGTTCGGTCCAGGCGGCTTCATGATGAATGCCGCGCTAGCCGTCGCTCTCGCCGGCGCTAGCCTCATTTTGCTTGATAAATGCGTCATTGTGACCGCCGCCGGGCGTACTTGAGTCGGTAGTCGCCGTTAGCTGCCGCTACCTGGCGCTCGTCAGACACTACCTGGCGCTAGCCCGTGATAAATAAGGGCCATAGAGTCTATAGAGGGGCAAGGAGGGGTTATAACGCTTGTATCCACCCCATGTGCTTGAACTTCTTATCCACACGTGATTTCCCATTCATCAAATCTCAAGAATAAAGGCACCAGATGGCAGATAAAGCAATGCTTTTCAATCCTCTTATTATTAGGCCCTTATTTATAAAGGAATAGCGCCAGGTAGCGACTGGTGAGCGACCGGTAATGACGGGCCCCGCCACGAGAACGCCGGCTCCCCACCACAATCACACATTTATCAAGCCAATCCTGCTTAGCGACTGAGATAGCGCCATATAGCGACTCATTCATCATTATTCCAGCCTCAGCCCACAGCGCCAGCGTCCAACCTTGAACAGCGACAGGTATGACCTCTCGCTACCTGGCGCTCTCCAATGCATTTCAATGGAACAATCTTTAAATATTCATAATTAATTGTTATTAATGTTTTTTTTTTTTTTTTAAATGTGAAAAATTCTGTGACCACTTCTGACATTTTAAATAATTTTTTTTTAAGTTAAAAAAAAAAAAAAAAAATAGTACAGAATTGATATTACAGGTCTGATATTAATGTATTCATATTACTAAATTATTTAAAAAACTTGTTTTTTTTTGGTTTCCAAAAATTTGGTTGTTTGGGGGTTAAAAAACTACTTTTAACCCATCGCCGCCAGCGCTCTGGGGTTTAAACATGCATTTCACAGCGCAAGAATTTTTTGAGCGTGATTTTTTAATGAATATGGTGGGAGCCGGTCGCTAGGGCCAGTCGCTATCATGCGCTCCCATACAGCGCGGAACCTGTCAAATAGCGACTCCTCACCCAATATTCAACATTACGGCAAACCGACTGAGTCACTATCAACTACCGAACAACGGCCAAGCACAGCGACTACTAGCGGCGCTCTGAAAATGCTGCTACAGTCGCTCAACTGTCGCTACATGTCGCTATTAATGAATCGGCCTCTTAGTTACTCAGAGTCAGAGTCGGGCTTTGGCTTACCAACTCCACAGCCCTGGTTCTAACCCCACCCATATTTTCATATTCCAATTTCTTCACAAGTCTACTATTCTAGACAGATGGTATCTCAGTAGATCCCACCCCCGCCTAAGATTTCAGGGAGTTAAAGCTCAGAAAACCGACCTCAAAGACTGGGTCCATCTAAAGCAGATAAACGAGTCTTGGTAAGATTTACAGTTTTAATATATTTATCCTGCCAAACTAGTAAAGGGCTCCTCTGCTCAATCTCTTTAGATCTTGCTTAATTCTTTCACAGCACACAAAAGGTGGACTGTGGGGCTACAGGCCCCAGTAGCCACCAGAAAGGGAGCACAACCAAAAAGACATTTAAACAATCATTTTATTAGAAACACTGCAAACACAATTAAAAACAACATATAACAGCACAATTAAAATCAACTCCCGCTGGCCCCAGTCCAATAGCAGGAGGAGGCTAAGGGGCAGCGGGAGTGAAGACACCTGCGCTTCGCAGCAAACCAAGCCGCTTTGTGTCTTCACTCCCGCTGCCCCTGAGCCTCCTCCCCACTTGCTATTTACATGTCAGTTCATTACGGGTAACATATTTGATTTCTGCTCTGCATCGTATAATTGATTCTCTTGTATCCAAGCACTTGGCACCTTATCGTTTGCTAGTTCATGACTCTATCATGTATTTGTTACACATTGGTAGGGTTTAGCGGGACAGTTTGGCTCTTATTTAACAAGGAATAGCGACAGGTAGCGACTGGTGAGTGGCCGGTAATGACGGGACCCGCCACGAGAACGCCGGCTCCCCACCACAATCACACATTTATCAAGCCGATCCTGCTTAGCGACTGAGATAGCGCCATATAGCGACTCATTCATCATTATTCCAGCCTCAGCCCACAGCGCCAGCGAGCGACCTTGAACAGCGACAGGTATGACCTCTCGCTACCTGGCGCTCTCCAATGCATTTCAATGGAACAATCTTTAAATATTCATAATTAATTTATATTAACGTTTTTCTTTTTTTTTAAATGTGAAAAATTCTGTGACCACTTCTGCCATGTTATATTTTTTTTTTAAGGTAAAAAAAAAAAAAAACATAGTGCAGAATTGATATTACAGGTCTGATATTAATGTATTCATATTACAAAATTATTTAAAAAACTTGTTTTTTTTGGTTTCCAAAAATATGGTTGTTTGGGGGTTAAAAAACTACTTTTAACCCATCGCCGCCAGCGCTCTGGGGTTTAAACATGCATTTTACAGCGTGAGAACTTTTTGAGCGTGATTTGTTAATGAATATGCTGGGAGCCGGTCGCTAGGGCCAGTTGCTATCATGCGCTCCCATACAGCGCGGAACCTGTCAAATAGCGACTCCTCACCCAATATTCAACATTACGGCAAACCGACTGAGTCGCTATCAACTACCGAACAACGGCCAAGCACAGCGACTACTAGCGGGCGCTCTGAAAATGCCGCTACAGTCGCTCAACTGTCGCTACCTGCCGCTATTAATGAATCGGTCTCCCCGTTCAATGTTATGTTTTACACAGGCTGTGACTGAATAGTATTGAGAAGAAACAGCAAATGAATAATTTTTGTATCTTTTTAATGACACATTTGTTGGTGTGTTGTGCTGTGTTATCACGCATAGATATTTATAGTTTTTCTTGGTAATTAGTGAAAAGATTCTTTTCATTTTTTGTGCTGGCACAAAAATATTTGGATATATATTTGTTTAAAAATATATTTTTCTTAATAGACCATTTGCCATCACATAAAGGTGTTTTTTTCGATGATTTTTTGATATCAAGTTAATTGTTTATCACATGTTTACAGATATAGATGAAATTACATTTTTTATGATCTATGTGGGTTATTTAGAGGATTAGCTGTGGACTGGGGCCAGCGGGAGTGAAGAAACGAAGCGGCTTGGTTTGCCGCGAAGTGCAGGTGTCTTCACTCCCGCTGCCCCTGAGCCTCCTCCTGCTATTGGACTGGGGCCAGCGGGAGTTGGTTTTAATTGTGCTGTTATATGTTGTTTTTAATTGTGTTTGCAGTGTTTAGAATAAAATGATTGTTTAAATGTCTTTTTGGTTGTGCTCCCTTTCTGGTGGCTACTGGGGCCTGTAGTCCCACAGTCCACCTTTTGTGTGCAGTGATAGTCTAATTGGTGAGCACACCGTGTTACTTTAACCAAATTTAGAAGTGCGCCACATTTGTGTCCCTTAATTCTTCCAAAGAGTAGAGGGAAGTTAAAAATCAGGGATGAGGATAAGATATTTTATGTTGGAAAAAAAAGAGCGGGGGGTTCCCACACACCTCCCAAGAACCCCTACAAAGGCAGCAGCACCACTATGAAAAATCATATTATAAACTTTATTAATACATATATCTACAATTATTTACATAAATGATGCTTAAGGACAAAAACATTTTAAAAAACATATAGACAACACTAACAGAGGGAAGGGGAAAAGGGAGGGGCAAAAAGCCACCACTGCTCTACAAAACCTGGAGGGGCCCTAACAAATGATGATCCATGGGCTCCCCTCACTCCATACTGATAGAAAATATTACTACCCACTGGTGCTGACCATTAAGTAATTAAAGTGCAATGTGCTTATAGAATGCTTATAATATATCAAATGAAATTAATAATTAAAGTGTACATATACAGCGCAAAAGATTTTCTCTCACACACATTAAAAAATAACAGGCTGATTCATTAATAGCGCCAGGTAGCGACAGATGAGCGACAGTAGCATTATTTTCACAGCGCCCGCTAGTAGTCGCTGTGCTTGGCTGTTGTTCGGTAGTTGATAGTGACTCAGTCGGTTTGCCATAATGTTGAATATTGGGTGAGGAGTCGCTATTTGACAGGTTCCGCACTGTATGGGTGCGCATGATAGCGACTGGCCCTAGCGACCGGCTCCCACCATATTCATAAAAAAACATGCTCAAAAAATTCTCGCGCTGTAAAATGCATGTTTAAACCCCAGAGCGCTGGCGGCGATGGGTTAAAAGTAGTTTTTTAACCCCCAAACAACCATATTTTTAGAAAAAAAAAAAAACATGTTTTTCAAAATTCCCTTAATCCACACCCTATAGTGAATGGCACCACTCCGTTTTAATTAACACTTAGTATTGCTTTATTCAAATTATTTTTACTATATACATACATAGGATTAAAAACATTACTAAAATACATATATTTACACACAGTCCCACCGAGAGCGGGGGAAGGAGAAAGAGGGGGGAGGACCAGAATGTGTGGAGGAAGGGGGCAGGACAACACTGACCAGAGTGTCCAGATGGATAACGCCCTTATGGCTCAATTAATTACTAACATATACTTGTCTGTTACTGTTTTAAATGCCCATTGCTGCCTATCTACCAGTGCCTATCTCATAAACCTATTGCTATAAATCTCAATAATGTGCAAAAAATCAGGTAATATTTACATAAAGTGCTAAGTGCCATAAATCACAATTTATGTACTTTATGTAAATATTACCTGATTTTTTGCACATTATTGAGATTTATAGCAATAGGTTTATGAGATAGGCACTGGTAGATAGGCAGCAATGGGCATTTAAAACAGTAACAGACAAGTATATGTTAGTAATTAATTGAGCCATAAGGGCGTTATCCATCTGGACACTCTGGTCAGTGTTGTCCTGCCCCCTTCCTCCACACATTCTGGTCCTCCCCCCTCTTTCTCCTTCCCCCGCTCTCGGTGGCACTGTGTGTAAATATATGTATTTTAGTAATGTTTTTAATCCTATGTATGTATATAGTAGAAATAATTTGAATAAAGCAATACTAAGTGTTAATTAAAACGGAGTGGTGCCATTCACTATAGGGTGTGGATTAAGGGAGTGTGGGACTCTCTATATTGGTGGGATACGTAGTAGGTGCACATATGTGCCTCCACCCCTAGTTTGTGCACACCCTTTACTAGAAATTTAGTGGGTGCGGTCTTTCCTGTCTTTTGTCTGGTAAAAAAAAAATCTAACATTGCAGAAGTGGTCACAGAATTTTTGCCATTTAAAAAAAAAAAAAAAAAAAAAAAACATTAATAACAATTAATTATGAATATTTAAAGATTGCTCCATTGAAATGCATTGGAGAGCGCCAGGTAGCGAGAGGTCATACCTGTCGCTGTTCAAGGTCGCTCGCTGGCGCTGTGGGGTGAGGCTGGAATAATGATGAATGATTCGCTATCTGGCGCTCTGTCAGTCGCTAAGCAGGATCGGCTTGATAAATGTGTGATTGCTGAGGGGAGCCGGCGTTCTCCTGGCGGTGAGCGTCATTACCGTTCGCTCACCCTTCGCTACCTGGCGCTATCCCTTGTTAAATAAGGCCATAAGTAAGCAAGAGGGTAAGCCACTAAAATGTCACCAAGAGGGCAAGTCACCATTTTTTTTCTATATGAATTTTGGAAGGTTTGTCCTCCCCCATGAGTTAATAAGCATGCCACATTTTGGTGAATGCCACCTAAGTCGGAGGAGGAGTAAGTCAGGGAGGAACTAGGGGCCAAAGTGGTCAATTAGACATCAGACAAGCAGTAAGACGGGTGGACAGAATAGGGATCAAAGCCAGTGGATATGGCAAAAGTGATTTTGCTTCCTAAATTGGAAAAAGTGACAAAAGGTAAATAATCCACTTTCTGCTCATTCTCAAAAACATCTTATTTATCCATTTCAGGGTTTGTCTGCAAACAGACTTTTTTTTCTTGAGGATGTTTTTGACACTCATTTACATCATGAACAAAGATAAGCGTGTCCAGCATCCTCAGCAAAAATAAAACAAAACCTGTACCTTGTACTGTATGTATAAAAATAAACAGTCCCGTGTGACATTAGCCCAGTGTTTGGATCCTTGAGCGATGCGTTTCTTGATTTATAACAATCACAGTTTTTTCTAGTTCATGCTACCTTAAGTACGCCACGTGTGCCACAACAGGGCTATAATTGCAGCAAACAGAGCTTTTATTGTAGCAAACAGAGTTATAATTGTAGCAAACAGAGCTATAATTGCAGCAAATAGAGCTATAATTGCAGCAAACAGAGCTTTTATTGTAGCAAACAGAGCTATAATTGCAGCAAACAGAGCTATAATTGCAGCAAACAGAGCTATAATTGTAGCAAACAGAGCTTTTATTGTAGCAAACAGAGCTATAATTGCAGCAAACAGAGCTATAATTGCAGCAAACAGAGCTATAATTGTAGCAAACAGAGCTATAATTGCAGCAAACAGAGCTATAATTGCAGCAAACAGAGCTATAATTGTAGCAAACAGAGCTATAATTGCAGCAAACAGAGCTATAATTGCAGCAAACAGAGCTATAATTATAGCAAACAGAGCTATAATTGTAGCAAACAGAGCTATAATTGTAGCAAACAGAGCTATAATTGCAGCAAACAGAGCTTTTATTGTAGCAAACAGAGCTATAATTGTAGAGGTAAAAGTAGGGAGAACTGTTGGAATTTGTTGGCCTTACACCCAGTTTGGCTACACTTTGCAATGGAGGAAGAGTGGCATTTACAGGTAAAATGCCGTGCCAGATTTCAATTAAAGAAATCTTACTGAAAAAAAAAACTTTTTTACAGGCACCTGAACCAGCCAGGATAACATACATATAGAGGCCGATTCATTAATAGCGGCAGGTAGCGACAGTTGAGCGACTGTAGCGGTATTTTCAGAGTGCCCGCTAGTAGTCGCTGTGCTTGCCCGTTGTTCGGTAGTTGACAGCGACTCAGTCGGTTTGCCGTAATGTTGAATATTGGGTGAGGAGTTACTATTTGACAGTTTCCGCGCTGTATGGGAGCGCATGATAGCGACTGGCCCTAGCGACCGTCTCCCACCATATTCATCAAAAAATCACGCTCAAAAAATTCTCGCGCTGTAAAATGCATGTTTAAACCCCAGAGCGCTGGCGGCGATGGGTTAAAAGTAGTTTTTTAACCCCCAAACAACCATATTTTTGGAAACCAAAAAAAAAAGTTTTTTTAAATAATTTGGTAATATGAATACATTAATATCAGACCTGTAATATCAATTCTGTACAAATTTTTTTTTTTTCCCTTAAAAAAAATCTAAAATGGCAGAAGTGGTCACAGAATTTTTCACATTTAAAAAAAAATATATATAATAACAATTAATTATTAATATTTAAAGATTGTTCCATTGAAATGCATTGGAGCGCGCCAGGTAGCGAGAGGTCATACCTGTCGCTGTTCAAGGCCGGACGCTGGCGCTGTGGGCTGAGGCTGGAATAATGATGAATGAGTCGCTATATGGCGCTATCTCAGTCGCTATCTCAGTCGCTAAGCAGGATTGGCTTGATAAATGTGTGATTGTGCTGGGGAGCCGGCGTTCTCGTGGCGGGGCCCGTCATTACCGGCCGCTCACCAGTCGCTACCTGTCGCTATTCCTTCATAAATAAGGGCCATAGTGGATTGTCTTTCACTGAGGAAAGGAAGTGTCTGACCTGTAAGGGCCTCTGAAAAGGAAGGTCCGAAGGCCATTTCATAAATTTCCTATTGTTCTTTCCAGCCGATTGAGAAGCTTTTTGGGATCCTGGATCTGATGTAAAATGTGATCCTATAGAAAGTTGGGCTTACCCATGATGTGAGTCATGAGGACTAGTCATGCTGATATTAAGGGGGTGACCTGGGCCCTTATTTAAGAAGGGATAGCGTCAGGTAGCGCCTGGTTAATGAGAGGTAGCGACAGGTAGCGACTGGTGAACGCCGGACACGGCACGCAATTACACATTTATCAAGCAGAATCTGTTTAGCGACTGGGATAGCGCCATGTAGCGTCTGATTCATCATTTTCACAGCCTCAGCGAACAGCGCCAGCGTTCAGCCTTGCACAGCGCCAGGTATGAGCTCTCGCTACCTGACGCTCTCCCATACATTTCAATAGACGAACCTTTTCTTCTCTTTAAACGGGGTATTTGTTTTTTGTTTTTTTTCAAAAAATCACAATCAAAATTCTGTGACCTCTTCTGGCCTTGAAATAGAAGTTTTTTCACCATTCTTTTCATTTTTTATATATTTCTTCAGAAATGACATCACAGCTCTGCCATTAAAGTGTTCATGTTACAATGTTGTTACAATGTAATTCCATATGTTTTCGCTTTGTTACTGGTGGATAGATGCTGAAAAACAGACTTTAATCACACAGCCTCCTGCGCTCTGGGCTTCAGAGAAGCGTTTTTCAGCACCAGAGATTTGTGAGGCAATTTTTTTGCTGAATATGGTGTAAGGCGGTCGCTATAAGCAGTCGCTAGCATGCGCTCCCATACAGCGCTGTACTGGTCAAATAGCAACTCCTCACAATGTATTCAACATTACTGAACAGCGACTGAGTCGCTATAAACTAGCGACTCACGGCCGAACACAGTGACTACTAGCGGGCGCTCTGAAAATGCCGCTACAGACGCTCATCCGTCGCTACCTGGCGTTAGTGATGAATCAGCCTGCTGGTGACCTTATTTGTTCCGAATTTCAATTAAAAAATACAAAAATAAATATGCTCTATGTTCAATATAAGTTGCTCTATTGTTTATATAAAGGCGAGAAAAGCCGGATGTTACAATTGTGCTGCAGGAAATGTATTATTAGTTACTGGAAGAATCTTATCGATCAAAAATCTCAATCCCGCGCAATAATCAATTAAAATGTAACTTTAAAAATTTTGATCAAAATTAAACATTAAACACAATACTTTACAACCACATTAATAAAGGAATGATGAGATATAGAGGCCGATTCATTAATAGCGCCAGGTAGCGACAGATGAGCGACTGTAGCGTGATTTTTTCAGCGCCAGCCAGTATTCGCTGTGCTTGGCCGGCGTTTGCTTGATGACAGCGACTCAGTCGGTGTGCGGTAATGTTGAATACGGGCTGGGGGGTCGCTGTTTCACAGGTTCAGCGTTGTATGTGAGCGCCTGACAACGAATGGCCAGAGCGAACGGCTAGCTTCATATTATCAACAAATCACGCTCCGAATGTGCTGTCGCTGTCCATTCCTTGTTTAAACCCCAGAGCGCTGGCGGCGATGGGTATTAACTAGTTTTTAACCCCTAAACAACCATATTTTTTGAATGTAACATTATACATGTTTTTAGAATCATTTTGTAATATGAATACATTAATCTCAGACCTGTTAGATCAATTCTGCACATATTTTTTTTTAATTTTTTTTTCCTAACATTGCAGAAGTGGTCTCTGAATTTTTGACATTAAAAAAAAAAAAAAAATTAATACCAATTAATTATGAATAATTATAGATTGCTCCATTGAAATGCATTGGACATCGCCAGGGAGCGACAGCTCATACCTGGCGCTGTGAGGGAATTTGCAGCGGCGCTGTTCGGTCCAGGCGGCTTCATGATGAATGCCGCGCTAGCCGTCGCTCTCGCCGGCGCTAGCCTCATTTTGCTTGATAAATGCGTCATTGTGACCGCCGCCGGGCGTACTTGAGTCGGTAGTCGCCGTTAGCTGCCGCTACCTGGCGCTCGTCATACACTACCTGGCGCTAGCCTGTGATAAATAAGGGCCATAGAGTCTATAGAGGGGCAAGGAGGGGTTATAACGCTTGTATCCACCCCGTGTGCTTGAACTTCTTATCCACACGTGATTTCCCATTCATCAAATCTCAAGAATAAAGGAACCAGATGGCAGAGAAGGCAATGCTTTTCAATCCTCATATTATTAGGCCCTTATTTATGAAGCAATAGCGACAGGTAGCGACAGGTGAGCGGCCGGTAATGACGGGCCCCGCCACGAGAACGCCGGCTCCCCACCACAATCACACATTTATCAAGCCAATCCTGCTTAGCGACTGAGATAGCGCCAGATAGCGACTCATTCATCATTATTCCAGCCTCAGCCCACAGCGCCAGCGTCCGACCTTGAACAGCGACAGGTATGACCTCTCGCTACCTGGCGCTCTCCAATGCATTTCAATGGAACAATCTTTAAATATTAATAATTAATTGCTATTAATGTTTTTTTTTTTTTTTTTTTTTTTAATGTGAAAAATTCTGTGATCACTTCTGCCATTTTAGATAATTTTTTAAGGGGAAAAAAAACTAAAATAAAATTGTACAGAATTGATATTACAGGTCTGATATTAATGTATTCATATTACTAAATTACTTTAAAAACTTGTTTTTTTTTTTCCTAAAAATATGGTAGTTTTAGGGTTAAAAAACTACTTTTAACACATCGCCGCCAGCGCTCTGGGGTTTAAACATGCATTTCACAGCGCGAGAATTTTTTGAGCGTGACTTGTTAATGAAGCCGGTCGCTATGGCCAGTCGCTGTCATGCGCTCCCATACAGCGCGGAACCTGTCAAATAGCGACTCCTCACCCAATATTCAACATTACGGCAAACCGACTGAGTCGCTATCAACTACCGAACAACGGCCAAGCACAGCGACTACTAGCGGGCGCTCTGAAAATGCCGCTACAGTCGCTCAACTGTCGCTCCCTGCCGCTGTTAATTACATAGTTAATACGGTTGAAAAAAGACATATGTCCATCAAGTTCAACCAAGGGTGTTGGGGTAGGGGGAAGTTATTTTTTATTTCATAGGGGAAGCCATTTATTTAATTTTTTGTCTTTTTTTTTTTTTTTATTGATAACCACTAGTAGTAACTGTTAATGTTATTTTCTTCAAAATAAGCATCTAATCCTTTTTTGTAGCGGTTGATGCTGTAACAAGCTTCTGTGGGAGGCTATTCCATAGATTTATAGTTCTTATGGTAAAAAACGATTGTCGCCTCCGGAGACTAAATTTATTTTTTTCCAATCGAAGGCAGTGCCCCCTTGTCCTTAGAGAGGATAAACGAGTCTTGGTAAGATTTACATTTTTAATATATTTATCCTGCCAAACTAGTAAAGGGCTCCTCTGCTCAATCTCTTTAGGTCTTGCTTAATTCTTTCAAAGCACATAAAAGGTGGACTGTGGGACTACAGGCCCCAGTAGCCACCAGAAAGAGAGCACAACCAAAAAGACATTTAAACAATCATTTTATTAGAAACACTGCAAACACAATTAAAAACAACATATAACAGCACAATTAAAATCAACTCCCGCTGGCCCCAGTCCAATAGCAGGAGGAGGCTCAGGGGCAGCGGGAGTGAAGACACCTGCACTTCGCGGCAAACCAAGCCGCTTCGTGTCTTCACTCCCGCTGGCCCCAGTCCACAGCTAATCCTCTAAATAACCCACATAGATCATAAAAAATGTAATTTCATCTATATCTGTAAACATGTGATAAACAATGAACTTGATATCAAAAAATCATCGAAAAAAACACCTTTATGTGATGGCAAATGGTCTATTAAGAAAAAAGACCCCCCGCTCTTTTTTTCCATTGATTAACAGACCTTGTCGGGTTAAATCCCGGGCAGCTAGCACACTAATTTGCATGTAAAAAAATTGTTGCGGTCTTTATTTTTGTGCGCTTAGTTTATATTTTATGTTGGATCTAGCCCAAATGGAAAGTAGGCTAGTCTATTTATAGGAATGGGCACATTGAAGTGGGCCAGAAGCCAGGTTTTGCTTCTTTTCTCCGGGGCACCCCGATGTCTGAAACCCCCCAGACCGCCGAGGCCAACTCACCTCTTCCCGGTCCTATGACGCATGCTCAGTAGCCTGTCCAATCTGTGCGCATGAAGGCGATGACGTCACGATGACGGCTGCATCCCCCGCTTCTTTCTAACAGGGAGCATGCCAGAGCCTGCTATTCACAGATGCACACGCCCTGCTAGAGGGATGGTGGGGATGAGGCTGCAGCTCACACATACTGGGTTGGAACCGGGAAGCAAGAGGGGGGTGTCTCACAGCGGGGGAATCGCGATTCTGGATGCCTCGAGTGGAAAGAAAATTGATCAGCACAGGAACCTTATAGATTCCCGGGCCAATGTCTGTGGGTTTCGGTCCACTTGAATTACATCAGACTTCTGTATGTTCCCCTACAGATCCATATCATTGTAGTTCCTGAAGCAGATTTGGTAATGAGATTTCAGGATTTAATATGGTAAAAATACAGAACAAAAGTTGGGGGCACCACGTTACCCCCCAAAAACCCTGCTTGTACAGAAGCACCACTACAAAATCATCCAAAAATGTTGAATATAATCAATTTTATTATTAATATATCTACATTTATTTACAACAATAAAGACACTCTTTAAAACCCATTAAAAAAACATATACACAACAAATACTGAGGAGGAGAGGGAAGACAGGGGGGGGGGGAGAGAAGGAACCGAAAAGCCCCCCCGGCACCGCTGCTCTAAAAATATATCATTACAGAGCCCTCAAAAGTAATAACCCATGGGCTCTCCTGCACCACTACCACAGATACAGGTCTGCTAACCAATAACATAAATCCTAAAATCCTGCCACTGCAAGTGATACAGTTATAATAAAAGTGCAAAAACCAATATTGTGCTTATCCAAAAATGCATACTCTATCAATTAAATAATCTCAAAAAATATACCCACAATCCATCAATGTACATGTAACCCCAAAGCATTATATATGAAAAAAGTGAACAATCCTATCTAAAACTAATAACATCAAAAATAAACAGCAGTGTGAACCTTAATGAAAACCCACCAGATGAGGAGTGAGCCAATCATAAATAAGATATAGCAAGGCAATATATGTGTGCAAGCGGGCACTCACATATGAAGAGCATGGTAAAAATACACTTTTCAAAAGTAAATGGTGGGTGCCATTAATGATGGAAAATGGGTGCGAAAGACAGACATTTACCCTTACCCCGTGTCACGAATAACTTACCTTCTACCCGTGCCCGTGATGTCCCTAGGCAACGGGCTCGGGTTCCTCCTGCCCAGGATCCGCTTATGCCTCAGTTGCCATCCCCTATGGCGCATGTGTCGCCGAGTAAGTCCTTCCCCCTTGCCCATTGTCACTCAGCTTGTGCTTGCTGGCCTATACAGTCAGCTCATGTCTTCCGGTGGTGCAATACTCAGAATGGCCACCGGAGACTGTTTAAAAGAACAAAGTCTAGAAGGTGCAGCTCTGAGCAGTTTGCCTGGGAAGCTCAGCTGGGGCAATCAGCCCAGAGCTCACCAATCAGACTACAGGGCCAGTGCTCCAATCGGCCGCCAGATCCTAAATGCACCAATCCTAGCCATTGTCTCCCTGTCCAATCCTGCCGGTTTTCCCACTATAAAGGGATTTCCTCTGCAGTTGATCCTGGCCCGTGATAGCGTGCTGCTGGGTGTGATTGTGATCTCTGTTGTCCCTACGAATCTTGCCGTGTATGACCATTCCTGATTGCCGCCTGGACCGACCTTGCCTGTTTTTGACCACGATTCCTGCCTGCTCCTCTGTACCACGTATCTCTGACCTCCTGGTGTGACCTTTGGCTAGCCCTGACTATTCTTCTATTCTTCTAAACCCTCCTGTACCGTGCTTCCTTGGACTGATCTCCCGTGTATGACCCCTGCCCGATTGTCTCTACCCAGTCTTGTTCCTGGTTCGTTTGCCTTCCCCTGCATAAGTCAGCATCCTTTGTGCTAACAAGTCCTGGGGGCAACCGTGTCCGGTGAGGCGTATTCTGCGTCCCGGCAAACGGGGGCTTGGCTATAGGCGAAGAAAGCAGCGGAGATTGGGGGTTGCTGACTTATTGGAAGGTGGGCGTTCCACGGGACCTGACACCCCGGCTGTAGGTGAGGAGCATAGAGCCTTCACCTAATGCTGCATTTTGCCTATGTGCAGTGATGGCCTTTCCCACTGCGCATCTGCACAAGGTCCTCTGTCAGAGAGCCCCCGGAGCTCTGCAGAGCGCCCACACAGGTCACACAGGGAAGAAGTCATGGGTGCCCTGCACTGTCAGAGATGCATGCCCCAAACATGGATTGATGGCAATGCTGTCAGTGCCTGGCTACATACAAAATAAAGATTCTGTTACACTTTAGCTAAAGCCGGTGCTCTGAGCAGTGAGTGCACGGGTGAAATTAATGCCCTTATTCATCAAGCGATAGCGCCAGGTAGTGTCTGACGAGCGCCAGGTCCCGCCAGCTAACGGCGGCTACCGACTCAAGTACGCCCGGCGTCGGCCACAATGACGCATTTATCAAGCTAAATGAGGCTAGCGCCGTCGAGAGCGACAGCTAGCGCGGGATTCATCATGTAGCCGACTGCAACGAACAGCGCCGCTGCTAATCCCATCACAGCGACAGGTATGACCTGGCGCTTCCTGGCGTTGTCCAATGCATTTCAATGGAACAATCTTTAAATAATCATAATTAATTGCTATTAATGTTTTTTTTTTTTTTAATGTCAAAAATTTTTAGGGTAAAAAAAAAAAAAATGATTTTGTGCAGAATTGATATTACAGGTCTGATATTAATGTATTGATATTACAAAATGTTTATTAAAACTTGTATAATTTTACAATCAAAAAATATGGTTGTTTGGGGGTTAAAAACTATTTTAAATCCATCGCCGCCAGCGCTCTGGGGTTTAAACAAGGAATTCACAGCGCGAAAAAATTCGGAGCGTGATTTGTTAATGAATCTGCAGCAAGCCGTTCGCTCTGGCCATTCGTTGTCAGGCGCACCCATACAACGCTGAACCTGTGAAACAGCGACCCCTGGATGAGGATGAGGTGAGCAGCAGAGTTCAGGATAGATTGGAGGGGAGCCAGTCTGTTAGTTGGTAAGCCACAAAGAAGGATGTTGCAGTAATCCAGACGGGATATGACCAGGGCATGCACTAGCATTTTAGTGGTGTCAGGTGAGAGGAAAGGACGGATGCGGGAGATGTTTTTAAGTTGGAGGCGACAGGAAGTGGCCAGGGAGTGAATATGTGGTTTGAAAGAGAGGGCAGAGTCCAGATTGACTCCCAGGCACCGAGCTTGGGGAGTTGCTGTTATTGTGTAATTGTTGACAGAAATAGACGTGTTAGAGAGGGGACGGGAGTGAGATAGTGGGAAAATGACCAGTTCTGTCTTGTCCATGTTTAGCTTGAGGTAGCGAGATGACATGAATGAAGAAATAGCTGAGAGGCAGTTGGGGAGATGAGATAGGAGAGAGGAGAGATTGGGGCCTGAGAGATATATCTGAGTGTCATCAGCATAGAAGTGTTATAGAAGTGGTGGTGGGGAAGCACAGATGGCTTGGATTGCAGCCTGGCCTATTGCCCGGCCACCATTATATCTGCTGTTCTCGGATTTTCACATGTTTCCTTTAGTGGAGGATGGTAGGAGGGGGTGAGGGGGGGAATGATCCTTTGCGTCTGTGCTGACAGTCCCAAGAGGCCCCTGAAGAAGACTCTTTCTATAGACTGCTTATAGAGAAGCTTTGTCTTCTCGATCTCTATATCTCTTTTACTCTCTATCTCTATACTCCTCGTTCTCTCCCTCCACTCTCTGTATTCCTCTTTCTTTCCGTCTCCTCTTTATCCATATTTCTCTCCTCCATCTCTCCGTATCCCTCTTTCATTATTCTCTCCTTATTGCCTTTTTCTTCCTCTCTATTTGTCTGCATTTCTATCCTTTATCTCTATTTATCACTATTTCTCTCCTAAATCTCTCTCTATCTCTCTTTCTCTCCTTTATTTCTCTTTATCCATCTGCCTCTCCTTCATCCCTCTTAATTTCTCTATTCCCCCTTCATCTTTCTTTTTTTTTTTTTTCTTTTTCCACTCAGCTTTTATATCTCCTTCTTCATGTGGAGTAGCCCATGTGCCTACTGGCGTTATCATAATGGGCCGACAGCCTGATCGGAGGTACTTGCTCGTCATTGTGGATATGTTTGGGGTGGCGTGGATTTTTTATTTTTATTCTCCTTTTAGTTATATTATCCCCCTGTGTTTCCCCTACCGCCCACCCCCCCCCCTGCTCCCCCATACTTGAAGGAAATTTATTCTATGGTCACTTTAGTGGACTTCCAAGTCCTATAAGGAATTGGTTTATCAGATCTCTATATATAGGCCAATTTGTTAAGGCCAACTCACTTTTGAGTTCCGATATTATAGTTTTAAACCATATCCCATTATCTGGTGGATCAGAGCTGGCCCATCGTAGCGTTATAATTTTTTTTGTTGCCCAAAACACCACCGACCCCAGTCGTTTTTTCTCTGTAGGCCAGCTCTTGGGAAACAGGTTCAAAAGCCCCCATCTGGGGGTGAGGTTTATTTTATCACCAATCATGGTTTCCAGTTTCTCTATAGCAATTTGCCATAGAAGTTTAGAATACTTACAGTCCCACCAGAGGTGCATTAAGGTAGCCGGTACCTGATTGCACCACCAGCAGTTGTACGATGGATATCTGGCGTTGTAGTCCGCTGTAAAATAAAAGCGTGATATAAACTTAGTGCAGAAGATTCTTAGGGCAGGGGACTGGACGGATTTCATCTTCATCTTTCTGTATCGCCCTGTATTTCCTACATCATTTTTATCCCTCTTTCTATCCTTAATCTCTCTTTATCCCCATTCTCTCCATCTTGCTCTATCCCTTATATCTTTCGGAATCCAGCAAATGTGAGAGAAAGTAAAAAGTAGCAGCGAGTGAGAAAATAGAAAGGATTGTGGGGACAGAAAGATGACAGAGAAATGGGGGTATGTCGAGATATGAGGGTAAGATTGGGATATTATAAAAAAATAAAGGGGGGTATATAGAGATAAAATAAAGAAACAAAAATATAACGATACTGTATAAAGAAGAAATATAGAGAGACAAAGGAAATAAAGAAGGTATATGCAGATAAAATATAGAAATTGCAGGCGCAAAGAGATGCGCCATCAGCAACGCTACAGTGATGGGTGCAGAGCTGTCACTGCACATAAGCCACCAAGCACAGCCGCTGGCAGCTCAATGCAGGGAACCAGCCGGGCGACTACACTGCCCCCCACCCAGAATGGCAAAGCAGGAGTTCCCGAGCAGCACGTACCCACACAAGGGAGGCACAAGGGACTCGAGCTGACGTTCCAGTAATTAATGCCAGACAACCTATAATCAGTTACTTGGATGGACTATTATCTTAAAGGAAAAAAATACTGTATCTGGGGCCTCCACCACACTTGATCCAGCCCTGGTAGGGGGTCAGGTTATAACTCTGTTCTGCACAGACAGAGCAGAGCTAGAGTCAGGACAGCTATCCCAGAAGACACCTTCTTTCTGCAGACAACCTGACACTCCATGGGCCATCTTGGATGTTTAAAGGCTCAGAATAAACATTAGGTGAAGGTAGGATGATTTTTAATGTGGGCAATCTGTATGTACTAGGTGGGGGAACAAATAACATAGGCTCTAATTCAGGATAAAGGTACAGTTTAATACTGATCTGGAATGTTCCAGCATGGCAATCACAAAGTTCTACAACACTTGAGTGTGGGTTTGGATTTTTTGAGTGTAAGAGGTATTTAAATAAATAAAGAGGGGTGGGAGCAGCTCAATCACTATTATTTATACAAAATTATTATTATTATTCAGGGCCTGGGAAATAATTTAGCTATGTCTAGCTATGTGGAAAGACAGAGATTTGGTTGCATATATCTGCAGATACATGTGGAAACCACACTGCCCCGGCAAGGCACTCTGTGTTTAGTGTGGTCCCTAATTTTGAGTCCCCAACATTGGGACATGCAATGCAGACAAATATTTAAGAGCTACTCACTTGGGAAGCTGCCAGCCTCCCTTTAGAACACCTCACAGGGAGAGATCCATATTGACTGAATCCCTTCTTGTGTGTTAATGGCAATTCAAATAAGTAAAGGGGGATGGGAGCAGCTCAATCACTATTATTTATACAAAATTATTATTATTCACAGCCTAGGAACTAATTTACCGCTTAATACTTGTGATGATGAGAGGGTTAAACTGGGCGGTAAATTGGTTCCCAGGCCCTGAATAATGATGATAATTTCGTATAAATAATAGCGATGGGGCTACTCCCACACCCTTTGCCCTAGGAGGTATTTAAGCCTTTCCCTCAGCAGATTCACTTGTGTCTAATGGGAAACCAGATGAGACAGTTTGTGCACGACCTCAATTTGTTAGAGCATTGTTGATATTTAAACAAGTTGCTCTTTTTTGAGGTTTATCTTGGGTTAACTCGGCACATAAGCCATTGAAAAGTGAAGATTTCAAGTGAAGTCATATGAGCCTTTTATCATTTCAAGTCATATGATCCTTTTGAGGAGTCTACCCAGGGCAAATATTAGAAATAGGGATTTGGATAAATAGACCTAACACCATAAAACAGTTACAAGCACCATGCAGTCAGGGAGGTAATGTTTCCTGACATGACTGTGACTCGCCCAGCAGATGCTCTTCACTGCTGCAGAATCAGGTAACATTGTTGTATTACACCCCTGTAAACAACGATGCTTGACATTGTGCTTGTGCCGTGATTTGGAGGCCCTTGCCATGAATGAGACACATTTTTTGCACTTTCTTTAATAGCATGAGCAAGATCGAACCCACTCTGTGGCCTAACCTAGTCTGTCACGTCCTGGTTGAGTTGTCACCTGATGACAGGGAGCATATTGCTGTATGGTGGCTATAGATTCCATTATGTGTAACTGAAGGGATGGTGGAGGAGCACTAGATAATGATGGCCAGACTGAGACTGTACGGCCTCTGGATGAGGCCTGACTACTAGACAGATGACAGGTTATAGGAGCCGTGCAATCAGCAGCAGCATCAGCAAGAGCAATATTGTTTTGATGGGGCATTTGTGAGGCATTTTGATTGTCCCAGGCAGAATTGTGACGTTGCTTCAAGTGCCTATATAGAGTCATTTTTCCTAGATTTGTGCCCTGGCCATGGCTAACTTCCTGCTATGCAGATCTGGCACTGTGCCAGGTTTTGATCCTCTGGGAAGATTCAAAAGAATTGAGCTAGCCTTTCCAACACCACCACCACCAGACTTTGGTCTTCCTTTTTTTCTGCAGTCTGCAAAGGCAGCATCAGTGTCGCCGTCACCCGCTCCTGAGCGAACCATACCAGCAGACCTAGCCCTATGCCGTTTTTCAGATGATCTGCCCTACCTTGGCTTTCGGCTCTTTTGTCACTGCCTGTGCCAGAAGTACCCTCCTGCTCTGACTATGTCTCTTCCTTGCTCCCTGTTACCCAGGTCCTGTCCAAAACGACATAATCATACTCCTCCTCCTGATCCCCACCACTTCACTGTTCTTATGTTTTATCATGTCCTACTTGCCTTCCCATACCCCAACCACCTTCATAACTGGCAGTATGTCCATGTCTACCACCAACCCCACTGCCACAGCTATGCATCTCGGACACCGCTTCCACCTCCACCACCTCCGCAACACACTCCAAAGGCTGACTGTCGTCAAACAATTTCTCCTCATTACTATCCATAGCAACCGGGCTGCTAAAAAAAATAAAGCTGGTGCCCCACTAGAAGGGGGCAATAAAGAGGCAGATGATGGAAGAGAAAGTTTTCTTTTACTGTTATGTGTAGCGATAGTGGAGGAAGAATCCATTGAAACTTCATTGAGTTTTTCTCCTCCTGAGATGAGTGAGAGGGAGTCAACCACTCTACAATGGATGCATTGTCCGAAATAACACACCTACTTGAGAAAATGGACAACTCTGGCTTGCTGACGCTGCTACTACTACTATGTGCATTGCTTCTGCTACTACTATGGCTGGGCCTGGGCAAATGGCTGGTGCTACTTTTACTGGGTCTGGGCACATGGCTGCTGACCCCAGTGTTGGTACTAGCACCAACATCCCCAACATCCTTATCCTTAGTGGCAGAAGGAATTTCAGGGATGTCTTTTCCTCTACCCTGTCCTTTCACCACCCCTTCCTTTCCCAGACATTTTAGTTTTAGTTTAACAAAGAGGCACCATGGACCCTAACTTAGAGAGAGAGAGAGAGGGTGCGTGCATAATTGAAACAGAGCTGGCCCTAAAAAAATTCCATGGCAGGTGAAAAAGATTGTATTAAATGCTGAGGCACTGTGTGCCCCAAGTTCTCCAGCAGTGACGGTGACGGGGCCAGCTAAACCAGACAGATGTGGGCAAAACATAAAAAAACCTCACTGAAAATGTTTAGACTTTACAGGGTGGACTACAATGACCAGCAGGTCCCAACGCAGGCAGTTTTTCTGTGCAGCACCCCCCCCCCTCCCTCAGCATCGCACTGTTCCCATCTCCTTTCCTGTTCCTTCTTTTCTCCTATGCTGTGGTTCAAAATGTCCTAAACTGTCCCTAAATGGTCCCTGCTCTAAGAGCAATGCATCACTATCACCTGCAGTAGTGCTTCCTGATTGGCCCATCTACCCTAACCTCTTATTCTGCAACCATGTGACCCAGTCTCTCTGCTTCTTTTTGGCTGGCCGTGACCTGTGGGTGGTGCCAGTAAAAACATTGTGGTCAGGTATGTCACGTTTGCGGCGAACTAAACTTTTCCTGAAATTTGGTTTGAAACCGGGTTTGACCAATTTGGTTTGCTCACCTCTAATACTAATGTGAGTGATCTGTCACATCAGGGTGTTTTCAGCACAGGTGGTAAAATACGTGGCTTCATGCAAAAGTAAACTCGCAACTCTTGGTTCAAGAAACACATGCAAGACAATCTTGCACGCGTGAAAACAGTTAGAGAAAGCTGTTCGAGAGCTCTCACACCGTGTCCTATGAAGTCCTGTGAAAGCATACTCGCATGACTGCAGCTCAAAGTGTTCAGCTGATTGCTGTTTCTTTCTTCTGCTAAAGTACTTTGGAGAATATTTGTTCCTCATACTGAATTGTTGAAACTAATATTGCATTATGTATTTTCCTATTTATGCCTAACATGTATCTGATACCTCTTTAATCTAATAATGTTTATTTTTTCCTTTTCTTTTTTTTTTTAATAATCACACCATAATTGTTTATAATACTTACATTTGATTAGTAGTTTATATGAATGTGTATTTTTTAACATTTTGTTTTAATATGATATAAAAAGTAAAAACACTGAAAACCTGTTAAAATCAGGGGAAAAACCCATTAAAATCACTGGAGATGAAAATGGATGGAAACACATTTCTTTGCCCCCGGATTTCAATGCCGCCCGGGAGGGAGGGGTATGTGCTTTAGGAAATTATGAAATTATGAAAAGAAATATCTCTGAACCTGCTACTGAAACGCACAAGAAAAACACAATTCTATCTAGAAAAGTTATTGAGGGAATTCTAACACCGATTACTAGCCCGTCTGTTAGGTTAATTGTGGTCTCTGAAGCATGCGAGTGAAACTGCATTTAATAAGAAATTAAATTAGAATAAATTAAAATAAGAAGAAAAGAGAATATTTGCTGGTGACTGGACTTGTGCAAATTTATGGCTAACAACTTGCACATAAAAAGCGAGCTTTTGCGCAAGATACAACGTAAGGTTCTCACGTGGTATTGAATCAACCCTATAGATCGTGGATTTTTAAAACACATTGCACTTACGTCATTGCAGCTAAAGTTCAGGCAAACATAACATTTGTGTGTGTCTGTTTATGAACCTTTACCGCATAATTCTTACAATTTTAAAAATTTTACTCTTTAGGTAATGGATGAGCAAAATTCGACCCTGATCACTATGGTTTACCTATTAGGATTGCAGTCTCCCCAGACTAGTTCTTATTTGCTCTTTCTACCTTTTCTAGCTGTAAGTTTTGGAATAATATTTGGAAACCTCCTGATCATCGCACTAGTGTCCTACAGCAAGACCCTCCACAGCCCCATGTACTTCTTCCTCTCACAGCTGTCTCTATCGGATGTCTTACTGGCAACCGATATTCTTCCCATGATGCTTCACACTGTATTGATGAAAAGGACGAAAATATCACTTTCTGGTTGCATCGCCCAATTTTATTTCTTTTGTGTCTCGGAAACTTCGGAGGGTCTTCTTCTAACAATGATGAGTTACGATAGATATGTGGCCATCTGTAAACCATTGCATTACACTATGATAATGACCACCAAGATTTGCTGGACTATGGTGGTCTCGAGTTGGTCTTTAAGCTTTCTAATAGTATTAACGTACATCTTCCCGATTTCAAATCTGCAATTTTGCGGCCCTGATATTATTGACCACTTTTTCTGTGATCTTGACCCCATCTTGGAACTCTCCTGTTCTGATACAACAACTGTTCAGCTGGAAATTACATCTCTGGTTTCGCTATTTCTTATGACTCCGTTCTTCTTTATTGTAATATCTTACGTTTACATCATTGTCACGATTTTTCAAATCCGATCCAGTACTGGGAGGAAGAAAGTTTTCTCAACCTGCAGCTCCCACCTGTCCATTGTTTCTCTCTATTACGGCGTCCTGCTTTGTGTGTATTTGGTTCCCAGCAGAGGACAGTCAGGGGGCGTCTCTAAATGTTTGTCATTGCTATACACTGTGGTCACACCACTCATGAATCCAGTTGTATACAGTCTAAGAAATGAAGACATAAAAAACGCTCTAGTGAAATGTATTTCCAAATTGTTTTACTTACATTTAAACTGGAACTGGAATACACACCTTGAGTGACCTTTGCATTTTTCAATTTACTTTACTAACATGTTAATATTTAAAATGACCTTAAGACCACAGATGAACCTCTTTTTAAATTTTAAATTTTTATTGAAGAGACAATTATTACAGGCAGTCATCAGCAATATATACACAACGAACATATCAGCTACATGCCGGGGGCTACCACCGCTGCAGGACACTTGATTTGAACAGCGCTACGTTACTGGGCCTACCTGCTCTAGAGCGTCTGATGCCCCTCAGGGCTCGGAACCATAAATACCATCATTAGCCACCCTGTAGTCATCTGAGCTGGTTAACAATACCAGTACCACGGGCAGGCTCATTCATCACTAGCGCCAGGTACTGGCACATGAGCATCTGTACTGCGGCGCTAAGAGTGACCACTCTTAGTGGTCGCTCTGATCGGCCGTGATTCGCAGAGCACCTCAGTCGCTGTAGTAACATGGCCGGCATTGATGAATTTGATGTGTGAGTCGCTATAACACCTGTACAGAGTTTTATGGGAGCGAATAGTAGCGACTGGTCAATGCGACTCACACCATATTCATCAAAAAAACAGCCTCACACAGAGCCGGCACTCAAAATTGTGTCTCTGTAGCTCAGAGCGCCAGACGCTGTGTGATTAAAGTCTGGTTTTGAACATATATTCACCAGTAACAAACCGAAAACACATGGAATGACATTGTTTTAACACTATGACATTAATACTTAAATACCAGACCTGTAATGACAATTCTGCCTAAAAAAATAAAAAACAAAAAAAGTTTTCAAAAATGTATTTAAATAGGCCAGCAGAGGTCACACAATGATTTGATACAAAACCCAAAAAATTATTAAAGCAAAACCCTGTTTAAAGAAAATTAGAGAGCTGTAGGTAGCGACAGGTAATACCAGGCGCTCCGAAAGCCAGAGCGCCGCCAGGATCCGCAGAGCCGTCTATGATGATGAATCGGTCGCTTTGTGACGCTGTAAGAGGTGCTCACCAGATTCGCTTTAATAAATGTGGTATTGCGTGCCACAGCTGGAGTTCACCTGCCGCTACCTGCCACTACCCGTCGCTTACAAGGCACTACCTGCCGCTATCCCTTGATGAATAACGCCCTTGTCTTCCTGTCTGTCTTCCATGCCTCTTTGTTTCATTTATTAGTAAGCAAGGAGCTACCACAAGCTTCACTTCTTGAAAAAGAGAGGAAGATGAAAGAAAGAAAAAGCAAAGGAAAAGAGGACATAGCCATAGAGGAGACATGGGGGCAGGTGGGAATAAAGGAGTGAGGATGTTAGGTAGAGGGAACAGATGAACCTCTTATCTTCACCCACATGCCTGCACCTCTTCCCTTACACTCAGCAGAAATTAAACTAAACAAAAACGTTACTCCAATTACTATAAGTTATAATTTATGGCTAGAATGCCATTTTATGATGTGCTTTGTTATGCTTATGTTTAGAGATGAGCGAACTTCTCAAAAATTCGATTCGGGCGATTCGCCGAATTTCTCAAAGAAATTCATGTTCGTCCGAATCGAACTTTAGCGAATCGCCCGCTGACAGCGCAACCGGCCTCCCCGCTCCCACCATGCCGGCATTTTTTTTTTAAATTTATTTCAGGGAAAATTCGGTCAGCACGAACCACTAAAAATTCGGGTTTGTGCTGAATCGAATTTTCCCTGAAATTCGGAGCGAATTCAGGTTCGTTATGTTAACTCCCATTTTTTTGCAATTTGACATACAAATCCTCTGTCAAACCTTATTTGATGCTCCCGCAGATTAGTTTTGTAGCAGTAGATGGGCAAAAATACCATCACTTTGGCCTTGACTTAAAGGGGAGAGTGTTTTTCTGGGATTGCCAAAAAGGCAACACTCTCAGTGAACTGGGGGGTTTCACACAGTCAGCCATCCCAAATCAGCAAGCTCTGAAAGCAAGGGATGACCCGACCCTAGAGTCTTAAAGGATTTTTAAATCCAAAACAATATCATTCATGATTTTCTGGGAGGAACATGGGTGGGGATTCCCCAGGGGAGTCTCCATTCATATTCCTCCAGTGATGTCATTAATAACATGTGGGGGATTTTGCAGAGGCTCCTCTTCTGTGTTATGAAGTAGCAGCAATATGACATGCTTTTGCCTTGAAAGTGGGCTTACTGGCGGGTCCATGTGAGTTTTTTTTTTTTTCGTTTTATAGTTAAACTGACAGGATGTCCCAATTTTGGCAGGACAATCGTAGTTTGAGGCCCATTGTCCATCTGAAAACTCTGCTGACAGAGTTGGTTTACAGATGAATTGGCTGAGCATTGGTTCAATCACCAACATGTTTCAAGCTCCCTGAAGCAAGTAACCGGAGGTGGGGCTACGCCTACTTATACACATGAGTAGTATAAAATGCTGTGTGTAATTGCTCCTAAAAAGCCAGGTAATAAACCGCAACACCCTAAACCACATCCTCACCTTGTCCATCACTCACAAATTGGTTTAAGCTGTCCCACTTTAAGTCCCCAACAACTGGGCAGTTTAGTTAAAGTTGTAACTGGTCTCAGGGGTGGGGTGGGAGAGGCCATTACAATTTGTGACTTTCATTTATTTTCTTTATGACCACAAAGCTGAGGTTTCCCCTGATTCTCTGTGGTCACACAGCTGGCAGGAAAACCAAAAAAAGTCTCAAAAGTTTGGCAAAGTGACCACTGGCTTAGGAATGAGGTGGATTTGCACCACAAAATTGTCAGGGTTGGAGTTCCTCCTTAAGCTTCAGAGTGTGCCGCTTGTTAATACTGCTTCTGGCTGGCTATTTCTCTGGAACATCCCCTGCAATATGATGATCCACCAGGAGATGGCTCTGTCCTGCAGAGGTGCTGGCAATCAGCCAGCACCTGTGACTCCTCAAGCCTATATAAGCTGATCAGCCCATTCAAGCAGCGGATTAGCATTGTGTTATGTCATCTTGATCCCAGAATGCTGTACCTAGATCCCAGGTACTCTGAAATCTGAACCCTGCACCCAGGACTCCTGCCTCAGCTCTTATGTTTGCTCCCCCTATCCCAGCCATGTTTCCGCCTTGGAATTTGGACGTTCCTTTGATCCTTATGCATGTTTGTTGCCGGAATCCATCTTGTGTATGTACAGCCAGAGCGTGTTGGTTTCACCTGTATGTGTATAGTTCAGCCAGAGCGTGTTGGTTTCACCTGTATGTGTATAGTTCAGCCAGAGCGTGTTGGTTTCACCTGTATGTGTATAGTTCAGCCAGAGCGTGTTAATCTCATTTGTATATATGTATAGTTCCCTTACACATATATGTTCCCCTTTGTAATTTGTACAGCAGTTTGATTGTAGTGTGTTTGATGTGTAGTTACCACAGTTTTTTTAGTTACCACTGGTTATTCACTATTAAACACGGTTTGCCCCATATCCATTTCTGCCTCTCAGTCTCAATTTCTGGTCACTTTTTACAATTGGGATTTCTCCGCTGGGAAATCCCTGACAAAATGTTCTGACAAAGAAAGCCTTGCTGTAAAATTCACACATCTATAAAATCAAAATATGCAATAAACATAATACTATAAAGTAGGGGGTGTTGCATCATACCTTTATACAATGACTAATAAAAGATTCAGCACGGCTTAGAAAGATTCAACTCTGTGCAAAGTAAACTTGCACGCGAGTTCTCGTCCGAACAAGGGACACATCTTGAACATGCGAAAACAATTGAGAAGGCAATTTGAGGTACCCTATTCAAGGGAGTATGGAAAGAACTCTTGCGCGAGCTTTCTTGTTACAAAGCATGCTCACATAATATTTGAAGCTCCAAAGGTTCAGCTAACTCTCCCTCCTTTTCCCTTCGTACCAAACATAAAGAATATTTGTACCCCATACTGATTTATGCCTATGCCTATGTATTTTATGACTTCACTCTAATACCTCTGTAATCATGTTTATTTTTCATTTCCTTTATTGAATAATCACTCGATACCATAATTAATGACTAGTAAATTATAGTCATTTTTATTAAAATGTTTAAATAATTAAAATATATCAGGATTCACTATAAATAATATTAAATGCATTTAAATGTAAAAACATTAAAACATTAAGCAAAATTGGGGAAATTGTAAATTGAAAAAAATAATGGCATGGGTATCACTTGACGTACAATTTCGCATTGGTTCAGCTATTATGAATTTTCTCCCAGTATAGTGTTCCAAAGGAAGGCTGGCAGCTTCTCATATTAGTGGCTCCTATTTAATTAGTTGTCTTGCATGTCTCAACTTTGGGTATTCAAAAATAAGCTTATCTCATGGCATCTTCTCACATGTCCTGAAGTGATCTCCAATGTCTCTCGTTCTGCATGCCCTCTGCAGGCTTTTGACGCTTCTTCGTCTGACTTTTGAACTTCTACCAGCATCCTCTTTTTAAACTGAAGCTGCAACTTCCTTAAAGTAGAAGTCCAGTCTCATGTAGCTGGTGAGGCAGGACAGTGGGTTACAAAGAAAAAAAGGCCTTACCTTGCTCAGAATCCAGATGCGTTCATCTGGAGCTTCAGATTCTTTGTGTACTGTCGCAAGGGCGTGACCACGTTGGATCCACAGTGAGGTATGGAGTTTTCTTGTCACCCCCCATCCTGCCTCAGTGCTGGAGGGGATGCATGTAGACCAAGTTACTGTGTTTGCATTAGACCAGGAGCTGAGAGGCCAGGAGGAACAGGGGTATTGTAGAGGGCTTTGACATTTAGAGCTGTGATGAAATGAGAGTGACATACTTTAAGGGTGACTTCCACATTTCAACATTAGCTTTTGGAGTAATGAGACTGTAAGAGGTAGCTGCAAATTTCAGATGTGGGAAGAGCATCATCTGTGGTGGCGGTTCTTATGAAAAAACTGAGATGGAGGACACCATAGAGTGATTGTGCTGGGAACTGCCTGCAACCCTCCCTGTGAAAAGTGATGGCAGAGCATCTCTGCACCCCCACAAACAGTCTAGAGGATTCCAGGTATATTTACATCACTAAACAGCTCTTCTAAAACACCCCTTTGTAGCTTTTCAGTGGTGTATTCTCTACACCATTGAAAAGGGTCCTCTCATGTCTAATGGAAATGAGCCCTGTCAGGAGATTAGGAGAGGATCTCCTTCAGCCTCACAAATAAGAGCAGAGCCCTACTATCCCATCAATATACCCGGTATTTGAACTTCTCACACTTAGAGGCCGATTCAGTAATAGCGCCAGGTAGCGACAGATGAGCGCCAGTAGCGTGATTTTCACAGCGCCCGCTAGTATTCGCTGTGCTTGGCCGTTGTTCGGTTGTTGACAGCGACTCAGTCGGTGTGCGGTAATGTTGAATACGGGGTTAGGAGTCGCTGTTTGACAGGTTCCGCGCTGTATGGGAGCGCCTGACAGCGAATGGCCATAGCGAACGGCTCCCAGCATATTCATTAACAAATCACGCTCAAAAAATGCTCGCGCTGTGAAATGCTTGTTTAAACCCCAGAGCGCTGGCGGCGATGGGTTAAAAGTAGTTTTTAACCCCCAAACAACCATATTTTTTATTAAAAAATTAAACAAGTTTTTCTAAACATTTTGTAATATGAATACATTAATATCAGACCTGTAATATCAATTCTGCACAATTTTTTTTTTTTTTTTTTTTTTAACCTTAAAAAAAATATCTAACATGGCAGAAGTGGTCACAGAATTTTTGACATTTAAAAAAAAAAAAAAAAACATTAATATCAATCAATTATGAATATTTAAAGATTGCTCCATTGAAATGCATTGGAGAGCGCCAGGTAGCGATAGGTCATACCTGGCGCTGTGATGGGATTAGCAGCGGCGCTGTTCGTTGCAGTCCACTACATGATGAATCCCGCGCTAGCTGACGCTCTCGCCGGCGCTAGCCTCATTTAGCGTGATAAATGCGTGATTGTGTCCGCCGCCTGGCGTTCTGGAGTTGGTAGCCGCCGATAGCTGGCGATACCTGGCGCTAGTGAGACACTACCTGGAGCTATCCCTTGATAAATAAGGCCCATAAACTTTTTGCTCTCTGAACCAGGATTCCTCCAATTGGTTGCCTGAAATGGCTGCTTGGACAAGGTGCCTTTAGTTTACCTCTCCAGTCACACCTTCAAATTTCTCAACCTTCATTTTATGCTGTCGTCCTGCTATCTCCTGACCAAAACCTTTCCACGGGAACCTAATCGTAGCCTACTGGGCAGCTGCAAGGGTGAGTAGCCCATCCCCTCCATGCTCCTCCTCTCCAGTGACATAGATGGCCACATTGAGCACTTGGACTAAAATCCTCCCTCACTGGGGTCCCACCAATAACCTTGGTGGAGCGGAGAGTGATGTCCCCTGCTTGGGGAACAGACAAGGAAGGCACAGCTACTGTGTGTTATCTAAAAATGTAAAAAAAATATATTTTCTATTTGATTTTTTTGCCCAAGGGACCTCAATAGCAGTTCAGGTAGTGGGTAAGGTAGTGGGAACAAGAGCAATAGTAATCAACATTAAGGAGTACTGAATGCAGGATAATAGGGAATATGTGGCTGGAAGCTTTGCAAACTACATAGACCTCACTCTGTCAGGGCTGGCATGGAAGGGGGTCTTAAACCCATGTGGTTCTCCCCTGGGTCCCGAAGCTCCCTTATTTTCTCTTAGCTTGCTTTCATCATCCTATTGGGATTCCTATAAATGTGCCTAGCCCCATCCTGTGTTGGATCATTGCATCGTCTCTCCTGCGTGAAGCTTTGCTCTGCAACCCTCTGAGTTCTACTTTGTCTTGAATCCTGTTTTGGGTCTCATGGCATTCTTAAACCCTGTATTTGGGCTTGGCCTTGCCTTGTTCTTGCTAGGCCCACAGCCCTTCAATATGGGGGCTATTGTCTGTGCTGGGCTCATGGTCCTTCATTGTCAGAGCTTTTGCCTGCCCTGGGTCCTTCACTATGCATGCTATTGTCAGTACTTGGCCCACAGCTCTTCATTATCTGTACCCCATTGCCTATACCAGGGCCCAGTCCCTCTATTGTCAGTACCAAGGGCAAGATCCGATTATGTTTGCATTAGGGCCCAAACCCTCCCTTGTCTAGGACCCAGACCCTCCTTTGTCTGCACCAGGGCCCAGAAACTTAATTATCTGTACTGGTGCCCAAACCCTCCATTGTTCATACAGGGACCCAGGTCCTCCATTATCTGTATTACTGTTTCTATCTGCCCTTTGTTTTCCTTCCCCAAGTCTGTGACTGCAACAAGCCTGCCCAGGATCTGGGTCTCCTCAATTTGGGAGGATGCTTAAGACCTGGGTAGGTTACAGGCACTCTATCGAGTACTGGACCTCCCACACCCCAGGTGGTCGACGGTTTGCATCTTTGGTGGTGCACATGGGTTGTGTTGTCATGACCAGAGTGTATTAAGTTACCCCACTATCTTCTCCCCAACCTGTGTCCTGACCCCTGCAACAGAGAATTCTCAAACCTCCTGGGATGCCCTGCGACTTAGTTTGCCTGGGCCTGACACCTAGGCTTATCACTAGTGACGACATGTGCAAGTGAGGGCCATTTATGTGATCTCAAAAAAGGTACATCCATGTTTTTTTGGATGTTGTATAACAACCATGATATTTGGGGATGTTTAGAGCATCCTGCTGCTGAGTATGCTTAGCAACAACCTGTTACCGCCTTAAATTAAATCAGACAGTGCCATCCAATCATCTACAGGAGGAAGAGATGAGTCAGCGAGACCAAAGTTACACACTTTCACAGTGTGCCATCAGTAGTGATGAATGTTCCGGCCAACTCTAAATAGGATAAGTGGAAGAGGAGGAAAGGGCAATAGTGGGATGGAGTCAGAAATGTGTCATTGTATGAAATGTCATGTACACGAAAGTGAAGGATGCACACCACACAAAATATTTAAATTGCAGATTAAAGTGTATTAAAAGACTGAGATACCCACTGTATCCTTTTTCTGACTATTGTTGTGAATATATTGTGCATAGTGTATGATATATTAATACTCTTTAATTGTGTGGTGCGCATCCTTCACTATGGTTTACACTGTATATTTACGCAGGGCCTGATGTGGTGGAACCCTGGAATGGATTGCACCCATAATTAGCTATTCTTTTCTGAACTAGGTGTGCTATTACCTACCATTTGTTAATAATGTCATGTACATAACCTATTATAAATGTATGTTTAATGTCTTTGTGATGAGTGGCCCAACAGCACTTTTCAGGTCCTTATTCCTCAAGCTGTATATAATTGGGTTCAACAATGGAGTAGCAACAGTGTACAGCAAAGACAGAAATTTAGTAATGTTCCTCGACTGTCCTTTGTTAGGTACCAGATAAACACATAGTAGAGTGCCATAAAAAATAGATACCACCGTCAAATGGGAACTACATGTAGAAAAGACTTTTCTCCTGCCAGTAACTGACGGCATTTCGAAAATGGTGATTACTATATACATATATGATACGATGATGATAAGGAAAGGGATCACAACAAACACACCGCTAACCAAAGTCACTTCGAGTTGAATAATTGCGATGTTAGAACAGGAGAGTTTTAGCACTGGATCCAGGTCACAGAAGAAGTGGTTAATAATATTTGGACCACAAAAATGTAATTGTAATATAGTTAATGTGTTGTTTAATACTATTGTGACACTTAATGACCAGCTTACGAAAACCAGTATCCAGCAAAAACATGGCTTCATAACTAACGTATAATGTAATGGCCTACAGATGGCCAAATATCTGTCATAACTCATCACTGTCAGGAGAAGACACTCTGAAATCTCCAAAACACCGAAAATGTAAAGCTGGAAGATACAACCAGAAAATGGCATTGTTGCCTCTTCAGTTATTATCGTATGGAGCATGTTGGGGACAATATCAGTAATTAGTAATATATCGGCTACTGAGAGCTGGGAGAGGAAGAGATACATTGGTGATTGGAGGGTCTTGCTGTAGGACACCACTGTGATGATCAGAAAGTTTCCACATATCGTCATGCAATAAATCAGAAGAAACAGAAAAAAGACCCACATTTTTACACTTTGGCCGGTCTGTAATCCTAAAAGCCGGATGTGAGTAATACTAGTCGCATTTCTCTTATCCATAACTTGCAGTGGTGACGTCCAACATTGGGAGACAGTTTTGCCATACTGGTAAAATGATTGAAAAACAAATCAAAGATATTAAGAAAAAAGCACATGAAGGACATTTTTCTGAAGTGAGTGTTGGGAAGGAAGTAATGTACAATAATGATACTAAAGCAAAAGAAACAAACATATATACAGACTTTATACTTTGACCACCATGTCAATGTGCAGTAACCATTTTAACCCTTTAAACTGGACCTCCACCCTGAATAAGAGCCTATCTTGTATGTTTCCCCCCCTGTACATACAGATTGCCCACATTAATCCAGACCTTCACCCTGAATAAGAGCTTATCTTGTATGTTCCCCCCTGTACATACAGATTGCCCATGTAAGAAACTTACCTGCGGGCCGTTCCCGCTGCATCTCCGCCCAGTCACAGCCGGCTCTCTCCTCCTTCCTCGCTGTAGCTCCGGCTTCCGCCTCCTCGACGTCGTCGGCTGCTGGGGTTCCAGGCGGCCGGAGCGTCCTCCCCCTCCTCCTTGGGGGGCGTGTCCAGCAGGGTCTCTCGTGCTCACACGCGCGATAATTATGCCCCCTGGCGGCGCTGCTCCCAGTGCATTCGCGGGGGGCAGGTTTGAGTGGACCTACCCGGGTCCGGGGGGGGGGGGCCCTCTGGGTCTGATGAACCCAGGGACTGGACAGCCTGGCTGTCAGGGCGGTCCAGTCCCTGGGGGGCTCCTATCAGGAGCAAGTAATGCACCAATCATGTTACACCAATCATTGCATTCCCCCCTCCCTCCCATTGGCCAGTCCCCCTTTAAATATATCTTTGACCTGACCATCAGTGCCTGTTATATCCATTATTAGCTTGGGTGTGCTGTTGGAATTGCATTTTGTGTGTATTGATCCGGCTTCGTCCTTGACCACTCCTGTCCGCTGCCCGCACCGACCTTCTGCCTGTCTGACCTTACTTCTGCTTACCCCTTGGATACCGCGCTTCTGTGACCACCCGGCTTTGACCCCTGCCTGTCTAGACTATTCTCTGCCTAACCCTTGGATATGACGTTTTGGACTCTGTTCACTTGAACTCCTGATTTGGGATACCCCGCAGTTCACCCGTCTTTACCATAAGCCAGCAATCTTTGCGCCAGTAAGTCCTGGGGGCAACGGAGTCTGGAGAGGCATAACCCGTGTCTCCAGCGAGTGGGGGCTTGACTATAGGCACAAGAGGTGGTGGAGATTGGGGATTGTTGGCTAATGCAAGAAGGGTGTCCGGCGGTCCCTGACAGCCCACATTAATACAGACCTTCACCCTGAATAAGAGCCTACCTTGTATGCCCCCCCCTGTACATACAGATTGCTCACATTAATCTGGACCTTAACCCTGAATAAGAGCCTATCTTGCATGTTTCCCCCACCCTGTATATACAGATTGCCCACATTAATAAGGACCTTCACCCTGAATAAGAGCCTATCTTATATGTTTCCCACACCCTGTACATACAGATTGCCCACATTAATCCGGACCTTCACCCTGAATAAGAGTCTATCTTGTATGTTTCCCCCACCCTGTACATACATATTGCTCACATTAATCTAGACCTTAACCCTGAATAAGAGCCTATCTTGCATGTTTCCCCCACCCTGTATATACAGATTGCCCACATTAATCTGGACCCTCACCCTGAATAAGAGCCTATCTTGTATGTTTCCCCCACCCTGTGCATACAGATTGTCTACATTAATCTGGACCTTCAGTATGAATAAGAGCCTATCTTGTATGTTTCCACCCCATACATATTGCTCACATTAAAAATCATCCTACCTGCATCTACTGCCTTTTCTAAACTTTTAAACTTCCAAGATGGTGGCCCATGAAGTCTCACACTGCCTGCAAACAGGAAATGTCTTCTGACTGTGTCGCTCTACATTCTGGGATTGCTGTCCTTTTCCTGACCCCAGATCTGCACTGTCTGAGCAAAGCACAGCTATAACCACGCCCCTCTGCACTTGCTCCCCCTCCTGGTATGTGATACTTCTGAGGCAAGATGGTGGGTGGCGCCCGTATCCTGGAGTCCTGAAAAGAGTTGCAGCCCAGTGCGGAGAAGAAACTTAAAAATTAAAATATATTAATTTTAGATGCTAGGGAAAAGTTTTTTAAGGATTTCGGTTTTTCATTAAATTATGCTGAAGGTCCGGTATAAAAGGCCCCTCCCTGTGACACTTGTGACAGAAGGCAGGGTTCAGTTACCCTACCCTTTCCCTGTCTGCCTGCTACTCCTCCTCCATCGGCTGGCCTCCTATAAGCTAGCCTTCTCTTGTAAGTATACCTTTTTTTATCTTCCCTACAGTGCCCGGGGGTAATGCCACACTACATATGGGAATGAGGTGCCACCTTGCCTATGGGAATGTGATGGAGGAAATGCCACACTGCCTATGGGGATGGGATGGAGGAAATGCCACACTGCCTATGGGGAATGTGATGGAGGAAATGCCACACTGCCTATGGGGAATGTGATGGAGGAAATGCCACACTGCCTATGGGGAATGTGATGGAGGAAATGCCACACTGCCTATGGGGAATGTGATGGAGGAAATGCCACACTGCCTATGGGGAATGTGATGGAGGAAATGCCACACTGCCTATGGGGAATGTGATGGGAGGAAATGCCACACTGCCTATGGGGATGGGATGGGGGAAATGCCACCCTGACTATGGGAATGGGATGGGAGGAAATGCCACACTGCCTATGGAGACGGGATGGGGGAATGCCACACTGCCTATGGGAATGGGATGGGAGGAAATGCCACACTGCCTATGGGGATGGGATGGGGGAAATGCCACACTGCCTATGGGAATGGGAGGGGAAATGCCACACTGCCTATAGGGATGGGATGGGGGAAATGCCACACTGCCTATGGGGATGGGATGGGAGGAAATGCCACACTGCCTATGGGGATGGGATGGGGGAAATGCCACACTGCCTATGGGAATGGGAGGGGAAATGCCACACTGCCTATGGGAATGGGATGGGAGGAAATGCCACACTGCCTATGGGGATGGGATGGGGGAAATGCCACACTGCCTATGGGAATGGGAGGGGAAATGCCACACTGCCTATGGGGATGGGATGGGGGAAATGCCACACTGCCTATGGGAATGGGATGGGGGAAATGCCACACTGCCTATGGGGATGGGATGGGAGGAAATGCCACACTGCCTATGGGAATGGGAGGGGAAATGCCACACTGCCTATAGGGATGGAATGGGGGAAATGCCACACTGCCTATGGGGATGGGATGGGAGGAAATGCCACACTGCCTATGGGAATGGGATGGGGGAAATGCCACACTGCCTATGGGGATGGGATGGGAGGAAATGCCACACTGCCTATGGGAATGGGAGGGGAAATGCCACACTGCCTATAGGGATGGAATGGGGGAAATGCCACACTGCCTATGGGGATGGGATGGGAGGAAATGCCACACTGCCTATGGGGATGGGATGGGGGAAATGCCACACTGCCTATGGGAATGGGAGGGGAAATGCCACACTGCCTATGGGAATGGGATGGGAGGAAATGCCACACTGCCTATGGGAATGGGAGGGGAAATGCCACACTGCCTATAGGGATGGAATGGGGGAAATGACACACTGCCTATGGGGATGGGATGGGGGAAATGCCACACTGCCTATGGGAATGGGATGGGGGAAATGCCACACTGCCTATAGGGATGGAATGGGGGAAATGCCACACTGCCTATGGGGATGGGATGGGGGAAATGCCACACTGCCTATGGGAATGGGAGGGGAAATGCCACACTGCCTATGGGGATGGGATGGGAGGAAATGCCACACTGCCTATGGGAATGGGAGGGGAAATGCCACACTGCCTATAGGGATGGAATGGGGGAAATGCCACACTGCCTATGGGGATGGGATGGGAGGAAATGCCACACTGCCTATGGGGATGGGATGGGGGAAATGCCACACTGCCTATGGGAATGGGAGGGGAAATGCCACACTGCCTATGGGAATGGGATGGGAGGAAATGCCACACTGTCTATGGGGATGGGATGGGGGAAATGCCACACTGCCTATGGGAATGGGAGGGGAAATGCCACACTGCCTATAGGGATGGGATGGGGGAAATACCACACTGCCTATGGGGATGGGATGGGGGAAATGCATCACTGCCTATGGGGATGGGATAGGGGAAATGCCACACTGCCTATGGGGATGGGATGGGGGAAATGCATCACTGCCTATGGGGATGGGATGGGGGAAATGCCACACTGCCTATAGGGATGGGATGGGGGAAATGCCACATTGCCTATGGGGATGGGATGGGGGAAATGCCACACTGCCTATGGGGATGAGATGGGGGAAATGCCACACTGTCTATGGGAATGGGATGGGAGGAAATGCCACACTGCCTATGGGGATGGGATGGGGGAAATGCCACGCTGCCTATGGGGATGGGATGGGGGAAATGCCACACTGCCTATGGGAATGGGATGGGAGGAAATGACACACTGACTATGGGAATGGGATGGGGGAAATGCCACACTGTCTATGGGAATGGGATGGGGGAAATGCCACACTGTCTATGGGAATGGGATGATGGAAATGACACACTGCCTATGGGAATGGGATGGGAGGAAATGACACACTGCCTATGGGAATGGGGTGGGAGGAAATGACACACTGTCTATGGGAATGGGATGATGGAAATGACACACTGTCTATGGGAATGGGATGGGAGGAAATGACACACTGCCTATGGGAATGGGATGATGGAAATGCCACACTGCCTATGGGAATGGGATGGGAGGAAATGACACACTGCCTATGGGAATGGGATGATGGAAATGACACACTGTCTATGGGAATGGGATGGGAGGAAATGACACACTGCCTATGGGAATGGGATGATGGAAATGACACACTGTCTATGGGAATGGGATGGGAGGAAATGACACACTGCCTATGGGAATGGGATGGGAGGAAATGCCACACTGTCTATGGGAATGGGATGGGAGGAAATGACACACTGTCTATGGGAATGAGATGGGAGGAAATGACACACTGCCTATGGGAATGGCATGGGAGGAAATGACACACTGCCTATGGGAATGGGATGGGAGGAAATGACACACTGTCTATGGGAATGGGATGGGAGGAAATGACACACTGTCTATGGGAATGAGATGGGAAGAAATGACACACTGCCTATGGGAATGGGATGGGAGGAAATGACACACTGTCTATGGGAATGGGATGGGAGGAAATGACACACTGCCTATGGGAATGGGATGGGAGGAAATGACACACTGTCTATGGGAATGGGATGGGAGGAAATGACACACTGCCTATGGGAATGGGATGGAGGGAAATGACACACTGTCTATGGGAATGGGATGATGGAAATGACACACTGTCTATGGGAATGGGATGGAGGAAATGACACACTGTCTATGGGAATGGGATGGGAGGAAATGACACACTGTCTATGGGAATGAGATGGGAGGAAATGACACACTGCCTATGGGAATGGGATGGGGGAAATGCCACATTGCCTATGGGGATGGGATGGGGGAAATGACACACTGTCTATGGGAATGGGATGGGAGGAAATGACACACTGTCTATGGGAATGGGATGATGGAAATGACACACTGTCTATGGGAATGGGATGGAGGGAAATGAAACACTGTCTATGGGAATGGGATGATGGAAATGACACACTGTCTATGGGAATGAGATGGGAGGAAATGACACACTGCCTATGGGAATGAGATGGGAGGAAATGACACACTGCCTATGGGAATGGGATGGGGGAAATGCCACATTGCCTATGGGGATGGGATGGGAGGAAATGACACACTGTCTATGGGAATGGGATGATGGAAATGAAACACTGTCTATGGGAATGGGATGATGGAAATGACACACTGTCTATGGGAATGGGATGGGAGGAAATGACACACTGTCTATGGGAATGGGATGGGAGGAAATGACACACTGTCTATGGGAATGGGATGGGAGGAAATGACACACTGTCTATGGGAATGGGATGGGGGGAAATGACACACTGTCTATGGGAATGGGATGGGAGGAAATGACACACTGTCTATGGGAATGGGATGGGAGGAAATGACACACTGTCTATGGGAAGGGGATGGGAGGAAATGACACACTGTCTATGGGAATGGGATGGGAGGAAATGACACACTGTCTATGGGAATGGGATGGAGGAAATGACACACTGTCTATGGGAATGGGATGGGAGGAAATGACACACTGCCTATGGGAATGGGATGGGGGAAATGCCACACTGCCTATGGGGATGGGATGGGGGAAATGCCACACTGCCTATAGGGATGGGATGGGGGAAATGCCACATTGCCTATGGGGATGGGATGGGGGAAATGCCACACTGCCTATGGGAATGGGATGGGAGGAAATGACACACTGCCTATGGGAATGGGATGGGGGAAATGACACACTGTCTATGGGAATGGGATGGAGGGAAATGACACACTGTCTATGGGAATGAGATGGGAGGAAATGCCACACTGTCTATGGGAATGGGATGGGGGAAATGCCACACTGCCTATGGGAATGGGATGGGAGGAAATGACACACTGCCTATGGGAATGGGATGGGGGAAATGACACACTGCCTATGGGAATGGGATGGGGGAAATGACACACTGCCTATGGGAATGGGATGGGGGAAATGACACACTGCCTATGGGAATGGGATGGGAGGAAATGACACACTGTCTATGGGAATGGGATGGGAGGAAATGACACACTGTCTATGGGAATGGGATGGGAGGAAATGACACACTGCCTATGGGAGTGGGATGGAGGGAAATGACACACTGTCTATGGGAATGGGATGGAGGAAATGACACACTGTCTATGGGAATGGGATGATGGAAATGACACACTGTCTATGGGAATGGGATGGGAGGAAATGACACACTGTCTATGGGAATGGGATGGGAGGAAATGCCACACTGCCTATGGGAATGGGATGGGAGGAAATGCCACACTGTCTATGGGAATGGGATGGGAGGAAATGACACACTGTCTATGGGAATGGGATGGGAGGAAATGACACACTGTCTATGGGAATGAGATGGGAAGAAATGACACACTGCCTATGGGGAATGGGATGGGAGGAAATGACACACTGTCTATGGGAATGGGATGGGAAGAAATGACACACTGCCTATGGGAATGGGATGGGAGGAAATGACACACTGTCTATGGGAATGGGATGGGAGGAAATGACACACTGCCTATGGGAATGGGATGGGGGAAATGCCACACTGTCTATGGGAATGAGATGGGAAGAAATGACACACTGCCTATGGGAATGGGATGGGGGAAATGCCACATTGCCTATGGGGATGGGATGGGAAGAAATGACACACTGTCTATGGGAATGGGATGGGAGGAAATGACACACTGTCTATGGGAATGGGATGGGAAGAAATGACACACTGCCTATGGGAATGGGATGGGAGGAAATGACACACTGCCTATGGGAATGGGATGGGAGGAAATGACACACTGCCTATGGGAATGGGATGGGAGGAAATGACACACTGTCTATGGTAATGGGATGATGGAAATGACACACTGCCTATGGGAATGGGATGGGAGGAAATGACACACTGTCTATGGGAATGGGATGATGGAAATGACACACTGTCTATGGGAATGGGATGGAGGAAATTACACACTGTCTATGGGAATGGGATGGGAGGAGATGACACACTGCCTATGGGAATGGGATGGGGGAAATGCCACATTGCCTATGGGGATGGGATGGAGGAAATGACACACTGCCTATGGGAATGGGATGATGGAAATGACACACTGTCTATGGGAATGGGATGGAGGAAATGACACACTGTCTATGGGAATGGGATGGGAGGAAATGACACACTGTCTATGGGAATGGGATGATGGAAATGACACACTGTCTATGGGAATGGGATGGAGGGAAATGACACACTGTCTATGGGAATGGGATGGAGGGAAATGACACACTGTCTATGGGAATGGGATGGGAGGAAATGACACACTGTCTATGGGAATGAGATGGGAAGAAATGACACACTGCCTATGGGAATGGGATGGGAGGAAATTACACACTGTCTATGGGAATGGGATGGGAGGAAATGACACACTGCCTATGGGAATGGGATGGGATGAAATTACACACTGTCTATGGGAATGGGATGGGAGGAAATGCCACACTGTCTATGGGAATGGAATGGGAGGAAATGACACACTGTCTATGGGAATGGGATGGGAGGAAATGACACACCGCCTATGGGAATGGCATGGGAGGAAATGACACACTGCCTATGGGAATCGGATGGGAGGAAATGCCACACTGCCCATGGGAATGGGATGGGAGGAAATGCCACACTGCCCATGGGAATGGGATGGGATGGAAATGCCACACTGCCTATGGGAATGGGATGGGATGGAAATGCCACACTGCCTATGGGAATGGGATGGGAGGAAATGACACACTGCCTATGGGAATGGGATGGGAGGAAATGCCACACTGCCTATGGGAATGGGATGGAGGGAAATGACACACTGCCTATGGGAATGGGAATGGGATGGAAATGCCACACTGCCCATGGGAATGGGATGGGATGGAAATGCCACACTGCCTATGGGAATGGGATGGGATGGAAATGCCACACTGCCTATGGGAATGGGATGGGAGGAAATGCCACACTGTCTATGGGAATGGGATGGGAGGAAATGACACACTGTCCATGGGAATGGGATGGGAGGAAATGACACACTGTCTATGGGAATGGGATGGGAGGAAATGTCACACTGTCTATGGGAATGGGATGGGAGGAAATGACACACTGCCTATGGGAATGGGATGGGAGGAAATGACACACTGCCTATGGGGATGGGAAGGGAGGAAATGACACACTGTCTATGGGAATGGGATGGGAGGAAATGCCACACTGTCTATGGGAATGGGATGGGAGGAAATGACACACTGCCTATGGGAATGGGAGGGGGAAAGCCACACTGCCTATGGGAATGGGAGGGGGAAAGCCACACTGCCTATGGGAATGGGAGGGGGAAAGCCACACTGCCTATGGGAATGGGATGGGGGAAATGCCGCACTTCCTATGGGAATGAGATTGGGGAAATGCCACACTGCCTATGGGAATGGGATGGGAGGAAATGCCACACTGCCTATGGGGAATGGGATGATGGAAATGTCACACTGCCTATGGAGAATGGGAGGGGGAAATGCCACACTGCCTATGGGAATGGCAGGGGAAATGCCGCACTGCCTATAGGAATGGGAGGGGGGAAAACCACACTGCCTATGGGAGTGGGAGGGGAGAATGTCACACTGCCTATGGGAATGGGAGGGGGGAATGACACACTGCCTATGGGAATGGGATGGAGGAAATGACACACTGCCTATGGGAATGGGATGGGGATGCCACACTGCCTATGGGAATGGGAGTGGGGAATGACACACTGCCTATGGGGAATGGGAGGGGGGAATGCCACACTGCTTGTAACAGGGTGTTTTAGCACATTTGGCTTAGAATATTTTTTCCTCCTTCAAAGCCTAGGTGCACGGGATTCATCATGTAGCGGACTGCAACGAACAGCGCCGCTGCTAATCCCATCACAGCGCCAGGTATGACCTGTCGCTCCCTGGCGCTCTCCAATGCATTTCAATGGAGCAATCTTTAAATAGTCATAATTAATTGATATGACTGATATTGTTTTTTTTTTGTTTTTTTTTTTAACTGTCAAAAATTCTGTGACCACTACGGCAATGTTAGATATTTTTTTTTAAGGTAAAAAAAAAAAAAAAAAAAAATTGTGCAGAATTGATATTACAGGTCTGATATTAATGTATTCATATTACAAAATGTTTTGAAAAACTTGTTTAATTTTTTAATCAAAAAATATGGTTGTTTGGGGGTTAAAAACTACTTTACACACATCGCCGCCAGCGCTCTGGGGTTTAAACATGCATTTCACAGCGCGAGAATTTTTTGAGCGTGATTTGTTAATGAATATGCTGGGAGCCGTTCGCTCTGGCCATTCGCTGTCAGGCGCACCCATACAGCGCGGAACCTGTGAAACAGCGACTCCTAACCCCATATTCAACATTACCGCACACCGACTGAGTCGCTGTCAACAAGCGAACAACGGCCAAGCACAGCGAATACTAGTGGGCGCTGTGAAAATCACGCTACTGGCGCTCATCTGTCGCTACCTGGCGATATTAATGAATCGGCCTCTAAATACATTCCATTCCAGGACAAGTGACAATAAATCCTAAACATGTAACAAATCACTAGTAAAAAGCAATTTCATCTCAAAGTGCAGGCAATGAAAATATCTGGTGCCTCATACAAAAGATTTATTTTTTTATTTCCTAAAAGGAATTTCACCATAAGGAAGCCCTGACCTCATTTATTGCCACTTGTCATGCTGGAATGTGTATTAGGTTTATTCGCTTCTGATATGATTTTTACTTGGAGGTGTGCGCTGATGCTCAGGGTGGGCAGTTTTTTGTGTATTTAGAGTAGTGGCTGTGGTAGCAGCACACTCCCTTTATATTCAGGAATCTATTTGGCGTGGGGCTGTGCATCCTTTAAACCAAACCTTTAGCATCATTTAATAAAAAGCCCAAATCCTTAAAAAACAAATCATCTAGCATTTAAAATGAATATATGTTATGTTTTTTTACAATTTATTCTTTCTCCCACTGGGCAGCAACTCTGTTCAGGACTTTAGGATATGGGCGCATCTTACCTCAGAAGCATCACATATTGAGGAGAGGAGAGGGGGGGTTAAAGCTGTGCTTTGCTCAGACAGAGCAGAGCTGGGGTCAGGAAAAGGACAGTAATCCCAGAATGCAGAGCAGCACAGTCAGAAGACACTGGATTATTTAAGGCTAATAAAATGCAGTAGATGCAGGTCAGGTCATTTTTAGTGTGGGCAATCTGTATGTACAAGGTGTGGAAAATATACAAGATAGGCTCTTATTCAGGGTAAAGGTCCAGATTAATGTGAGCAATCTGTATGTACGGGGGGCATATAAGATAGGCTCTTAATCAGGGTGAAGATCCGGATTAATGTGAGCAATCTGTATGTACAGGGGAGGAAATATACAAGATAGGCTCTTATTCAGGGTGAGGTTCCGGATTAATGTGGGCAATCTGTATGTACAGGGGGGGGAACATACAATATAGGCTCCTATTCAGGGTTAGGGTCCGAATTAATGTGGACAAGCTGTATGTACAGGAGGGAAACATATAAGATAGGATCTTATTCAGGGTGAAGGTCCAGATTAATGTGAGCAATCTGTGTGTACAGGGGGGAAACATACAAGATAGGCTCTTATTCAGGGTGAGGAAATGGATTAATGTGAGCAATCTGTATGTACAGGGGGGGAACATACAAGATAGGCTCGTATTCAGGGTGAGGAAATGGATTAATGTGGGCAATCTGTATGTACAGGGTGTGGGAAACATATAAGATAGACTCTTATTCAGAGTGAAGGTCTGGATTAATGTGGGCAATCTGTATGTACAGGGTGTGGGAAACATACAAGATAGACTCTTATTCAGGGTGAAGTTCGAGATTAATGTGAGCAATCTGTATGTACGGGGGGGGGGGTATAGAATAGGCTCTTAATCAGGGTGAAGGTCCGGATTAATGTGAGCAATCTGTATGCACAGGGTGGGGGGAAATATACAAGATAGGCTCTTATTCAGGGTGAGGTTCCGGATTAATGTGGGCAATCTGTATATACAGGGGGGAAACATGCAATATAGGCTCTTATTCAGGGTGAGGGTCCGAATTAATGTGGACAATCTGTATGTACAGGGGGGAAACATATAAGATAGGCTCTTAATCATGGTGAAGGTCTGGATTAATGTGAGCAATCTGTATGTACAGAGGGGGGGGGGGGAAACATACAAGATAGGCTCTTATTCAGGGTGAAGGTCCGGATTAATGTGGGCAATCTGTATGTACAAGGTGGGGGAAACATATAACATAGGCTCTAATTCACAGTGAAAGTCCGGATTAATGTTGGCAATCTGTATGTACAGGATGGGGGAAACATATAACATAGGCTCTAATTCACGGTGAAGGTCTGGATTAACTGTTTCCATCAGATGCTTTTTATAGTTTTAGATATCCTGTAATTTAGATTCATTACCACTAATTCCTGTTATTCCACATATGCTATGCGCTGTGGTGGTGTGTGTATTCTACTGTGTGTACAGTGAAACAGAAATAATTGACATTTCAATGATCAAGCAAGTGAAATTGTCTTCCCCAGATGAGCTGGCCCAGATATAGAGGTGACAGAGCTAGCAGAGCCATACATTTGGATGCGCTATCTCTGCCTCCTGGTGAGACTATAACTGCACTGCATGTAAGTCGGGGACTGACAGGCCGAAGCCTCCTACTGCAGGGGAAAGTGGCCAGCTCGTCATGCCCCCCGGGAACGCGACACGACGCCTCCGGGTTTTGCGTTCCAGGCCGGCGGAAGTGACATGACGTAGCTGTGCTGCTCTTACACCCTCTGTTTTGGATGGAGTGCACACTCGTGCACATGCGCTCCAGCTGCCTATTGGACAGCATGGGGGCATATAAGAGGGGAGATTTGGACAATGGGCTTCATGCTTACCCTGGTGAAGTGGTCTTGAACCAAGCGACGTATCTGTGCAGTGCGGTTGGCGGCATTCTGGCTCCTATAGACTGGTGATGTAGCTTGAAGGTTGGAAAAAATGGACAACTATCTTTCATGCACCATGTATGGTGCACTGTAAGACAATATGTGTTTAGGTGCGCTTTATGGGTATTGCTGAAATGTGTAAGCGTCACAATGTTAGTATGTGTCAAAAGGTGATTGCCCCAGGGCTACTTGAAATTTTAAAGTCCAGGTGAATAATTGACCTCTGGGTGGTTATTATAAGCTGATTAGTTTGTAGCAGCGAGTGTTATCATTAAACAGCTGACATATCGCAGTCATAGAAATAGGCATGCAAGATATGTAAATCACATTAAAACAAAGGTAGAAGCCAATTATGGTAACTCACCTCCAAGGCCCGGGGGTACGCAACCTGCCCAGAGACCTTGAGGGTTCTCCACTTAGTTTCGGGTTGATTAAACTAATCATTTATTATTAGAGATGAGCGAACAGGTTAGAAATTGACAGTTCATTATGTATCGACCTACCAAGAGGGCTCAAGCAAGTGAAATTGTCTGCCCCAGATGAGCTGGTCCAAATACAGTGGCGACAGAGCTCATAGAGCCATATATTTGGATGCATTTTCTCTCCCTCCTGGTGAAACTATAACAAACAAGATGTGTCATTCTGAAAAGCCTGCCAGCTCCCTGCTGAGATATCCATTGTGTTATATTGTTACAGCCAAGGAGCAATTTATTTTTCATAATTGTTTCTATTGTAATCAGCTGTGATACTTTCTGAAGCAGTCATGAGCCTGTGATGTGTGATGTGTGCATCGCACTGTGTGACATCTATGGCCAACTTCAATATCAGTTCAGGCTATTATGGAGCGCCCTGATACCAGAAATACAGTCACATGTAGAAATATAATCTCCAGCCAACTATACCAAACACACAACATAAAATGAAGTTACAACTATGGCCAAATTCCATCGCAGTTCAGGTTATTATGGAGCGGCCTGATACCAGAAATACAGTCACATGTAGAAATATAATCCCCAGCTAACAATACTAAACACACAACATAAAAGGAAGTTACCTCTATGGCCAACTTCCATAGCATTTCAGATTATTATGGAGCGCCCTGATACCAGAAATTCATGTAGAAATATAGGCCCTTATTTAACAAGGGATAGCGCCAGGTAGCGAATGGTGAGCGAACGGTAATGACGCTCACCGCCACGAGAACGCCGGCTCCCCTCCGCAATCACACATTTATCAAGCCGATCCTGCTTAGCGACTGACAGAGCGCCAGATAGCGAATCATTCATCATTATTCCAGCCTCAGCCCACAGCGCCAGCGAGCGACAGCGACAGGTATGACCTCTCGCTACCTGGCGCTCTCCAATGCATTTCAATGGAGCAATCTTTAAATATTCTTAATTAATTGCTATTAATGTTTTTTTTTTTTTTTTTTTTTTAATGGCAAAAATTCTGTGACCACTTCTGCAATGTTAGATATTTTTTTTAAGGTTAAAAAAAAAAAAAAAAAAATTGTGCAGAATTGATATTACAGGTCTGATATTAATGTATTCATATTACAAAATGTTTTGAAAAACATGTTTTTTTTTTTCCAAAAATATGGTTGTTTGAGGGTTAAAAAACTTTTAACCCATCGCCTCCCGCGCTCTGGGGTTTAAACAAGCATTTCACAGCGTGAGAATTTTTGGAGCGTGATTTGTTAATGAATAGGCTGGGAGCCGTTCGCTATGGCCGTTCGCTCTCATGCGCTCCCATACAGCGCGGAACCTGTCAAACAGCGACTCCTAACCCCGTATTCAACATTACCGCACACCGACTGAGTCGCTGTCAACAACCGAACAACGGCCAAGCACAGCGAATACTAGCGGGCGCTGTGAAAGTAACGCTACTGGCGCTCATCTGTCGCTACCTGGCGCTATTAATGAATCGGCCTCTATTAATCTCCAGCCAACTATACCAAACACACAACATAAAATGAAGTTACAACTATGGCCAACTTCCATCGCAGTTCGGGTTATTATGGAGCGCCCTGATACCAGAAATACAGTCACATGTAGAAATATAATCTCCAGCTAACTATACTAAACACAAACAAATTAAATATACTGAATAACAATTAAAGGAGAAGGGGGAATGATCCGTTTTGAAAAAAACATATACTCATCTCACATCTCACCTTACCAGAGATAGATTTAAGTCTAGATGTACCTGTTGTGTTTTATAATTTACAGATTTTTGCCAATGCTGATAACTTATATCGTCAGAGCCACCGGTCAGCGCTCTGGGTGTGCAGTATCGTTGCTCTTATAAATGAGCTATACAAAACCACAAAGGAAATGGATTGTACTGGAGATATTATCTTGGGATTAATTATTTTATACTAGGAAATTATGCCTATTTTGGTTATTAAGAAAAAAAAACACAATACACACTTACAAATTTATTAGAACAAATATCAAACAATAAAGGAGATCTTATACTTGTTTTGGAAGGAGCGCCACCAAGAAAAATTACAAGTAGGGCTGCATGCTCCAGCATTCAATAATTTGTATAAGGTCCTTTACATTATCTTATTGTTACACAAAAAGCCTTATCATTAGGGATGAGCGAATCGGTTCTAACAAACCTGAATTCGCACCGAATTTCAGGAAAAATTCGATTCAGCACGAACCCGAAATGTTGGTGGTTCGTGCTGACCGAATTTTCCCTGAAATTAAAAAAAAAAAATGCCGGCATGGTGGGAGCGGGGAGGCCGGCTGCGCTGTCAGCGGGCGACGGAAGCCGGCTTCTGCCGCCCGCTGACAGCGCAGCCGGCCTCACCGCTCCCACCATGCCGGCATGTAGCAAACACTTACCTACATGCCGGCAGAGATGAGCGATTCTTTAAAGTTCGATTCGGACGAACCCAAATTTCTTGGAGAAATTCGGAGAAATCGCCCGAATCGAATTTTTAAGAAGTTCGCTCATCTCTACTTATCATCCTTAAACTAGTAATACTTAGCTTCTTCGGCCTTCTGTTAGAACCTGCTTTATAGCGGCCCCCACCTAAAAAAAAAAATTAAATATGGGCCTTTACATAACCAATTTGTTTGATTTCACATCCATGTATCATTATGAGTCATAGTACAGCTAATTGTTTCGCATGTTATATTTTAGATGGTAGATTTACATGTTTAGATTTAGAGGTAGATTTTCTATTTGTCCCTTCCCTCCCCTGGCAGCTTGCTCCCCCCTATAAATATCACACTATGCGTTCTGCTCCCAGCACAGTGTCGGGTGGGCTGGCGGCACATGTGTGCACTGCACGCGAGTCGGGGACTGACGGACCAACGCCTCCTACTGCAGGTGAGAGCGTTCAGCTTGTCATACCCCTGGGGCACGCGACATCACGCCTCTTGGTTTTGTGTGGTAGTGACGTGGCTGTGCTGCCCTTACACCCTCAGTTTTGGGCACATGCGCTCCCACCGCCTATTGGACAGCATAATTTCTGGGGCCCATAAGAGGAGAGATTTGAACAATGGGCTACATGCTTACCCTGGTGAAGTGATCCTGAACCATGCAGCACATGCGGTTGGCGCCATTCTGGCTCCTATAGACTGGTGATGTAGCTTGATCATTTATTATTTGAGATCAGCGAATTGGTTCATCAGAACCCAAGTTGTTTCCGAATTTCAGGAAAAATTTGATTCGGCACGAAACTGAATTTTTAGGGGGTTGTGCTGACCGAAATTTCCCTGTAGGTCACTGACACCCCGGGCGGTGGGTAAAAAAAAAAGACACATTCAGCACGTGGCGGAAGCTGACTGGCACAGCTGACAGTGCAGCTGCCCTCCCCCACTCCCACCGTGCTGTGTGCACTGCGCATTCCACTAGAGATGAGCGAGTTTGGAACTTGAATGAGTTTGGAACTTGAATGAGTTTGGAACTTGAATGAGTTTGGAACTTGAATGAGATTGGAACTTGAATGAGTTTGGAACTTGAATGAGTTTGGAACTTGAATGAGATTGGAACTTGAATGAGTTTGGAACTTGAATGAGTTTGGAACTTGAATGAGTTTGGAACTTGAATGAGATTGGAACTTGAATGAGATGGGAACTTGAATGAGTTTGGAACTTGAATGAGATTGGAACTTGAATGAGATGGGAACTTGAATGAGTTTGGAACTTGAATGAGTTTGGAACTTGAATGAGTTTGGAACTTGAATGAGATTGGAACTTGAATGAGTTTGGAACTTGAATGAGTTTGGAACTTGAATGAGTTTGGAACTTGAATGAGATTGGAACTTGAATGAGATGGGAACTTGAATGAGTTTGGAACTTGAATGAGATTGGAACTTGAATGAGATGGGAACTTGAATGAGTTTGGAACTTGAATGAGTTTGGAACTTGAATGAGTTTGGAACTTGAATGAGATTGGAACTTGAATGAGTTTGGAACTTGAATGAGATTGGAACTTGAATGAGATTGGAACTTGAATGAGTTTGGAACTTGAATGAGATTGGAACTTGAATGAGATTGGAACTTGAATGAGTTTGGAACTTGAATGAGTTTGGAACTTGAATGAGTTTGGAACTTGAATGAGATTGGAACTTGAATGAGTTTGGAACTTGAATGAGTTTGGAACTTGAATGAGATTGGAACTTGAATGAGATTGGAACTTGAATGAGTTTGGAACTTGAATGAGATTGGAACTTGAATGAGATTGGAACTTGAATGAGTTTGGAACTTGAATGAGTTTGGAACTTGAATGAGTTTGGAACTTGAATGAGATTGGAACTTGAATGAGATTGGAACTTGAATGAGTTTGGAACTTGAATGAGATTGGAACTTGAATGAGTTTGGAACTTGAATTAGTTGGGAACTTGAATGAGATTGGAACTTGAATGAGTTTGGAACTTGAATGAGATTGGAACTTGAATGAGATTGGAACTTGAATGAGTTTGGAACTTGAATGAGTTTGGAACTTGAATGAGATTGGAACTTGAATGAGATTGGAACTTGAATGAGTTTGGAACTTGAATGAGTTTGGAACTTGAATGAGTTTGGAACTTGAATGAGATTGGAACTTGAATGAGATTGGAACTTGAATGAGTTTGGAACTTGAATGAGATTGGAACTTGAATGAGTTTGGAACTTGAATTAGTTGGGAACTTGAATGAGATTGGAACTTGAATGAGTTTGGAACTTGAATGAGATTGGAACTTGAATGAGATTGGAACTTGAATGAGATTGGAACTTGAATGAGATTGGAACTTGAATGAGATTGGAACTTGAATGAGATTGGAACTTGAATGAGTTTGGAACTTGAATGAGTTTGGAACTTGAATGAGATTGGAACTTGAATGAGATTGGAACTTGAATGAGATTGTAACTTGAATGAGTTTGGAACTTGAATGAGATTGGAACTTGAATGAGTTTGGAACTTGAATGAGATTGGAACTTGAATGAGATTGGAACTTGAATGAGTTTGGAACTTGAATGAGATTGGAACTTGAATGAGTTTGGAACTTGAATGAGTTTGGGTCTTGGGGTGCATCAAATCCAGATTGCTTTCACATGCTTGACCCAACTGTCCTTGGACTAAAGAGAGAGAGGAAAAACCTCAGGGACCTTGATTCCAAAAGAGGCTGGAAAATGTGCAAATCTGATGTAACTGACCATATAGTCAAAGGAACAAAGAGATTTTTTCCAAAACAAATTAACAAAGGAGCAAAGCTGCTTTATTATTAAATCTCACCTTCTGTATTATTTAATGAAAAGCCCCAAAATTATTGTCCAGCATCTAAAATTAATATATTTTAAGTTTTTAGTCACTTTCTTATTATTCTTTGCCCCGCTGGGCTGCAACTCTGTTCAGAGCTCTAGGGGGGAAAACATACAAGACTCTTATTCAGGGTGAGGGTCTGGATTAATGTGGGCAATCTGTATGTACAGGGGGGAAACATACAAGATAGGCTTTTATTCAGGGTGAGGGTCTGGATTAATGTGGGCAATCTGTATGTACAGGGGGGAAACATGTAAGATAGGCTCTTAGTCAGGGTGAGGAAATGGATTAATGTGGGCAATCTGTATGTACAGGGTGCGGGAAACATACAAGATAGACTCTTATTCAGGGTGAAGGCCCGGATTAATGTGAGCAATCTGTATGTACGGGGGAAACATATAAGATAGGCTCTTATTCAGGGTGAGGGTCTGGATTAATGTGAGCAATCTGTATGTACAGGGGGGAAACATACAAGATAGGCTCTTATTCAGGGTGAAGGTCTGGATTAATGTGGGCAATCTGTATGTACAGGGTGGAAACATATAAGATAGGCTCTTGGTTGTGTGAATGGAATTCAAAATTCTAACCTAAAATCATACAAATTTGTTCTGTTCCAATAAGCAGAGACGAGCTTCCGATCTGGAGCAGGGTAGAATTGGACTTATTTCCGGTTTGGTTTGGCCCAGCTAGAACTGCTATCCAGTCAAGTCAAGATGTCCGGCCTTTAGTTTTTTAGTTAAAAAATAGAATATAAATATGGTTCAGGATTGAATAAGGCTCAAGAGGGAAGTGTTTTTAAGAAGAAACTTAATGATAGAACAAGGGAGCACAACCTGAAGCTAGTCGGGGGGAAGATCAGGAGCAATGTTAGAAAATATTATGTTACAGAAAGAGTAGTAGATGCTTGGAACAAACTTCCAGCAGAGGTAGTTGAAAAATCAACAGTCACTGAATTTAAACATGCCTGGGATAAGCACACATCTATCATAAGATAAAGAGAACATACAGTATATACATAAGGGCAGACTAGATGGACTGTATGGTCTCCTTCTGCCGTCAACTTTCTATGTTTCTATGTAAATAAAAATAGGAGCTGTGAATCCAGACCCTGAAGGACCAAGACACCACCCGAGCAATTAACCAGCTCTTAAACTCGACCAAAATCTTGGCACAGTTGGAAAATAAAGGTAGCGGCCATTTTGGAGCTTCCTCTCCCAGCATCTCAGCCTTGCTGCTGCCTGGATTCAACTGACATAACTGACAACGCATAGTAACAGGAAGCCCTGCAGAACTTCCTGTTTGCGGGTGGCCTGCAAATGCATTATCCGCCATCTTGTTTTTTAAAATTCACCTCAGCAGGATTTGGAAAAAGGTAAATTAATTTTTATGTGCAGCAATCTAAATTGCCCCGGGGAGGGATGCATATGAGCACTGTTTGCTGTGTTGGTCTGGTTTAAGTCATTTTTGACTGTTGGTCCACTTTAGAAACATAGAAACATAGAAGGGTGACAGCAGAAGGAGACCATACGGTCCATCTAGTCTGCCCTTATGTGTATACTGTATGTACTCTGTATCTTATGTGTATATACTGTATGTTCTCTGTATCTTATGTATATACTGTATGTTCTCTGTATCTTATGTGTATACTGTATGTACTCTATATCTTATGTATATACTGTATGTTCTCTGTATCTTATGTGTATACTGTATGTTCTCTGTATCTTATGTATATACTGTATGTTCTCTGTATCTTATGTGTATACTGTATGTTCTCTGTATCTTATGTATATACTGTATGTTCTCTGTATCTTATGTGTATACTGTATGTTCTCTGTATCTTATGTATATACTGTATGCTCTCTGTATCTTATGTATATACTGTATGTTCTCTGTATCTTCTGTATATACTGTATGTTCTCTTTATCTTATGTGTATACTGTATGTTCTCTGTATCTTATGTATATACTGTATGTTCTCTGTATCTTATGTGTATACTGTATGTACTCTATATCTTATGTATATACTGTATGTTCTCTGTATCTTATGTGTATACTGTATGTTCTCTATATCTTATGTATATACTGTATGCTCTCTGTATCTTATGTATATACTGTATGTACTCTATATCTTATGTATATACTGTATGTTCTCTGTATCTTATGTGTATACTGTATGTTCTCTGTATCTTATGTATATACTGTATGTTCTCTGTATCTTATGTGTATACTGTATGTACTCTATATCTTATGTATATACTGTATGTTCTCTGTATCTTATGTGTATACTGTATGTTCTCTGTATCTTATGTATATACTGTATGTTCTCTGTATCTTATGTGTATACTGTATGTTCTCTGTATCTTATGTATATACTGTATGTTCTCTGTATCTTATGTGTATACTGTATGTGCTCTGTATCTTATGTATATACTGTATGTTCTCTGTATCTTATGTATATACTGTATGTTCTCTGTATCTTAAGTATATACTGTATGTTCTCTGTATCTTATGTATATACTGTATGTTCTCTGTATCATATGTATATACTGTATGTTCTCTGTATCTTATGTGTATACTGTATGTACTCTGTATCTTATGTGTATACTGTATGTGCTCTGTATCATATGTATATACTGTATGTTCTCTGTATCTTATGTATATACTGTATGTACTCTGTATCTTATGTGTATACTGTATGTTCTCTGTATCTTATGTGTATACTGTATGTGCTCTGTATCATATGTATATACTGTATGTTCTCTGTATCTTATGTATATACTGTATGTTCTCTGTATCTTATGTGTATACTGTATGTGCTCTGTATCTTATGTATATACTGTATGTTCTCTGTATCTTATGTGTATACTGTATGTACTCTATATCTTATGTATATACTGTATGTTCTCTGTATCTTATGTGTATACTGTATGTTCTCTGTATCTTATGTATATACTGTATGTTCTCTGTATCTTATGTGTATACTGTCCCCTCGATTCAAAGAGCAAAAGTTAATTGATTTCGTATCGAGAATCGTAAGTTTGGGTGGGTGTTTGTCATTTTTTCTTGTTTTTTTGGCCATTTCGTATTCGCACGATCGTTCGCGCATAGACGTATATGAACATACGCATTTCGTACGAGAATCGTATAATTTGCGTTAGTTCGTGTGTTTTTCCCGTCCAAATCGTATTATTTGCGTCCGATCCTATTTTTTACGTCCTTCACATGGGCTTGCGCCCAATTCAGAGAGGTGATTGCTAATTGTTTTGAAGCCCATTAAAGAGCTGCTTTACGAAATGTTTGCCGGCAGCTATTTGGCCTCGGGAGTAGGATGGAGCGGAGCGAGTTTGTGGCACATCAAGGGCTTATGCTTTTTGGCATTGAGTTGATCGAGATGTCTGAGAGCAGATTGCCCCTGCGTCGTCGCATGAACATCGATAGCATGAATGATGTTGAGCTGTTCGAGCTGACCAGGCTTAATCGCGCTTCCCTCCATAAATTATATAGTGAGCTGCGGCCATGGTTAGCCCGCACCACAAGGAAGGGGCATGCAATTTCAGGTATGACCAAGATGCTTGGCTGCCTGCAATTTTTGGCGAACGGCTCGTTCCAGAGGCTGGGTGCCCTCTCTGTGGGGATGTCACAGCCTACGCTGAGCCGCGCACTGTCTAAATTTTTGGAAGGCATGGCTGCCATAACTCAAAAATATATTTTTTTTCCAGATGATATGGCAGCCAGAAACGCCATTAAGCTTGGTTTTTATAATGTGGCCGACATGCCCAACGTTATTGGTGCAATTGACTGCACACATGTGGCACTCGTACCTAGGGCAGCCGACGAGTATATATATAGGTATTGAGATTGGTTATTATGTTGCCCAACGTGTCATGTAACCTGTTTTCCTTTGCGGCAGCATATTTGTTTCTCCCTCATTTGTGTAGCTGCTTTATCTCGGCTTTTCATTAGTCTTTCCCAATAGAGTGCAGACATGTTTTGTGGTTAATTTATTAGTTTGGGTCAAATATCAATTACCCTTTTTGTATGTTTTTTCCTTAAGGAATCGTAAAATGGGACACTCATTTAATGTCCAGGCCGTGGTTGGTCCGGATATGCGGTTTATGAGTGTCCTTGCCGGCTACCCCGGATCGTCCCACGACTCCTATATCCTCCGGCGATCTGGGTTGTTTCGGAGATTTGAGGCAGGTGAATTTTCGGGGGCATGGCTGCTTGGTAAGTGTGTCCTATTTGTGTGTTATTAAATGTGGCATTAATCTTGTATTTGTTGATATGTTTGTTTTGGAAAACTTTACAGAAGCGTCCAACTGCCTTTTTCTTGGCTCATATATTAGGAACTTACCCAAAAAATCCTTGTCTCGCTTTGCCCTTCAGAATGTTTTCCCTTTAGTTAGGATGTCTGTAAGTTCCTTGTGCCTAAATATATTGGTTTGGAGTTTATACCCAAGGATCTTTGACCTTTGGCTCCTTTTGTACTATTGGTCTTTAAATGTCCAAGTGGACTTAAACTGCATACATTGTAGTTTCCTGTGAAATGTGGATAGGGATCTTTGACATTTGGCTCCTTTGGTACTATTGGTCTTTAAATGTCAAAGTGGACTTAAACTGCATACATTGTAGTTTCCAGTGAAATGTGGATAGGGATCTTTGACATTTGGCTCCTTTTGTACTATTGGTCGTTAAATGTCAAAGTGGACTTAAACTGCATACATTGTAGTTTCCAGAGAAATGTGGATAGGCCCTCAGCAGCATCCTAATTGTAACATGTCTGAAAACTACAAATATATGTAAAATACAAATACCCTTGGCCGTGCATATGTTTGTTAATTAATTGGTATATAGAAGTGTCATTTTTATTTAGGTTATACCTTAGTGCAATTTTTGGGGGCCCTAATGTGCCGGTTTTTTTTTTGGGAACACTTTACCTTACATCATTATGATATCTGTGAAATTTTTGGTGTTGGTTGTGTTGCCTTTTTAATTTTGATTACATTTAATTCTCTGTTTAAGGTGATTCCGGGTACCCACTTCTACCCTGGCTCATGACGCCTGTGCTGCGGCCCCAGGATGCCTCTCAGGAAGCGTATAACCGTGCGCATCGCAAGACCCGGGCTGTTGTGGAGAGGGCCTTTGGTCTGCTGAAGACACGTTTTCGTTGCCTTGACCAAACTGGGGGGGCCCTGCAATATGATCCCAAGAAAGTGATTGACATTATAATGGCATGTGCTGTTTTGCACAATTTTGCCATCATGGAACGTGTCCCACGTTATGTGGACAGCCTGCCCTCTTCAGCCGTCGAGGATGAAGTCGAGAATTTTGAGGGGCCCCCCAGTGAGTCTGGCCAATCTGTTAGAGCCAACCTGATCAGCCAGCATTTTACTTAACTTTTTTCCCTGTCTCACCATTCTGTATGTCTGTGTTATCCTTTTTGTTACATATGTTGTTTTGCCGTAATGTGGCATTACCTCTAAGTAAAACATTTAGACCTTAATTGTTGCCTAATGTATTTCATGTAGTTTCCTTAGCTTTAGCTTTGCATTGTTACACCTCTTCAAACCCAAATTATCTGGTTTAGCCCAAGCTGTTAAAAATGTCTTCCCACTAAAAACGCCACAAGTATTGTAAGTGAATTTTTTGTTTTACTTTGAAAATGAAAAATTATAGTGGTTAACAGAAATCAGTCCACATACATCTGTGGTAACAAATGGATAACATTAAAAAAAAACATCGAGCACATCTACACCTGGAAGTGAGTGGCACAACCAAACAAGGACACCCAGTCCAAAGGCCAGCCTAGTCCAGTCATTAATATTGCCTGTGCCCAGGGATATTTGGGCATGGCCATAATGTCACACAAACATGTCTGCAAACAGGAGGAGCACCAACCAAATACATAGGTAAAGCCATAAGTGGCCAGATAAACTCCACATAGACCTATGGCATTGGCTAGTGGCCTTAAGCATTACTCTAAGGAGCTATATGGGAGCAAATACAAAACACAACCTGCCAGAGCAACACAAAATGGATTGTTTGAAACCTCAAAGGACAAGTAAATACAGTGGGGGTTAAGAGAAAAGATGTCCCACACACCCATGGCTTAATAGGGTGGCTGCCCATAATACCCAGGTGGAGGTCCAGGTGGAGGTCCATGGGAATGGGACCTAGCCTGGGCCATGGCAGCATTGTGAATTTGAAACTGCTCCACAATGTTTCTCTGCATATTGGTCATCTCAGCCATGGCTGACTGGATGCCATTACTTGCATTGGCCACGTTGCTGTTGAGGGTACGCAACTCCGCGAGGATGCCCTGTAGACTGCTATGGATGTTGACCATGTCGGCATGCCTTTGCTCACGCTCTGTAACGAGCTGGGCGTCATAAGAGTCCCTTTGTTGGGTCCATAATTGAAGCAGGGCACTCTGCCTCCCCTGGGAAATTGTGGGGCGGCGTAATGGCGTCCGCCGCACAATTACCCTGGCTCTTGGGCGTGCCCTGCCGCGTGGTGTCGTACCCTCAACAGCAACCGGCCTGCTTTGCAAATCCTCAGCAGCAGAGTGAACACTGGGGACTGTAGTGTCAGTCTCCCCATGTGCAAGCACAATGGATGGAGATTCACTCTGCTGCTGAGGATTGGCCAGAGAAACATTATGGAGCAGTTCCAAATTGGGACCCAGGGGGAGTTCATCCGACGTGCCCTGTACGGAGACATCATCATCTTCCTCCATGTCCTGGATCTCTTCCATGAGTGTGCGGGTCTGTAGGGACATATCAAAAAAAAAAGGCTAAGTTTGCGTCCAAATTTTGGATTTCAACAGTTTAACACATTCTTAAGCACTTGTTAGTATTTATGCTACTAAATTAACTTACCGAAAATCTCTGATCTGGGCTCCTATGCTGTACGGACCTGGTAGGCATAACCAAACTGGGGGGTGAGTTTACCCTTGCTGAGGGATCATGCTGGGCTGAAGAAGAGAAAAACAAACCACGTAAACACACACACATAACCTTTTTTAGGATAGGTAATCAAATATAGCTCTATTTGTAATATTATTCAACTCTAGAGCAATGGTGACCTTTGTTCAAACACATGCAAGTTTACATAGGTGCAATGGCTCTGAAAAACTGCTAAGTGACCTCAGTTCTAAGTCATGAAGTGTACCCAGTCAGCATACAACTTTCAAGGCACATTTTTGGATTTAGCCTACCATTCGCTAGGTCCGGGGTACTCAAACAATTGTTTGAAACGCCCATTTAAAGGTATGTGGTGAGAGGTGAATGTCTGGCCATGGTGCTGACGCAGGGGGTGTCTAGTTAAAAATAAAGACACTGGTGGAGGGGCTGGAGATTTCAAAGTGCCAACTAATAAAGGCTGCTTGCCCTTGCTGGGCTGGATGGGCCAGAGCTGAGGGGACAGGGATTGGATGGCTAAAGGGGGGAGTTAACGTATTGATGGTGATGGGATGGATGGAGCCAATCTGTTACAAATGTATGGGGCTTATGTGGGGGGGGTGCATGGGGGGACTGTGGCAGATGGGCCAGAGCAGGGGCAGCGGGACACGATTGTGGCCAGAGAAATTTTAAATAAGTTACTGTGTACCTTGCAATGCCACTTCCTGTGCAGTACTTCATATTGCAATGCTATGTTTCAGGGAGCCATGACATTGGGCAGGAGACCAACCACTACATGGCCGATCAAGGGGGCAGCTCTGAGCACGTCAACACAGAAGTAACTGAGTGCAGGGCTGTCTGGGCAGGGGTCCTTGAATGTGGTGCCAAGGTCCGCATTGGGACCCCGGGCCGCCAGTTGAGTCTCGCTGCTCTAGGTCAGATATGTTTGTGGGTGGCTAATTAAATTGTTAACTCAAACACAACTCACACAACCAAAAGGCAACCCATACATAATGATGTGTGTTTTGTGATTGATTCCAAATATCTCACTTATCTTGCGATACTTCATGACTTTAACAATCCAATTGGACATTTGAACTTTGCCATAATGGCTGTGGGCCTAAATGTGTGATTCCCAGGGACAAAAAGAGGACACAAACAGCCACAGTAGTGCGAGGCCAAGCAAGGCAAACCATAGGGGCATCCCGTTAGCTTGTTACTAGTGAACTGTAGATTATTTAGCAAACAGCCAAACATGCAGATTTAAGAGTACTCACCGTGGGTACGGGTCGGTGAGTCTGTGTCCCTTAGACCAGCATGTCCACCGACCGCGACCGGATGGAGAAGTCCAAGCACAATCTCCTCAGCAGGGGTAAACTCCAATTTAGATGGAAAGCCACCGCCAGTTTTCAGGCTGAAAAGAGAAAATCGTTTGGTACTCAGAAAAGGTGCATACAGTACATCCAAAACATTAGATTTTGCGTAAACATTTAGTTACCTGTAATTATGCCTTTTAATTTCTTTTTGCCGTACAGCATACTTCAGATCAGAGATTTTCTTCTGAATTTGGGACACATCTTTCCTCTCTTCCCCCGCTGCATTTACTTGTCGGAGGATGGTTTCAAACAATTCCATCTTGCGCTGCTTGGTGGTGTGTTTGGATTTGCTCCCATATAGCTCGTCATAGTATAATGTAAGGCCACTAGCCAATGCCATATTTTGGTCATGGGAGAATCTCCCACTCAACTGGCCGCGGCGCAATGTGCGGCCAGATGGTTGGCTTGGCTGCTCCTCCATGTGTGCAGACACATCTGGTGACATTATGGCCTGGGGCTGGGTAGGGGAATGGCCGGATTGGTGGCTTCCCAATGACTGGACTGGACTGGCCAAGGGACTGGGTGTTCTTGCGTGGCTGGCCACCGAACTTCCAGGTGTAGATGTGGTCATGGGGGCAATTCGGGGCCCTCTTGGGGGGCTAGGTTCCCGGCTGGTGCCAGGTCGGGGGCTCTGTTCCCGGCTGGTGCCAGGTCGGGGGCTTCTGGCCCTGGATTGGGTTCGTCGGGCCCTGTAGGGGCTTCTGGCCCTGGATTGGGTTCTTCTGGGCCTGGAGGGGCTTCTGGCCCTGGATTGGGTTCTTCTGGGCCTGTAGGGGCTTCTGGCCCTGGATTGGGTTCTTCTGGGCCTGTAGGGGCTTCTGGCCCTGGATTGGGTTCTTCTGGCCCTGTAGGGGCTTCTGGCCCTGGATTGTGTTCGGCGGGCCCTGTCGGGGCTTCTGGCCCTGGTTTGCGATCTGCGGGCCCTGTAGGGGCTTCTTGCCCTGGATTGTGTTCGGCTGGCCCTGTCGGGGCTTCTGGCCCTGGATTGGGTTCGGCGGGCCCTGTAGGGGCTTCTGGCCCTGGATTGTGTTCGGCGGGCCCTGTCGGGGCTTCTGGCCCTGGATTGGGTTCGGCGGGCCCTGTAGGGGCTTCTGGCCCTGGATTGTGTTCGGCGGGCCCTGTCGGGGCTTCTGGCCCTGGTTTGGGATCTGCGGCCTCTGGATGGGCTTCTGGCCCTGGATTGGGTTCTTCTGGGCCTGTAGGGGCTTCTGGCCCTGGTTTGGGATCTGCGGCCTCTGGATGGGCTTCTGGCCCTGGATTGGGTTCGGCGGGCCCTGTAGGGGCTTCTGGCCCTGGTTTGGGATCTGCGGCCTCTGGCTGTGCTTCGGGGCCTGGATGGGGTTCGGGCCCTGGATGGGGTTCGGGCCCTGGCTGGGCTTCGTGCCCTGGATTGGGTTCTTCGGCCTCTGGCTGTGCTTCGGGGCCTGGATGGGGTTCGGGCCCTGCTGCGGGGCATGGGTTTCCGAACTGCCCTACTTGAAGGCATGGCCGGTGTGGGCTCACTGGTGCTGCCTGTTCTGGGGGCAGAGGTGGTGGGTGCTGCAGTTGCCAGCTTTTTGGCTGCAGGAGGGGCACGGGGCTTGGGGCCCCTTTTTTTGGTACCTGAGGGTCCAGGGTCCCTTGGTGGGGCCGAGGTGGGAGTCTTGGCTCTCAGTTTTCGGCCAGCTTGCTGGGACCTTGTGGTGGGGCCCTCCGCGGTCTTGCTTGCCTGGGGTCGCTTGCTCATCGCCTTTTTTGGTGCCATCGTACACAAATGCTCAAAGAGAATGAGCTTTGGGTGCAGGGACCTTTAAATAATGAGCCCAGCGTGTGACGCCTATGCGCACGACTACGCGCTCATACGAACGTACGTTCGAGCGGAACCAGGAAACCGCTGGGGTTTCACTTATCTGCTGCCTGGAAGAAGCCTAAAGATGGCGCCCACTATCTTCACCCGTCAATAGGAAGAGATCCTCATGCTGGTAAGTGGCTGCCTGTGCATTTTAATAGAATAGTCAATGATGGCCTAAATGTAAATGATGCGTTTGGAACTAGTTTGGGGTCTCTTAATGTTTAATCACTGGCTCCTCACACTTCATCCTCAAGGGCCGAGCCTGGCCACGTTTTCAACTGTCTATGCTGATGTCCTAATTCGGCCAATTGCTCCGGCTTAGCAACAGTTAATTAACCTGTGGAGTAGCGGGGCGAGCTGGCAAACCTGGCCTGTCTCGGACCTTGATGCGGATGTTTGAGGAACACTGTTTTCCTAAGCCATAAAAACACAACGGGAAGCCACACACGTGGTCCAAAAGCCTAAGCATTAGGCTACATCTTGGATGTTTAAACCATCCTAACATGCCATAGATGCAGGTGGCCTGATTCTTGATGTTGGCTATTATCTGTATGTACATGGTGTGTGATACATATAACATAAGACCAGACTGTCAATCACAGTCAACGTCCTCTTTAAGGCACTCCCCAAAAATGGCGGCCACTCGAAATGTGTGTGTTAATGACATTAAATTCTCAACTTGTGATGCAACACATATGGGTCTGTGTGTAAAAGTAAAAGCTCTGTGTCCATTATGTTTTTCAGATCATGCTTCAGCGCCGGTATGACTTCGCGCCCAATGTGTGCGAGAAAAGGGACATCGCCCGGGAGATCATCGCCGAGATCCACCGTGTGACCAGCACCACCTTCACTCACACCCAGATAATGCAGCATTGGTCGGACCTGAAACGTCTGCACATGCCCCGGGTGCGGAGGTATTTTGGGATCCATTTCCCAAGTAAGTACAAAGCAATTGCATGGTATATGTTCCAAATGTCTAAGTTATGCCTTTATTTATAATGACTTTTCTTTGGTAGTGTTGGAAATGGATTTCAGAATTCGCCGCACCCGGAGACGTACAGGCCGACCAGTGCTGCATGACTCTGCATCTGTGAGTGAAGGTGGTGGATCTCCCGGGCGACGGACCTACCCCTCCTCTGTGGCCTCCTCAGACCAGCCCCTGGACCTTACCACAGAGGAGGGGCCAAGGCGCGTGGGCGTGGAGTCATACCTGGCCACGCATGGGGAAGGCTCTGGTATGTCACTCTTCATGTATAGGCACAAAGATATACATGGCAGGCCAAAAACTAAGTTATCCTTTATTATGTATTTGTAGAAGCTTCAGGAGCGGGTGAGATAGTGGAGGAGGAGGCAGCAGAGATGCTTGAAGTCGATCCTGGCGAAGGTGAGTGATGTCAGCCAGACTGGGAGCCAGATATGTTGGGAATAGTGACTCTCTACAAGTACTAACCAAATGTCACATGTTTCTCCAGGGACTTCTTCACAGCATAGCCAGGACCAAGGGCAGCCTGTTGGCCCCAACCAGCCATCTGTCGGCCACCAACTCCGTAAGTCTCCATGCCATTATTCATATTAATGTTTGGTTAGCTAATAACACACACATAACTAAAGGCGTAGCCAATGTGTAGTTCACACTTTAATGTGGGCACTTCGTTAGCTTAAAGAGGACCCTAACTAGTATTAAGAACCAAAGACTTAGCCATCACACTGTACCTACAGATTAGAAACATGGAAAAACACCCTTCAGCCATCTAATGCATGTTATTAGACAGAACAAAACCAATATTGGGGAATATGGAATGCACAATATTTACAGGCAGCATGGGATACAGATTGAAAAAAGGAAGGTGCTGCCATGCATTGTGTGAGTGATGACCTTTCCCTCAACCCAGCTATGCTCTGGATTCCCAACGCACCACTGTAACCTACTCCCCTGTACTTTATCCAACTCTCCACTCCTCATTAAGTGTTATGCTTCAGAGTCCAGATGGCGGCGCTGTAATCCCCAAAAAACCCAAAATAACTTTGAGGTGGTGCAGAATCATTTGTGAATAGTTTTTGGTTTTCATTAAATAATGTGGAAGGTCCGGTTTAAGGAGTTTAAACACTTACCTGTGGGAAATGCATTAACTGTATCCCTTTGAAGAAGGACATATGTCATGCATTTACATGTATTTGATTAACCCTAAATCTATTTCCAGCATACAAACCGGTCTGGGACTCCTATTTATGTTTCTTTCTCTATTGGTTACAGGGATGATCCCCCAAACCTTGGCGGGAAAAAAAAAAAGAATTAAGGAGTTGGTGGCCGAGCTGCTGGCCATACAGGCGACGTTGGGGCCAACAGATGAAGAAGACGAGGAGGATTAGTGCCCTTGGTCCTGGCTCCTTTCTTCAAGTTGTTTTTAAATTTTTCCAAATTTTAAAACTTGTTTTATTGTTTTGGTTAAAAACCAAAAAAGTTGTTTTTAAAAAACAAAAAAAAAAAAAAAAAAAAAAATGTGTTTTCCTGTTAAAAAAATACAAAATATTTTTATGTGTTTTTACTTGACAAAAAAAAAAAAAAAGTTTTTACAATTATTCAAAAAAAAAATAAGAAAATATTTAAAATAAATTATATTTTAAGCCTTCCGAAATGTGTCTTTTCTAATATGCACACACCCAAAAAATTACACAAACCAGAAACAACACACTTAGAAACATATAGACATATGTAAATTATGTGATATTCTTACGTTTTATGGACCGAGAAATGAAGTGGGATGCAGCCGCTACGGGGTTTAGGTAAGTTTGAGGGACCGAGAAATGAAGTTGGATGCAGCCGCTAAGGGGTTTAGGTAAGTTTGAGGGACCGAGAAATGAAGTGGGATGCAGCCGCTACGGGGTTTAGGTAAGTTTGAGGGACCGAGAAATGAAGTGGGATGCAGCCGCTACGGGGTTTAGGTAAGTTTGAGGGACCGAGAAATGAAGTTGGATGCAAGCGCTAAGGGGTTTAGGTAAGTTTGAGGGACCGAGAAATGAAGTGGGATGCAGCCGCTACGGGGTTTAGGTAAGTTTGAGGGACCGAGAAATGAAGTTGGATGCAGCCGCTAAGGGGTTTAGGTAAGTTTGAGGGACCGAGAAATGAAGTGGGATGCAGCCGCTAAGGGGTTTAGGTAAGTTTGAGGGACCGATAAATGAAGTGGGATGCAGCCGCTAAGGGGTTTAGGTAAGTTTGAGGGACCGAGAAATGAAGTTGGATGCAGCCGCTAAGGGGTTTAGGTAAGTTTGAGGGACCGATAAATGAAGTGGGATGCAGCCGCTAAGGGGTTTAGGTAAGTTTGAGGGACCGATAAATGAAGTGGGATGCAGCCGCTAAGGGGTTTAGGTAAGTTTGAGGGACCGAGAAATGAAGTTGGATGCAAGCGCTAAGGGGTTTAGGTAAGTTTGAGGGACCGAGAAATGAAGTTGGATGCAAGCGCTAAGGGGTTTAGGTAAGTTTGAGGGACCGAGAAATGAAGTTGGATGCAAGCGCTAAGGGGTTTAGGTAAGTTTGAGGGACCGAGAAATGAAGTTGGATGCAAGCGCTAAGGGGTTTAGGTAAGTTTGAGGGACCGATAAATGAAGTGGGATGCAGCCGCTAAGGGGTTTAGGTAAGTTTGAGGGACCGAGAAATGAAGTTGGATGCAAGCGCTAAGGGGTTTAGGTAAGTTTCTGGTTGAGGGTGCGCATGCGCAAGATCTTATAAACATACGAACGCACGAATCTAAGAGACCAAAAACCAATGAAAACCAGAGGCTAACGCAAGTAATTGGAAGAGGTTGACGATGGAAGCAGCTGAAAAAACAGGCTGCCGCCGCAACAGGTGAGCACATGAACGTGATTTTTACGATTGGCAACTGACTGAGGCAAGTTCGGGAGATATCATACGAACGGACGTATCTTTTAGGATAGAAACGTATTTGCTTATTGAATCACTCGCAAGTTCATACGAACGCACGAGCGGACGTGAAAAATAGGATGATCGTGAGCCAAATCCAAGCTGTTACATGTTTCTTTGAATCAACCCATGTATGTACTCTATATCTTATGTATATACTGTATGTTCTCTGTATCTTATGTGTATACTGTATGTTCTCTGTATCTTATGTGTATATACTGTATGTTCTCTGTATCTTATGTGTATACTGTATGTGCTCTGTATCTTATGTATATACTGTATGTTCTCTGTATCTTATGTGTATACTGTATGTTCTCTGTATCTTATGTGTATATACTGTATGTTCTCTGTATCTTATGTGTATACTGTATGTGCTCTGTATCTTATGTATATACTGTATGTTCTCTGTATCTTATGTGTATATACTGTATGTTCTCTGTATCTTATGTATATACTGTATGTGCTCTGTATCTTATGTATATACTGTATGTTCTCTGTATCTTATGTATATACTGTATGTTCTCTGTATCTTATGTGTATACTGTATGTTCTCTGTATCTTATGTGTATATACTGTATGTTCTCTGTATCTTATGTGTATACTGTATGTGCTCTGTATCTTATGTATATACTGTATGTTCTCTGTATCTTATGTGTTTATACTGTATGTTCTCTATATCTTATGTATATACTGTATGTTCTCTGTATCTTATGTATATACTGTATGTTCTCTGTATCTTATGTGTATACTGTATGTAGTCTGTATCTTATGTGTATACTGTATGTACTCTGTATCTTATGTGTATACTGTATGTTCTCTTTATCTTATGTATATACTGTATGTTCTCTGTATCTTATGTGTATACTGTATGCTCTCTGTATCTTATGTGTATACTGTATGTTCTCTGTATCTTATGTATATACTGTATGTCCTCTTTATCTTATGTGTATACTGTATGTTCTCTGTATCTTATGTGTATACTGTATGTTCTCTGTATCTTATGTGTATACTGTATGTTCTCTTTATCTTATGTATATACTGTATGTTCTCTGTATCTTATGTATATACTGTATGTTCTCTGTATCTTATGTATATGCTGTATGTTCTCTGTATCTTATGTGTATACTGTATGTTCTCTGTATCTTATGTATATACTGTATGTTCTCTGTATCTTATGTGTATACTGTATGTACTCTATATCTTATGTATATACTGTATGTTCTCTGTATCTTATGTATATACTGTATGTTCTCTGTATCTTATGTATATACTGTATGTTCTCTGTATCTTATGTGTATACTGTATGTTCTCTGTATCTTATGTGTATACTGTATGTACTCTATATCTTATGTATATACTGTATGTTCTCTGTATCTTATGTATATACTGTATGTTCTCTGTATCTTATGTGTATACTGTATGTTCTCTGTATCTTATGTATATACTGTATGCTCTCTGTATCTTATGTGTATACTGTATGTACTCTATATCTTATGTATATACTGTATGTTCTCTGTATCTTATGTATATACTGTATGTACTCTATATCTTATGTATATACTGTATGTTCTCTGTATCTTATGTGTATACTGTATGTTCTCTGTATCTTTTGTGTATACTGTATGTTCTCTGTATCTTATGTATATACTGTATGTTCTCTGTATCTTATGTGTATACTGTATGTACTCTATATCTTATGTATATACTGTATGTTCTCTGTATCTTATGTGTATACTGTATGTTCTCTGTATCTTATGTATATACTGTATGTTCTCTGTATCTTATGTGTATACTGTATGTGCTCTGTATCATATGTATATACTGTATGTTCTCTGTATCTTATGTGTATACTGTATGTTCTCTGTATCTTATGTATATACTGTATGTTCTCTGTATCTTATGTGTATACTGTATGTTCTCTGTATCTTATGTATATACTGTATGTTCTCTGTATCTTATGTGTATACTGTATGTGCTCTGTATCTTATGTATATACTGTATGTTCTCTGTATCTTATGTATATACTGTATGTTCTCTGTATCTTATGTGTATACTGTATGTTCTCTGTATCATATGTATATACTGTATGTTCTCTGTATCTTATGTGTATACTGTATGTTCTCTGTATCTTATGTGTATACTGTATGTGCTCTGTATCATATGTATATACTGTATGTTCTCTGTATCTTATGTATATACTGTATGTTCTCTGTATCTTATGTGTATACTGTATGTACTCTATATCTTATGTATATACTGTATGTTCTCTGTATCTTATGTGTATACTGTATGTGCTCTGTATCTTATGTATATACTGTATGTTCTCTGTATCTTATGTGTATACTGTATGTTCTCTGTATCTTATGTGTATACTGTATGTTCTCTGTATCTTATGTGTATACTGTATGTTCTCTGTATCTTATGTGTATACTGTATGTGCTCTGTATCTTATGTATATACTGTATGTTCTCTGTATCTTATGTGTATACTGTATGTACTCTATATCTTATGTATATACTGTATGTTCTCTGTATCTTATGTGTATACTGTATGTTCTCTGTATCTTATGTATATACTGTATGTTCTCTGTATCTTATGTGTATACTGTATGTACTCTATATCTTATGTATATACTGTATGTTCTCTGTATCTTATGTGTATACTGTATGTTCTCTGTATCTTATGTGTATACTGTATGTTCTCTGTATCTTATGTGTATACTGTATGCTCTCTGTATCTTATGTGTATACTGTATGTTCTCTGTATCTTATGTATATACTGTATGTTCTCTGTATCTTATGTGTATACTGTATGTACTCTATATCTTATGTATATACTGTATGTTCTCTGTATCTTATGTGTATACTGTATGTTCTCTGTATCTTATGTATATACTGTATGTTCTCTGTATCTTATGTGTATACTGTATGTACTCTATATCTTATGTATATACTGTATGTTCTCTGTATCTTATGTGTATACTGTATGTTCTCTGTATCTTATGTGTATACTGTATGTTCTCTGTATCTTATGTGTATACTGTATGTGCTCTGTATCTTATGTATATACTGTATGTTCTCTGTATCTTATGTGTATATACTGTATGTTCTCTGTATCTTATGTATATACTGTATGTGCTCTGTATCTTATGTATATACTGTATGTTCTCTGTATCTTATGTGTATACTGTATGTTCTCTGTATCTTATGTGTATATACTGTATGTTCTCTGTATCTTATGTGTATACTGTATGTTCTCTGTATCTTATGTATATACTGTATGTTCTCTGTATCTTATGTGTATATACTGTATGTTCTCTGTATCTTATGTGTATATACTGTATGTTCTCTGTATCTTATGTATATACTGTATGTGCTCTGTATCTTATGTGTATACTGTATGTTATCTGTATCTTATGTATATACTGTATGTTCTCTGTATCTTATGTGTATACTGTATGTGCTCTGTATCTTATGTATATACTGTATGTTCTCTGTATCTTATGTGTATATACTGTATGTTCTCTGTATCTTATGTATATACTGTATGTGCTCTGTATCTTATGTATATACTGTATGTTCTCTGTATCTTATGTGTATACTGTATGTTCTCTGTATCTTATGTGTATATACTGTATGTTCTCTGTATCTTATGTGTATACTGTATGTGCTCTGTATCTTATGTATATACTGTATGTTCTCTGTATCTTATGTGTTTATACTGTATGTTCTCTATATCTTATGTATATACTGTATGTTCTCTGTATCTTATGTGTATACTGTATGTTCTCTGTATCTTATGTGTATATACTGTATGTTCTCTGTATCTTATGTGTATACTGTATGTGCTCTGTATCTTATGTGTATACTGTATGTTCTCTGTATCTTATGTGTATACTGTATGTTCTCTGTATCTTATGTGTATACTGTATGTTCTCTGTATCTTATGTGTATACTGTATGTTCTCTTTATCTTATGTGTATACTGTATGTTCTCTGTATCTTATGTATATACTGTATGTTCTCTGTATCTTATGTATATGCTGTATGTTCTCTGTATCTTATGTGTATACTGTATGTTCTCTGTATCTTATGTATATACTGTATGTTCTCTGTATCTTATGTGTATACTGTATGTGCTCTGTATCTTATGTATATACTGTATGTTCTCTGTATCTTATGTGTATACTGTATGTTCTCTGTATCTTATGTGTATACTGTATGTTCTCTGTATCTTATGTGTATACTGTATGTGCTCTGTATCTTATGTATATACTGTATGTTCTCTGTATCTTATGTGTATATACTGTATGTTCTCTATATCTTATGTATATACTGTATGTTCTCTGTATCTTATGTATATACTGTATGTTCTCTGTATCTTATGTGTATACTGTATGTTCTCTGTATCTTATGTATATACTGTATGTTCCCTGTATCTTATGTGTATACTGTATGTTCTCTGTATCTTATGTGTATACTGTATGTTCTCTTTATCTTATGTGTATACTGTATGTTCTCTTTATCTTATGTGTATACTGTATGTTCTCTGTATCTTATGCATATACTGTATGCTCTCTGTATCTTATGTGTATACTGTATGTGCTCTGTATCTTATGTATATACTGTATGTTCTCTGTATCTTATGTATATACTGTATGTTCTCTGTATCTTATGTGTATACTGTATGTGCTCTGTATCTTATGTATATACTGTATGTTCTCTGTATCTTATGTGTATACTGTATGTTCTCTGTATCTTATGTGTATACTGTATGTTCTCTGTATCTTATGTGTATACTGTATGTGCTCTGTATCTTATGTATATACTGTATGTTCTCTGTATCTTATGTATATACTGTATGTACTCTATATCTTATGTATATACTGTATGTTCTCTGTATCTTATGTATATACTGTATGTTCTCTGTATCTTATGTGTATACTGTATGTACTCTGTATCTTATGTGTATACTGTATGTACTCTGTATCTTATGTGTATACTGTATGTACTCTGTATCTTATGTGTATACTGTATGTTCTCTTTATCTTATGTATATACTGTATGTTCTCTGTATCTTATGTGTATACTGTATGCTCTCTTTATCTTAGGATAGATGTGTGCTTATCCCAGGCATGTTTAAATTCAGTGACTGTTGATTTTTCAACTACCTCTGCTGGAAGTTTGTTCCAAGCATCTACTACTCTTTCTGTAAAATAATATTTTCTAACATTGCTCCTGATCTTCCCCCCGACCAGCTTTAGGTTGTGCCCCCTTGTTCTATCATTAAGTCTCTTCTTAAAAACACTTCCCTCATGAACCTTATTTAATCCTTTCACATATATAAAGGTCTCCATCATGTCCCCCCTCTCCCTTCTTTCCTCCAGACTGTACAAATTAAGTTCTTTAAGTCTCTCCTGATAAGTTTTAAGTTTAAGTCCTTCCACCATTTTTGTTGCCGGCCTTTGGACCCGTTCTATTTGAATAATGTATTTTTGCAGGTAAGGTCTCCAGAACTGCACACAGTATTCTAGCTGTGGCCTCACCAGGGCTCTATACAGCGGCATCACAACCTCCCTCTTCCTACTGGTGATGCCTCGAGCTATGCAGCCGAGCATCCTGCTTGCTTTTCCCACTGCCTGGCTACACTGTCCACTCATCTTGCAGCTATCAGTAATCAGTGTCCCTAAATCTCTCTCCTCCGAGGTCCTGGCTAACACATTGCTGCCCATACTGTGCGCAGAGCAGGGATTCCTTCTACCCAAGCGCAGGAGTTTCCACAGTTTTGACCATCTATCCAGTAAAGCTAAATCATTTTCCATGTTGCAGACACCTCCAGGAATATCCACTCTATTACTAACCCTTGTATCATCAGCAAACAGACAAACTTTTCCTACCAAGCCTTCTCCTATGTCACTTACAAATATATTAAAAAGAATGGGGCCCAGGACAGAGCCTTGCGGCACACCACTTGTAACTCGCCTTTGTTCAGATTCACCATTTACAACAACGCTCTGATACCGATCCCTCAGCCAACTGGAAATCCACTGAACTATCCAGGGATTGAGTCCTACCTTCAATAACTTATCTATGAGCTCCTTATGTGGTACAGTGTCAAAGGCTTTGCTAAAATCCAGATAGGCGATATCCACAGCACCACCTTCATCTAACACTTTAGTGACATTGTCAAAGAAATCAATAAGATTGGTCTGACATGATCTGCCCTCAGTAAAGCCGTGCTGTTAGAATCCAGAGTGGTTGCTGGTGGGTTTTGTCTTAACATCTGGCATCATGAAGGTCTTTGAAAGCTTCGTAATGGCCTACCTCAAGAAAGTCACCTCAAAACAATGGGACCTTTTTTCGATTTGCTTATAGTCCTCAGTGGAACCAGAGGAATGAAGCTCTCCACCCCAAAATGGGCTCCCGCCTCTTACTCCTTGCCGCAGAGAGGAGCTATTAATAGGCAGGGACTTAGCTTTCTCAGGCACCCCACACCTCACTTACAAATAGCCCCTCGGGATCTTAGTAGGAGGTGAAGGACTCTGTCTGGTTAAAGAGTGGTGTTGGACAAGCACCGCACTGAGGATCATGAGAAAGAGAGAGTTTTGTATGAGTCATTTACCTGCACACTGGCTTTCCCGTTGCTCTGTTCTGTTGGCTGATGCTGGCTCATGCAGCTGACAGACTGTCCGGCTTGCCCCACTCTCTTCCTGCTGTGCTATGCACACAACAGGAGGTGAGTGGTGGGGTTACAGCCGTGCTGTTAAGAACCAACTACCCACCACTAAATTCGAGGAAAGTGGGAGCCGATGTGACAGTGAGTTTCATTGAATCAGCCTGAATATCAAGAAATTCAGATTTGTTTTCCCTTAAAGTTTTCCCCCTAAATTCATAGCTAATTCCAATTTGCAAACCTTTCTTAAGGACCACAAGAATTGGGTCCTATCTGCGACCTCAAAAAGCCCCTATAAAACTAATACTAGAGTGTGTTGGTTCATAGCTCAGTCTTTTGTAATATGCACCACATAACCCAGGGCTAGGTCCCCTCAGGATATTTTAGGCTTGGGACTATGACCACACCTTGTTATGTTTTTCTAAAAGTATATATAGGTTTATTAGATAATGTTAAAACATTTTAGTTCATACAAATGACATCATTAGTATTATAATACAGTACTGTCATGCTATGATTGAGACTCTTATACATATATGTATCTGTGTTCCATCATCTCCTCTGGAGGCATACGGGCAAACATGTGACATGTTTCGCCTAGTTTGGTTTCCTCAATGCCCTGTACATATGACAGACAAACATTTCTGTTAGCATAATTAGTATGTTAATTATTAAGTATATGATGTTAAAAAATAGGTAGGAGCTGTTCATTTAAATACCTTTTTACAGTTACTTCATCGTAGAGTTATTTCATTTGTATACACCTTCTAATCTCCCCAAGGAGAGTTGGTGATGCGCCAGCTTCCCTCTTTTTGCCTTATCAAGATTATTAATTTGTATATTAGTTTATTGAATTCCAATCTGTATCGTAATTGGGGCATGCTATAAAGGTTACAAAGTACCTGGTCCCGGTATTTCCCATTTAAGACTGTCCAACTGATCTCTGTTCGGGGATTCCTAATGTTATTTATGGGTGCCCATGTGATAATCTGTAGTTAACAGAGCAAGGTACAAGAATGCCCCTTGATTATATTTATTTATTAGTGTCCTAATAGCTTTTCCATATATTGGTGATAGAATAATAATGGTACCTGTAATGATGCAGCTGTACTACGCAGTCGCAGCGGCGGAGAGCAGTATGTGATACATACGTAGATGGCTGCCCGGATGACACTGTCCCCTCTGGGCTCCCCCGAGTTTCCGGGTTTATTGGCGCATGTGGGGGGGCACACGGGATATCCTGAGGGGACCTAGCCCTGGGTTAAGTGGTGCTAATTCCATTTTGGACAATCGATTCACACTTCTCTAATTGCAGATGAACTTTATAAAAGCTACTTTAATATCTTTATTTCTCAAACAGTATATGAGGGGGTTCATTAGTGGTGTCACAACAGTATACAAAATGGAAAAGTATTTATTCCAAACCACAAGATCTCCTCTGGTTGGACAAACATAAATAATAATTAATGTTCCGAAAAATAATGAAACAATGGTAATGTGGGAGCTACAGGTGGAGAAGGCTTTCTCTCTTCCAGATTTAGAGGAGATCCTTAAAATAGCTGTAAGAATATTGACGTAAGATGAAATTATGGCAAAAAAGGAAAACACGATTACTGGTGAGCCGAGCACTGAGGCCAGAAGCCTGACGAGGAATAGATCAGTGCATAAGAGCTGCAATATTGGTTCAAAGTCACAGAAGAAATGGTCGATGACATTGGAGCCACAGAAATACAACGTGCTTAAGTGGATAACCTGACTCATTACTGTCAAAAGACTATAACACCAAGATGAGATAATAAATATCAGGCATTTCTTGTAGTTCACTATTGAGTTGTAGTGCAACGGTCTACAGATGGCCACATAACGATCATAGGACATCACAGACAGTAGAAGACACTCAAAAATGACTGAAGCCCCAAATAAGCATAGCTGGACGAGGCACCTGCCTAATGGTATCAGGCCTATGTCATTCATAACAACATGGAGCGCGTTGGGAACGACATCTGTGCTTACTAGAATGTCAGAAATGGACAGCTGTGTTAGAAAGAGGTACATGGGTGTATGTAGAGTTTTGGACACTGCCACCAATACAATGACCAGGATATTTACCCAGAACGTTGTGCAGTAAATCACTAAGAGTAGAACTAGAACAAGGGGCTTCATGGTGTTGAGATTCTGGAATCCTTGCAGAACAAATGTGGTGACATTCAGAGACTGCATAGCTCCTGAAAAAAAAAAAAACTTAATTAAAATCATGTAAGGTAACCTTTCCCTCTATGCCCTCTGCAACCCCAGCTTGAGTGACACTTGAAACCCTAGTAGTGCAGTAGAAATATGCGTAGTATCATCCATCAATTCTCCTGCATGAGATTGCCAGCTCAAGTTTACATGTACCCAGTTGAGTAAGGTACCACTACTCAAATTAAAAAAAAAATCTTCACATGTCCAATGTAATGGTTCATTATCACTAGTGTAGGCCGAACCCCTATAAGTTTGGGTTTGGCAAAAACAAAAGTTCAGCTCGGGTACCAAACTTGGGACCCAAAAATGGCTCAAACTGACACGAGTGGCAGTTTCTTCGGCTTTCTTTGCGGGCGTGCTCCATCGCTGTCTGCACGCTTGGGTGTTTGTACTAGATCTGGCTCTTCATTTTTTGCACTGCTCAACAGTAGGGATGAGCGAATCGATCCGGACGAACCCGGATTCGATCCGAATTTCATGAAAAATTCGATTCGGATCGAATCCGAATTTCCCTGCGATTCGATCGCTCGAAGTTTTCCTTTAACATCCATTCATTTACATACAGGCATTCTAAGATGGCGGACGGGACATGTCCAGACATCTACCCCGCGCCAGTGCAAGCTGGGGCAGTCACATGCAGCCTATCAGCAGCCAGCAAGCCCGGTGACGTCACAGCGCTATTTAAGGCCGGCGGCCATCTTGGTTTTCCTCATTTCTCTATTGCATTCGTGAGAGACAGAATGCTGTAGTGAGGGAGAGGCAGTTAGACAGGCAGGGACAGACAGGGACAGGCTGGAGACAGGCAGGAGACAGACAGGAGACAGACAGAAAGTCAGCGAAAAACAGGGAAAGTTAGGGAAAAATCGGAGGCAGTCACAGGGAGATTTTTTTTTTTTTCATCCAGCCTGAGTGTTTGTTACTAGCTGGCTGACTGGCTTTGTTAGCGTTTTCAGGCTGCTTATACACTAATTGTGCATATATACTGAACTGATCTTAAGTCTGCTGTGAGGCATCCCATTCTGTGACTACAGCAGCCTCTATTTAAGACCATAACCATTTGCCCTTATTATAATTGAAATTAGGCCTGATAAAGACACTTTTGCTGTGCATAGCACTACTGGTCCCAGGTGCACTCCTGTTTGGGGCATCCCATTCTGTGACTACACCAGCCTCTATTTAAGACCATAACCATTTGCACTTATTATAATTGAAATTAGGCCTGATAAAGACACTTTTGCTGTGCATAGCACTACTGCCTGCCAGGTGCACTCCTGTTTGGGGCATCCCATTCTGTGACTACACCAGCCTCTATTTAAGACCATAACCATTTGCACCTATTATAATTGAAATTAGGCCTGATAAAGACACTTTTGCTGTGCATAGCACTACTGGTCCCAGGTGCACTCCTGTTTGGGGCATCCCATTCTGTGACTACAGCAGCCTCTGTTTAAGACCATAACCATTTGCACCTATTATAATTGAAATTAGGCCTGATAAAGACACTTTTGCTGTGCATAGCACTACTGCCTGCCAGGTGCCCTCCTGTTTGGGGCATCCCATTCTGTGACTACAGCAGCCTCTATTTAAGACCATATAACCATTTGCACTTATTCTAATTGAAATTAGGCCTGATAAAGACACTTTTGCTGGGCATAGCACTACTGGTCCCAGGTGCACTCCTGTTTGGGGCATCCCATTCTGTGACTACAGCAGCCTCTATTTAAGACCATAACCATTTGCACCTATTATAATTGAAATTAGGCCTGATAAAGACACTTTTGCTGTGCATAGCACTACTGGTCCCAGGTGCACTCCTGTTTGGGGCATCCCCTTCTGTGACTACAGCAGCCTCTATTTAAGACCATATAACCATTTGCACCTATTATAATTGAAATTAGGCCTGATAAAGACACTTTTGCTGTGCATAGCACTACTGCCTGCCAGGTGCACTCCTGTTTGGGGCATCCCATTCTGTGACTACAGCAGCCTCTATTTAAGACCATATAACCATTTGCACTTATTCTAATTGAAATTAGGCCTGATAAAGACACTTTTGCTGTGCATAGCACTACTGGTCCCAGGTGCACTCCTGTTTGGGGCATCCCATTCTGTGACTACAGCAGCCTCTGTTTAAGACCATAACCATTTGCACCTATTATAATTGAAATTAGGCCTGATAAAGACACTTTTGCTGTGCATAGCACTACTGCCTGCCAGGTGCACTCCTGTTGTGGCATCCCATTCTGTGACTACACCAGCCTCTATTTAAGACCATATAACCATTTGCACTTATTCTAATTGAAATTAGGCCTGATAAAGACACTTTTGCTGTGCATAGCACTACTGGTCCCAGGTGCACTCCTGTTTGGGGCATCCCATTCTGTGACTACAGCAGCCTCTGTTTAAGACCATAACCATTTGCACCTATTATAATTGAAATTAGGCCTGATAAAGACACTTTTGCTGTGCATAGCACTACTGCCTGCCAGGTGCACTCCTGTTTGGGACATCCCATTCTGTGACTACAGCAGCCTCTATTTAAGACCATAACCATTTGCACCTATTATAATTGAAATTAGGCCTGATAAAGACACTTTTGCTGTGCATAGCACTACTGCCTGCCAGGTGCACTCCTGTTGTGGCATCCCATTCTGTGACTACACCAGCCTCTATTTAAGACCATATAACCATTTGCACTTATTCTAATTGAAATTAGGCCTGATAAAGACACTTTTGCTGTGCATAGTAGTACTGCTCACAGGTGCACTGCTGGCTGTTGGGGCATCCCATTCTGTAACATAGCATACCCCTCTTTATTTACACTAAGCAGCTCTCTTATTTACACTAGGCAGGCCAGTTGGAGGCTGAGTGTTACTTATTATATTCTGTTTCATATAGACCCACCGCTGCCCGGGGGTTCTTAAAATATCACCTACTATCATGCCAGTTAGACTATGTCGGGCAGACAAGTGCCTGGACGTGAAAAGAGGAGTGGCAGAGGCCAAGATTCCGCAGGCAGAGCTCGCATCAGACTGGGGGCCAGTAGCAGCAGGAGTCACGCTGAGAGACCTAATCTGCCAGTATCTGCTAGCGGTCGGGTCTCCACCAGTAACGCATCTGCCGTGGTAGATTGGTTGACGCGCTCATCAACAACATCATCACAACTTACGTCTGAGACCCCCAGTCTAGGGTCGGTAGGTTCCTCTGACACAACCCTGAGTTGGCATGCCCCGAGAGCAGTCCCCGTCCTCCCATTGCCTCTGTCCTACGCCGTTCCCTCCCCCAGCGACGTATCCTATGCTTTGGGTTCAGCTCCACTCTTTAGTGAGGAGGACGATCAGATACAGGAGGACAGTCAGCAGCTATTGCCCAGCCAAGAAATGGAGGTGGCTTCTTTAGCTAGGCAGACAAATAGTGATGTGGACAGTGTCGTGGGTGCTGCGAGCGTTCCAGCTCCTGCGCCAGACACTGTTGACGAATCCACGAACATCAGTGACGTACAGCCACAACTCGGTGATAATGATGATGACGATGAAGCCGATCGCACTTGGGAGCCGGGTGATGAAGGGGCTTCATCGTCATCATCAGGAGAAGAGGGGCGCAGGTTGCCCCGGAGTCAGCAGCTGAGGCAGCAAGGTGGTAGCAGTCAGCATGGGGGCACAATTCCAAAGGCTGGAGCCGGCCGGGGCCGGGATAGAGCACCTGCTGTGCGGCAGTCTACCTTATCGGGAGGTAGTGGAGCAGGGGTTCCTGGAGTTGGCAACAGCAGCAGTGAATCAGTGAGGCCAGGGGGTGGGAAAAGTAGCTACTCGGCAGTGTGGCAGTTTTTCCTGAAACATCCGCAGGAGGGTAACATGGCCACATGCAAGATATGTAGGCAAAAGGTGAAGCGTGGCCAGGGTCCAAATGTTGGCACCACGGCCCTGCGTCAACATATGATGCGTCACCATAAAGCGACCTGGGAGAACCGAGGCTCCCAAGGGGTGGTCCAGTCTGCTTCCTCACCAAGTGAGCTCCCAATTTCTGCCAGCCAAGGCTCCAGCACCTCAGCCGAAGGCAGCTGTGCGTCATACCCATCCTCTGTCGCTCCTGCTCCTCCTCCTCCAAGTCATGCATCCCGTCAGCAATCCATCAGCGAAGCCATGTCCAAGAGACAGCAGTATGCGCCCACTCATCCTACGGCGCAGAAGCTTAATGTGCTCCTGTCCAAGTTGCTGGTGCTGCAGTCGCTCCCTTTTCAGGTGGTGGAATCTGCACCTTTCAGAGAACTGATGGCTTGTGCCCAAGAAGAGGTGGAGAGTCCCAAGCCGTCATTTCTTTGCCAAGAAGGCAGTACCAGCGCTGCACACTTTTGTTGAACAGAAGGTGGGCCAGTCCTTGAGCCTGTCGGTGTGTAGCAAAGTGCATGGCAGCGCCGACATCTGGAGCTGTAACTACGGTCAGGGACAGTACATGTCGTTTACGGCCCACTGGGTGAATGTGGTCCCTTTGCAGCAGCAGCAGCAGCAACTTGGACAGGTCCCGCCGCTTCGACCTCCGCGCTCCCTGCCCGTTGGGCCTGTGACACCGTGCGACTCGGCCTCCTCATCCTCCGCCATCTCCTCACCCTCCACTGTAGGCTCAAGTCTCAGTGCCCCTCCAGGCTACCATGTGTGCAGGGCACGGAGGTGTCACGCAGTGCTTCACATGGTTTGTCTTGGCGAACGGAGTCACACAGGGGAGGAACTGCTTAAATGTATTCATCAGGAAAGCCAAACATGGCTTACTCCAAGAAAACTTAAAATGGGAATCATGGTTACCGACAATGGGAAGAACATTTTGTCTGCGCTGCGCCAAGGAAGCCTGACCCATGCCCCCTGCATGGCTCACGATCTGGTTGTCAAGCGGTTTCTGAAGTGTTCCCCCCATCTGCAAGACATCCTAACAACTTCAAGGAAACTTTGCATGCACTTCAGCCACTCATACACACCAAACACACCCTTCTTGAGCTACAGCGTCAGAATGGTATCCCCCAACATAGTCTGATTTGCGATGTTTCCACCCATTGGAATTCCACCCTTCACATGTTGGACCGATTATATGAACAGAGAAAAGCCATCACGGATTTCCTGATGATCCAAGCAGATAGGGGGACTCCTCTGTGTAACTTCACTGTCAACCAGTGGCAGCTCATACGTGACACCTGCCATTTGCTCAGGCCCTTTGAGGAAGCCACTTTATTTGTCAGTCGGCAGGATTACGGGATGAACGACGTGATTCCACTGCTTCATGTACTACAGCACATGTTGGAAACCATGGCTGGTCAGGGCACTGGAGACATGGCGTTTACATCTTACGGCCACATGAACCCCGTTGGAGCTGAACTGGAGGAGGAGGAGTAAGAGGAGGAGGAGGAGTTGCCCAGCGAAACACAGTTTAGGCTTGGCGAAATGGCTGGTTTATCTAGTCAGCGGACAGGAGAGGAGGAGCAGGAGCAGCCAGAGGAGCTAGAGGTTTTTGAGGAAGGCGAGACAGAGGACCCGGGCACACCGTGGCAGTATGCAGTGGAGATGGAGACAGGTAGTCCATCCGAGTCACTTGCGCAAATGGCACGAAGCATGCTCACGTGCTTGCGTAGTGACCCCAGAATTGTTTCCATCTGTCGCCGGGATGACTTCTGGCTGTCCACCTTATTGGACCCTCGCTTCCGGCACAAAATGGGGGCATTTTTTAAACCCACCGAGAGGGAGGACAAACTGAACTACTACAAAGACATTCTACGTAGGCAGTTGGCCGATGCCTATCTGCGCCATGGTCCATACTCTCGCAGGTCTGACTCGAGGGGACCTCTGCGCTCACCTTCCACTGCCATGGCCGCTGGGGGGGTTGGCAGGAGCAGCAGCAGCAGCTCCATCAGCAGCAGCAGCCTCAGTCTTCAGTCGCTAATGAGTAGCTTTCTACACCCGCATAGTGAGGCTACTCATGAGCAGCAGGAAGACCTGGAGCAGGACCTGAACCAGCAGGTCATGTCATACTTTGACATGACCATGCCAACACACCTTGAGGATCCGCTGGACTTCTGGGCAGCCAAACTTGATTTGTGGCCGCAACTAGCAGAGTTTGCCCTGGAAAAGCTGTCCTGCCCGGCAAGTAGCGTGCCATCTGAGCGGGTGTTTAGTGCGGCGGGGGCCATAGTCACGGTGAGGAGAACTCGTCTGTCAACTAAAAATGTGGAGAGACTCACCTTTGTCAAAATGAATCAGGGATGGATCAGCCAGGATTTCCACCCACCAATGCCTGATGCATGCGACTAGATTCAGCATGGTGCCACGTTTTACACTTTCCAAATGGTGCAAAACATATTTATGTCTTTAGGCCAATTTTTGGGCTCCTGCTGCTGCCAACTCCAAGGTGTGATTCATCCAATTTTTGGGCTCCTGAAGCCAACTCCAGTGTCTCTTTAAAGTAATATTTGGGCTCCTGCTGCTGCTGCTGCTGCTGTCAACTCCTGCCAACTCCAGGGTGTGATTCATCCAATTTTTGGGCTTCTGAAGCCAACTCCAGTGTATATTTGGGCTCCTGCTGCTGCCAACTCCAGGGTGTGATTCATCCAATTTTTGGGCTCCTGAAGCCAACTCCAGTGTATATTTGGGCTCCTGCTGCTGCTGCTGCTCCTGCTGCTGCCAACTCCAGGGTGTGATTCATCCAATTTTTGGGTTCCTGAAGCCAACCCCAGGGTCTCTTTAAAGTAATATTTGGGCTCCTGCTGCTGCTGCCAACTCCTGCCAACTCCAGGGTGTGATTCATCCAATTTTTGGGCTCCTGAAGCCAACTCCAGTGCATATTTGGGCTCCTGCTGCTGCAAACTCCAGGGTGTGATTCATCAAATTTTTGGGCTCCTGAAGCCAACCCCAGTGTCTCTTTAAAGTAATGTTTGGGCTCCTGCTGCTGCTGCCAACTCCAGGGTGTGATTCATCCAATTTTTGGGCTCCTGAAGCCAACTCCAGTGTCTCTTTAAAGTAATATTTGGGCTCCTGCTGCTGCTGCTGCCAACTCCAGGGTGTGATTCATCCAATTTTTGGGCTCCTGAAGCCAACTTCAGTGTATATTTGGGCTCCTGCTGCTGCTGCTGCCAACTCCAGGGTGTGATTCATCCAATTTTTGGGCTCCTGAAGCCAACTCCAGTGTCTCTTTAAAGTAATATTTGGGCTCCTGCTGCTTGCAACTCCAGGGTGTGATTCATCCAATTTTTGGGCTCCTGAAGCCAACTCCAGTGTATATTTGGGCTCCTGCTGCTGCTGCCAACTCCAGGGTGTGATTCATCCAATTTTTGGGCTCCTGAAGCCAACTCCAGTGTCTCTTTAAAGTAATATTTGGTCTCCTGCTGCTGCTGCCGCCAACTCCAGGGTGTGATTCATCCAATTTTTGGGCTCCTGAAGCCAACTCCAGTGTATATTTGGGCTCCTGCTGCTGCTGCTGCCAACTCCAGGGTGTGATTCATCCAATTTTTGGGCTCCTGAAGCCAACTCCAGTGTCTCTTTAAAGTAATATTTGGGCTCCTGCTGCTTGCTACTCCAGGGTGTGATTCATCCAATTTTTGGGCTCCTGAGGCCAACCCCAGGGTCTCTTTAAAGTAATATTTGGGCTCCTGCTGCTGCTGATGCCAACTCCTGCCAACTCCAGGGTGTGATTCATCCAATTTTTGGGCTCCTGAAACCAACTCCAGTGTATATTTGGGCTTCTGCTGCTGCTGCTGCCAACTCCAGGGTGTGATTCATCCAATTTTTGGGCTCCTGAAGCCAACCCCACTGTCTCTTTAAAGTAATGTTTGGGCTCCTGCTGCTGCTGCTGCCAACTCCAGGGTGTGATTCATCCAATTTTTGGGCTCCTGAAGCCAACTCCAGTGTCTCTTTAAAGTAATACTTGGGCTCCTGCTGCTGCTGCTGCTGCCAACTCCAGGGTGTGATTCATCCAATTTTTGGGCTCCTGAAGCCAACTCCAGTGTATATTTGGGCTCCTGCTGCTGCCAACTCCAGGGTGTGATTCATCCAATTTTTGGGCTCCTGAAGCCAACTCCAGTGTCTCTTTAAAGTAATATTTGGGCTCCTGCTGCTACTGCTGCCAACTCCAGGGTGTGATTCATCCAATTTTTGGGCTCCTGAAGCCAACTCCAGTGTATATTTGGGCTCCTGCTGCTGCTGCTGCCAACTCCAGGGTGTGATTCATCCAATTTTTGGGCTCCTGAAGCCAACCCCAGTGTCTCTTTAAAGTAATGTTTGGGCTCCTGCTGCTGCTGCTGCTGCTGCTGCTGCCAACTCCAGGGTGTGATTCATCCAATTTTTGGGCTCCTGAAGCCAACTCCAGTGTCTCTTTAAAGTAATATTTGGGCTCCTGCTGCTGCCAACTCCTGCCAACTCCATGGTGTGATTCATCCAATTTTTGGGCTCCTGGAGCCAACTCCAGTGTATATTTGGGCTCCTGCTGCTGCTGCTGCCAACTCCAGGGTGTGATTCATCCAATTTTTGGGCTCCTGAAGCCAACTCCAGTGTCTCTTTAAAGTAATATTTGGGCTCCTGCTGCTGCCAACTCCAGGGTGTGATTCATCCAATTTTTGTGCTCCTGAAGCCAACTCCAGTGTATATTTGGGCTCGTGCTGCTGCTGCTGCCAACTCCAGGGTGTGATTCATCCAATTTTTGGGCTCCTGAAGCCAACTACAGTGTGTCTTTCAAGCTATGTTTGGGCTCCTGCTGCTTGCAACTCCAGGGTGTGATTCATCCAATTTTTGGGCTCCTGAAGCCAACTCCAGTGTCTCTTTCAGCCAATGTTTGGGCTCCTGCTGCTGCTTGCAACTCCAGGGTGTGATTCATCCAATTTTTGGGCTCCTGCTGCTGCCAACTCCAGTGTCTCTTTAAAGCAATGTTTGGGCTCCTGCCCCTCATAGTGATGCCACTTCAAGTCTCTGCAATTGTGCCGCTCTGCGATTCTATTAGCGATGCCTCTGATCTGCATGTGATATTTCTTCAAAGTATTATTTAACTAACCCAGCACGCATCCTGTGCGTGTTACAGCAAGGCAGAATGGTTTACAACCCTATTGAGGCTCTAGGAGGCTCAGAAATAGCAGTTTTTAATAGCGATTCGTCGCGAATAAATTCGGGTCGAAGCGATTTTTGTCGGAAAATTCGGCGAATCAGTCGAATCGAATTTTTCAAAAGTTCGCTCATCTCTACTCAACAGCACCGCCTGGTGTTCAGCATACTGTAAGTGCATGAAGCCTAGAGCGTAATCTCTTGGGCTTGCTTTTTACTTCTGGGTTTCCTTGGTATGAATGGACAGGAAGTGACCTCACTCATACTCATGACATGTCCCTCCCCGCTATAATTGACAGCCCTATTTAAAAGGACAGCTTGTCTTCACCCATTGATGTGTTATCAGCTGACTTCCTGGAGTCTGTTTTCCCGATACCTGACCGATGCCTGATTGATTTCCTGGATTAAGCCTTGGACGGATTACATGGTTTTGACTCAGATTTACTCATTGGACTTTGTCTGTTTGCTGCCAGCCCTTGAACTAGGACTTATTCCCCTGAACTTGGATTCCGGGTTTGTACCGAACTCTGCAAGTTCACAGTCCCCAACCTAAACACAGACTTCAACCAGAAGTCCGCGGTCAGGTTCGGCATTCGGCCCGAACACAGAAAAGCTGGTTGATGAGCTGCTGAGCAGCCCATCATCTCAGCTTACCTACGCAGAGTGTGCAGCTGGAACAAGCTGGAACTTACCTGAGCCTCGTGATCAGATCCTGTTTGCACCAGCGTTCCTTTTGAAGTGGCCATCAGATTTTTTTTTTTAGTTCGTGTCCCTATTAATGGGGACCATGGTTCAGATTTGCTAAGTTTGACCACCCGACCCAAACTTTTGTGCAAAGTTCGGCTGAACCTTAGGGTGTTCGCTCATCACTATTAATAACTACTATATTTTCCCTATTAAAATGTACTAAATCCTGTTGTTTTCTTTCTTCTTTGAAGTGTGCCAAATTTTAACCTAAGATTTATTCTGAAAGTGTCAGTTTTGCACCTGGTGTTGAATCATCCCCATTGGAAGGGGGTCATGTTTATATTTTGCGAAGTAATTTAAGTTTAGGTGCACTTTTCGGAGTGAACTGAAACATCTGCATGAGCTTTTTTTCACTTTAAACTGGACCAAAAGCCTGGCACAGGGAAAAAAAACCTCCCCAAATCTGACCCCATCTACATAGATGACACTGAATCATTGTCAGCACTTACATTTGCTCCTGCACCTACTCGAAGCAGAAATGCTGCCTCACTGACTGGCAGCCATCTTGGGGCACCCAGCCTTCCAGCCATGGGAGGACTGGCCATAGGGAGACCCGGGACAATCCCCCATGGGCCACAATGCTTTGGGGTCAGTTGGGCTGCAGCTTTTAGCACCCACATTTAATCTCTGCCCCCTTGGTTCCTCTCGGTCCTCTGTACCCATCCTCAGTGTACCCACAAGCCAAGTAACCACAGCTCGCAATGCTATAGCCCCGACATCATGGTTGGGGGGTCACAGTAGGGACTGGCCAGGGGCTGGTCAAATCCAGGCATGATTTTTGACCACAGTCCAACGCTGATCCTAGCCATGCTGCTGTCTAGCTCTAACTGACATTACCCAAAATGCAAAGGACAGGAAACCCAGAAGTACTGCCTCTTTGCAGGCACTGCCAAATCCAGGGGACGCCAATGAGGGGAGAAAATGAACCTTGGCAGGAGTTCCAAAAAAGTTGCTCTGGGTAGTGGTGCACCTGAGCACTGTTTCTTGTAAGGGTGTTTATTCTAATATTTTCAAAAAAAAGAAGGTAAAGATTGTTTTTGAAAGTTTGGAATTACCAGCACCCTATGGACTATGCTAAAAAATTGGCAGTTTTTATCTGCATAGCCAATAGGAAGCTAACATTTTTAAACTTTCTAGACAAAACAACTCTCTGTGCGGAAGGAAAAAAATCTTCACCCCTCCTCACCCATCCTATGGTCCTGCCATTGTCCTATGCCTTTATGTGCCATGCTGTGCCTCCACCATAGCAGCACGCAGTGTACGCACCCCATGGCTGAGCCCAATAGTATGGGATGAGGGACCTGGAGCACTAACAGTGGATCTGATTCATTTGCAGAAAACAGGATGGCTGGGATTAAGGCACCGCCAATAGCATTGGAGCCCAGAGCAACCATCCTGCTCGCCTTATGACATCAGTCATCTATGACTAAGGACTGACAGAATACCCGAAACGCGTCAGAAGGTCTTGTATGTTTTGTGTCACTCTGGGTCTACCTTTGTTTTTTAGCACTGCTTATTGACAATTTTTGGAGATGATTTTAATATTTTTCATTAAAGACGTAAATTTTTAAGGAGTGCGGACCCACTCTCTTTATCCTTTTGCATAATTGGGGTGTGGGACCACCCCGGGTCGGGCACCCTGTCTTACCAGTGTGCGGATACCCTTTACATTGTTTATCTTTATCCTGCTCACCTTACCCTAGATGCAGGCCTGGACTGGAAAGATGTATTGAACCTATGAACACTTTTTTTGCATGTTAAACCGGAACAACACCAGCACTATTTTAGACCCCAGGGCCGGCCACACGCTGGCCGCTTGCTTGGTGCAACCCCCCCCCCATGCCTGCCCGCCAGCATTTGACAGTAAATAAACCATTAAAAATAAAGAAATCTTACCTTTCAGAATGAGCCCTCAGAGAACACTGCGAGGCCGATTCATTAATAGCGGCAGGTAGCGACAGTTGAGCGACTGTAGCAGTATTTTCACAGCGCCCGCTAGTAGTCGCTGTGCTTGGCCATTGTTCGGTTGTTGATAGCGACTCAGTCGGTGTGCTGTAATGTTGAATACAATGTGACGAGTCGCTATTTGACAGGTTCCGCGATGTATGGGTGCGCATGATAGCGACTGGTCAGAGCGACCGGCTCCCACCATATTCATCAAAAAATCAAGCTCAAAAAATTCAAGCGCTGTGAAATGCATGTTTAAACCCCAGAGCGCTGGCGGCGATGTGTTAAAAGTAGTTTTTTAACCCCCAAACCACCATATTTTTGGAAACCAAAAAAAAAAAAATTTTTTAAGAATTTTGTAATATGAATACAATAATATCAGACCTGTAATATCAATTCTGCACATTTTTTTTTTTTTTTTTTTTACCTTAAAAAAATTATCTAACATGGCAGAAGTGGTCACAGAATTTTTCACATTTAAAAAAAAAAAAAAAAACGTTAATAACAATTAATTATGAATATTTAAAGATGGTTCCATTGAAATGCATTGGAGAGCGCCAGGTAGCGAGAGGTCATACCTGTCGCTGTTCAAGGTCGGACGCTGGCGCTGTGGGCTGAGGCTGGAATAATGATGAATGAGTCGCTATATGGCGCTATCTCAGTCGCTAAGCAGGATCGGCTTGATAAATGTGTGATTGTGGTGGGGAGCCGGCGTTCTCGTGGCGGTGCCCGTCATTACCGGCCGCTCACCAGTCGCTACCTGTCGCTATTCCTTCATAAATAAGGGCCTGCATGTCTGCCGCTGGTAGCCGGCAGCCTTCACGGTGTATCCCAGTGGCAGCAACCATGTGACTGGTGTCAGCAACCACGTGACAGCAGTGGCCAATCACTCATCATTCTCCGGGGGCTTGAACTGAAAGGTAAGATTTCTTTATTTTTAATGGTTTATTTACTGTCGAATGTGGGCAGACAGGCAGGCGGTCAACGGGGCCCGGTCCTGAAGTATAAAATAGACTTATATGGGGAATTGTTCTGGTTTAAAGTAAAAAAATCTCACTTAGCGGTAAGGGTCATTTCACACCCAAAAGTTGAACTTGGAACAAACAGTAAGATTGTCCCTGCACCACCCCACAAATTAGATTGGTGTGCAATAAAATGGTGTCCTCAAAAGACAAAACAATTTGTAAACATATATGGTGTGTGGCCCAGTACCACACAAAGAAAGGGCACCAATAGTCTGCACCAACAATCTAAATAATCACAAGATCAGGCATGTATTGTTAAATTCCAAATTCAACCAAAAATTTATTTGAGACATTAAAAATATAGAGCTCATACATGACTCATTAAAAACCATAAACCATCTCTCCATGGGCGACTACTAAGCCAGAAAAAAGTGTCATCGTGCAATATTAAAGTGCTGAATAATACTAATATACTATCACATTTATAACAAAAAAGAAATGCAAATAACTAATACATTCCATAAAATCCATAAAGTGCCAAATGCAAAACAGCAAGAAATAACAACAAAGAATTATATATGTGCTTACTCAAACAACTCAAACAACTACCCTAAAAATGTATATAAGAAAGCTGGAAATCTATCACCATATTAAGACTGGCTGGGTTTCCCAATTGATTCCTGGTGCCCCTTTACCCACGCGCTTCGTGGAGTAAACCACTTTTGTAAGGTGCCAAGAAAAAAGACAAAGGAGTACCTGTGTCCTCAACCTTATATACCAGATCAAGCCGGCTCCCCGTGCAGGTGAATCTTAGAGGCCGATTCATTAATAGCGCCAGGTAGCGCCAGATGAGCGACTGTAGCGTGATTTTTTCTGCGCCAGCCAGTATTCGCTGAGCTTGGCCGGCGTTAGCTTGATGACAGCGACTCAGTCGGTGTGCGGTAATGTTGAATACGGGCTTAGGGGTCGCTGTTTCACAGGTTCAGCGTTGTATGTGAGCGCTTGACAACGAATGGCCAGAGCGAACGGCTAGCTTCATATTCATTAACAAATCACGCTCCGAATGTGCTGTCGCTGTCCATTCCTTGTTTAAACCCCAGAGCGCTGGCGGCGATGGGTGTTAACTAGTTTTTAACCTCTAAACAACCATATTTTTTGAATGTAACATTATACATGTTTTTATAATCATTTTGTAATATGAATACATTAATCTCAGACCTGTTAGATCAATTCTGCACAAATTATTTGAAAATTTTTTTTTTATTTAAAAATAAATCCTAACATTGCAGAAGTGGTCTCCGAATTTTTGACATTAAAAAAAAAAAAAAAAAAAAAAATTAATACCAATTAATTATGATTAATTATAGATTGCTCCATTGAAATGCATTGGACATCGCCAGGGAGCGACAGCTCATACCTGGCGCTGTGAAGGAATTTGCAGCGGCGCTGTTCGGTCCAGGCGGCTTCATGATGAATGCCGCGCTAGCCGTCGCTCTCGCCGGCGCTAGCCTCATTTTGCTTGATAAATGCGTCATTGTGACCGCCGCGGGGCGTACTTGAGTCGGTAGCCGCCGATAGCTGGCGGTACCTCGCGCTCGTCAGACACTACCTGGCGCTAGCCCGTGATAAATAAGGCCCTAATTAATGATCGTCCTCTCCCGCGCCCGGCGGCCCCAGCCGGCAACCGCCCAACACGGAAGTACGCGATCCTACGTCACATGCTGATGCGTCCTGTCACCGCCAGTCCCCCAGACTGCCCAGCCATCCGCGTCACTATACATCGCCGCAACACGGCGTGTAACTGTGGCAACGGACGCCGACGCGGGGGAGGCTGTCAGCGAGAGGAACACACCGCTGCACAGTACTCGGGAGTCACACGAATCCGGCTGTTTAAAAAAAAAGTTGAACTTGCTTCACAAAATAAATAGCATGCCCCCCCCTTTATTAGAAAACATGAGCTGCTGGAGCCTTTATCCAAATTCAAGTCACAGTGGCAACATCTGTACTGCAGTGAGATAAATTAAAATGTGCCTAAACAGCAACAAGATCTGGTGAGGCAAGTTTACCTTTGGCTGTGCTTTCGGGTGGGAACTGACGCTTACATCACAGTGAGCTTTTGAACTTAAACACTTGGCTGATTCAGTAACGTTCAGGTATCGGCATGTAAGCGCCTGTATAGCGGCACTTAGAGAGACCACTAGTAGAAGCTGTAAGCGGGTGCTGTAACAGAGCGCCTCAGTCGCTGTAGTAACCTGGCCGGCATTGATGAATGTGATGTATGTTGGGCGCTGTAACAATAGTACAGCGTTGCAGCGAGCGAGAGGTAGTGCCAGCTCAGTGCGTCCGGCACTCGGCGCTCCACACCATATCTATAAAAAAAGGACACAGCGTCGGCGCTCTAAATCTGGGCACTGTAGCATAGAGCACCAGACGCTGAGTGATTAAAGTCTGTTTTTGAACACATATCTACCAGTAACAAAGTGAAATCACATGGAATGACATTGTTATAACACTGGGACAATACCACTTTAGTGCCGGACCTGTAATGACAATTCTGCATAAAAATATAAAAAGTCATAAAAGTTTCTAAAAGTGTTTTCAGCCAGGAGACGTCACACAATGATTGGAGCAAAAAAAAATGTCAAACGCACAAGCAAATGAACGGCCATTGAAATGTATGGGAGAGCGACAGTGAGCGAAAGGTAATAACTGGCGCTCTAGAAGCTAGACACTGAGCTGCTGTTGTAATACATGTGACGCTACATGGCGCTTTCAGAGGCGCTCACCGGAATTGTTTTAAGATTTGGAAACAACTGCACCCTATGGGTTATGCTTAAGGGAGGACTGGCCATAGGGAGCCCAAGGACAATGCCCGGTGGGTCGCACTGCTTTAGGACCAGTTGGGCTGCTGCTTTTAACACCCATCCTGACATCATGATGGTCAGACCTGCGAGGATGTCTCGGGTTGGCCAGGGGCTGCTAAAATCCAGGGCAGATTTTTGGCCCCAGTCTTCCACTGGTTATGCTTAAGAATTTGAAAATCAAGATCTGCATAGCCCCATAGTGTGCTGTTTTTTCAACTTGACCAAATCAACAGTCACTGAATTTAAACATGCCTGGGATAAGCACACATCTATCCTAAGATAAAGAGAACATACAGTATACACATAAGGGCAGACTAGATGGACCGTATGGTCTCCTTCTGCCGTCAACCTTCTATGTTTCTATGTTCAGCTATTCAATAAACAAAAATAAATTGACGACTAAAACTCACAATAATTTGTATTTAGATTCAGAGTATAACACCTTATAGTTTATATCAGCTGATCCTTAGCAGTAGGGTTGTGTGGGGCCTTTTATAAGCTGCAGCAATAATCTTACAGCCCCAGGAGCCCCACTGGGAATTGTGCTCCTCTGAGCAATCGTCGTATCGTCGTGCTAATAATCATAATAACACTCACTACACAATAATAATTCTATTACCAAAGGATATATTAAAAACTTTTTTATTCCATATAGAACTTACATTTCTCTTATCAATACAGCTATCTAGCTGTGTCGCTCAACTTTTTAATGAGACACAAAATATTCGGGGGGGCTGATGCAGAGTGCAGCAGTAGGAAACGGCTTTTCAACCTACCTGAACCTTTCAACTCGTTCATGGGTGGTAACGTTCCATTGTCAAAATGTCTATGAAAGGGGCTTCAGAAAAATGGCGGCCCCATGAGTGAGGACACTTTACATTGTAAGCTGCTGTAAGCTGTAAGGAGTTGGCTGGCTGGATGAATAGGAGGACACCGGTGATGCTGCCACCATTACCAGGGAGAGACGAGGAGGACATCTCTTAGCACCAAATAGTGGGGGAGGGTTTTTTTTCTAGTGATTTGTTAAAAATTTGATTCAGAACTTACCAAATTTCTTGGGAAAATTTGGCAAATTGTCCAAATGGAATTTTTAAGAAATCCTCTCATCTCTAATATCAATCAATATCATATGCAAAACCGATACCAATAATTACAAACCAATCTCAAGTCCCTTGGCAAGGAGAGAGCTAATGTATCTGCTATGTAGAATCTATACTCATACGTATGGCTATAGTGGCATAAATTTAATGTGTGACATATCTATGTGCTAAGTCAGTCGAAGGAAGTCATTAAACATAATGCATTAACAGCAGTGCAAATAGGTAAATACTCTGCCTCCTTTCCACAGATAGCAGCAGGAAGCGATGTTTCAACCTACCTGATCCCTGCAACCCATCTATCGGCGGTAACTTTCAAGTCAAAATGTCGACGGAAGGGGCTTCAGAAAAATGGGGCCCCATGAGTAAGAACACATTCATACATTGTAAGCTGCTGTAAGCAGTTAGTAGTTGGCTGGATGAAAACGAGGACACCGGTGATGCTGCCACCATTACCAGGGCCAGGGAGAGACGACGAGGACATCTCCTAGCACCAAATAGCGGGGGAAGGTTTTTTTTACAAAAAACATTTTTAGTGATTCGTTAAAATTTTGATTCAGAACAAACCAAATTTCTTGGGAAAATTTGGAAAACTATCCAAATGGAAATTTTAAGAAATCGGCTAATCTCTAATATCAATCAATATCAGCATTATATGCAAAACCAATAGCAGTAATTGCAAACCAATGTCAAGTCCCTTGGCAGAGAGAAAGGTAATGTGTAATCTGCTATGTAGAATCTATACTTATATGTATGGCTATAGTGGCATAAAATGCACGTGTGACATATCTAAGTGCTAAATCGATCGAAAGAAATCATTAAATGTAATCCCTTCTACAGCAGTGCAAATAGATAAATACCCGGCCTCCTTTCCAGGGATAGCAGCCCAGAACAATAGGACTCCACGCCTCATAGCGCCACTGCTTCAGGGATGTACATTTCTTGTTACTATAGCCTTTTATATGGAGTTTTGATTAGCACATGGATAGTATTCACATTAACCTCTCTCCTCTTCTGAGGGACCTGAGACTGGTTTATGATTACTGGCAGTGGTTTGTATGTATGTTGACTGCAGAAATCCTGGCAATTATCAGTCCTACCAGTGTCTTGACAGAAGTAGTAAAATAATCTGAAGTTCAGGGAAACCCAAAGGTCGAAGCTGTAGAGAGTCAGAGTCGCAGCATCCAAAGGGTCAGGCAAAAGCATAGTTGGGATTAGAGATGAGCGAACTTTTGAAAAATTCGATTCGACTGATTCGCCGAATTTTCCGACAAAAATCGTTTCGACCCGAATAAATTCGCGACGAATCGCTATTAAAAACGGCTATTTCTGAGCCTCCTACAGCCTCAATAGGGTTGTAAACCATTCAGCCTTGCTGTAACACGCACAGGATGCGTGCTGGGTTAGTTAAATAATACTTTGAAGAAATATCACATGCAGATCAGAGGCATCGCTAATAGAATCGCAGAGCGGCACAATTGCAGAGAGTTGAAGTGGCATCACTATGAGGGGCAGAAGGAGCCCAAATATACACTGGAGTTGGCCTCAGGAGCCCAAAAATTGGATGAATCACACCCTGGAGTTGGCAGGAGTTGGCAGCAGCAGCAGCAGGAGCCCAAATATACACTGGAGTTGGCTTCAGGAGCCCAAAAATTGGATGAATCACACCCTGGAGTTGGCAGGAGTTGGCAGCAGCAGCAGCAGGAGCCCAAATATACACTGGAGTTGGCTTCAGGAGCCCAAAAATTGGATGAATCACACCCTGGAGTTGGCAGGAGTTGACAGCAGCAGCAGCAGGAGCCCAAATATACACTGGAGTTGGCTTCAGGAGCCCAAAAATTGGATGAATCACACCCTGGAGTTGGCAGGAGTTGACAGTAGCAGCAGCAGGAGCCCAAATATACACTGGAGTTGGCCTCAGGAGCCCAAAAATTGGATGAATCACACCCTGGAGTTGGCAGAAGTTGGCAGCAGCAGCAGCAGGAGCCCAAATATACACTGGAGTTGGCTTCAGGAGCCCAAAAATTGGATGAATCACACCCTGGAGTTGGCAGGAGTTGACAGTAGCAGCAGCAGGAGCCCAAATATACACTGGAGTTGGCTTCAGGAGCCCAAAAATTGGATGAATCACACCCTGGAGTTGGCAGGAGTTGACAGTAGCAGCAGCAGGAGCCCAAATATACACTGGAGTTGGCCTCAGGAGCCCAAAAATTGGATGAATCACACCCTGGAGTTGGCAGGAGTTGACAGTAGCAGCAGCAGGAGCCCAAATATACACTGGAGTTGGCCTCAGGAGCCCAAAAATTGGATGAATCACACCCTGGAGTTGGCAGGAGTTGACAGTAGCAGCAGCAGGAGCCCAAATATACACTGGAGTTGGCCTCAGGAGCCCAAAAATTGGATGAATCACACCCTGGAGTTGGCAGAAGTTGGCAGCAGCAGCAGCAGGAGCCCAAATATACACTGGAGTTGGCTTCAGGAGCCCAAAAATTGGATGAATCACACCCTGGAGTTGGCAGGAGTTGACAGTAGCAGCAGCAGGAGCCCAAATATACACTGGAGTTGGCCTCAGGAGCCCAAAAATTGGATGAATCACACCCTGGAGTTGGCAGGAGTTGACAGTAGCAGCAGCAGGAGCCCAAATATACACTGGAGTTGGCCTCAGGAGCCCAAAAATTGGATGAATCACACCCTGGAGTTGGCAGGAGTTGGCAGCAGCAGCAGCAGGAGCCCAAATATACACTGGAGTTGGCTTCAGGAGCCCAAAAATTGGATGAATCACACCCTGGAGTTGGCAGAAGTTGGCAGCAGCAGCAGCAGGAGCCCAAATATACACTGGAGTTGGCTTCAGGAGCCCAAAAATTGGATGAATCACACCCTGGAGTTGGCAGGAGTTGGCAGCAGCAGCAGCAGGAGCCCAAATATACACTGGAGTTGGCTTCAGGAGCCCAAAAATTGGATGAATCACACCCTGGAGTTGGCAGGAGTTGACAGTAGCAGCAGCAGGAGCCCAAATATACACTGGAGTTGGCCTCAGGAGCCCAAAAATTGGATGAATCACACCCTGGAGTTGGCAGGAGTTGGCAGCAGCAGCAGCAGGAGCCCAAATATACACTGGAGTTGGCTTCAGGAGCCCAAAAATTGGATGAATCACACCCTGGAGTTGGCAGAAGTTGGCAGCAGCAGCAGCAGGAGCCCAAATATACACTGGAGTTGGCCTCAGGAGCCCAAAAATTGGATGAATCACACCCTGGAGTTGGCAGGAGTTGACAGTAGCAGCAGCAGGAGCCCAAATATACACTGGAGTTGGCCTCAGGAGCCCAAAAATTGGATGAATCACACCCTGGAGTTGGCAGAAGTTGGCAGCAGCAGCAGCAGGAGCCCAAATATACACTGGAGTTGGCCTCAGGAGCCCAAAAATTGGATGAATCACACCCTGGAGTTGGCAGGAGTTGACAGCAGCAGCAGCAGGAGCCCAAATATACACTGGAGTTGGCTTCAGGAGCCCAAAAATTGGATGAATCACACCCTGGAGTTGGCAGGAGTTGACAGCAGCAGCAGCAGGAGCCCAAATATACACTGGAGTTGGCTTCAGGAGCCCAAAAATTGGATGAATCACACCCTGGAGTTGGCAGAAGTTGGCAGCAGCAGCAGCAGGAGCCCAAATATACACTGGAGTTGGCTTCAGGAGCCCAAAAATTGGATGAATCACACCCTGGAGTTGGCAGGAGTTGACAGTAGCAGCAGCAGGAGCCCAAATATACACTGGAGTTGGCCTCAGGAGCCCAAAAATTGGATGAATCACACCCTGGAGTTGGCAGGAGTTGACAGTAGCAGCAGCAGGAGCCCAAATATACACTGGAGTTGGCTTCAGGAGCCCAAAAATTGGATGAATCACACCCTGGAGTTGGCAGGAGTTGACAGCAGCAGCAGCAGGAGCCCAAATATACACTGGAGTTGGCTTCAGGAGCCCAAAAATTGGATGAATCACACCCTGGAGTTGGCAGGAGTTGACAGCAGCAGCAGGAGCCCAAATATACACTGGAGTTGGCTTCAGGAGCCCAAAAATTGGATGAATCACACCCTGGAGTTGGCAGAAGTTGGCAGCAGCAGCAGCAGGAGCCCAAATATACACTGGAGTTGGCTTCAGGAGCCCAAAAATTGGATGAATCACACCCTGGAGTTGGCAGGAGTTGACAGTAGCAGCAGCAGGAGCCCAAATATACACTGGAGTTGGCCTCAGGAGCCCAAAAATTGGATGAATCACACCCTGGAGTTGGCAGGAGTTGACAGTAGCAGCAGCAGGAGCCCAAATATACACTGGAGTTGGCCTCAGGAGCCCAAAAATTGGATGAATCACACCCTGGAGTTGGCAGAAGTTGGCAGCAGCAGCAGCAGGAGCCCAAATATACACTGGAGTTGGCTTCAGGAGCCCAAAAATTGGATGAATCACACCCTGGAGTTGGCAGAAGTTGGCACCAGCAGCAGCAGGAGCCCAAATATACACTGGAGTTGGCTTCAGGAGCCCAAAAATTGGATGAATCACACCCTGGAGTTGGCAGGAGTTGACAGTAGCAGCAGCAGGAGCCCAAATATACACTGGAGTTGGCCTCAGGAGCCCAAAAATTGGATGAATCACACCCTGGAGTTGGCAGGAGTTGACAGTAGCAGCAGCAGGAGCCCAAATATACACTGGAGTTGGCCTCAGGAGCCCAAAAATTGGATGAATCACACCCTGGAGTTGGCAGAAGTTGGCAGCAGCAGCAGCAGGAGCCCAAATATACACTGGAGTTGGCCTCAGGAGCCCAAAAATTGGATGAATCACACCCTGGAGTTGGCAGGAGTTGACAGCAGCAGCAGCAGGAGCCCAAATATACACTGGAGTTGGCTTCAGGAGCCCAAAAATTGGATGAATCACACCCTGGAGTTGGCAGGAGTTGACAGCAGCAGCAGCAGGAGCCCAAATATACACTGGAGTTGGCTTCAGGAGCCCAAAAATTGGATGAATCACACCCTGGAGTTGGCAGGAGTTGACAGCAGCAGCAGCAGGAGCCCAAATATACACTGGAGTTGGCTTCAGGAGCCCAAAAATTGGATGAATCACACCCTGGAGTTGGCAGAAGTTGGCAGCAGCAGCAGCAGGAGCCCAAATATACACTGGAGTTGGCCTCAGGAGCCCAAAAATTGGATGAATCACACCCTGGAGTTGGCAGGAGTTGACAGTAGCAGCAGCAGCAGCAGGAGCCCAAAAAATGGCCTAAAGACATAAATATGTTTTGCACCATTTGGAAAGTGTAAAACGTGGCACCATGCTGAATCTAGTCGCATGCATCAGGCATTGGTGGGTGGAAATCCTGGCTGATCCATCCCTGATTCATTTTGACAAAGGTGAGTCTCTCCACATTTTTAGTTGACAGACGAGTTCTCCTCGCCGTAACTATGGCCCCCGCCGCACTAAACACCCGCTCAGATGGCACGCTACTTGCCGGGCAGGACAGCTTTTCCAGGGCAAACTCTGCTAGTTGCGGCCACAAATCAAGTTTGGCTGCCCAGAAGTCCAGCGGATCCTCAAGGTGTGTTGGCATGGTCATGTCAAAGTATGACATGACCTGCTGGTTCAGGTCCTGCTCCAGGTCTTCCTGCTGCTCATGAGTAGCCTCACTATGCGGGTGTAGAAAGCTACTCATTAGCGACTGAAGACTGAGGCTGCTGCTGCTGATGGAGCTTCTGCTGCTGCTGCTGCCAACCCCCCCAGCGGCCATGGCAGTGGAAGGTGAGCGCAGAGGTCCCCTCGAGTCAGACCTGCGAGAGTATGGACCATGGCGCAGATAGGCATCGGCCAACTGCCTACGTAGAATGTCTTTGTAGTAGTTGAGTTTGTCCTCCCTCTCGGTGGGTTTAAAAAATGCCCCCATTTTGTGCCGGAAGCGAGGGTCCAATAAGGTGGACAGCCAGAAGTCATCCCGCCGACAGATGGAAACAATTCTGGGGTCACTACGCAAGCACGTGAGCATGCTTCGTGCCATTTGCGCAAGTGACTCGGATGGACTACCTGTCTCCATCTCCACTGCATACTGCCACGGTGTGCCCGGGTCCTCTGTCTCTCCTTCCTCAAAAACCTCTAGCTCCTCTGGCTGCTCCTGCTCCTCCTCTCCTGTCCGCTGACTAGATAAACCAGCCATTTCGCCAAGCCTAAACTGTGTTTCGCTGGGCAACTCCTCCTCCTCCTCTTCCTCCTCCTCCTCCTCCAGTTCAGCTCCAAGGGGGTTCATGTGGCCGTAAGATGTAAACGCCATGTCTCCAGTGCCCTGACCAGCCATGGTTTCCAACATGTGCTGTAGTACATGAAGCAGTGGAATCACGTCGTTCATCCCGTAATCCTGCCGACTGACAAATAAAGTGGCTTCCTCAAAGGGCCTGAGCAAACGGCAGGTGTCACGTATGAGCTGCCACTGGTTGACATTGAAGTTACACAGGGGAGTCCCCCTATCTGCTTGGATCATCAGGAAATCCGTGATGGCTTTTCTCTGTTCATATAATCGGTCCAACATGTGAAGGGTGGAATTCCAACGGGTGGAAACATCGCAAATCAGACTATGTTGGGGGATACCATTCTGACGCTGTAGCTCAAGAAGGGTGTGTTTGGCGGTGTAGGAGTGGCTGAAGTGCATGCAAAGTTTCCGTGAAGTTGTTAGGATGTCCTGCAGATGGGGGGAACACTTCAGAAACCGCTTGACAACCAGATTGAAGACGTGAGCCATGCAGGGGGCATGGGTCAGGCTTCCTTGGCGCAGCGCAGACAAAATGTTCTTCCCATTGTCGGTAACCATGATTCCCATTTTAAGTTTTCTCGGAGTAAGCCATGTTTGGATTTCCTGATGAATACATTTAAGCAGTTCCTCCCCTGTGTGACTCCGTTCGCCAAGACAAACCATGTGAAGCACTGCGTGACACCTCCGTGCCCTGCACACATGGTAGACTGGAGGGGCACTTGAGCCTACAGTGGAGGGTGAGGAGATGGCGGAGGATGAGGAGGCCGAGTCGCACGGTGTCACAGGCCCAATGGGCAGAGAGCGCGGAGGCCGAAGCGGCGTGACCTGTCCAAGTTGCTGCTGCAAAGGGACCACATTCACCCAGTGGGCCGTAAACGACATGTACTGCCCCTGACCGTAGTTACAGCTCCAGATGTCGGCGCTGCCATGTATTTTGCTACACACCGACAGGCTCAAGGACTGGCCCACCTTCTGTTCAACAAAAGTGTGCAGCGCTGGTACTGCCTTCTTGGCAAAGAAATGACGGCTTGGGACTCTCCACCTCGGCTCGGCACAAGCCATCAGTTCTCTGAAAGGTGCAGATTCCACCACCTGAAAAGGGAGCGACTGCAGCACCAGCAACTTGGACAGGAGCACATTCAGCTTCTGCGCCGTAGGATGAGTGGGCGCATACTGCTGTCTCTTGGACATGGCTTCGCTGATGGATTGCTGGCGGGATGCATGACTTGGAGGAGGAGGAGGAGGAGCAGGAGCGACAGAGGATGGGTGTGACGCACAGCTGCCTTCGGCTGAGGTGCTGGAGCCTTGGCTGGCAGAAATTGGGAGCTCACTTGGTGAGGAAGCAGACTGGACCACCCCTTGGGAGCCTTGGTTCTCCCAGGTCGTTTTATGGTGACGCATCATATGTTGACGCAGGGCCGTGGTGCCAACATTTGGACCCTGGCCACGCTTCACCTTTTGCCTACATATCTTGCATGTGGCCATGTTACCCTCCTGCGGATGCCTCAGGAAAAACTGCCACACTGCCGAGTAGCTACTTTTCCCACCCCCTGGCCTCACTGATTCACTGCTGCTGTTGCCAACTCCAGGAACCCCTGCTCCACTACCTCCCGATAAGGTAGACTGCCGCACAGCAGGTGCTCTACCCCGGCCCCGGCCCCGGCCGGCTCCAGCCTTTGGAATTGTGCCCCCATGCTGACTGCTACCACCTTGCTGCCTCAGCTGCTGACTCCGGGGCAACCTGCGCCCCTCTTCTCCTGATGATGACGATGAAGCCCCTTCATCACCCGGCTCCCAAGTGCGATCGGCTTCATCGTCATCATCATCATCATCACCGGGTTGTGGCTGTACGTCACTGATGTTCGTGGATTCGTCAACAGTGTCTGGCGCAGGAGCTGGAACGCTCGCAGCACCCACGACACTGTCCACATCACTATTTGTCTGCCTAGCTAAAGAAGCCACCTCCATTTCTTGGCTGGGCAGTAGCTGCTGACTGTCCTCCTGTATCTGATCGTCCTCCTCACTAAAGAGTGGAGCTGAACCCAAAGCATAGGATACGTCGCTGGGGGAGGGAACGGCGTAGGACAGAGGCAATGGGAGGACAGGGACTGCTCTCGGGGCATGCCAACTCAGGGTTGTGTCAGAGGAACCTACCGACCCTAGACTGGGGGTCTCAGATGTAAGTTGTGATGATGTTGTTGATGAGCGCGTCAGCCAATCTACCACGGCAGATGCGTTACTGGTGGAGACCCGACCACTAGCAGATACTGGCAGATTAGGTCTCTCAGCGTGACTCCTGCTGCTACTGGCCCCCAGTCTGATGCGAGCTCTGCCTGCGGAATCTTGGCCTCTGCCACTCCTCTTTTCACTTCCAGGCACTTGTCTGCCCGACATAGTCTAACTGGCGTGGTAGTAGGTGATATTTTAAGAACCCCCAGGCAGCAGTGGGTCTATATAAAACAGAATATAATGCACACCAAAAGTGAGCAGTAACACTCAGCCTCCAACAGGCCTGCTTAGTGTAAATAAGAGAGCTGCTTAGTGTAAATAAAGAAGGGTATGCTATGTTACAGAATGGGATGCCTCAACAGAAGTGCACCTGGCAGGCAGCAGTAAGCCTATGCCCAGCAAAAGTGTCTTATAATATAAATATAATAAGAGCAAATGCTTATATGGTCTTAAACAGAGGCTGCTTTAGTCACAGAATGGGATGCCCTGGGCAGGAATCGACCTGGCAGGGTCCAGTAGTGCTTTGGCCAGCAAAAGTGTCTTTATCAGGCCTAATTTCAAATATAATAAGAGCAAATGCTTATATGGTCTTAAACAGAGGCTGCTTTAGTCACAGAATGGGATGCCCTGGGCAGGAATGGACCTGGCAGGGTCCAGTAGTGCTTTGGCCAGCAAAAGTGTCTTTATCAGGCTAATTTCAAATATAATAAGAGCAAATGCTTATATGGTCTTAAACAGAGGCTGCTATAGTCACAGAATGGGATGCCCTTGAAGGGTCCAGTAGTGCTATGCCCAGCAAAAGTGTCTTTATCAGGCTAATTTCAAATATGATAAGAGCAAATGCTTATATGGTCTTAAACAGAGGCTGCTGTAGTCACAGAATGGGATGCCCCGGGCAGGAATCGAGCTGGCAGGGTCCAGTAGTGCTTTGGCCAGCAAAAGTGTCTTTATCAGGCTAATTTCAAATATGATAAGAGCAAATGCTTATATGGTCTTAAACAGAGGCTGCTTTAGTCACAGAATGGGATGCCCCGGGCAGGAATCGAGCTGGCAGGGTCCAGTAGTGCTTTGGCCAGCAAAAGTGTCTTTATCAGGCTAATTTCAAATATGATAAGAGCAAATGCTTATATGGTCTTAAACAGAGGCTGCTGTAGTCACAGAATGGGATGCCCCGGGCAGGAATCGAGCTGGCAGGGTCCAGTAGGGCTTTGGCCAGCAAAAGTGTCTTTATCAGGCCTAATTTCAAATATGATAAGAGCAAATGCTTATATGGTCTTAAACAGAGGCTGCTTTAGTCACAGAATGGGATGCCCTGGGCAGGAATGGACCTGGCAGGGTCCAGTAGGGCTTTGGCCAGCAAAAGTGTCTTTATCAGGCTAATTTCAAATATGATAAGAGCAAATGCTTATATGGTCTTAAACAGAGGCTGCTTTAGTCACAGAATGGGATGCCCCGGGCAGGAATCGAGCTGGCAGGGTCCAGTAGTGCTTTGGCCAGCAAAAGTGTTTTTATCAGGCTAATTTCAAATATGATAAGAGCAAATGCTTATATGGTCTTAAACAGAGGCTGCTGTAGTCACAGAATGGGATGCCCCGGGCAGGAATCGAGCTGGCAGGGTCCAGTAGGGCTTTGGCCAGCAAAAGTGTCTTTATCAGGCCTAATTTCAAATATGATAAGAGCAAATGCTTATATGGTCTTAAACAGAGGCTGCTTTAGTCACAGAATGGGATGCCCCGGGCAGGAATCGAGCTGGCAGGGTCCAGTAGTGCTTTGGCCAGCAAAAGTGTCTTTATCAGGCTAATTTCAAATATGATAAGAGCAAATGCTTATATGGTCTTAAACAGAGGCTGCTGTAGTCACAGAATGGGATGCCCCGGGCAGGAATCGAGCTGGCAGGGTCCAGTAGGGCTTTGGCCAGCAAAAGTGTCTTTATCAGGCCTAATTTCAAATATGATAAGAGCAAATGCTTATATGGTCTTAAACAGAGGCTGCTTTAGTCACAGAATGGGATGCCCTGGGCAGGAATCGACCTGGCAGGGTCCAGTAGGGCTTTGGCCAGCAAAAGTGTCTTTATCAGGCTAATTTCAAATATGATAAGAGCAAATGCTTATATGGTCTTAAACAGAGGCTGCTTTAGTCACAGAATGGGATGCCCCGGGCAGGAATCGAGCTGGCAGGGTCCAGTAGTGCTTTGGCCAGCAAAAGTGTCTTTATCAGGCTAATTTCAAATATGATAAGAGCAAATGCTTATATGGTCTTAAACAGAGGCTGCTGTAGTCACAGAATGGGATGCCCCGGGCAGGAATCGAGCTGGCAGGGTCCAGTAGGGCTTTGGCCAGCAAAAGTGTCTTTATCAGGCCTAATTTCAAATATGATAAGAGCAAATGCTTATATGGTCTTAAACAGAGGCTGCTTTAGTCACAGAATGGGATGCCCTGGGCAGGAATCGACCTGGCAGGGTCCAGTAGGGCTTTGGCCAGCAAAAGTGTCTTTATCAGGCTAATTTCAAATATGATAAGAGCAAATGCTTATATGGTCTTAAACAGAGGCTGCTTTAGTCACAGAATGGGATGCCCCGGGCAGGAATCGAGCTGGCAGGGTCCAGTAGTGCTTTGGCCAGCAAAAGTGTCTTTATCAGGCTAATTTCAAATATGATAAGAGCAAATGCTTATATGGTCTTAAACAGAGGCTGCTGTAGTCACAGAATGGGATGCCCCGGGCAGGAATCGAGCTGGCAGGGTCCAGTAGGGCTTTGGCCAGCAAAAGTGTCTTTATCAGGCCTAATTTCAAATATGATAAGAGCAAATGCTTATATGGTCTTAAACAGAGGCTGCTTTAGTCACAGAATGGGATGCCCTGGGCAGGAATCGACCTGGCAGGGTCCAGTAGGGCTTTGGCCAGCAAAGTGTCTTTATCAGGCTAATTTCAAATATGATAAGAGCAAATGCTTATATGGTCTTAAACAGAGGCTGCTTTAGTCACAGAATGGGATGCCCTGGGCAGGAATCGACCTGGCAGGGTCCAGTAGGGCTTTGGCCAGCAAAAGTGTCTTTATCAGGCTAATTTCAAATATGATAAGAGCAAATGCTTATATGGTCTTAAACAGAGGCTGCTTTAGTCACAGAATGGGATGCCCCGGGCAGGAATCGAGCTGGCAGGGTCCAGTAGTGCTTTGGCCAGCAAAAGTGTCTTTATCAGGCCTAATTTCAAATATGATAAGAGCAAATGCTTATATGGTCTTAAACAGAGGCTGCTGTAGTCACAGAATGGGATGCCCCGGGCAGGAATCGAGCTGGCAGGGTCCAGTAGTGCTTTGGCCAGCAAAAGTGTCTTTATCAGGCTAATTTCAAATATGATAAGAGCAAATGCTTATATGGTCTTAAACAGAGGCTGCTTTAGTCACAGAATGGGATGCCCCGGGCAGGAATCGAGCTGGCAGGGTCCAGTAGTGCTTTGGCCAGCAAAAGTGTCTTTATCAGGCCTAATTTCAAATATGATAAGAGCAAATGCTTATATGGTCTTAAACAGAGGCTGCTTTAGTCACAGAATGGGATGCCCCGGGCAGGAATCGAGCTGGCAGGGTCCAGTAGTGCTTTGGCCAGCAAAAGTGTCTTTATCAGGCTAATTTCAAATATGATAAGAGCAAATGCTTATATGGTCTTAAACAGAGGCTGCTGTAGTCACAGAATGGGATGCCCCGGGCAGGAATCGAGCTGGCAGGGTCCAGTAGGGCTTTGGCCAGCAAAAGTGTCTTTATCAGGCCTAATTTCAAATATGATAAGAGCAAATGCTTATATGGTCTTAAACAGAGGCTGCTTTAGTCACAGAATGGGATGCCCTGGGCAGGAATCGACCTGGCAGGGTCCAGTAGGGCTTTGGCCAGCAAAAGTGTCTTTATCAGGCTAATTTCAAATATGATAAGAGCAAATGCTTATATGGTCTTAAACAGAGGCTGCTTTAGTCACAGAATGGGATTCCCCGGGCAGGAATCGAGCTGGCAGGGTCCAGTAGTGCTTTGGCCAGCAAAAGTGTCTTTATCAGGCTAATTTCAAATATGATAAGAGCAAATGCTTATATGGTCTTAAACAGAGGCTGCTGTAGTCACAGAATGGGATGCCCCGGGCAGGAATCGAGCTGGCAGGGTCCAGTAGGGCTTTGGCCAGCAAAAGTGTCTTTATCAGGCCTAATTTCAAATATGATAAGAGCAAATGCTTATATGGTCTTAAACAGAGGCTGCTTTAGTCACAGAATGGGATGCCCCGGGCAGGAATCGACCTGGCAGGGTCCAGTAGGGCTTTGGCCAGCAAAAGTGTCTTTATCAGGCTAATTTCAAATATGATAAGAGCAAATGCTTATATGGTCTTAAACAGAGGCTGCTGTAGTCACAGAATGGGATGCCCCGGGCAGGAATCGAGCTGGCAGGGTCCAGTAGTGCTTTGGCCAGCAAAAGTGTCTTTATCAGGCTAATTTCAAATATGATAAGAGCAAATGCTTATATGGTCTTAAACAGAGGCTGCTGTAGTCACAGAATGGGATGCCCCGGGCAGGAATCGAGCTGGCAGGGTCCAGTAGGGCTTTGGCCAGCAAAAGTGTCTTTATCAGGCCTAATTTCAAATATGATAAGAGCAAATGCTTATATGGTCTTAAACAGAGGCTGCTTTAGTCACAGAATGGGATGCCCTGGGCAGGAATCGACCTGGCAGGGTCCAGTAGGGCTTTGGCCAGCAAAAGTGTCTTTATCAGGCTAATTTCAAATATGATAAGAGCAAATGCTTATATGGTCTTAAACAGAGGCTGCTTTAGTCACAGAATGGGATGCCCCGGGCAGGAATCGAGCTGGCAGGGTCCAGTAGTGCTTTGGCCAGCAAAAGTGTCTTTATCAGGCTAATTTCAAATATGATAAGAGCAAATGCTTATATGGTCTTAAACAGAGGCTGCTGTAGTCACAGAATGGGATGCCCCGGGCAGGAATCGAGCTGGCAGGGTCCAGTAGTGCTTTGGCCAGCAAAAGTGTCTTTATCAGGCCTAATTTCAAATATGATAAGAGCAAATGCTTATATGGTCTTAAACAGAGGCTGCTTTAGTCACAGAATGGGATGCCCTGGGCAGGAATCGACCTGGCAGGGTCCAGTAGGGCTTTGGCCAGCAAAAGTGTCTTTATCAGGCTAATTTCAAATATGATAAGAGCAAATGCTTATATGGTCTTAAACAGAGGCTGCTTTAGTCACAGAATGGGATGCCCCGGGCAGGAATCGAGCTGGCAGGGTCCAGTAGTGCTTTGGCCAGCAAAAGTGTCTTTATCAGGCTAATTTCAAATATGATAAGAGCAAATGCTTATATGGTCTTAAACAGAGGCTGCTGTAGTCACAGAATGGGATGCCCCGGGCAGGAATCGAGCTGGCAGGGTCCAGTAGGGCTTTGGCCAGCAAAAGTGTCTTTATCAGGCCTAATTTCAAATATGATAAGAGCAAATGCTTATATGGTCTTAAACAGAGGCTGCTGTAGTCACAGAATGGGATGCCCCGGGCAGGAATCGAGCTGGCAGGGTCCAGTAGTGCTTTGGCCAGCAAAAGTGTCTTTATCAGGCTAATTTCAAATATGATAAGAGCAAATGCTTATATGGTCTTAAACAGAGGCTGCTTTAGTCACAGAATGGGATGCCCCGGGCAGGAATCGAGCTGGCAGGGTCCAGTAGTGCTTTGGCCAGCAAAAGTGTCTTTATCAGGCTAATTTCAAATATGATAAGAGCAAATGCTTATATGGTCTTAAACAGAGGCTGCTGTAGTCACAGAATGGGATGCCCCGGGCAGGAATCGAGCTGGCAGGGTCCAGTAGTGCTTTGGCCAGCAAAAGTGTCTTTATCAGGCCTAATTTCAAATATGATAAGAGCAAATGCTTATATGGTCTTAAACAGAGGCTGCTTTAGTCACAGAATGGGATGCCCCGGGCAGGAATCGAGCTGGCAGGGTCCAGTAGTGCTTTGGCCAGCAAAAGTGTCTTTATCAGGCTAATTTCAAATATGATAAGAGCAAATGCTTATATGGTCTTAAACAGAGGCTGCTGTAGTCACAGAATGGGATGCCCCGGGCAGGAATCGAGCTGGCAGGGTCCAGTAGGGCTTTGGCCAGCAAAAGTGTCTTTATCAGGCCTAATTTCAAATATGATAAGAGCAAATGCTTATATGGTCTTAAACAGAGGCTGCTTTAGTCACAGAATGGGATGCCCTGGGCAGGAATCGACCTGGCAGGGTCCAGTAGGGCTTTGGCCAGCAAAAGTGTCTTTATCAGGCTAATTTCAAATATGATAAGAGCAAATGCTTATATGGTCTTAAACAGAGGCTGCTTTAGTCACAGAATGGGATGCCCCGGGCAGGAATCGAGCTGGCAGGGTCCAGTAGTGCTTTGGCCAGCAAAAGTGTCTTTATCAGGCTAATTTCAAATATGATAAGAGCAAATGCTTATATGGTCTTAAACAGAGGCTGCTGTAGTCACAGAATGGGATGCCCCGGGCAGGAATCGAGCTGGCAGGGTCCAGTAGGGCTTTGGCCAGCAAAAGTGTCTTTATCAGGCCTAATTTCAAATATGATAAGAGCAAATGCTTATATGGTCTTAAACAGAGGCTGCTTTAGTCACAGAATGGGATGCCCCGGGCAGGAATCGACCTGGCAGGGTCCAGTAGGGCTTTGGCCAGCAAAAGTGTCTTTATCAGGCTAATTTCAAATATGATAAGAGCAAATGCTTATATGGTCTTAAACAGAGGCTGCTTTAGTCACAGAATGGGATGCCCCGGGCAGGAATCGAGCTGGCAGGGTCCAGTAGTGCTTTGGCCAGCAAAAGTGTCTTTATCAGGCTAATTTCAAATATGATAAGAGCAAATGCTTATATGGTCTTAAACAGAGGCTGCTGTAGTCACAGAATGGGATGCCCCGGGCAGGAATCGAGCTGGCAGGGTCCAGTAGTGCTTTGGCCAGCAAAAGTGTCTTTATCAGGCCTAATTTCAAATATGATAAGAGCAAATGCTTATATGGTCTTAAACAGAGGCTGCTGTAGTCACAGAATGGGATGCCCCGGGCAGGAATCGAGCTGGCAGGGTCCAGTAGTGCTTTGGCCAGCAAAAGTGTCTTTATCAGGCTAATTTCAAATATGATAAGAGCAAATGCTTATATGGTCTTAAACAGAGGCTGCTGTAGTCACAGAATGGGATGCCCCGGGCAGGAATCGAGCTGGCAGGGTCCAGTAGGGCTTTGGCCAGCAAAAGTGTCTTTATCAGGCCTAATTTCAAATATGATAAGAGCAAATGCTTATATGGTCTTAAACAGAGGCTGCTTTAGTCACAGAATGGGATGCCCTGGGCAGGAATCGACCTGGCAGGGTCCAGTAGGGCTTTGGCCAGCAAAAGTGTCTTTATCAGGCTAATTTCAAATATGATAAGAGCAAATGCTTATATGGTCTTAAACAGAGGCTGCTTTAGTCACAGAATGGGATGCCCCGGGCAGGAATCGAGCTGGCAGGGTCCAGTAGTGCTTTGGCCAGCAAAAGTGTCTTTATCAGGCTAATTTCAAATATGATAAGAGCAAATGCTTATATGGTCTTAAACAGAGGCTGCTGTAGTCACAGAATGGGATGCCCCGGGCAGGAATCGAGCTGGCAGGGTCCAGTAGTGCTTTGGCCAGCAAAAGTGTCTTTATCAGGCCTAATTTCAAATATGATAAGAGCAAATGCTTATATGGTCTTAAACAGAGGCTGCTTTAGTCACAGAATGGGATGCCTCACAGCAGACTTAAGATCAGTTTAGTATATATGCACAGTTAGTTACTATAAGCAGCCTGAAAACGCTAACAAAGGCTGGATGAAAAAAAAAAAATCTCCCTGTCAGCCAGCTCCGTTTTTCCTACCTTTCCCTGGCTTTCTGTCTGTCTCCTGTCTGTCTCCTGCCTGTCTCCTGCCTGTCTCCAGCCTGTCCCTGTCTGTCCCTGTCTCCAGCCTGTCTAACTGCCTCAGCTACACAGCGTTCTGTCTGTCTGTCACGAATGCAATAGAGAAATGAGGAAAAGCAAGATGGCCGCCGTTAAATACCGCTGTGTGACGTCACCGGGCTTGCTGGCTGCTGATAGGCTGCATGTGACTGCCCCAGCTTGCACTGGCGCGGGATACATGTCCAGACATGTCCCGTCCGCCATCTTAGAATGCCTGTAATGTAAATGAATGGATGTTAAAGGAAAACTTCGAGTGATCGAATCGCGGGGAAATTCGGATTCGATCCGAATCGAATTTTTCCTGAAATTCGGATCGAATCCGGGTTCGTCCGGATCGATTCGCTCATCCCTAGTTGGGATGAAAAGCAAACTAATCTGTTCAGCAGGAAATAAACAAACAGAGTAACACACCACAAGCTAGACACTATCACAGGCAGAGCCTGGACAGCTTCATGTGACCACTGACCAATGGGAAGATGGAAGGCCGGGGCTGCACAGCAGTTGCTTATTTGACACACTAATCCTATGGAGCCAGGCAGAGCCTCTAAGTTAACCCTTAACTGGCCCTTCACAACCACAATGAGCAGTAAAAGGCGTGTGATGTGCGGGCCCCTAATCATATCAGTCTGTATTTCCACAATGATATTTGGATGCTGTGAACAGTGTGGACAGGTAAACGCTTGGATCTAAAAAAAACATCTAATGAGCGTGTTACATAATAAATAATATTAATAGCTTATTGATGTCTATTTTGCTAAGCAGGTCTGGTTACAGAGAATAAATCACATATATTATGGTGTTACAAATCAAAAATAATAAATTAATATGAATAGTGGCCATGCTGTGAATGATTTCAAATGTTAAATATAATGGATTGCTCTTACTTTTGCTGCAGAATAGCATCCCACCTGCATCATCAAACTTTAGAGTGGGTGTGTTGTATGCTGATGGGGGTTCCTTCAGGTCCAGCTGCTGTCATTAGAGAGGAGCAAACCGAACTGGTAGAACCCGGTTTTGACCCTATTTCAGGAAAAGTACTTCATGTGGTTCGTGACGGAATGCGGAAGACAAACCTGGCAGGATTTCACCGTCCCCACCCACAGGTCATGGCCAGCCAAGGAAGGCAGAGAGACAGGTTCGTATGATCGCAGGGGACGAGGTCAGGGTAGCTCGGCCAATCAGGACTTTGCAGATTGCACTAGATGTGTCACATGATACACCGACTATCCACCGTTATCCAGCTGGCTGCTCTTAGAGCAGGGACAATTTAGGGACAGTTTAGGACATTTTGAACAACAGCATTACAGAAAATAAGGGACAGGAAAGGAAGTGACACAGCGCGACGCTAAGGGGGAGGTGTGCAGCACAGAAATATGTCTGCGCTGGGATGTACTGGTTATTGTAGTTCTCCCTGAAAAGTTTGAAATCTTCAGTGTGGGTTTTTTTTATTTTTGGTTCAAATCTGTCTGGTTTTGCTGGCTCCTGTCACTGCGTTGGGGAACTTGGGGGACGCAGTGGCTCAGTGTTTATTACAATCAATAAATCTTTTTCGCCTGCCATGGATCTTTTCTGGTGGGGCAGCTCTGTTTTAAGTGTGCACACACCATCTCTCTCTAAGTTGGGGTCCGCGGTGCCTCTTTGTTAAATACAGTTTAAAAAATCTTTTTCACCTGCCAAGTGATATTCAAAGGTACATCTGTCTGTTTTAGCTGGGCTGTGCAACTATGTCATTTTAGTGTGTGTGCTGCTCCAAATTTTTTTCCTTTAAATACTAAGTAAAATGTCTGTGAAAGGACGGAATAAAGGAAAAAACATCCCTGAAATTCCCTCTGCCACTAAGGATAAGGATGTTGGTACCCGTACCAATACTGTGGTCAGCAGCCTTGTGCCCAGACCCAGCCATAGTAGTGGCAGCATCTATTTGCCCAGGGCCAGCCACAGTTCGTAGTAGCAGCAGCAATGTACATGGTAGTAGTAGCAGCAGCCATAATGTACGTGGTAGTAGTAGCAGCATCAGCAAGCAATAGTTGTCCATTCCCTCCAGTGGGTGTATTGTTTCAGACAATGCATCCATTGTGGACTGGTTGACTCACTCTCGCTCATCTCAGGAGGAGGAAGACTCTGACGCAATGACTTTGAGCCAGGTTTCAGTGAATTTTTCCTCCACTACAGCTACACGACACAGTAAAAGAAACCTTTCTCTTTCATAATCTCTCTCTTTACTGTCCCCTCCTAGTGGGGTACCAGCTTTTCCCAGCCGTCCGGTTTGCTATGGATAGTTATGAGGAGAATTATTTTGATGACAGTCAGCCTTTGGAGTGTGCTGCACAGGTGGTGAAGGTGAAAGCTGTGTCCAAGATGCATAGCTGTGGCAGTGGGGGTTGTGGTAGACACGGACATACTGGCAGTTATGAAGATGGTTATGGTGTGGGGGGAAAGTAGGCCATGATGAAACATTTGCAAATGGGATCATTTTTTGAGGGCTTGCCCACTTCTGCCAGGCCTTCACAACCACCACAGGTTTCCTGTGCCATGGCCTAGTCTTTCTTCAACAGCTGCAGCTTCTGCTAATGCTGCTACTACTACTACCACTAACAGCGCATCCACTAGCAGCCAGCCACCCTCTACTACTGCCATGCCATCACAACTGCAGTTTAACCTTGTGATGCCCAAAATGGGCACATTTTTCAGTGCTTAAAAGCCATTGTTTCTTCATTAGTTAAAATGTAAGGGTGTCAATTCCGCAACTACCTCCGTTATAAATGGCACAATTTTTTGAGGGCTTGCCCACTGCTGCTAGCTCAGCACAACCATGGTTTAACCCTGTGATGGCCAAATTAGGCAAATTGTTCAGCATTTGTAAAAAAAAAGCCATTACTTCTTCCTCAGCTAAAATTTAAATGCGCCAATCCCATTGCTATCCCCCGTTAAAAACTGGATCATTTTTTGTGCGCTCGCTTGCTACTGCCAGGCCTACACAACCGCTGGTCTTCCCTTGTGATGACCAAAATGGGTACATTTTTCAACACTTGTAAAAAGCCATTACTTCTTTTCACTTTTCAGGAATGCCAACCTTGTTGCTTCTCCCCATTTTTATGTGCTTTAAGCTATCAAAGACAGCTGCGGGCTATTGAAATGCTAATTGGGTCGTGCGTGATTTTAATGCTAATTAGCCGTGACAATTTCATATGCTAATTAGACCACTTTTTATACAGCCTTGGGTGACTTCAGAGTGTTAAAATGTACTGTTAGGGCTGGCAGGCATTGTTTTCCATGCGTTTTAAATGAATGTTTGTCCCAAACTAGTTCGGTCCAAGCCAAACTTTTTCAGAAAAGTTAAGCAAACCGGCGAACTGAACCTTTTTTAATATACGCTCATCTCTAGCTGTCATTTTCTTCATGTCAATATGTGGCAGTTGCAGCAACTCCACTGGCATTTTTAATAAGAAGGGATACAAGTTCCCCCTCCTCCTTCCTTGTGTCCCACCAAGCTAACGCCAGGCCTACCTTAGAAGGACCCTTTTATACCAAAGAGAACTCAAGGAATCCCCCTCCACGTCCCTCTACTCTAATGATGTATTTAGACGTATGGGAGGAATTCCGCAAAGGCTTCACCTCTGCGGTATAAAAGGCCCCGCTCCCCGGCATGAAAAAAATGACAGCCGCCAGACAAAGAGGAAGTCCCCTACCTCGCAGATCTTTCTGGAGAGGGAGAGATGAAGGAAGACGCAGTTCTTTTTAATTTTAAAACTGTATTTTTTATCTGTTTGTATACTGATAGCTGGTCCATGGAAGCTCCCCACCAATACTGACTATTCTTATTATACATTAGTAGCAGAAGGTACTGTAATTCAGCTTCAACTTTTACTTCTTTCTTTACTCCGTAATTCGGGCTAGGTATGATTTAGGGCTATGCAGTCTGAAATGTGTAATTGTCCTAGTAGTGGGGTTATGGTTTCTCTTTCCATTTTGTTGTTGTAAGTAAGTTTTACCCGGGAGGAGCTGAATTTCCTTCTGATACTAATCTTCGATATTGAACATTGGGCAAGCCAGTTAGCCATTTTTCCTCGCTGTAGAACGAGCTGATATTTGAGGCTCTCAATTCTGTACAATGATCGGTTTGCAGTCATTTTGGAACCAAAATAATAAAAAAAAAGACATCTGCAATAAACATGGTCTGGATCAAGTTGTATGTCTAAAAGGGGCAGCTTTAATCATAATGTTCTGGAGCACACTCTGCCTATTGAGTTTTGTCTGATTTACAAAGTTTGCTCCAAGACTTAAGCAAATCATAATGCTTTTTGGGCATTGGAACATTTGCAGGGGCCTTATACTCCAAAAAGCAGTAGTCCTTTTGGGTTAGTCATAGTCCTGGACATTCACAAATGCCAAAACACAAGGCATGGTGTCCAAATTAATGTTGGTTGTTTTCCTTCACTTCCTCCCATTGGGGGTAAAATGTATAAAAGGTCTTGTGTTTTATAAAGGAAAAGCAGAAAGATGAACACAGTAAATATGGTATTTTATCTTCAATGATCTTCAAGGTGTCCCTAGTAAATTAGCAGTACCTGAGAGCATTCTGAGGCCTAAAATTGTCAATTTTTAACTGTTGAAAGAGGACCAACACCATAATTCACAGGGGCATTCTGATTTGGGATGGGTTCTGGGAGGAGGGTATTTTTTCACACAATGCGTCTTATGGTCATAGTGCAAAAAGTATGGTCATAGTGCAAAAAATACTGTCCTTAATTAATTTGGTTAAGACATATTCAGATGCTTCCTTGTTATGGTCATGTTTTTTAGGGCATTTTGTTGAGGTCACATCACCTTTTTATTGCTATACATTACAGATAAAGTTTGTTTCTGAAACTTTGCTTTGCTTTTGAAACTTTGTAAAAGTTAATTTCTTAAACTTCTTTTTTTCTTCTTAAACTTTACTTGTTTGCAAGCCAAATAATTAGCTATAGGTTTCTGGGTGCCGTCTGCAACTTTCTTGCCCAGTTTTCAGTCTCTTTGGTGCATCGTGTATAACGTATATAAGTTGAGATTGTTGCAGTTCACTTTTACACTCTTCAACTATGCAGCTAGAAAGGTCACCACAATGACACATTATAAAAAATTATTGTATTTTACAAACCATCTTAGAAATCTGAAGGCGACAAGTGGAGAATAGTTTTATAGACTATACAAGTCAGCCATTAAATATTATTTAGAATATTGTTTACACATAATTTAAGTTTTCTTGAGTTTAAAAAATGTTTTTGTTATACACATTATATGGAAATTAGCTTAGCCATGGGCAGCCTAACTAGAGGTAATGGGGCAGAGAGCTAGAGTAAGACAATGGCCAGAATTAAATGGACACACAGAATAATTAGCCATGGAGAAGTTAACTAGAGGTAATGGGGCAGAAAGCTGGTGTTAGATAATGGCCAGAAATGGATGGACACACAGAATAATTAGCAACGGAGAACCTAACTAAAGGTAATGGGGCAGAAAGCTGGTGTCAGAGAATGGCCAGAATTGGATGGACACACAGAATAATTTGCCATAGGCAGCTTAGCTAGAGGTAATGGGGCAGAAAGCTGGTGTCAGAGAATGGCACACAGAGAGTGGATGGACACACAGAATAATTATCTATGGAGAGCCTAACTACAGGTAATTTGCAGCATATTGCTGTGTGCCGCATTTCTGGAGGCTCATGCATGATTTGTGCGATTGGCAGTTGGCAAGCAAAAGGGGGAGAGAGGAGAAGCACACCCTGGCTTATGCAAGTTCTGGGAATCTTACATTTCCCATCCATTATGCTGATTATTATGCAACATCACAGATCCAAGGGCCATGCTCACTTTTTTTCAGAAGGTGAACATGTAGACCTTGATATCTCAGTCATTTCTTCTTCGAATAAGAAATGGAAAACAATTTAGGACAGTGCCAAATGTAGCCTGACGCAATGTTGTAACAACTACCTCTACCCACAGTAACACTTCAAGATGGAGCACCATTCTGTACAGATGGAGCAGAGTTAATGGCTCCTCCGCTAGGGTAAGGCTTTGCCAATGCGATCACCGGCGATATCACTCTGGGTAATGCCGACTTTTCCGACTCTCCTTTTCCACCACCAGGTGGTACATAGATAAGAGTTTAGTAAGCCACCGCCATTTGGCGGTAACTGTGTTTTCATAAGCGGCCCCCTCTGAGGATTGTACAGATTTTACAGGCTTCCTTCAGTGGCTGCTATCACCCTTGATGAATCCTGTGGCCTTGACCCCACTTTTTTATCTTAGAAAAATGGTTTTGATGCAACCATGGGGCCGCATTAGTACATTCTATAAATCAGGTAGCCTTACAGCATTTCCCGGTAGGATAGGAAATCTTGCCACTTCAAATACAATAGGGTTATTTAATATATATTAATAGTCAGAAATCAAGTACTCACTCTTCCCCAGCAAAAACAACACCAAGGGCTTGCATTAGGCATGCCATTATACATTTTAGAAACAGTTTATATTGAGTACTAGTGGCTGAAATGCTCAAAATACTTTCAAAGTCAGAATCTTTTGCAGTGAAGTCTGCAACGAATTGAACCTGAATTAACTTTATGGACTCGGAACTACATCACTCTTCCTCCACATCATCACCTTCTGCGATCTGACAATACTCCTTTCTCATTCACAGGTATGCATTCATCCATTGATCCAATCTGCAATAATTAACCCTTTCCTGCTCATGCAAATCCTGCTGCCTCTCTATCTTTTTGATATGCACTGTTAGATCCACTACTTAAAATAGCTCTTAAAATATCTCTTAAAATATCTCTTGACTAAAGATTAGGGGTACCCCACTATGAAAACCCCCAAAAGTACTTAATAGAGTCTTATAACTGCACAACACCAAGAAGTAAGGTTAATGTGTGTTTTTATTAATCTCAATCAAATGCTAAAAGAGTTCATTTTTTACATGGAGGACAAACTGTTAAAAAACACATACAAAATACTAAAATACATACTGCCAGGAGGGGGCGCTAGTGAACCTTACTGCCATAATATTAGGTATGGATAAGATGATATATATATACAGTGTATCAACATCTATATAAAAATTCATGAAAGTGCCAATTCTAATAAAGTGCTAAGTGCTTATACCCGAGAGTACCTCAATTGATAATAGAACTAAAGTGCAAAAAAGGATTCCAACGTTGCCCTACACAAGAGGGCAATAACACAAATCAATAGAAAAAACAGTGCAAGGTAAAGGAAACAATTACTTATCAGTCAGGGAGAGTAGAGCGGCAGCAAGCGTCCCCCCCCCCCGTTTTGCGCAAGCCCACGCGTTTCGAGACGTGGGTCTCTTTATCAAGGCAGAGTGCGTGGCAGAAGGTGCTGTGGGAGCCGTTTATATACGCACCTATCCCCGCTCCACCACCGCGCTGAATGACAGACCGCCGGTCGGCGGACGCGCTCCGGCCGGAAGTGCGTCACGCTCGACCAGGCGGAAATATCTTCTCGTGCCTCTTTACTAGTGCCTATATCTTAATTAAACTGTTATGTGATTATTTTGAATGCCCCACCCAGTTCTTCAGACCATATCTAAATTTGCTATACTATTATCTGGCAATATCTGTTACACTTCCATTGGCCAATGTTGCCCCCTGTGTGCTCACTAACCAAGAACCCCTAGCTACATTCCATTTGAAATTGTATTACTTTATGTGCACTCTATGTCATGTGTTCCTTTATGTGCCGAGAATTGAACCTGAATTAAACCCGAAGGGAACCTGAACCGGATTCTGCTTGTTTGAATTACACAGCATCAACAACAATGTTTACCTGCTATCTCATAATACTACTTCCTCTTACCCTCAGAATCCTTTCTCTCAACCCTCTAGCTCTTTGCTCATGAATTCCTTTCGCTGGCAAAATCACTCACCACCTCAATATCCAAGCACAAGAAACATTATGCCATCCTAAAAAGCCACAACCATATCTTCTCTCTCCTTTTTAATCTTACTTACTGCTGGTGACATCAGCCCTAATCCAGGCCCACTCTCTCCAACTCCCTTCTCCAGCATGCAAAGTCAAATACCTGCAACCGCTTTAAAGCTGGAAACACGCGCAGCATAATCTATCACAACTTACTCCCTCTCCACATCCTCCTGACACTGTCACCAGTGCACCGTGGAATGCACGCTCAGTGCACAATAAACTTGCCTATATCCACAACCTATTTCTCTCTAACACTTTTACCTTTATGGGTTTCACAGAAACATGACTTACTCCATTAGACACAGCCTTACTCCTGTTATCCACCCTGGTCACATCATCTCATGATTTTCTGGAATGCCCTCCCCAACCCTCAAAGCTTTCAAAGGTGCCCTTAAAACCCACCTATTCAGACAAGCATACAATCTGGCTTAAGCAATTCTCTAAAGGGCACATGCCATAAAGCTCAAAACTGACTGTGATCCTCCCCCCTCGTCTCCACCCCTCCTTTAGAATGTAAGCTCCCAAGGGCCCGGCTCTTTTTCTATTATATCTTGTATTTACAATATTAATTGTAAACTCTGTAACACTGCATTTATAATAGTCTATGTGCTGTATGTTTCTACCCTGTCTGTAATTACTACTTTGTACAGCGCTACGGAAGATGATGATGAAGATGAAAAAGGCAGAGAACCAAGACCCATTTGTGAGACCCAGGTGATGGTTTACTAGTGGACAAGGCCAAGCACCTATCAGCAAAGAGGATTCCAGAACATGCTGGAATCTAGTTGAATTTCACTAGATCGCATTGATAGTGTCTGGTGATATTGCCATGTAAACTGCTGTGTACAGAGAATAATAGTGTACCTAACGAAAACCTATGATAAAACATGTTTTCAGAGTAAATCCTCACAAAGATCAATTACAGGACAACTGAACTATTTTTTTTTCCATAATAATTTTTATTGTAAGAGATATAACATCGCACTCCAAAACCGAGCATTCAATATGTTTTGTTCATAAAAAAAAAAAAGAAAAGACATAAACATTGAGGTAGACAAAATTCTACATAACATGCCTCTGTAAACCAAACGGTATTAACAAACTCAAACTCAACCTCCTGTATATTTACTCTCCCCATCGAGCCCCAAAAATATGTCTCCACGCACCCGAGAGGGGAAAAAGGGAGAATATACAATACACAATAAATCACGCGATATTATGAGAAGAGGGAGCTCAACTAAGGAGCAAAGAGTAGAACAAGTATAGAAAGAAAAGTGGAACCAAAGAAAGAAATAAGAGAGAAGACAGAAGACAGAAGACCAATTGGTGGCCGAGTCAGCACCCTAGATAACCAGCAGCTCCCTTTCAAAATGTCCAGGAAAGGAAGTGGGCGATCCAACCCTCCCAGGTAGCCAGGAAGGTTGAAAAGTCCCTCTGCAAAAAGGCCGCCATCTTTTCAAAGAACATAACCTCATTGTTACGAGAGGTCAGACTACCACTAGGGATGAAGAGAGTGGGTCCGCACTCCTTAAAATTTTAAGTCTTTAATGAAAAATATTAAAACCATCTCCAAAAAGTTATCAAAAAGCAGTGCTAAAATGCAAAGGTAGACCCAGAGTAACACAAAACATACAAGACCTTCTGACGCGTTTCGGGTATTCTGTCAGCCCTTAGCCGGGGGGGGGGGGGGGGGAATGGCTCCAGGCTTGCAAGGTTAGTGTTTACTATATATTCTATGTACTATATATATATGCATACTTGAATGTGACCTTTTATCTATGACTAAGGGCTGACAGAATACCCGAAACGCGTCATAAGGTCTTGTATGTTTTGTGTCTCTCTGGGTCTACCTTTGCATTTTAGCACTGCTTTTTGATAACTTTTTTGGAGATTTTTTGGGAATTTTAATATTTTTCATTATAGACTTAAATCTTCATCCTTTTGCACAATTGGGGTGTGGGACCACCCCGGGTCGGGCACCCTGTTTTACCAGTGTGCGGATACCCTTTACATTGTTTATCTACCACTAGGGATGTCTGGTTTCTTCCAGGAATGTATAATAATTAATTTTGCTGCCGTTGTAATACGCCTTATTAGCCCAAACTGACAGCTGAACTATTTTGTTCAGCAGCCATGTTGTATTCTTAAAACTATGGTTCAGCCATATTGTGTGCCTAATAATGCTAATTATTACTCGGGATAACCATTAACTATTATATATCTCTGGACCGTCTAGTCTTTATTTGTATCACACACAGAACCCAGAACCGATACAGTGGCTTTTACAGAACCCATAGCGTAAGAAAACTTTACAAGCATGCATGGAACTCACACCTGAAAAGAATGTACAGCATGTTCAACCAGTAAGTTTTTGTGGGGTCAGAGAGTTGTACCTTATAATTTCCATCATTGCGTAAATTAGCACACAAATATTTAAAAAACCTGATAGTTATTATTCACATTGGGAGGAACTATATACTCCTTCTCCTTCAGTCTTTCTCATTTCTTCTCTCCCATGATAAGTCCTCGTCCTTTAGTCAATGGCCAATACTTAATAATATGGGAAAGATTACTTCAACTAAAATCCTCTCTAAAGACAAGGGGACATTCCCTCTGGAAAAAAAGAGATTCAACTGCTAGAGGCAACAATTATTTTTTTACCATAAGAACGATAGATCTGTGAAATAGCCTCCCACAGAAGCTTGTCACAGCATCAACAGCTGACAGCTTCAAAAAAGGATCATATGCTTTCTATCAGAAAGTAACATTAACAGTTACTATTAGCTGTTATCAGTTAAAAATAAAAAAACACATTAAAAATAACTTTCCCCAACCCCATCCCTGGTTGAACTTGATGGACATTTGTCTTTTTTCAACTGTACTAACTATGTAACTACCCTTTAAGATGCACGTATTTTTCCTCTAAAGTGCCGAAACTGCCATCACCAATCATCTACTGATTGTTAAATGCAAAGGCCGCTACTCTGTTCCAATTCTTCTCGACCTATCCTCTGCTTTGAGACCGTCAACCATGCTCTGCTTCCCAATATTCTTTCTTCTCTTGGAATCCAAGGTCTCACACACTCTTGGCTCTCCTTCTATCTCTCTGATCGCACATTTAGTGTATCTTACTCTAACACAACTTCCTCTCGCCATCCTCTGTCTGTTGCTGTACCACAAGGCTCAGTCCTAGGACCCCCTACTTTTTCAATATACACTTCTGATCTCAGCAAACTAATAACCTTGCTGGGCTTCCAATATCACTTTTATGCAGATGACACTCAGATCTACCTCTCTAGCCCAAATATCTCTTCCCTCCTCTCTCTCATTCCTGACTGTCTGACAGCCATCTCTTCCTTCGTGACATCTCGCTCCCTTAAGCTGAACATGGTCATAACAGTCCACTTCTCTGGAATTCACTCTCCCGCTCAATCCATAACTCTCCATCACTCCAAGCCTTTAAAAGTTCCCTAAAAACTCACTTCTTCAGACAGGGCATATAACCTGGCTTAAGCAAATCCTATAACCTTCAAACGGCACATGCAGCCCAACTCAGGCTCTACCACTTGTGATCCGACCCCTTTGTCTCCCCCCTGTAATCATACCGTAAAGTGATATGGAAGATGGTGGCGCTATATAAATAAACATTAATAATAATAATAATAATAATAAAAAGTGGGGGGTGTCAGTGCATCTTATCGGGAGAATGTAAAAATTTCTTCCCCGTCTCCTATGCAGCATGTCCCACTGACATAAACAGAGAGAGAGACAGGCAGACACACACACACACCCAGCATCCTCTGTTGTCGGCATTGCCACCCACTGCCTCCGTTGGCTGCTGCCTTGACTGTCGCTGTTGCAGTAACTGCCGCCTCCTGTGGCAAGTTCAGAGGGAGTCGGTTCCAGCCACCGTGTGGGGGGATGGCTTGTGAGTCATGCCAGCATCCAATGACGCTGGCAGGAGTCATAGGCCACGCGCACCCAGAAGCCGGAAATGGCTTGTAACAATTCAAGCTGAATGTAAATAATTTAAAAACTAACACTTGATTTTCTAGGCAATGGATCAGAAAAATGTGAACAGAATCACCATGGTCCACATGTTGGGATTTCAAATCCCTAGACATTTGACTATTTTGATTTTCTTTCATTTTCTTCTCATTTTTTGTGTGACCATATGCGGAAACCTCCTGATCATTGTGCTGTTCTCCTACGGTAAGACCCTTTACACTCCCATGTACATCTACCTTTCCCAGCTCTCGGCATCGGATATCTTTCTGGCAAGGACTATTCTTCCCAGCATACTCCATATTGTAATGTTGAACGGCACAGTGATATCACTTTCTACTTGATTTACCCAGTTTTATTTTTTTGCTATCTCCGAAATCTTGGAGTGTCTTTTCCTGACCGTGATGAGTTATGACAGGTATTTGGCCATCTGTGAGCCATTACATTCTCCTAGGGTCTCAATCTTTGCAGATGATACTAAGCTGAGTAAAGTAATTAAAACAAAGGAGGACAACAGGCAACTACAAACAGATTTAGATAAATTGGAAGCATGGGCAGTTAAATGGCAAATGAAGTTTAACACAGATAAATGTAAGGTTATGCACATGGGAAGGAGAAATCTGTGTCATGATTACACACTAAATAAAGAAACACTTGGTAAAACAACAATGGAAAAGGACCTAGGGGTTTTAGTTGACAATAAGCTCAACTGTAGTAATCAATGCCAGGCAGCTGCTGCCAAGGCAAATAGGATCATGGGGTGCATCAGGAGGGGCATAGGTGCTCATGACCAGAGCATCATTTTACCCCTGTACAAGTCACTGGTCAGACCCCATATGGAATACTGTGTACAGTTCTGGGCACCTGTGCTTAAAAAGGACATATCAGAACTGGAGCACGTTCAAAGGAGTGAAACAAAGTTAATAAAAGGAGTGCGGGGGCTAGAGTACCCGGAAAGATTGTCCAAGTTAGGCTTATTTAGTCTAGAAAAAAGACGATTGAGGGGTGATCTAATAACTATGTATAAATATATTCGGGGTCAATACAAGGATCTGTCCCACAATCTATTTATACCCCGGAGTGTAACCATAACCCGAGGGCATCCACTAAGGTTAGAGGAAAGGTGCTTTCTCCACCGACATAGGAGGGGATTCTTCTCTGTAAGAGCAGTGAGACTATGGAACTCGCTGCCAGAGGAGGTAGTAATGAGGGATACATTAAAAATGTTCAAAAGTGGCCTTGATGCCTTCCTGGCATGTAATAACATTTCCGGCTATGGCTACTAGACCACTGGAAGGAGTTAAACAGGCTGAACTGGATGGACTAAAGTCTTTATTCAGCCTTACATACTATGTTACTATGTTACTATGTTACTATTGTAATGCATCCTGGTGTCTGCTCTATAATGATCATCACTAGAGATGAGCGAACTTCTTGAAAGTTCCATTCGGGCGATTCGCCGAATTTCCCCAAGAAATTCGGGTTCGCCCGAATCGAACTTTCACAAATCGCTCATCTAAAAAAAAAAATGCCGGCATGGTGGGAGCAGGCGGGCCGGCTACGCCTGTCAGCGGTTGGCCTGCCCGCTCCCACCATGCCGGTATTTTTTTTTTTTTTTCAGGGAAAATTCGATCGGTACGAACCAAAAAAAATTCGGGTTCGTGCCGAATCGAATTTTCCCTGAAATTCGGAGCGAATTCCGGTTCGTCCGAACCGGTTCGCTCATCCCTGATCATCACAACTTGGGTTTTAAGCTGTTTACTTGCATTGCTTCATTCTTTAACCCTGTCGAAGTTACATTTTCGTGGCCCCGATGTTATCGACAACTTTTTCTGTGATGTTGATCCAATTCTAGAACTTTCCTGCAGTGACACCACCATTGTCCATTTGGAAGTGAAATTTCTGGGGCAATCTTTGTTGTCAGTCCGTTCTTTATCATTATTATATCCTATGTTTATATTATAGTGACTATTTTTAAAATCCCATCTATTACAAAGAGGCAGAAAGTTTTCTCAACATGCAGTTCCCACCTGTCTATTGTTTCTATTTTTTATGGTACCATAGTTTGTGTTTATTTGACACCTAGAGGCCGATCACGGACCTTTAATAAGTTCCCATCCTTTCTATACATGGTGCTAAACCTGATGGTGAATCCAATTATATACAGCCTGGGGAATAAAGAGTTATTAAATACTTTGGACATACTGATCCACAACATTTCCATATAAAATTCTGAAACGTTAAACTACTAACTTGGCTTATTAGACTTGCCCCAATCTTTAATTTCTTAAAACAGCTGCTCAAAAATGACCTAGTTGTAACCATTTACCTCACTTCCTATCTGACTACTAATGTGCATCCCATGCTGATTGTTCACCTTTCTTTTTCTGACACCTCCATGGTCAGAAAGGATATTCCTATCTATTCCTCTGCTTATCCTTCCTTATATATAGTGTTGGGCAAACCCCTGTAAGTTTGGGTTCAACAAAAGTTTGGGTACCTGAAACATGACCCAAACCTGGTCCATAATGAAATCAATGGAGACCGAACTTTTAGACCCAAAATTTACAGATGGGCACCCCTTCTTACCCGCCCACGAGGGTTTCTTGAGCTCCTTACACACTCGTAATTTTAAATAACTAAATTCCTGTGATGGGCAGGTGGTGGCAGCGAGTGAGGGTTCCCTGTGCAGCAATAGGAAGTGGATGTAAACTTACCCAAGCCCCACAATCCAATCGGCATCCTTCTTTCCTGTGTTAAAACGGCCACGGCAAGACATCAAAGATGGCCCCCCTCATGAGTGAGGACTAATAGGAATTCACGGGCAAATGGATAGGAAAGCAGGGTGGAAGAAACGCCTCCATCCACAGCCTCACACAGGCTAAAGCTAGTGCACACATGGGCAGCAAGCCGGGACAGTTTTGGGCAAGGTGGCTGAATTAGGGCCTAGCTGGGTGTGGCAATCACCATCATGCTCTTGAGTATATATGCCTGTGCTTGCATGCTAATAGGAATAGGAATTCATGGAGGCAAATGGATAGGAAAGCAGGGTGGAAGAAACGCTTCCATCCACAGCCTCACACAGGCGAAAGCTAATAAGGACATAGGTAGCAAGCCGAGACAGTTTTGGGCAGGGGATAGGCTGAGTGGAGCTAACTCCGACCTAAAATTCTCATAACCAAGCAGCACAGCTACATTCATGCAGCCCTAAATTGGTTCGGGGGGGGGGGGGGGGGCAGTGAAAACCTGCTTAGCTTAACATTTCTTTGGCACAAAATCTAGTTGAGGCCTTAGAAAAGTTTTGTCTTTTTAAATAATAGTCCAGCCAAGTAACTGATTGGTGGTTCTTTGGCACCCGCCTACTTACTGGAATGTCAGATCGAGTACCTTGTGCCACCCTTGTGCAGGTGTGTGCTACTCATGAACTCCTGCTTTGCCATGCTTGGTGGGGGTAGGGTAGTCACTGAGCTTGTCCAGCAGAAAACAGTTCCCACTGCCAGCGGCTGTGAGAAAAAAATTCTCACAGTACTGAATCAGCTCTAAAGTCTTTACAAAAAGGTCAGTGTTTAACCATTCTAATGTCAGCCATGTGAAATTTATGTTATGGCATCAGCAACCACTAAATGTCAGCAACATATATTTTATGTGATCCTGCAAATACTTAATTGTGCATTTGCCCAAGTTGAGCACCGCAAGTCTTTTGGACTTTTGCCCCCCCACAGATTTGGGGCCCGTTCCCCCAAGACCATCATCTAATTTCCTCCTATTACATTGTTTCCCTACTGGCTGTCAGAAGCCAAAAGGGAAACCAGAAGGGAAGCCAGAAGGGATTCTAATCCCCCGCGCCTGGCTTCTGGCAAACACTTCCGGCTGTCAGATGCAGCAGCGGTGAACCATTCTGAAAAAGATTGGGTATATTGATAGGGTGGGAGAAGGTAAGGGTGGGTTATATGAGATAGGGGTAACAGGAACAAGGGAGTGTCAAAAAGAAGTTAGTATTCAAGTAGCATATGTTGGGTGTATTAGAGAGACACACCTACACCCTCCACTGGGTCCAGACATCCTGAGCTCAGTGACATTAAATAAACAGCCTAAAGAGAGAGATCAAGGGGTTCAATATAAACATTTAAATCCTATGGAGGTGAAAACATACTAGAAAGAAACATTTGGTTTTGCATTATGGTATATATTAGAGCTATGACATGCTTTCGGCTGGTTCCAGATAATCATTTAAAATGCCAAACATCTGAGTCGTCAACAGAACATTGAAATCTAGGTAAGCCATTTAGATGGGAGGCCTGATCACATTGGCTAAGCACCAAGGATGGGCCTAAGCCAGATCAGGAGCCAACTGGCCAGCATGAACAATAATGCCTATTGTAATAAACTAATCAAGACCCCCTCACAGGTTCATAAAATAAAGGGAAGGAGGTAGGACTCCCACCAGAACCCAACTAGACAAACCTGGACAATGGATCACCTAGTGGGGGGTGGCCCACTAAACAAGATCTCAATGTATAGAGCCTGCCAAAACCCCACTACTGGTAGGAAACTAGTAGGAGGGACACATGGAAGCAGACTGGTTGGGTCAAGCTGCCCCACATAGATACCGTTCTGTTCCAAACCCATTAGTAGCCCACCTGTTCCGGGACCTCCAAGTGAAAGACTCCAACTACTCCATTCCACCATCCTGAGAGGAGAAAACAGACCTACCTAAATCCCAAAAAATAAACAGTAGTTTATTAACATACGGGTGGAAGAATTATGTGGAGAAAGGCAGATACAACCAAATATCTACTGGTAAAGATTATGGCGTGGTTTTATCCTATCTGCTGGAAGGTATTTATGATTTAAGATGTTTATTATGTAACAAGAAAAGCCTGAATATCCAGGTCTGTTTGATTTGAATTCCAAATAACTTCCAAAAAGCTCCTTTGATGTCCTTATTTCTCAGGCAATAGATGACAGGGTTAAATACTGGTAGCACCACTGTGCACAATATATGAAATAGCTTATTCCAAGCTCCAGATCTCCCTTGGTTTGGAAGAACATATATAAAGATCAATGTTCCAAAATAGATTGAAACAACAGTTATATGGGAGCTGCAGGTAGAGAACGCTTTCTTTCTTCCAGTTAGAGACGGGATACGGAAAATAGTCTTGAGGATATGAAAATAAGATAAAATAACTCCAAGGAAGGAGAAAGTAATAACAGGTGAGCCCAGAAATGAAGGCAGTAATCTAAGCACGAAGGTATCTGAACAGGAAAGCTGTAATATAGGTTCAAAATCACAAAAGAAATGGTCGATACTATTGGGCCCACAGAAATATAACGTGTTGATGCTCATTACTTCAACAGTTATTGTGGAGAAGCTATAAATCCAAGATGAGATAACAAATATTGTGCATTTCTTATAGTTCATTATCATGCTGTAGTGCAGCGGTTTACAGATGGCCACATAACGGTCGTAGGACATCCCTGATAGCAGGAGACACTCAAAGATTCCCAAAGACCCCAAAAAGCAAAGCTGAGCCAAACATCTTGTAAATGTGACGATGCTCCTGCCATGTAAGACTAGGTGGAACAGAGTGGGGGCAACTGCTGTAGCTATGAAGATGTCAGAAACAGATAACTGTGTGAGGAAAAAGTACATGGGAGTATGGAGAATGCTGGACAATGCCACTAAAGTAACGATCATTGTATTCAAACAGATGGTTAGACAATAAATCACGAGGAGAAGAACGAAGATGTAAAGCCTTATATTGTGAAGATTATGAAACCCCAAAAGAGTGAACGTGGTGATATTTGAAGACTGCATTTAACCTAAAACATGAAAACTGTTAATATGGACTTTCAAAGTAAGACAGAAAATGGTAGCAATGCACAGTTAAAGTCAACCTATGCCAGGAAAAGAAAGCGTAAGCCTGTTCATTACATGTATTGTTCGTTGCTTGTACGCGTGTTCACATGATTCAGAGCTTCCATCAGAGCCAATACGTTCCTTCTTCGTTGTTGTGTAAGCCAGTGAAAGCGATGTGCTCACAGCTTTCGCGGCACATGCCATGGACGACAGTTTTATCTATGGGGTGTGAATGTCCCATCTTCCAGCTATTTTATGCGTTTTTCAAAGCACCTTGCAGTGAAAAATTTCAATGTCCAGTGAAGTCCTACTAGTTCTCTTTGGAAAAGAGCTGTCTTCTCCTTCATTTTAGCGTGTTCATTCAGTTTTTTGTACACATATCCGTAATGTGTAAGTATGCATTGGCTTGTACGCATATGCAAGCCTCTCATTTTTAGTGTTTTCCATTCTTCAGCCCCTGGCCCTAACATTCGATTACTGACTTGTTGCTGTGAGAAGTGTCTTCTGCTCCTAAGTGCTTACCTCTACCCATCCTTCTCTCCGGTGTTGCTTCTTCTCCTTGCTTGGTCTTAGTTTAGGATGTCCCATGCATTTTTCTTCTCTTAAAGGCTTACTTGTACGACTTTCTAATGTCCCATCCAGTTTCTTTTCTTCTCCTAAGTGCTTACCTCTACCCATCCTTCTCTCCAGTGTTGCTTCTTCTCCTTGCTTGGTCTTAGTTTAGGATGTCCCATGCATTTTTCTTCTCTTAAAGGCTTACTTGTACGACTTTCTAATGTCCCATCCAGTTTCTTTTCTTCTCCTAAGTGCTTACCTCTACCCATCCTTCTCTCCAGTGTTGCTTCTTCTCCTTGCTTGGTCTTAGTTTAGGATGTCCCATGGATTTTTCTTCTCTTAAAGGCTTACTTGTACGACTTTCTAATGTCCCATCCAGTTTCTTTTCTTCTCCTAAGTGCTTACCTCTACACATCCTTCTTTCCAGTGTAGCTCCATCTCCTTGCTTTGAGTTTGAGTTTTTTGAGTTTTTTGGATGCACCCATGTATATAAATTACACATTACTCTTTGAAAAAAATTACAGTAAAAGAAAAACATCACAATTTTTAGAAGTATGAATATAAAATATATATTTTATTTATATATATTTCAATGTGGTTTTATGTTTCTTTATTGCCTAATGAAGATACCTGTATATATTAAATGAAGATACAATATATTATTTATTTTATTTAAGTTTAAAAGAATAACATTGTAGAAATATCAAATATTATAAAATGTGGGAAATGTTGGAAATAAAATGTGGGAAATAAAACAATTTACAATGGGGGGTTAAAAGAATGTGGCATGCTCCCAGTGCCTTAAGGTGGGTAGGTCTCTATGGCTGTGGCCAGCTCTGCAATCTCCCCCACCAGCCTATGTACAGCAGAAGCTCTTGCATTTTCTCTGTATACTGTAAATGACAAAGAAAAGAATTAGTGTATAGCCTCTGCTTCCTGGAAACCTGTTGAAGAAGGCGTGTTATTAAATAGTCTTATACTTTACTAGGCTGGTGGGGTTATCAGGTTTGAGGAACCACCCTTTACACTGGGATCTGCTACACCTCTTGGTCGGAGTCTGTGGAAGAATAAAATATTATCTGCTAGTAAATGTGGTTGAGGTGTGAATTGGATTGTGTTGTGACACCCACCTTTTTCAGGAAGCAGGATAGCAGCACTTCCATGCCCTCGCTGTTCATCCGCTTGGACATCTTGGCCATCTAGGAAGAAATATTCCAAAAATCCCCATTAGAACACATATGTGTGAGTGTTTAGTCTGTGTCTTCCTGTGTGTGATTGTGTGTCATAAGTGACTTATCATGGTCACTATCATCAGACTCCCTGCCCGATCTGTGCCTCCTCCTCCGCAGGTTGGTCCAGTGAGCCCAAAGCTCACAAAAAGTGAATCACACTACACAATGATTGCTATTGTATACACATAATTATATACAAAATCATGACTTTAGGTCCATTATATCCCCACTCACAATGTGGTAAATATCGCTGAAATCAATAGAAGCTGGAGAAATGTCAGTGTGAGTAGGTTCACAAATAAAGACTTAGGCCCTTTTTTATCAAGGGATAGCGCCAGGCAGCGACTGGTGAGCGGCCGGTAATGACGGTCACCGCCACGAGAACGCCGGCTCCCCACCACAATCACACATTTATCAAGCCGATCCTGCTTAGCGACTGAGAGAGCGCCAGATAGCGACTCATTCATCACTATTCCAGCCTCACCCCACAGTGCCAGCGAGCGACCTTGAACAGCGACAAGTATGACCTCTCGCTACCTGGTGCTCTCCAATGCATTTCAATGGAACAATCTTTAAATAATCATAAATAATTGTTATTTTTTTTTTTTTTTTTTTTTTTTTAATGTGAAAAATTCTGTGACCACTTCTGCAATGTAAGATATTTTTTTTAAGGTAAAAAAAAAATTTGTGCAGAATTGATATTCCAGGTCTGATATTAATGTATTCATATTACAAAATGTTTTTATAAACTTGTTTTTTTTGGTTTCCAAAAAATATGGTTGTTTGGGGGTTAAAAAACTACTTTTAACCCATCGCCGCCAGCGCTCTGGGGTTTAAACATACATTTTACAGCGCGAGAATTTTTTGAGCGTGATTTGTTAATGAATACGGTGGGAGCCGTTCGCTATGGCCATTCGCTATCATGCGCTCCCATACAGCGCGGAACCTGTCAAATAGCGACTCCTCACCCAATATTCAACATTACCGCACACCGACTGAGTCGCTGTCAACAACCGAACAACGGCCAAGCACAGCGACTACTAGAGGGCGCTCTGAAAATACTGCTACAGTCGCTCATCTGTCGCTACCTGGTGCTATTAATGAATCGGCCTCCCCATACATAAAAGCTGAAGCAATGGTGGGATGCCATTCTGGTAATGCATGAAACCAGTATAACATTTACTATGTTGTGAGTAGTACCTGATAGGCTGTACAGACAGTTATCTACACAAACGTTAATTGGTCCAAGGGCAGAGAAAGTCCAACCCTATAACTTGAATTTGCCTTATGCTGACGTGCGTTTCTGGGTCGGGGGACCCTTTCTTCAGCGCAGAGCTGGTGATGCAAGCTGTGTAGGAGGGAAGCAGTGCATTCAGACGCATAATGTGATCCACTTTTTTGTCATTATTCACCTTTTGGCACGATTTACCTTTTCTATGGGGACTGACCACTCTTTCCCTGAGTTTAAAATAAATGTATTAATCTTTGCATACTATAAGTTGCATGAGGAGTGCATTTTTTTGTCTGTTCAAAATGATAGGGCAAGCCAGAGCAGTGGCAGCCAAAAAGCAAGGCCAGGACAGAGCAGCCCCCCCGTACCCCTTTCCCAATGGAGCTCACATTCCAACTTTTTAGCATGTCACACACCACAGGGGCCAAGGCCAGCAGCAGGCCAGCTCCAATCTGCAATCTAAGCCAATCAGCAATATAGCCCCTCAGCCTCTGGCTCAACACCCATAGCGCAGATGTTCCCTATTCCTCCCAGTACACAGGGAGATGATGGGCAATCCTATGTTGACTGCCACCTGCGGCAGGGCACCCTGAGTAGCAGGTTTAATGATGCCCAGTGTATGGCTTTAATGACTGGGGTGTCAGACCATTTAGTTCAGCTCTATGGACGCAGTTCTAGAGCCACACCCAAAGCTGTCAAGTTCGACCTGTGGGACACCATCACCAGGCAGCTTAATAGTGCCGGATGGATGTGGATCAATTGCAAAAGAAGTTTGCTGACATTAAATATTCTGTGAGTAAAATAACCAAGAAAAGAAGCCAACAAGGGTAAAGGACTGTGTGCTATCGATGATGTTTATGTGGGCCCTGACCTTTGCATGCCTACATCCTTTCTGTATTTTTTTCAGCTTCCAAACCAGAGGCAGAATAGCAAACAATCTTGAATTTAATGCAGCAGAAGAACTGGTGTAATGGCTGTTGAACCCAGCAAGTCTTGCCGGGGAGCATCAATCAGACATGTGTGCTGCTGCTGGAATAGGTAGGTTGTGGCATAGTTGGGGTTGTTGTGTTGATTTTGATGTCTGCCTCATTTCAATGGCCAAGTTCATGATGCCAGCAGGGCCTAAATGTTGTGGCTGGACCATGAAATGCCATTCTTACAATAGAGCCACATGGCCCTACAGATACCCCCGCTACTGCATGCCATACAGAGGAGGAGGATCCAATGCATCTGCCTCTACAACAACAGCAGCATCAGCATCCTCCGCTGCACCAGTTGCCTCCGCACCACCCTCAGATACAACATCTGCCACTGCAGCAGCTTCTGTCTGCCCCACTCTCTCTGCAAAAGCAGCAGCTGCCTCCCCAATCCCTCTGCAGCAGATGCCTCCCCCACTCCCTCTACAGCAGATGCCTCCCCTACTCCCTCTACAGCAGATGCCTCCCCTACTCCCTCTACAGCAGATGCCTCCCCTACTCCCTCTACAGCAGATGCCTCCCCTACTCCCTCTGGAACAGCAGCAACAGATGCCACTCTCTCTGCAGCAGATGCATCTCCCACTCCCTATGCAACAGCAGCAGCAGGTGCTTCCCCTATTCCCTCTGCTGCCACAGTTGGATACATAGCTCCAGCATGACCAACAGCTGGAGAGTGAGGAGCAGCTGCAGCCCTCACCTTCATGGGCCAGCTCTGCTGCCAAGGAGTTTCCAGCACCCACATCAAGCACAACAGGTGTGGAAGGGCCAAGTACAGCTCCAGCTGCAAGTGTACCTACCAGGGGAAGAGGACGGCAGACTTTTCCTTCAAGCAAAACAGTGCCCAGTTCTGCCAAACAATGGGGAGACACATAATGCTGCACTACCATGACCTCCAAGAAATGGTGGGGGAGCATCAGAACAGCTACCGGCAGAGGGAGACACTGATAGCATAGTGGCAGGTGCAAAATGACAACCTGGCACACTTGGTGGCAGTCTGAGAAGCTGAGACCCACAAGACGTTCCAGGCCAGCAACTATAGCAATGAGGAAATACACATTGGGTATAAATATTTTGTTTGTTTTCTTTCTTTGAAAGTCCCAGCAGCCTAAAAATTTGGGCCCACATTTTTACAAATGAAGTAGTATGTCAACGTTTTGTGAGGACAATAAAACCAGCATAAATCATTTTGTAATTTAGTTTAATTTAACTGAATACATGAGAATAGTGTTTGAAGCTTACAGAAAAACACTAAAAGGCCAAGCCTTGCATCAAATCCAAATTCATATATAGCCATATAAACATAGAGATGCCTCAAAAATGACACAGGAAACAACAAAAATAGACATGAATTAACTAAAATGAGACGCTGCAAGGTGATTCCTGAACGACTGACCAGAGGTAATCTGTGTATTAGCCACATGATAAGACTTACCAAGTAGCCACCCGCCAGACAACTCGGCAGACTCAAAACGGTCATAGAGGCTGGATGTATTTGTCATGGGTGGAGCCCGGAAAGCCAGACATCACGCTCATAAACTTTAGGTCAGGAGACATTGGACATGATGGAATATCCCATCTGACAGTTCCTGTACAAAAGACACAAAGCACACTGGTCAAGAGCAAGAGCAAAACAATATTCAAGCACACCTACACTAACAGAACATATGCTAAACAGAAAGAGACAACCACAAATAAGACTGCCTTCTTTGTGCGAGTAAGAAAAAGGCAGATTGGATGGAAGGCCATAACTTGTGTGAGAAAAAGGACAAAGAAGTGCTTATTAACATTGCCTTACTTTAGAGTGAAACATTTGCATGGAATGAAGGAGGCAAAAGGAAAACAAAGACATGCCTGTAAAGATACTCGTCAGCGACTGGAGGCACCAGCGATACGTGCGTGCAGTCAATCATACCCATGATGTTGGGCATAGTGGCCAATGTCATGGTAGCAGTTGATCATACCCATGACGTTGGGCATAGTGGCCAGCTTGTAAAATCCCAACTTGACCGCATTACAGCCTACCATGTTGTCAGGAAAACAGATGTACTTGTCCACCAAGGTAGAGAGCCATCAAGACATTTATAGAGGGTGCTGCTGAGTGTAGGCTGGGACATGCCCACAGAGAGGGTGCCCAGGCTCTGGAGTGAGTCGTTCCAATTGCATGCCCCTTGCTTGTGGTGGTGGCCAATAGAGATGAGCGAACCGGTTCGGACGAACCGGAATTCGCTCCGAATTTCAGGAAATATTCGATTCGGCACGAACCCGAATATTTTGTGGTTCGTGCCGATCGAATTTTTCCTGAAATTAAAAGAAAAAAATGCCGGCATGGTGGGAGCGGAGCCGGCCGGCCCGCTCCCACCATGCCGGCATTTAAAAAAACAAAAAAAAAAAAGCATTTTTGCCGGCATGGTGGGAGCGGGCCGGCCGGCTCCGCTGTCAGCGGAACCGGCCGGCCCGCTCCCACCATGCCGGCATTTAAAAAAAAAAGCAAACACTTACCTGCAGGTCCGGAGCGTGGAGGCCGGCGCCGCTCTCAGCTGTCATCTGAGGGCGCGTCATCAGAGGGAACTTCTTTGTGAAATTCGGCGAATCGGCCGAATCGAACTTTTCAAAAGTTCGCTCATCTCTAGTGGCCAACCATGGCTATAACTCACAATACAGTTTCTCAAGGGAAACATGGTTAAGTCGGGTCAGCTTGAATAGCTCAACCTCATACATGCGATCGACTTCTGCACACAGCCGATGCAGTTGAATGTTCGACAGGCACATGCAAAGCAAGCCACAATGCTGTAGATGCTCGTACTCAGCAAGGTATTCCTCGGAGGGCTCCATCACGCTTTTCTGCACAAAACACCACTGCAATCCCGCCAGGAAATAGAGCCCATATGTGGATCATAAAAAAAACCTACTTTATAGGCGCGTCCCAAAGGGTGAATCATGTGCAAGCCCATACTAATTACTTATTATATGCTTAAATGTGAAACATGAGGAGAATACACTATAGGGGATTAAACGCGCCTACATGTGCTTAATCATGTTGCATTACCCTCCTCCCTCCTGCTGTGACAATATGTTAGTTGAAGGTCCGACAGGCACACTCCCGCCAGGGAATAGGACCCTCTGCTGGGTCAGTTGAAGGTCCGACAGCCACACTCCCACCAGAAAATAGAGCCCGAAGGGTGAATCATGCGTAAGCCCATACTAATTGCTTAAACATGAAAAAAAACATGAGGAGAAAACACTATAGGAGATTAAACGCGCCTAAGTGTACTTAATCACGTTGCATTACCTTCCTCCCTCCTGCTGTGAAGATATGTTAGGATCCTCTGCTGGGTTAGTGGCAGGGGGTATGATGTGCGAGGCGGGTTCTTGAACCTGGGGTGGGTGACACTGTTTAGATGTGGTGTGGGTGCGAGGTGCACTTAAATTGGTAATATATTGGGAGGTAAAATCTTGGGATGGACTATCTCTCTTTTCTACTGTGACTGCAACAAACATGAAGAATCATTTTGAAAAGCCTGCCAACTCCCTGCTGAGAGATCAATTGTGTTATTTAAGCCAAATAACAATTCATTTAATTGTTTTTATTCTAAATAGCTGTGATATTTTCTAAAGCAGCCATGGGCCTATTATTGGAATTTACATAGCTTACGGTGCAATGTGATGTGTGCATTGCGATGTGGGATGGGAAAGATGGGATGGGATTGTCTCCTCTGTTCTCTTAAATGACACAATCCTGACAAGTATCCCATTTTAGTAAATCAGCATTATACAGCAAATGTTTCAACACATTGTCCACAGCTGCCATGAGCTCCACATTGAGGCCTTAGCTAATATGGTTCAATGTCCACCAACTCCACTTTCCTTGGGCTCTTGCAGGCATAAGCTGAGCTCCTACTTCTGCTACCTTCACGTCTCCTCTGCTAATATTGTTAGACATCCCCTATTATGGATAACTATTGTAGAACCACAGACCTAGGACGAGGTTCACCATAAATTACTTCCTAGATGTTTTCTTCTGCTAACAAGTCTACGACCACTCACCTTGCGCATGTAAAGTCTAATGCATGTTCCATGTGAGCGGATGTTACTATTTGTCTGAAGGCTAACTTGGTTCATGTTTTAACCCTCCAAAGACTACTGACCTTTTTATGACACTTCGGAGAAGCTATAAATATTGTGCATTTCTTATAGTTAATTATCAAGCTGTAGTGCAGCGGTTTACAGATGGCCACATAGTGGTCCTAGGACATCGCTGATAGCAGAAGACACTCAAAAATTCCCAAAGACCCCAAAAAGCAAAGCTGAGCCAAACAGCTTTTAAATGTGATGATGCTCCTGCTTTGTAAGACGACGTGGAACAGAGTGGGTACAACTGTTGTAGCCATGAAGATGTCAGAAACAGATAACCATGTGAATAAAAAGTACATGGGGGTATGGAGAACGCTGGACAATGCCACTAAAATAACAATCATTATATTTGAATACTGAGGAGAAGAACAAAGGTGTAAAGCCTTATATTGTGAAGATTATACAACCCCAAAAGAGTGAACGTGGTGATATTTGAAAACTGCATTTAACCTAAGACATGAAAAATTTTAATATGAGCATTCAAAATAAGACAGAAAATGGTAGCAATGCACAGTTAAAGTCATCATATGCAAAAGAAAAGAAGATAATGTTGTCATCTTTTATCCCCAGCTCAAGGTGCCAAACCAGCCTGTGTTTTTATTTTTACAATGCCTTTGCCCATTATTCACAAAAACACTAACAAGCTGCAGTTTGATGTTTGAATGGCAGCCATATGGCTACCTGGCCATGCAACAGCGCCCATTTGTGCTTTCCAGCAATGAGCTGCAGTGCTTTCAGATTTGTTGTATTTATTATATCTGATAGAAAGGTTGTAATATACTATATTCGGACACATAAATAACATGCTGTACACCTTTTAAAACCCATTTTAATTGACTGTTGAATTTCAAACTGCCTAACCTACTACCAGGGCCAGATTAAGGGTGGTGGAGCTCCCTGGGCACAAAATCTGGTGGAGGACCCAGATACAGTATTTTTTTTTCCTTCAAAATAATAGTCCAATTGAGTAACTAATTAGTAGTTGTCTGGCACCTGGCTTCTTATTGGAACATCAGATCGAGTCCCTTGTGCCACCCTTACACGGGTGCGTGCTGCTCTGGAACTCCTTCTGGATGGGGGGCGGTGTTGTCGCCCAGCTGGTACAGCAGCTCCCTGCATTGAGCTGCCAGTGGCTGTGCTTGGTAGTGAGTGCCATTGATTGGCAGCTCTGCACGCACACATCCCTGTAGCATTGCTGACCACGGCTATGCTGCTCTACACTCTCCGTCCTGCCTTGTGGTGGCTTTGGCTACCCAGGCTCGTGGGGCCACCACTGCCTGCGATAGCTTTGTTGCTGGCCCCGTGGCCCGTCAGACCTAAGACGGAAAAGTCTACTGGATCAGACCATAACCCAAAGGTAGGCAGAGACCCCTTTGCAGGGCAAGTGGTGGAGGCCCCAGGGCACGCGCTACCCTGTTTCCCTGAAAAAAAGTCCTACCATGATTCACACACAAATCAAGTTGTCCCACTGGAGTCCCTTTATTCCAGAGCATACTTGAGAGCATTGTGGTTGCTTCTGGTTACCAGTGGGAGCAAACTGCTACACTTGCAATGCCGTGAAACATGCAGCTATAAAGCCAATAAACAGAGATTTTGGAGCAACAATTAATACAAGACCTGTCTAATTTTCAGGGAAATGGGGTATTGGCTCATTCATTGTATCAACACTAACTAGACTCATCTCAACTGAAAGGTTAACCAGGTAAAAAGGTGCATATGGAAAAGGAGGGAGGTCACATGTTTGTCTTGCCCATGAGTCTCCTCTCCCTTTCGACCTTTTCATTTGCTTAAAATTCTGTGGAACCAATTTTTGCAGCTAGTTCGCCATCTTTAGCAAATTTATATAAAGCAACAAAAGACCCCGAATAAAGTGAACCTTCTTAGTTCCGAACCCCCTATGGTAATGGTAAGCAACTCATCTCCAGAGAATAGTGAACTGGGTGCACAACAGTAGGACCAAGAGATGGGTCCAGATTAGTGGCGGAAGATTGAAAAAAGTTCAGTTCATCTACTTGAACTTGACCCGAACCCAAACATGTTCCCCATTGATTTCAATGGACTTTAGGACTCAAAAATGACAGATAGGCCCCCTGCGACCCCAATTCCTCATCTGCCTACTGGGGCTCTTCATGCTCCTCACCTGCCCACCATCAGGATTTGTTTATTTAATATTGTTGGTGGGTGAGGAGCCTGGGTAACCCCAGCGAGCAGGTGAGTTGTGCAGGAGGTAGAGAGAGGTCCCCTAATACAGATTGTGCAGCAGTACACGTACCTGTGCCCCGCAGTCTGTCAGTTAGCATTCTTTCTGGTGTCAAAATGTCTACAGAGTGGACAAATTTGGGACACAGAACAAAAAATGTTGGGATGCCTTGCTGTGTGACACCCCCCAGATCACCCATAATAACTCACCTCTTCCCGGTAAATGACAAATGTGCGGGCTCTTGTCCCAGGGGAAGGCCAGCAGCTGCCCCGGAAATCTTTTAGATCAGGACTATTGTTCCAGATTAACCCATTTTGGTCTGAACCTTGTTAGCATTTACAGAGGTGAGGTGACAGATCTCATGGAGCCTTATTTTGGGATATTTTGGGAGTTTAAAAAAGGTGACAAAAATGAGAATGCAATATCCCTCCCTCCTGCTGTCACTATAACAAACAAGATGAGTTATTCTGAAAATCCTGCCAGCTCCCTGCTGAGAGTTGCATTGTGTTACATTGTTGTAGCCACAGAGCAGGGTACTGAGAAGGGGTATGTGGAGCACTGCTAGAAAAAGGGTGTGTGAACGTAGGAGATGCACCATAACATTATATGTTGCAAATGATGGCAATGAAAACTAGGCCTCATATCCTAGTTTCAGATTGTTTATTGTGTTCATAAACAGCTCAATTCTAGTTATTACATTCATAAACAGCTAGCATGTTTATAGATTGCATAATTGTTTCAAGAGTCATATCAAAATTTTCCTTCAATAGGACTCATATTTACCCTTGATATTACCCCAGCGTATTCACACAAGCACCTTCTTTTTACAGTGCTGATTATTGCAGACTTTACCTTCCCTACCACAAGCCGTGGCTACCACAGCCCAGTACACTTTGCTGATTACGACGGTCATTGAAGGTACTATCCACCCTCTACCACCTATGTATCATTTTTACAAAGCCACCAATATTTAACACCTTAACCTACAGATGCAGCTTTCCTTAACACTCCACTTGGTGCACTGGTGCATCATGCTATCTTGAAATCTTAAATGCTTTTCAATGGCTTCTGTGTGAGATATCACTTTTTGGGTGAGCTGTGATGTGTCAATTAACGATTGCTACATCTGTACAAGGCTCCCTGACCAAAAAATACCATTATTCTAATACCCATCGTACTATTATCTCTTTTAGATTACCACTTATAGATGATCCTCCTCCCCTACACCTATGCCTTCTGAGCCCTCAAATATCAACAGCCACGAAGGTTCTTTAGGCTCAGACAGTTTTTTGTATTATGATACTTTTTGGGTAAATGTATTACTTACATATGCATTGTTAGCCTATATAAAGTGGACCAAAGCCTTAGAAAGGTACTAGGCAGCAATGCAACACCCTGTCCCGGCAGATTATCTTTTGGGTGCTCACGCCGCCTCTGTCCCCGGCCATTGCCCGATCTGTACAAAAATCATGATTGGAAGTTCCAAATTTCTTATCCCAGCTGCAGTCATCAATCAAAATTCAGTGCCCCAGCAGCACAGACATCACAGATCCTTTGCCTGCTCTCTTGGCGCCAGCACTTTGAAGCATTCTGCGGTCTTAAAAGGCCAAAGGGGACCAGAGAGCACTAACAACTTTTGTATTTCTAGCTACGCCGCACAGGAGAAAGAAAGGTGTCATGACACACTTACCTGAAGTCCAGTCCCACAGCGTCTCCGGGCAGCGGGCGCCAGCTCAGGCGGCTTCGGCTCGAGCAGCGCCAAGCAGTTCCGCCTCATCCCGCCGCATCCCAAACTCCTCTGCTCGTGCTTGCGCACATGCTCGCACAGCTGATTTATGCCCTCCGGCGGCGCTGCACACAGCATGGCCGCTGGAGGCTGAATTAAAGGGCCAATGACCCCAAGTTTTACTGTGGGCAAATTGCCCTTAAAGGTTTCTGGGCTATTAGCCCATATGTTATAGTATATCCAATTATCCTGACTACGAACCTGTTTCATCCCTCGTACTGCTAAGCTCTGAATTCCTGGTTTGACCCTTAGCATGACCTTTGACCCTCCCATGTTTCTTCCTTAATGTAAGAACTAACAATCTGCGTTTTAGATAACGCCAACATCCAAAAGGCAGTGGGGGCGGGGGGGGGGGGAAGGTCTGATGTTCCTCTTTAACACATAGAAAAGTGCAACAAAAAGTTTGTTCTACCTTTTTCCACAAAAAATCATCTCTATGTGTGAGGGGGGCATTTTTACAGGTTAGGTACATCCCTTTTTCTATGGTTTCAATGTCTTTTTTTAAGTTTGGAAACAACAGAACCCTATTGGCTATGCAGAAAATTTTGGCAAATTCCTTAGGACCAGTTGCATGCCAGTTGCAATGCGGACCAACCCAACCTACATCCAGTTAGCATCCCTAACTCTTGTAACCCACACATGTTATAGTATATCCAATTAGAGTTGTCCCCCTCTGACCAATCCCATCCCCTTAAGTTCTCTAAAAGGGTCTCCTCCCTCACTCTCTCACCACCCGTGATAGCGTTTAGTTGGGTGTGAATATTCCTAACTCCTGTTGATCATCCATTATCGACCTTGCTTGTCTGGCTATTCTCTGACCGTTGCCTGAACCGACACCTGCCTGGATCCTGACTACCGACCCGTTTCATCCCTCGTACCGCTAAGCTCTCTGAATTCCTGGTTTGACCCTTGCCATGACCTTTGACCCTCCCGTGTTTCTTCCTTAACGTAGGAACTAAAGTCTTAAAGGAGCCACAGCACTCAACCCTGTTAGCTTGCAGACCAACCTAAAATCTGTCTCTAAATCTGGTTAAAAGCAGAGGACTCGGTCACACACATCTGCAGAAGTATGCTTAAGCTGCACCACCAAGCACCAAGGTGCCTCTGTGGGGTGCAGTCCTAACTCTAATCTCTGAGAGCCCCATTTGGGACATACAATGCAAAAGATACATTGGGAGCACCTGAGGTTGCCCTAAAACCTCGAGTGAAGCCTATGGGGTGGAAGGCTCGAAGATCTCGCAGTACAGCCTAGACCCCACACCCCCTGTACTTGCACATAATTATAAGAAACAAAGGAGGGGTGGCAGCCTCTCAAACCATTTTATTAAGTTAGGTGTAAAATGGTCTGACCGGCTGCCACCCCTCCTTTGTTTCTTAACGTAAGAACTAACAATCTGTGTATTCCACCCAGTCTTACCTTCGGTTCATCCATCTTCACCTCTGTGAGTTTACAACCTTTGAGCTATCAAGTCCTGGGGGCAACAGTGTCCGGTGAGACGTGTAAAGTGTCCTAGCCAATGGGGGCTTGGCTTTAGGTGAAGCTAGTAAACATGCTGTAAATGTATGTGTATGTGAATGCAATAACCAGACTAGAATTGAGCTGTTTTTGAACACAGTAATCAAGTTGAAACTAAGATGAGGTTTGTAATGACCTATTTAATGTATAATACATTACAATTTATAAATAAGCAATAATAATAATGCATTAGCGGGGTAGAAGCAGACGTTGGAGTAATGGGTCAGGAGGAGCAGGTAAGTAGAAATGTAAATGCAGATAGAGGGCGTAGAAAAGCCATAGATGTGTCTGTTCACCCTAGCAAAATGAATCTGCATATATCTCAAATAGCTTACATCATTGTCAGGGCGGGCTAAGCTTTACTTTACTTTACTAATTCACTAAGCTTTGATTTTTTGACTAGAGGTCCACTTTTACCTGATACCTTATGTGTCTAATTATGGGGGTCATGCTAAATATTTGGTGCAGCCACTGTGACTTCTGGTGTGCATTATTGCGTAGGTTGTAACCTGCATCCTGGAGAGCTTTTTTAAATCTATCTTGTCACATCGCGCTCTGACATCCCTCGGCCCCCGCCATCTCCGTAGGGCAGCGCCATCACACTGAGGCTGCAACAACACTTGGCGCAAATCCCGCAAGATTTCATAAGCGGCATGGGACATTTGAAGAGGGACAGCGAAGTGTGAGTATGGCAACGCCTAACGGGGGAAGGGGAGTGGTACAAAGAGGCCAGGAATGCTGCCGGATGTCTACGTTTTAGATAACGCCGACATCCAAAAAGCAGTGAGGGGGGGAGGGTCAATGTTCCTCTTTAATACATAAAAAAAGTGCAACAAAATGTTTGTTCTACCTCTTTTCCCCAAAAATCATCTCTACGTGTGAGGGGGGCATTTTTACAGATTAGGTACATCACTTTTTCTATGGGGTCATGGTCATTTTTTTACGTTTTAAACAACAGAACCCTATGGGCTATGCAGAACATTTTGTCAAATTCCTTAGCATACCCCATAGGTTGCTGTTATTTCCAAACTTTGGACCAGTTGCATGCCAGTTGCAATGCGGACCAACCCAACCTACATCCAGAGAGCATCCTTAACTCTTTTAACTTTTGGAACAATACTAATAGAATAGTAAATACAATCATTTCTATAGCCATAAAATCAATAAGAAAAATACTGGTGGTGTCAAAAAAGCAAGGCCTGGTCCTGCTGCAAATACATTTAAGGAAACCAAGATTGAATTAGGATGACATAAGAATTAAGATAAATCAGAATACAACATAACTAATAATAATAGAAAACAAGCTGCAACATTTACAGAGATAGTGATTGTGATGTAGAAGCAAACAAGCATATTGTGATGCCGATGGCACCGGCAGTGCCAAGGATAGCGAGTCTTTTATACACTGGAGGGAAGATTGTTACAGAGGAGACGGGGCTGCTGGGAATTTCACACACCTCTCTGTAATTTAATATAATAATAATATTATTCTCGCCAGGCTACATGTTAACAACACACTTGAACGCACTCGAATACACATGCAAATATGAAAACTTTAGATTTGTTTATAGCGTACACATTTATAGGCCTCCAGATAGGTGACCATAGTAAAAGTGCACATCATATCTGGTCTCCACAGGGGCCCCAGTCAGGGGATTTAGTCTTCTCAGCTTGAACATACATTTTCAAAAGTAGTTTAACTTTTTATTACTCATCTGCAGGCCGGCTTGGTATACTACGAATATTGTATTACAGCCCCATATCACTTCCAGGCATGGCCTTAAAGGAACTCCTTTTCCCTCTTCCCATTGAATATTTAAAGGGACAAACCTTAAACACCCTCTTTGTAGTTTCCACTTAGCGTTGATGGCTTCCTTTGCTGATTTCCTTCCTCACCAGGTCTGAGAATTTCTTCAAAACCTGGCCCTCATCCCTTTGCTCAGACACTGTACTGTTGACCCGCCATGTAATTTGCTCCCATATGTCATCCTACACAGCTTTGGGGGTAGAACATGACCTGCAATCATAAAGAACGTCAAAGTTGTCAGAGACACCTTCAACCAAAGCAATGCAGCTTTGTGCCAAATCTAAATTTACCTGAGCAAATCCGATTTGTTAGAATTGGTTTGCACTAATTTTAAATATTCAGCGGTATATTTGTATTTAATGTTTTACGCCATAAGAATTTTTTTTTTTTAAACAATTCTAACATCAGAAGGAGAAGATTTAACAATGTATGCAATTAGTGAGTCCTAGATAATAATAGAACTAGAAGCCAGTGTACACCTCAGTTGTCAATGGAATGTATTGCTTGTCTTGAACATCTTGTTTTAAACTGTTGTACCTGGTCAAATGTGGGGGGTATTGGGGCAAAGAAAATTGTCAGCAATAGGAATGGATGGGATAAGTTAAAGTGGACCAACAACCAGGATTTTGACTATCCTGGGTTTTGGTCCACTTCGGGGGGGGGCACCCCGATTGGGGGTGCCCCGCTGTGTGAAACCCCCCAGAAAGCCCCAAAAACTCACCTCACCACGCTCCCACGTTACCGCGCCGTCCAATCCCCGCCGACGGACAAGCGGGTGACAGCGACGGACAAGACAGCGGGTCCGCCGCTGCCTCCCGCACGTCACTCTTACAGGGCGCGCGCCCGCGCCGGCCATTCACAAACGTTACCTTCCGCCGCCGCCTCCCGCGCGCCCCTCTAGACGTGCGCGCGGGAGGCGGCGGCGGAAGGTAAGGTTTTTTGGGGGTTTTGGGGGGTTTCACCCCGTGGGACATCCCGATCTCGGATGTCCCGCGGTGAGGGAGATAGATTCCCGGGCCGATCACCCCTGGGTGTTGGTCCACTTTAAGTGTAGAAGGGTTGTCGGATTAGCCACCACCCCTCTAAGGGTTAATCTTAGTGTAGCCCAGGAGTTGGGTTACTAGGCTCGGCTAGGGGCAGGAACCTGAGGGGTTAATTCACATCCTGATTCTAGGGGTGTGGAGGTTGAGATTTAGGGTGGTCAGCTACCACCCCTCATTATGGATTGCAACTGGGCCTATATAAGGGAGGCCCAGCCAGTGCTGCTACAGTCCGGAGACAGTTGGAGAGCTGAGCACACATGCGAGTTGGGACAGAGAGAGGAAGGACGCTGACAAGCCTTGGCCCTCGGAGGAAGAAGGTAGTGCCCATTAGGGAGCACTGTCCTTGTCTTCCCCATGATAAGGGGAAACTACGGAGATTGCCCGAAGCACTGACCATCTGAGTGAGGTTCAGGTGGGGGCCATTCATAAGAGGCGAGCGTCAAGGGTTTCCATGGACACGTCGGGAACCCCTCCCTAAACTGTATTTTCTTAGGTGGTCTCTCTGTGGCTATTTACTGTAACTGGACTCAGGACCTGCCTTGAATAGCTGCCTGACGGGGAAGGAAGCAGAGTGGGTACTGCCTTCCCCGAACCCTGAGCCCCAGTGTACACGCTTATCTGGACTACTTCCTAACTAGAGGTGCCCCTGTCCCCTCACTGCCCAGATCCTATTTTTATTTGTGTGGGAATCCCAAAGATGCCTGGGGTGTCCGCTAAATAGGGGAAGGGGATTAACAAAATGGGATGCAAGGGCTGCGGTGGGAGGGATTTGGGGAGAAAGGCATATACAACCAAATAACTACTGGTATAGGTTAAGGCATGGCTTTGCTCCTATCGGCTGGAGGGTATTTATGATTTAAGATGTTTATAATGTAACAAGAAAAGCCTGAATATCCGGGTCTGTCTGATGTTTAAACATTGAGATGCGTTTATTCAGAGAGCTTGCTTAATTGCAAATAACTTCCAAAAAGCTCCTTTGATGTCCTTATTTCTCAGGCAATAGATGACAGGGTTCAATACTGGAGTGACCACTGTACACAATATATAAAATAACTTATTCCAAGATCCAGATCTCCCTTGGTTTGGAAGAACATATATAAAGATCAATGTTCCAAAATAGATTGAAACAACAGTTATATGGGAGCTGCAGGTAGAGAACGCTTTCTTTCTTCCAGTTAGAGACGGGATACGGAAAATAGTCTTGAGGATATGAAAATAAGATAAAATAACTCCAAGAAAGGAGAAAGTAATAACAGGTGAGCCCAGAAATGAAGGCAGTAATCTAAGCACGAAGGTATCTGAGCAGGAAAGCTGTAATATAGGTTCAAAATCACAAAAGAAATGGTCGATACTATTGGGCCCACAGAAATATAATGTGTTGATGCTCATTACTTCAACAGTTATTGTGGAGAAGCTATAAATCCAAGATGAGATAACAAATATTGTGCATTTCTTATAGTTCATTATCGTGCTGTAGTGCAGCGGTTTACAGATGGCCACATAACGGTCATAGGACATTGCTGATAGCAGAAGACACTCAAAGATTCCCAAAGACCCCAAAAGCAAAGCTGAACCAAGCATCTTGTAAATGTGATGATGCTCCTGCCATGTAAGACAACGTGGAACAGAGTGGGGACAACTGCTGTAGCTATGTGTAAGGACTGTACCGGACACCAGTCTGTCTTGAGCTGATAATCCCCAATCTCCACCGCCTCTTCTGCCTATAGACAAGTCCCCGCTTGTAGGAGACGCGGGTTATGCCTCTCCTACTCGGTTACCCCCAAGACTTATAGAGCGCATAGATTATCAGCTTAAGGTGGAGTCTGATGAACGGCAGGGAGTCCCAAGCGAGGATGCCGGATGGCGGAAGTCCGATACAAGCCGAGGTCAGAGTCGGGAGGTCACGGGGCGAGGTATCCAATGGAGGTAACGAAGAATAGTCAAACAAGCCGAGGTCAAATCCAGAAGGTCACGGTGCGAGGTATCAGAGGGGTCAGGCGGAATCGTGGTCAGGCAGGCAAAAGGTCGGTTCAATCACTAGAGACAAGCTAGACAACTAAGTACTAGGCGCTATAACAGGCAATGACACACTGCAGTGGAAATCCCTTTATAGTGGGAAAACCGGCAGGATTGGACAGGGAGACAGTGGCTGGGATTGGTGCACTTAGGATCTGACGGCAGATTGGAGCACTGGCCCTGTGGTCTGATTGGTGAGCTCTGGGCTGATTGCTCCAGCTGAGCTTCCCAGGCAAACTGCTCAGAGCTGCACCTTCTAGACTTCGTTCTTTTAAACAGCCTCCGGTGGCCATTCTGAGTATTGCACCACCGGAGGACATGAGCTGATTGTATAGGCCAGCAAGCACAAGCTGAGTGACAATGGGCAAGGGGGGAGGACTTACTCGGCGACACACGCACCGCTGGGGATGGCACCGGAGGCAGAGACGGCTGCTGGGCAGGAGAAACCCTGGCCAGTTGCCTAGGGACACCACGGGCACGGACTGAAGGCAAGTCATTCATGACACTATGAAGATGTCAGAAACAGATAACTGTGTGAGGAAAAAGTACATGGGAGTATGGAGAATGCTGGACAATGCCACTAAAATAACAATCATTATATTTAAACAGATGGTTAGACAGTAACTCATGAGGAGAAGAACGAAGATGTAAAGCCTTATATTGTGAAAATTATGAGACCCCAAAAGAGTGAACGTGGTAATATTTGAAGACTGCATTTAACCTAAAACATGAAAACTGTTAATATGGACATCCAAGTAAGACAGAAAATGGCAGCAATGCACCGTCAAAGTCATCCTATGCCAAGAAAAGAAGATAATACGGTTGTTTCACAGCCTTCTATCATAGTTTTAATTTTTGTGTGTAAGCCTGTCCGTTACACGTATTTTTCTTTTCTTGTACGTGCATTTGCATGATTCAGAGCTTCCATCGGGGCTGCTATGTTTACTTCTTCGTTGTTGCGGAAACCAGCAAAAGGGATGCGCATACAGCTTTCTCGGCTTACTCGATGGACAGGGTGCGAATGTCCCAACTTTTTTTTGTGCGTTTTTCAACATACCTTGCTGCGAAAAAGTTAACTGCCCAGCAAAGTCCTACTAGTTCCCTTTGGAAAAGAGCTGTTTTCTCCTTTTTTAGTGCGTTTATTCAATTTGTTGTATGCACATCCGTAATCTGTATGCAATCTGTATGCATACACATGTACACTTGTATGGATATGCGAGCCTCTAATTTTTAGTGTTTTCCATTCTTCAGTCCCTGGCCCTGGCATTCGGTTACTTACTTATTGCTGTGTCAAGTGCTTACCTATACACATCCTTATTTCCAGTGTAGTTCCTTCTCCTTACTTGGTGTGTTTGGGGATACACCCATGTAGCTAATTTACACATTACTCTTTGAAAAAATTACAGTAAAAGAAAAACATCACAACATTTTAATAGTTTAAATAAAAAATATTTTTTATTCATATATATTTCAATTTGGTTTAATTTTTATTTATTGTGTAATAGAAAAAACAAATATATATATATATATATATATATATATATATATATATATAATCTTTGTTTTGAATGAATAAAATTGTAAAAATATAAAATGTTATAATATGTTAAAAAATAGGGGGGGTTACAAGAATGTGGCAGGCTCCCAGTGTCTTAAGGTGGGTGGCTTCCCATTGCTGTGTCCAGCTCTGCAATTTCCCCTACCAGCCTATGTACAGCAGAAGACAGCTCTTGGAGGCGCTGCTGCACATCTTCTCTGTATACTGTAAATGACAGAAAGGAAACAATTAGTGTATAGCTTCTGCTTCTTGAAAACCTGTTGAAGAAGGTTATTATCGTCGGGGTTGGGGAGCCACCCTTCCCACAGGGATCTGCCACACCTCTTTGTCCGAGTCTGTAGAAGAATGAAAAAATCTCTGTTACTATATGCGATGTGGTTGAGGTGTGAATTGAATTGTGTTGTGTGTGTGACACAACCCACCTTCTTCTTCAAGAAGTAGGATAACAGAACCTTCATGCCATCTCTGCTCACCCACTAGGACATCTTGGTCATCTAGAAGGAAATATAACAAAAATCCACATTAGAACACATATGTGTAAGTGTTTAGTCTGTTTCTTCCTGTGTGTGATTGTGTGTAATAGTCATGACTAAATTATCATGGCCACCATCATCAGACACCCTGTCCGACATTTGTGCCTTCTCCTTCGCAGGTTCGTCCAGGTGAGTTTAGGGCTCTCCTGCAGGGAAGGATGAGGACTAGAGATGAGCGAACTTTTGAAAAATTCGATTCGACTGATTCGCCGAATTTTCCGACAAAAATCGTTTCGACCCGAATAAATTCGCGACGAATCGCTATTAAAAACGGCTATTTCTGAGCCTCCTACAGCCTCAATAGGGTTGTAAACCATTCAGCCTTGCTGTAACACGCACAGGATGCGTGCTGGGTTAGTTAAATAATACTTTTAAGAAATATCACATGCAGATCAGAGGCATCGCTAATAGAATCGCAGAGCGGCACAATTGCAGAGAGTTGAAGTGGCATCACTATGAGGGGCAGAAGGAGCCCAAATATACACTGGAGTTGGCCTCAGGAGCCCAAAAATTGGATGAATCACACCCTGGAGTTGGCAGAAGTTGGCAGCAGCAGCAGCAGGAGCCCAAATATACACTGGAGTTGGCTTCAGGAGCCCAAAAATTGGATGAATCACACCCTGGAGTTGGCAGGAGTTGACAGCAGCAGCAGCAGGAGCCCAAATATACACTGGAGTTGGCCTCAGGAGCCCAAAAATTGGATGAATCACACCCTGGAGTTGGCAGGAGTTGGCAGCAGCAGCAGCAGGAGCCCAAATATACACTGGAGTTGGCTTCAGGAGCCCAAAAATTGGATGAATCACACCCTGGAGTTGGCAGGAGTTGACAGCAGCAGCAGCAGGAGCCCAAATATACACTGGAGTTGGCTTCAGGAGCCCAAAAATTGGATGAATCACAGCCTGGAGTTGGCAGAAGTTGGCAGCAGCAGCAGCAGGAGCCCAAATATACACTGGAGTTGGCTTCAGGAGCCCAAAAATTGGATGAATCACACCCTGGAGTTGGCAGAAGTTGGCAGCAGCAGCAGCAGGAGCCCAAATATACACTGGAGTTGGCTTCAGGAGCCCAAAAATTGGATGAATCACACCCTGGAGTTGGCAGGAGTTGACAGTAGCAGCAGCAGGAGCCCAAATATACACTGGAGTTGGCTTCAGGAGCCCAAAAATTGGATGAATCACAGCCTGGAGTTGGCAGGAGTTGACAGTAGCAGCAGCAGGAGCCCAAATATACACTGGAGTTGGCCTCAGGAGCCCAAAAATTGGATGAATCACACCCTGGAGTTGGCAGGAGTTGGCAGCAGCAGCAGCAGGAGCCCAAATATACACTGGAGTTGGCTTCAGGAGCCCAAAAATTGGATGAATCACACCCTGGAGTTGGCAGAAGTTGGCAGCAGCAGCAGCAGGAGCCCAAATATACACTGGAGTTGGCTTCAGGAGCCCAAAAATTGGATGAATCACACCCTGGAGTTGGCAGGAGTTGACAGCAGCAGCAGCAGGAGCCCAAATATACACTGGAGTTGGCTTCAGGAGCCCAAAAATTGGATGAATCACACCCTGGAGTTGGCAGGAGTTGACAGCAGCAGCAGCAGGAGCCCAAATATACACTGGAGTTGGCTTCAGGAGCCCAAAAATTGGATGAATCACACCCTGGAGTTGGCAGAAGTTGGCAGCAGCAGCAGCAGGAGCCCAAATATACACTGGAGTTGGCTTCAGGAGCCCAAAAATTGGATGAATCACACCCTGGAGTTGGCAGAAGTTGGCAGCAGCAGCAGCAGGAGCCCAAATATACACTGGAGTTGGCTTCAGGAGCCCAAAAATTGGATGAATCACACCCTGGAGTTGGCAGAAGTTGGCAGCAGCAGCAGCAGGAGCCCAAATATACACTGGAGTTGGCTTCAGGAGCCCAAAAATTGGATGAATCACACCCTGGAGTTGGCAGGAGTTGACAGTAGCAGCAGCAGGAGCCCAAATATACACTGGAGTTGGCTTCAGGAGCCCAAAAATTGGATGAATCACAGCCTGGAGTTGGCAGGAGTTGACAGTAGCAGCAGCAGGAGCCCAAATATACACTGGAGTTGGCCTCAGGAGCCCAAAAATTGGATGAATCACACCCTGGAGTTGGCAGGAGTTGGCAGCAGCAGCAGCAGGAGCCCAAATATACACTGGAGTTGGCTTCAGGAGCCCAAAAATTGGATGAATCACACCCTGGAGTTGGCAGAAGTTGGCAGCAGCAGCAGCAGGAGCCCAAATATACACTGGAGTTGGCTTCAGGAGCCCAAAAATTGGATGAATCACACCCTGGAGTTGGCAGGAGTTGACAGCAGCAGCAGCAGGAGCCCAAATATACACTGGAGTTGGCTTCAGGAGCCCAAAAATTGGATGAATCACACCCTGGAGTTGGCAGGAGTTGACAGCAGCAGCAGCAGGAGCCCAAATATACACTGGAGTTGGCTTCAGGAGCCCAAAAATTGGATGAATCACACCCTGGAGTTGGCAGGAGTTGACAGTAGCAGCAGCAGGAGCCCAAATATACACTGGAGTTGGCTTCAGGAGCCCAAAAATTGGATGAATCACACCCTGGAGTTGGCAGAAGTTGGCAGCAGCAGCAGCAGGAGCCCAAATATACACTGGAGTTGGCTTCAGGAGCCCAAAAATTGGATGAATCACACCCTGGAGTTGGCAGAAGTTGGCAGCAGCAGCAGCAGGAGCCCAAATATACACTGGAGTTGGCTTCAGGAGCCCAAAAATTGGATGAATCACACCCTGGAGTTGGCAGGAGTTGACAGTAGCAGCAGCAGGAGCCCAAATATACACTGGAGTTGGCTTCAGGAGCCCAAAAATTGGATGAATCACACCCTGGAGTTGGCAGGAGTTGACAGTAGCAGCAGCAGGAGCCCAAATATACACTGGAGTTGGCTTCAGGAGCCCAAAAATTGGATGAATCACAGCCTGGAGTTGGCAGGAGTTGACAGTAGCAGCAGCAGGAGCCCAAATATACACTGGAGTTGGCCTCAGGAGCCCAAAAATTGGATGAATCACACCCTGGAGTTGGCAGGAGTTGACAGTAGCAGCAGCAGGAGCCCAAATATACACTGGAGTTGGCTTCAGGAGCCCAAAAATTGGATGAATCACACCCTGGAGTTGGCAGAAGTTGGCAGCAGCAGCAGCAGGAGCCCAAATATACACTGGAGTTGGCCTCAGGAGCCCAAAAATTGGATGAATCACACCCTGGAGTTGGCAGGAGTTGGCAGCAGCAGCAGCAGGAGCCCAAATATACACTGGAGTTGGCTTCAGGAGCCCAAAAATTGGATGAATCACAGCCTGGAGTTGGCAGGAGTTGACAGTAGCAGCAGCAGGAGCCCAAATATACACTGGAGTTGGCCTCAGGAGCCCAAAAATTGGATGAATCACACCCTGGAGTTGGCAGGAGTTGACAGTAGCAGCAGCAGGAGCCCAAATATACACTGGAGTTGGCTTCAGGAGCCCAAAAATTGGATGAATCACACCCTGGAGTTGGCAGAAGTTGGCAGCAGCAGCAGCAGGAGCCCAAATATACACTGGAGTTGGCCTCAGGAGCCCAAAAATTGGATGAATCACACCCTGGAGTTGGCAGGAGTTGGCAGCAGCAGCAGCAGGAGCCCAAATATACACTGGAGTTGGCTTCAGGAGCCCAAAAATTGGATGAATCACACCCTGGAGTTGGCAGAAGTTGGCAGCAGCAGCAGCAGGAGCCCAAATATACACTGGAGTTGGCTTCAGGAGCCCAAAAATTGGATGAATCACACCCTGGAGTTGGCAGAAGTTGGCAGCAGCAGCAGCAGGAGCCCAAATATACACTGGAGTTGGCTTCAGGAGCCCAAAAATTGGATGAATCACACCCTGGAGTTGGCAGGAGTTGACAGCAGCAGCAGCAGGAGCCCAAATATACACTGGAGTTGGCTTCAGGAGCCCAAAAATTGGATGAATCACACCCTGGAGTTGGCAGAAGTTGGCAGCAGCAGCAGCAGGAGCCCAAATATACACTGGAGTTGGCTTCAGGAGCCCAAAAATTGGATGAATCACACCCTGGAGTTGGCAGGAGTTGACAGTAGCAGCAGCAGGAGCCCAAATATACACTGGAGTTGGCTTCAGGAGCCCAAAAATTGGATGAATCACAGCCTGGAGTTGGCAGGAGTTGACAGTAGCAGCAGCAGGAGCCCAAATATACACTGGAGTTGGCTTCAGGAGCCCAAAAATTGGATGAATCACACCCTGGAGTTGGCAGAAGTTGGCAGCAGCAGCAGCAGGAGCCCAAATATACACTGGAGTTGGCTTCAGGAGCCCAAAAATTGGATGAATCACACCCTGGAGTTGGCAGAAGTTGGCAGCAGCAGCAGCAGGAGCCCAAATATACACTGGAGTTGGCTTCAGGAGCCCAAAAATTGGATGAATCACACCCTGGAGTTGGCAGGAGTTGACAGCAGCAGCAGCAGGAGCCCAAATATACACTGGAGTTGGCTTCAGGAGCCCAAAAATTGGATGAATCACACCCTGGAGTTGGCAGGAGTTGACAGCAGCAGCAGCAGGAGCCCAAATATACACTGGAGTTGGCTTCAGGAGCCCAAAAATTGGATGAATCACACCCTGGAGTTGGCAGAAGTTGGCAGCAGCAGCAGCAGGAGCCCAAATATACACTGGAGTTGGCTTCAGGAGCCCAAAAATTGGATGAATCACACCCTGGAGTTGGCAGGAGTTGACAGTAGCAGCAGCAGGAGCCCAAAAAATGGCCTAAAGACATAAATATGTTTTGCACCATTTGGAAAGTGTAAAACGTGGCACCATGCTGAATCTAGTCGCATGCATCAGGCATTGGTGGGTGGAAATCCTGGCTGATCCATCCCTGATTCATTTTGACAAAGGTGAGTCTCTCCACATTTTTAGTTGACAGACGAGTTCTCCTCGCCGTAACTATGGCCCCCGCCGCACTAAACACCCGCTCAGATGGCACGCTACTTGCCGGGCAGGACAGCTTTTCCAGGGCAAACTCTGCTAGTTGCGGCCACAAATCAAGTTTGGCTGCCCAGAAGTCCAGCGGATCCTCAAGGTGTGTTGGCATGGTCATGTCAAAGTATGACATGACCTGCTGGTTCAGGTCCTGCTCCAGGTCTTCCTGCTGCTCATGAGTAGCCTCACTATGCGGGTGTAGAAAGCTACTCATTAGCGACTGAAGACTGAGGCTGCTGCTGCTGATGGAGCTTCTGCTGCTGCTGCTGCCAACCCCCCCAGCGGCCATGGCAGTGGAAGGTGAGCGCAGAGGTCCCCTCGAGTCAGACCTGCGAGAGTATGGACCATGGCGCAGATAGGCATCGGCCAACTGCCTACGTAGAATGTCTTTGTAGTAGTTGAGTTTGTCCTCCCTCTCGGTGGGTTTAAAAAATGCCCCCATTTTGTGCCGGAAGCGAGGGTCCAATAAGGTGGACAGCCAGAAGTCATCCCGCCGACAGATGGAAACAATTCTGGGGTCACTACGCAAGCACGTGAGCATGCTTCGTGCCATTTGCGCAAGTGACTCGGATGGACTACCTGTCTCCATCTCCACTGCATACTGCCACGGTGTGCCCGGGTCCTCTGTCTCTCCTTCCTCAAAAACCTCTAGCTCCTCTGGCTGCTCCTGCTCCTCCTCTCCTGTCCGCTGACTAGATAAACCAGCCATTTCGCCAAGCCTAAACTGTGTTTCGCTGGGCAACTCCTCCTCCTCCTCTTCCTCCTCCTCCTCCTCCAGTTCAGCTCCAAGGGGGTTCATGTGGCCGTAAGATGTAAACGCCATGTCTCCAGTGCCCTGACCAGCCATGGTTTCCAACATGTGCTGTAGTACATGAAGCAGTGGAATCACGTCGTTCATCCCGTAATCCTGCCGACTGACAAATAAAGTGGCTTCCTCAAAGGGCCTGAGCAAACGGCAGGTGTCACGTATGAGCTGCCACTGGTTGACATTGAAGTTACACAGGGGAGTCCCCCTATCTGCTTGGATCATCAGGAAATCCGTGATGGCTTTTCTCTGTTCATATAATCGGTCCAACATGTGAAGGGTGGAATTCCAACGGGTGGAAACATCGCAAATCAGACTATGTTGGGGGATACCATTCTGACGCTGTAGCTCAAGAAGGGTGTGTTTGGCAGTGTAGGAGTGGCTGAAGTGCATGCAAAGTTTCCGTGAAGTTGTTAGGATGTCCTGCAGATGGGGGGAACACTTCAGAAACCGCTTGACAACCAGATTGAAGACGTGAGCCATGCAGGGGGCATGGGTCAGGCTTCCTTGGCGCAGCGCAGACAAAATGTTCTTCCCATTGTCGGTAACCATGATTCCCATTTTAAGTTTTCTCGGAGTAAGCCATGTTTGGATTTCCTGATGAATACATTTAAGCAGTTCCTCCCCTGTGTGACTCCGTTCGCCAAGACAAACCATGTGAAGCACTGCGTGACACCTCCGTGCCCTGCACACATGGTAGACTGGAGGGGCACTGAGACTTGAGCCTACAGTGGAGGGTGAGGAGATGGCGGAGGATGAGGAGGCCGAGTCGCACGGTGTCACAGGCCCAATGGGCAGAGAGCGCGGAGGCCGAAGCGGCGTGACCTGTCCAAGTTGCTGCTGCAAAGGGACCACATTCACCCAGTGGGCCGTAAACGACATGTACTGCCCCTGACCGTAGTTACAGCTCCAGATGTCGGCGCTGCCATGTATTTTGCTACACACCGACAGGCTCAAGGACTGGCCCACCTTCTGTTCAACAAAAGTGTGCAGCGCTGGTACTGCCTTCTTGGCAAAGAAATGACGGCTTGGGACTCTCCACCTCGGCTCGGCACAAGCCATCAGTTCTCTGAAAGGTGCAGATTCCACCACCTGAAAAGGGAGCGACTGCAGCACCAGCAACTTGGACAGGAGCACATTCAGCTTCTGCGCCGTAGGATGAGTGGGCGCATACTGCTGTCTCTTGGACATGGCTTCGCTGATGGATTGCTGGCGGGATGCATGACTTGGAGGAGGAGGAGCAGGAGCGACAGAGGATGGGTATGACGCACAGCTGCCTTCGGCTGAGGTGCTGGAGCCTTGGCTGGCAGAAATTGGGAGCTCACTTGGTGAGGAAGCAGACTGGACCACCCCTTGGGAGCCTCGGTTCTCCCAGGTCGTTTTATGGTGACGCATCATATGTTGACGCAGGGCCGTGGTGCCAACATTTGGACCCTGGCCACGCTTCACCTTTTGCCTACATATCTTGCATGTGGCCATGTTACCCTCCTGCGGATGCCTCAGGAAAAACTGCCACACTGCCGAGTAGCTACTTTTCCCACCCCCTGGCCTCACTGATTCACTGCTGCTGTTGCCAACTCCAGGAACCCCTGCTCCACTACCTCCCGATAAGGTAGACTGCCGCACAGCAGGTGCTCTACCCCGGCCCCGGCCCCGGCCGGCTCCAGCCTTTGGAATTGTGCCCCCATGCTGACTGCTACCACCTTGCTGCCTCAGCTGCTGACTCCGGGGCAACCTGCACCCCTCTTCTCCTGATGATGACGATGAAGCCCCTTCATCACCCGGCTCCCAAGTGCGATCGGCTTCATCGTCATCATCATCATCATCACCGGGTTGTGGCTGTACGTCACTGATGTTCGTGGATTCGTCAACAGTGTCTGGCGCAGGAGCTGGAACGCTCGCAGCACCCACGACACTGTCCACATCACTATTTGTCTGCCTAGCTAAAGAAGCCACCTCCATTTCTTGGCTGGGCAGTAGCTGCTGACTGTCCTCTATCTGATGGTCCTCCTCACTAAAGAGTGGAGCTGAACCCAAAGCATAGGATACGTCGCTGGGGGAGGGAACGGCGTAGGCCAGAGGCAATGGGAGGACAGGGACTGCTCTCGGGGCATGCCAACTCAGGGTTGTGTCAGAGGAACCTACCGACCCTAGACTGGGGGTCTCAGACGTAAGTTGTGATGATGTTGTTGATGAGCGCGTCAACCAATCTACCACGGCAGATGCGTTACTGGTGGAGACCCGACCGCTAGCAGATACTGGCAGATTAGGTCTCTCAGCGTGACTCCTGCTGCTACTGGCCCCCAGTCTGATGCGAGGTCTGCCTGCGGAATCTTGGCCTCTGCCACTCCTCTTTTCACTTCCAGGCACTTGTCTGCCCGACATAGTCTAACTGGCGTGGTAGTAGGTGATATTTAAAAAAACCCCGGGCAGCGGTGGGTCTATATGAAACAGAATATAATGCACACCAAAAGTGAGCAGTAACACTCAGCCTCCAACAGGCCTGCTTAGTGTAAATAAGAGAGCTGCTTAGTGTAAATAAAGAGGGGTATGCTATGTTACAGAATGGGATGCCTCAACAGAAGTGCACCTGGCAGGCAGCAGTAAGCCTATGCCCAGCAAAAGTGTCTTATAATATAAATATAATAAGAGCAAATGCTTATATGGTCTTAAACAGAGGCTGCTTTAGTCACAGAATGGGATGCCCTGGGCAGGAATGGACCTGGCAGGGTCCAGTAGTGCTTTGGCCAGCAAAAGTGTCTTTATCAGGCCTAATTTCAAATATGATAAGAGCAAATGCTTATATGGTCTTAAACAGAGGCTGCTTTAGTCACAGAATGGGATGCCCCGGGCAGGAATCGAGCTGGCAGGGTACAGTAGTGCTTTGGCCAGCAAAAGTGTCTTTATCAGGCTAATTTCAAATATGATAAGAGCAAATGCTTATATGGTCTTAAACAGAGGCTGCTTTAGTCACAGAATGGGATGCCCCGGGCAGGAATCGAGCTGGCAGGGTACAGTAGTGCTTTGGCCAGCAAAAGTGTCTTTATCAGGCCTAATTTCAAATATGATAAGAGCAAATGCTTATATGGTCTTAAACAGAGGCTGCTTTAGTCACAGAATGGGATGCCCCGGGCAGGAATCGAGCTGGCAGGGTACAGTAGTGCTTTGGCCAGCAAAAGTGTCTTTATCAGGCTAATTTCAAATATGATAAGAGCAAATGCTTATATGGTCTTAAACAGAGGCTGCTTTAGTCACAGAATGGGATGCCCCGGGCAGGAATCGAGCTGGCAGGGTACAGTAGTGCTTTGGCCAGCAAAAGTGTCTTTATCAGGCTAATTTCAAATATGATAAGAGCAAATGCTTATATGGTCTTAAACAGAGGCTGCTTTAGTCACAGAATGGGATGCCCCGGGCAGGAATCGAGCTGGCAGGGTACAGTAGTGCTTTGGCCAGCAAAAGTGTCTTTATCAGGCTAATTTCAAATATGATAAGAGCAAATGCTTATATGGTCTTAAACAGAGGCTGCTTTAGTCACAGAATGGGATGCCCCGGGCAGGAATCGAGCTGGCAGGGTACAGTAGTGCTTTGGCCAGCAAAAGTGTCTTTATCAGGCTAATTTCAAATATGATAAGAGCAAATGCTTATATGGTCTTAAACAGAGGCTGCTTTAGTCACAGAATGGGATGCCCCGGGCAGGAATCGAGCTGGCAGGGTACAGTAGTGCTTTGGCCAGCAAAGTGTCTTTATCAGGCCTAATTTCAAATATGATAAGAGCAAATGCTTATATGGTCTTAAACAGAGGCTGCTTTAGTCACAGAATGGGATGCCCCGGGCAGGAATCGAGCTGGCAGGGTACAGTAGTGCTTTGGCCAGCAAAAGTGTCTTTATCAGGCTAATTTCAAATATGATAAGAGCAAATGCTTATATGGTCTTAAACAGAGGCTGCTTTAGTCACAGAATATGATTCCCCCGGGCAGGAATCGAGCTGGCAGGGTACAGTAGTGCTTTGGCCAGCAAAAGTGTCTTTATCAGGCTAATTTCAAATATGATAAGAGCAAATGCTTATATGGTCTTAAACAGAGGCTGCTTTAGTCACAGAATGGGATGCCCCGGGCAGGAATCGAGCTGGCAGGGTACAGTAGTGCTTTGGCCAGCAAAAGTGTCTTTATCAGGCTAATTTCAAATATGATAAGAGCAAATGCTTATATGGTCTTAAACAGAGGCTGCTTTAGTCACAGAATGGGATGCCCCGGGCAGGAATCGAGCTGGCAGGGTACAGTAGTGCTTTGGCCAGCAAAAGTGTCTTTATCAGGCCTAATTTCAAATATGATAAGAGCAAATGCTTATATGGTCTTAAACAGAGGCTGCTTTAGTCACAGAATGGGATGCCCCGGGCAGGAATCGAGCTGGCAGGGTACAGTAGTGCTTTGGCCAGCAAAAGTGTCTTTATCAGGCTAATTTCAAATATGATAAGAGCAAATGCTTATATGGTCTTAAACAGAGGCTGCTTTAGTCACAGAATGGGATGCCCCGGGCAGGAATCGAGCTGGCAGGGTACAGTAGTGCTTTGGCCAGCAAAAGTGTCTTTATCAGGCCTAATTTCAAATATGATAAGAGCAAATGCTTATATGGTCTTAAACAGAGGCTGCTTTAGTCACAGAATGGGATGCCCCGGGCAGGAATCGAGCTGGCAGGGTACAGTAGTGCTTTGGCCAGCAAAAGTGTCTTTATCAGGCTAATTTCAAATATGATAAGAGCAAATGCTTATATGGTCTTAAACAGAGGCTGCTGTAGTCACAGAATGGGATGCCCCGGGCAGGAATCGAGCTGGCAGGGTACAGTAGTGCTTTGGCCAGCAAAAGTGTCTTTATCAGGCTAATTTCAAATATGATAAGAGCAAATGCTTATATGGTCTTAAACAGAGGCTGCTGTAGTCACAGAATGGGATGCCCCGGGCAGGAATCGAGCTGGCAGGGTACAGTAGTGCTTTGGCCAGCAAAAGTGTCTTTATCAGGCCTAATTTCAAATATGATAAGAGCAAATGCTTATATGGTCTTAAACAGAGGCTGCTTTAGTCACAGAATGGGATGCCCCGGGCAGGAATCGAGCTGGCAGGGTACAGTAGTGCTTTGGCCAGCAAAAGTGTCTTTATCAGGCTAATTTCAAATATGATAAGAGCAAATGCTTATATGGTCTTAAACAGAGGCTGCTTTAGTCACAGAATGGGATGCCCCGGGCAGGAATCGAGCTGGCAGGGTACAGTAGTGCTTTGGCCAGCAAAAGTGTCTTTATCAGGCCTAATTTCAAATATGATAAGAGCAAATGCTTATATGGTCTTAAACAGAGGCTGCTTTAGTCACAGAATGGGATGCCCCGGGCAGGAATCGAGCTGGCAGGGTACAGTAGTGCTTTGGCCAGCAAAAGTGTCTTTATCAGGCCTAATTTCAAATATGATAAGAGCAAATGCTTATATGGTCTTAAACAGAGGCTGCTTTAGTCACAGAATGGGATGCCCCGGGCAGGAATCGAGCTGGCAGGGTACAGTAGTGCTTTGGCCAGCAAAAGTGTCTTTATCAGGCTAATTTCAAATATGATAAGAGCAAATGCTTATATGGTCTTAAACAGAGGCTGCTGTAGTCACAGAATGGGATGCCCCGGGCAGGAATCGAGCTGGCAGGGTACAGTAGTGCTTTGGCCAGCAAAAGTGTCTTTATCAGGCTAATTTCAAATATGATAAGAGCAAATGCTTATATGGTCTTAAACAGAGGCTGCTGTAGTCACAGAATGGGATGCCCCGGGCAGGAATCGAGCTGGCAGGGTACAGTAGTGCTTTGGCCAGCAAAAGTGTCTTTATCAGGCCTAATTTCAAATATGATAAGAGCAAATGCTTATATGGTCTTAAACAGAGGCTGCTTTAGTCACAGAATGGGATGCCCCGGGCAGGAATCGAGCTGGCAGGGTACAGTAGTGCTTTGGCCAGCAAAAGTGTCTTTATCAGGCTAATTTCAAATATGATAAGAGCAAATGCTTATATGGTCTTAAACAGAGGCTGCTTTAGTCACAGAATGGGATGCCCCGGGCAGGAATCGAGCTGGCAGGGTACAGTAGTGCTTTGGCCAGCAAAAGTGTCTTTATCAGGCCTAATTTCAAATATGATAAGAGCAAATGCTTATATGGTCTTAAACAGAGGCTGCTTTAGTCACAGAATGGGATGCCCCGGGCAGGAATCGAGCTGGCAGGGTACAGTAGTGCTTTGGCCAGCAAAAGTGTCTTTATCAGGCCTAATTTCAAATATGATAAGAGCAAATGCTTATATGGTCTTAAACAGAGGCTGCTTTAGTCACAGAATGGGATGCCCCGGGCAGGAATCGAGCTGGCAGGGTACAGTAGTGCTTTGGCCAGCAAAAGTGTCTTTATCAGGCTAATTTCAAATATGATAAGAGCAAATGCTTATATGGTCTTAAACAGAGGCTGCTTTAGTCACAGAATGGGATGCCCCGGGCAGGAATCGAGCTGGCAGGGTACAGTAGTGCTTTGGCCAGCAAAAGTGTCTTTATCAGGCTAATTTCAAATATGATAAGAGCAAATGCTTATATGGTCTTAAACAGAGGCTGCTTTAGTCACAGAATGGGATGCCCCGGGCAGGAATCGAGCTGGCAGGGTACAGTAGTGCTTTGGCCAGCAAAAGTGTCTTTATCAGGCTAATTTCAAATATGATAAGAGCAAATGCTTATATGGTCTTAAACAGAGGCTGCTTTAGTCACAGAATGGGATGCCCCGGGCAGGAATCGAGCTGGCAGGGTACAGTAGTGCTTTGGCCAGCAAAAGTGTCTTTATCAGGCTAATTTCAAATATGATAAGAGCAAATGCTTATATGGTCTTAAACAGAGGCTGCTGTAGTCACAGAATGGGATGCCCCGGGCAGGAATCGAGCTGGCAGGGTACAGTAGTGCTTTGGCCAGCAAAAGTGTCTTTATCAGGCCTAATTTCAAATATGATAAGAGCAAATGCTTATATGGTCTTAAACAGAGGCTGCTTTAGTCACAGAATGGGATGCCCCGGGCAGGAATCGAGCTGGCAGGGTACAGTAGTGCTTTGGCCAGCAAAAGTGTCTTTATCAGGCTAATTTCAAATATGATAAGAGCAAATGCTTATATGGTCTTAAACAGAGGCTGCTGTAGTCACAGAATGGGATGCCCCGGGCAGGAATCGAGCTGGCAGGGTACAGTAGTGCTTTGGCCAGCAAAAGTGTCTTTATCAGGCTAATTTCAAATATGATAAGAGCAAATGCTTATATGGTCTTAAACAGAGGCTGCTGTAGTCACAGAATGGGATGCCCCGGGCAGGAATCGAGCTGGCAGGGTACAGTAGTGCTTTGGCCAGCAAAAGTGTCTTTATCAGGCCTAATTTCAAATATGATAAGAGCAAATGCTTATATGGTCTTAAACAGAGGCTGCTTTAGTCACAGAATGGGATGCCCCGGGCAGGAATCGAGCTGGCCGGGTACAGTAGTGCTTTGGCCAGCAAAAGTGTCTTTATCAGGCTAATTTCAAATATGATAAGAGCAAATGCTTATATGGTCTTAAACAGAGGCTGCTTTAGTCACAGAATGGGATGCCCCGGGCAGGAATCGAGCTGGCAGGGTACAGTAGTGCTTTGGCCAGCAAAAGTGTCTTTATCAGGCCTAATTTCAAATATGATAAGAGCAAATGCTTATATGGTCTTAAACAGAGGCTGCTTTAGTCACAGAATGGGATGCCCCGGGCAGCAATCGAGCTGGCAGGGTACAGTAGTGCTTTGGCCAGCAAAAGTGTCTTTATCAGGCTAATTTCAAATATGATAAGAGCAAATGCTTATATGGTCTTAAACAGAGGCTGCTTTAGTCACAGAATATGATTCCCCCGGGCAGGAATCGAGCTGGCAGGGTACAGTAGTGCTTTGGCCAGCAAAAGTGTCTTTATCAGGCTAATTTCAAATATGATAAGAGCAAATGCTTATATGGTCTTAAACAGAGGCTGCTGTAGTCACAGAATGGGATGCCCCGGGCAGGAATCGAGCTGGCAGGGTACAGTAGTGCTTTGGCCAGCAAAAGTGTCTTTATCAGGCCTAATTTCAAATATGATAAGAGCAAATGCTTATATGGTCTTAAACAGAGGCTGCTTTAGTCACAGAATGGGATGCCCCGGGCAGGAATCGAGCTGGCAGGGTACAGTAGTGCTTTGGCCAGCAAAAGTGTCTTTATCAGGCTAATTTCAAATATGATAAGAGCAAATGCTTATATGGTCTTAAACAGAGGCTGCTTTAGTCACAGAATGGGATGCCCCGGGCAGGAATCGAGCTGGCAGGGTACAGTAGTGCTTTGGCCAGCAAAAGTGTCTTTATCAGGCCTAATTTCAAATATGATAAGAGCAAATGCTTATATGGTCTTAAACAGAGGCTGCTTTAGTCACAGAATGGGATGCCCCGGGCAGGAATCGAGCTGGCAGGGTACAGTAGTGCTTTGGCCAGCAAAAGTGTCTTTATCAGGCTAATTTCAAATATGATAAGAGCAAATGCTTATATGGTCTTAAACAGAGGCTGCTTTAGTCACAGAATATGATTCCCCCGGGCAGGAATCGAGCTGGCAGGGTACAGTAGTGCTTTGGCCAGCAAAAGTGTCTTTATCAGGCTAATTTCAAATATGATAAGAGCAAATGCTTATATGGTCTTAAACAGAGGCTGCTTTAGTCACAGAATGGGATGCCCCGGGCAGGAATCGAGCTGGCAGGGTACAGTAGTGCTTTGGCCAGCAAAAGTGTCTTTATCAGGCTAATTTCAAATATGATAAGAGCAAATGCTTATATGGTCTTAAACAGAGGCTGCTTTAGTCACAGAATGGGATGCCCCGGGCAGGAATCGAGCTGGCAGGGTACAGTAGTGCTTTGGCCAGCAAAAGTGTCTTTATCAGGCCTAATTTCAAATATGATAAGAGCAAATGCTTATATGGTCTTAAACAGAGGCTGCTTTAGTCACAGAATGGGATGCCCCGGGCAGGAATCGAGCTGGCAGGGTACAGTAGTGCTTTGGCCAGCAAAAGTGTCTTTATCAGGCTAATTTCAAATATGATAAGAGCAAATGCTTATATGGTCTTAAACAGAGGCTGCTTTAGTCACAGAATGGGATGCCCCGGGCAGGAATCGAGCTGGCAGGGTACAGTAGTGCTTTGGCCAGCAAAAGTGTCTTTATCAGGCCTAATTTCAAATATGATAAGAGCAAATGCTTATATGGTCTTAAACAGAGGCTGCTTTAGTCACAGAATGGGATGCCCCGGGCAGGAATCGAGCTGGCAGGGTACAGTAGTGCTTTGGCCAGCAAAAGTGTCTTTATCAGGCTAATTTCAAATATGATAAGAGCAAATGCTTATATGGTCTTAAACAGAGGCTGCTGTAGTCACAGAATGGGATGCCCCGGGCAGGAATCGAGCTGGCAGGGTACAGTAGTGCTTTGGCCAGCAAAAGTGTCTTTATCAGGCTAATTTCAAATATGATAAGAGCAAATGCTTATATGGTCTTAAACAGAGGCTGCTGTAGTCACAGAATGGGATGCCCCGGGCAGGAATCGAGCTGGCAGGGTACAGTAGTGCTTTGGCCAGCAAAAGTGTCTTTATCAGGCCTAATTTCAAATATGATAAGAGCAAATGCTTATATGGTCTTAAACAGAGGCTGCTTTAGTCACAGAATGGGATGCCCCGGGCAGGAATCGAGCTGGCAGGGTACAGTAGTGCTTTGGCCAGCAAAAGTGTCTTTATCAGGCTAATTTCAAATATGATAAGAGCAAATGCTTATATGGTCTTAAACAGAGGCTGCTTTAGTCACAGAATGGGATGCCCCGGGCAGGAATCGAGCTGGCAGGGTACAGTAGTGCTTTGGCCAGCAAAAGTGTCTTTATCAGGCCTAATTTCAAATATGATAAGAGCAAATGCTTATATGGTCTTAAACAGAGGCTGCTTTAGTCACAGAATGGGATGCCCCGGGCAGGAATCGAGCTGGCAGGGTACAGTAGTGCTTTGGCCAGCAAAAGTGTCTTTATCAGGCTAATTTCAAATATGATAAGAGCAAATGCTTATATGGTCTTAAACAGAGGCTGCTTTAGTCACAGAATATGATTCCCCCGGGCAGGAATCGAGCTGGCAGGGTACAGTAGTGCTTTGGCCAGCAAAAGTGTCTTTATCAGGCTAATTTCAAATATGATAAGAGCAAATGCTTATATGGTCTTAAACAGAGGCTGCTTTAGTCACAGAATGGGATGCCCCGGGCAGGAATCGAGCTGGCAGGGTACAGTAGTGCTTTGGCCAGCAAAAGTGTCTTTATCAGGCCTAATTTCAAATATGATAAGAGCAAATGCTTATATGGTCTTAAACAGAGGCTGCTTTAGTCACAGAATGGGATGCCCCGGGCAGGAATCGAGCTGGCAGGGTACAGTAGTGCTTTGGCCAGCAAAAGTGTCTTTATCAGGCTAATTTCAAATATGATAAGAGCAAATGCTTATATGGTCTTAAACAGAGGCTGCTTTAGTCACAGAATGGGATGCCCCGGGCAGGAATCGAGCTGGCAGGGTACAGTAGTGCTTTGGCCAGCAAAAGTGTCTTTATCAGGCCTAATTTCAAATATGATAAGAGCAAATGCTTATATGGTCTTAAACAGAGGCTGCTTTAGTCACAGAATGGGATGCCCCGGGCAGGAATCGAGCTGGCAGGGTACAGTAGTGCTTTGGCCAGCAAAAGTGTCTTTATCAGGCTAATTTCAAATATGATAAGAGCAAATGCTTATATGGTCTTAAACAGAGGCTGCTGTAGTCACAGAATGGGATGCCCCGGGCAGGAATCGAGCTGGCAGGGTACAGTAGTGCTTTGGCCAGCAAAAGTGTCTTTATCAGGCTAATTTCAAATATGATAAGAGCAAATGCTTATATGGTCTTAAACAGAGGCTGCTGTAGTCACAGAATGGGATGCCCCGGGCAGGAATCGAGCTGGCAGGGTACAGTAGTGCTTTGGCCAGCAAAAGTGTCTTTATCAGGCCTAATTTCAAATATGATAAGAGCAAATGCTTATATGGTCTTAAACAGAGGCTGCTTTAGTCACAGAATGGGATGCCCCGGGCAGGAATCGAGCTGGCAGGGTACAGTAGTGCTTTGGCCAGCAAAAGTGTCTTTATCAGGCTAATTTCAAATATGATAAGAGCAAATGCTTATATGGTCTTAAACAGAGGCTGCTTTAGTCACAGAATGGGATGCCCCGGGCAGGAATCGAGCTGGCAGGGTACAGTAGTGCTTTGGCCAGCAAAAGTGTCTTTATCAGGCCTAATTTCAAATATGATAAGAGCAAATGCTTATATGGTCTTAAACAGAGGCTGCTTTAGTCACAGAATGGGATGCCCCGGGCAGGAATCGAGCTGGCAGGGTACAGTAGTGCTTTGGCCAGCAAAAGTGTCTTTATCAGGCTAATTTCAAATATGATAAGAGCAAATGCTTATATGGTCTTAAACAGAGGCTGCTTTAGTCACAGAATGGGATGCCTCACAGCAGACTTAAGATCAGTTCAGTATATATGCACAGTTAGTTACTATAAGCAGCCTGAAAACGCTAACAAAGGCTGGATGAAAAAAAAAAAATCTCCCTGTCAGCCAGCTCCGTTTTTCCTACCTTTCCCTGGCTTTCTGTCTGTCTCCTGTCTGTCTCCTGCCTGTCTCCTGCCTGTCTCCAGCCTGTCCCTGTCTGTCCCTGTCTCCAGCCTGTCTAACTGCCTCAGCTACACAGCGTTCTGTCTGTCTGTCACGAATGCAATAGAGAAATGAGGAAAAGCAAGATGGCCGCCGTTAAATACCGCTGTGTGACGTCACCGGGCTTGCTGGCTGCTGATAGGCTGCATGTGACTGCCCCAGCTTGCACTGGCGCGGGATACATGTCCAGACATGTCCCGCCCGCCATCTTAGAATGCCTGTAATGTAAATGAATGGATGTTAAAGGAAAACTTCGAGTGATCGAATCGCGGGGAAATTCGGATTCGATCCGAATCAAATTTTTCCTGAAATTCGGATCGAATCCGGGTTCGTCCGGATCGATTCGCTCATCCCTAATGAGGACATTGCCACACGTGTGCCTCCACCTACACATCACCCAGGTCTTGCCAGCATTGGCTGGCGTCATTACCTCCGGGTGGGCCTGACTTTCCACCTGAACTGAACACTAAAAGAAAGTTCCTTTACACACAGCCCTGTCTAATGTGATAGTAAGCCACTTACTTGGAAAGTGCTGGCGGAAAAACCTCCTCATCCAGGGCTTCTTTCTCCTTTTTAGATCTAACCAATGCTTAATGACCTGGGTAAATGTGTAGGCGGTGTTGGCTTCCTCTGCCAGCTTTGCAACAATCTCAAGTTCCAACATTCTCTTGGCATAGATGTCAGGCAGATCATGTCAAGTCATACCAGTGGGTCATCATCTAAAATGTGGAGAAAAGGCAGATAAATATCAAGCTAAGCAGGTTGTTAACAGTGCCCCCACCACTTTAGCTCAGCATAAATGTGTCTGTGCAGCCTTGTTTAGAGTTATTTGTGGCTGGTGTTAGTACCACCTGGGCTGCCACCTGGTATCTGGCTGCCACACCCAGCTAGGCCCCAATAGATTCACCTTTGCCCAAACTGTACCAGCTTGCTGCCTATGTTCGCACCAGCGTTCAGCTGTGATAGGGTGCATATGGAGGCATTCTTTGCACTTGAGCCCCCAAATTGCTATCCATGATCGCCCTGACTTGCTATACACTTATCACCCTGAATAGCTATACCTATTCCTATTAGCGTGCAAGCGCACGTATGTGTATCACGAGCATAATGGTGCCCTGCTGGTCGCAGGCAAACAGCAAGGGTGCCATTTTCCAGCATCTGTCTGCATCATATGACGCGCCCCAGTGGATATCAGAAGTTGGCATACGTCTGAATTTTGCATCGTAGCTAATGCCTGCATAAGAATACATAATTACATATCAGGGAAGCATAAATCCCACAACACACACTGACATGTTGAGAAGTCAACACTCCAGCACTGTAGTTTCCAGTGTGAGATAGGTCAGGACGGGAGCACAAAATGCACATACACAGGCTAAACAGCAGAAACAGGACATGCCCCAATAGGTGTTTGGGCAGGACCATGCTGCCACAACCCCCCTGCCAGCACACAGTCAGCCAAAGCTAGCACAAAGTCACAGCAGTGGCAGATAAAGTGGTAGGGAAATCCAGAGCAGTGGCAGGCAAAGTGCTAGGGAAAGCCATTGCAGTGGCAGAAAAAGCTTTAGAGTAAGCCACAGCAGTGGCAGACAAAGTGCAAGGCCAATACAGAGCAGCCCCCAGCACCCCCTCTCCCAATGGAGCTTGCACCCCAACTTATTATGTCACACGCAGCAGGGGTCTAGGCCAGCAGCAGGCCATTTCAAATCTGGATTCCCCGCTCTCCCCAGCAGCCTCCACTACACGCAAATCATGGCCGTCCCTAGGCCAGACACCCAGCCTCCCGGTAGCTGTGTCCAGTCACCAGCCAGTGAGCAATATAGCCCCTCAGGATCCGGCTCAACACCCATAAAGCAGATCTTGCCTAATGTGCCCAGTACACAGGGAGATGATGGGCAATCCTATGTTGGCCACCACCTGCGGCAGGGCACCCTGAGTGGTAGGTTTTATGATGCCCAGTGTATGGCTTTAGTGACTAGGGTGTCAGACCATTTGGATCAGCTCTATAGATGCAGTTCTGGAGCCACACCCAAAGCTGTCCAGGCAGGTGAATAGTGCTGGACCAGAGCGAAAGGATGTGGATCAAGTAAGTTTGCTGACATGAAATATTCTGTGAGGAAAAACATCAACAAAGGAAGGCAACAAGGGTAAGGAACTGTGTGTTATTGGTGAAGCTGATGTGGGCCCTGACCTTTGCATACCTACATATTTTCTGTATTTATTTCAGCTTGCAAAGAATCTTGAATTTAATGCAGCAGAAGAACTGGTGCATGGGCTGTTGAGCCCAGCAACACTCCAGGGCTTGCCGGGGAGCATCAGACATGCATGCTACTGCTGGAAAGTGTAAGTTGTGGCATAGTTTGGGATGTTGTGTTAATTTCGATTGCTGCCTCATTTCAATGGCCAAGGTTATGACACCAGCATGGCCTAAATGTTGTAGCTGGACCATGAAAGGCCAATCTTGGAATAGTGCCCCATGCTACCTCAAGGCAAATTACTGACTTTTTGATGCATGTGTATGTGCCACACTAACTTTTAAAACATAAAAGTAGATGGGTTATCCATTGCTTAGGCGCACAGGTATGGGGCTTAAATAAGTTTATACCCTATTCACATTGAATGAAATAAACAGCAAAAAAACATGGTCACCCGATCACACCAACAAACAAGTATTGTGTCTTCAAGGACATCAGCAATGGAGGACTTGGATCTGGTAAGTGTAATGTGGTTAACGTGGGGACCCCTGGATCCCCATGCAGCCCTAGTTTTGTGTAATGCATGTGTATCAAACAGCAGCACAACAAACTATAGATGGATAAGCACAGCCTATTTGATAATTCAAGAAAAGGATCACATAAGGGGGTGCTAGATGGTCCGGTGCTTGTATATCTGTGAGTAATCAAAGAAACTTGAGGGGACACTCTGGTATGTCCCGTACATGCAACAGGAACAATCTGCACTCACCCTAAATGAATCGGTACAAACCAATGTATAGAAAATATAAAGGACTAATTTATTAAAGTCAAACAATGAATAGTAACCGCAATAAGCAAAATACAGACATATAGGTTTAAAAAACAAATACAAGACAAGTTTAAAAAGAAGGTGGTGGGGGCATGGGCAAGGCAAATGCTAAATAATCAGAGCGCAGTAATAATGTATATACAATATACTAGTATATTAACAATAACATGCCACACAACAGAGGGGCATGACGTTATATGCTGTTGTTACCAGACCAGCGGATGTGAGTTTGGCCAATTAAAAGTAGAGAAGTATAGTGAGAAAGGATGAATAAGAAGGGAATAAACAGGGTGTGTAGAAAACGTGCAACAAATGGTGCTGAAAAGTGCAGTGAGGTGCCAAAGAAAACAACAAGATGCAGCAATGGAGAAGGGATAGAGTGATTGGCAAAACAAAACACTCACTGGCCGGCAAACCAAAGCAATGCAATGAAATGCAGAGTAATAAAATATAATAAAGTCAGAGAGATCAATACATCACCGTGATGTAGCAGAGCCTACCGATCCCCCCACACACCGGGATGAACAACCGCCGACGCGCTGCGTGGATTCACCACTTCTCCTGGACGGGACCAATCTAACTGCTGTAAGTGTTTCTACCTGGGGAAGAGGACGTTTTGTGAAAAAAATAAACAACACTAACATAACTCATTTTGTAATTCTGTTTAATCTCACTGAATACGTGAAAAGATGAGTTGAATCTTACAGAAAAACACTAAAGGCCAAGCCATTGCAACAAATCCAAATTCACATATAGACATTTAACATAGACACCACAAAAATGTCACTGAGAACAACAAAAATAGACATAAATTAACTAAAATGAGCTGAAAATACAACAATAAAAAACTAATAATGACAAGAATTACCAAAAAGCCATCCACCAGACTCAAAACGGCCATCCAGACTGGAATTCCGAAGGATGTATGCGTCATTGGTAGAGCACGGAAATCCAGCCATAACGCTCATAAACCTTAGGTCAAGAGCCGCTACTCATTGGACATTGATGGAATGTCCCATCCTACGGTTCCTGCACAAAAGACACAAAGCACACTGGTCTAGAGCAAAACAACATCCAAGCACACCTACACTGACAGAACAGATAATAAGCAGAAGAGGACAACCACTGGAAAGACTGCCTTCTTTGGGTGAGTAGGAAAAAGGCAGATTGAGAAGGTGGGAGGCCATAAGTTGTGTAACAAAAAGAACGAAGAAGTGCTCATTAACATTGCTTGACTTTAGAGCAGCCACAAGAAACAAGGGGTTACTAGTTGAAAGGGGAGATTGAGGTCTGTTTTACAGGAGCCAAAACAATGCAAGGGCCAAGACACATTAAATATGGGAAAGCTAGACTACAAATAGATGTCACAACATTTGAATGGAATGAAGGAGGCAAAAGGAAAACAACGGCATACATTTAAAGATACTCATCAGTGACTGGAGGCACCAGGGTCACTTGCGTGCAATCGATCACACCCATGGCATTGCACATATTAGACTTGATTCAGAGACACATTCGTCTGGACTTCCGTAGCTGTCTGTGAAAGTTTTGGTGGGTGTTTGTAATTTTTTTGCATTTTTTCGGCCATTTTCTACTCGCACGAACGTTTGGGAAAATGTGTATATGCTCTTTCGATGAACGGAAGCAAATCGGAACATTTCCAAACAAAATCGGAAATTTTCCGTTCGTTCAGATAACTTCCATTGTTGGGATGGTTTCTGTCTGATTCAGAGAGCTGATTTCCGACAAATCACCACCCTATAAATCCGTTTCATTTCCGATCCACTTACGAGACCTTTGAGGGCTCGGATTGTTATTGTTGAACATGTTTTGTGGCTATGTGGAGGAGTCTGCCCGCCTTTAGCACCAAGGCATTGCATGTATCAGCATGGCCGAGGCCATAAATTGTATAGCAATGCATACCTGAATCAATACATTTCATGTATGCCTTATAGATGCATTTTAATGCTGACCTTAATTAGTCCTTAGCATGTAAACATTTCTTTTTCCACACATCCATATAATTGCTATTTTTTTTAGACTTATGTCCTTTGTGAATTATATTAGGATTGTTGAACTTGAATTTTAATTTGTTGTAGGAGTTATTGTTTTAGTTGGTTACCTTTGCTTTGTGTAATTATTTTATATTCGGTTGCAGGAACTGCAAGATGTGCCACTCGCCCTTGCTCCTGATGCCCGTTCTTTGCCTGCAGAATGCGGGCCAGGGGTTCTCTAATCGGGCACTATGCAAAACCCGGGCCGTGGTGGCAAGGGCCCTCTGGCTTTTGAAGTCCAGATTTAGGTGTTTGGACCATACGGGGAAGAGGGGCACTGCAGTATGACCCCAACAAGGTTATACCAAAAATTTACGTTTTTAACAGGGACCACACGTGCCAGAGTGGCACAACTGAGTGTCAGGGTCCTTCAGTTGGTGGGCGAGATGCAGGAGCTGCGCAACCCGTTGGGGACCACAGATGAAGAATAATGTTCAGTGGCCTGCCATTGCTATGTATTTTGTTTTTTATAGTAGTAAAAATTTTACATTTTCAAAATTTTTTTCAATTTTAACTTCTATGATGGTATAAAAAAAAAATGTTACATTGTCATTTCATTTACAAAATACATTAACACAAAACTAATGGGCCCAGAAATATTTAAAGATGAATATTCACATGACCGAGAAGTGATTTGGGTAAGTTTTAGGGGGCTAAAATGGAAGAAGAACCTAACCGAGAAGTGGTTTGGGTGAGCTTTAAGGGTTCAAAAGGGAAGATGGAGGATAGTGCTAAGTGGTTTAGCTAAACATTGTAGTAGAAGTGAGGGTGGCAAATATGTAGGCGAGCACTTTAATGAGTTAAGTTTGTAGTGCGCAGGCGCAAGATGCTAAGGATTTCCGTCTGGACGAATATTTATTGAAAAAGGGAAACATAATCTATCGGGAAACGTAAAGGATTCGTTGGAGTATAAGATGGGAAAAGGGCAAAAACGAAAGCCTACGTTGTAACATGTGAAAATGAAACGGAAAAGTCTGGATGGAAAATGACATCCTCGTAATTCGTAATCTGCCGTACGAACGGACGGAAACTTTTCTATGCATGCATTGAATCGCTCGTACGCTCATACGAGAACAGAAACATTTCACAAAAAAAACAGATCGGCAGGAAAACGGAAGTTTTTTTGTGTCTCTCTGAATCGAGGCTATTGTCCAGCTTGTAAAAGCTTGTAAAAGCCCAACTTGACCACTTTGCAGCCTACCATGGTGTTAAGAAAACAGATGTACCTGTCCACCAAGGTAGCCATGCCATCCAGAAATGTATTGAGGGTGCAGCTGAGCATAGGCTGGGACATGCCCACAGAGAGGGATCCCAGCTTGAATAGCTCAATGCCATGCATGCAATCGACATCCGCACGCGGCCGATGCAGTTGAAAGTCTGACAGACACATGCAAAGCAAGCCACAACGCTGTAGACACTCTTACTCAAGCAAAGTATTCCTCGAAAGGCTACATCATGCTTTTCCACACAACACAACACTGCAATCCCACCAGGAAATAGAGCTTATATGTGGAGCGTGAAAAAATCTACTTTACAGGCCCATCCCGGAGGGTGAATCATGCCTGTTCAAGGCTGTGAATGACGCGCAAGCCTATGCTAATAACATATTAAACACTTAAACGTGAAAGCAACACGAGGAGAATACGCTATAGACATGATAACAAAAAGGCATAAACATGCTTACACAAATGCTAATACGTCCAAAGAAAACACACCAGAAGCTCGAAAATTGACCAGATAATATGAAAATGATACATATACATGCACTTTTTCATGCATAAGTGCGTTAAAGAAAGGCTGTAAATCAACCTTTACATCGTCATCTTTTATCCCCAGCCCAGTGCCTCAAAACAATGCCTTTGTCCATTATTTATTAAAACACCAACATGGCACAGTTTAATGTTCAAATGGTAGCCATATGGCTACCTGACCATGCAGCAGCGCCTCCTTGTGCTTTCCAGCAATGACATATTCAGGTATAAGCTAAGCTGCCACATAAGGTGTAGTTTGCACTCTTTTCAGATTTGTTGCAGTTATTATGTCTGCTAGAATGGTGGTAATATATTACATTCATACAAATGAATAGGTGCAACATGCTGTGCACCTTTTATAACCCAATGTACTTGACTGTTGGATATCATACTGTCTAACCTACTACCCCGGTTCCCTGAAAATAAGACCTACCATGATTCACACACAAATGAAGGAGTCCCACTGGAGTCACTTCAGTGCTGAGCATATATGAGAGCATTGTGGTTGCTTCTGGTTACCGGGGGGGAGCAAAGCAGTGGAACATGTAGCTAGAATGACAAGAAACAGATATTTTAATACAATCCTAATTAATACAAGACCTGTCTTATTTTTGGGGAAACTAGATATTGGCTCATTGATTGTATCAAAATACGTAAACACTAACTGGACTCATCTCAACTGAATGGTTAACCAGGTATCAAGGAGCATATGGAAAAGGAGGGCGGTCCCAAGTGTGTGTTGCCCATGAGTATCCTCTCTCTTTCGACCTTCTCATTTGCTTAAAATTCTGAGGAAACTATTTTTGCAGCTAGTTCACCACTTTTAGCAAATTTATATGAAGCAGCAAAAGACCCAGACTAAAGCGGTCCTTCTTACATAGACCAAAAAGCGATGGAGAACTAGCAGTTCCAAACCGCCTATGGTACTGGTGAGCAACTTATCACCAGAGAGTAGTGGACTGGGTGCACAACAGTAGGACCAAGAGATTGATCCATATTAGTGGTCAAACTTTGAACAAGTGGTCCAAACTTGACCCGAACTTGAACTTTGGGATTTACAAATTACAGAATGGCCTTTCTGCGCTCCCAGGTCTCACCTGCCAGTCGGTGCTCCTCACCGGCCCACTGCCGAAATTTGTGAGCAGGTGAGGTGTTCGGGAGGTATAGGGAGGTCCTCTAATACAGAGTGTGCAGCAGTACACTTATCTGAGCCCCGCAATCCGGCATTATTTCTGCTGTCAAAATGTCTACCGCCGGGGCTTCAGAAAGAAGCCCGCCCTCATGAGTGAGGACACATAACATTGTAAGCTGCTGCTAGTGTCCTCACTCATGGACTTTTCCAGGTTCATGCCATACGGTGAACTCGAACACGGACTTCTGGCTATGTCTATGTTCAGTACAAACCAAAACTTTGATGTTCTGATTCGCCCAACACTTGTCCAGATTGAAAACTGGTTTACCGCTCAATCCATAGCAGATATATGCTAGACACAGAACACCACTAAAGCCCTAATTAATCCCCACCCACTGATTAGCAACATTTTAACTGTGTCCCAGTTATTCAGAACATCCAAATATATCTCCCCCTGTCCCACACCTTGATCCCTCTTCTAAATAACCCAGAACTACCCAGACGTACCCAGAAGTACAAATAGCAAATATTAATTGTCCTGAGGGGGAAATCGGACCCATTAGAGCCTTTTCTCAGGAACAGAGTGGTGCTCCTTAGAATCTTTGCACACTGAGGGCAACAAGCCCCCTCTGGACCCATGGAATCTAATAACGTTCCAACACTTTCTTCATATAATAGTCCCTAAACAGATGTTGAATAGGAAGTCCAGACAACTTGAGGAATGAATCCTATAAACATTCATATATATATTTAGTATAACCCAGATAAAAAGATTTTATATGAAATAAACTGTACATAAACTATAAATCAAATAAAAAATCATAAAATCTCTATAAACTAAAAGCATGTGCTTAAAGCGGACCAACACCCAGGGGGGATCAGCCTGGGAATCCCAGGCTGATCAGATCTCTCCCCACGGGGCATCCAAAATCGGGATGTCCCGCGGGGTGAAACCCCCCAGGAGGCCCACAATCCTACCTTTTCCGCCGCCGCCTCCCGCGCATTCCTCCCGCGCCGGCCGTTTGTGAATGGCCATCGCGGGTGGGTTTCCTGTAAGAGGGACGCGCGGGAGGCGGCGGCGGGCTCGCTCTGCTTGTCCGGCGCTGCCTCTCGCTTGTCCGTCGGCGGGGATTGGCTGCAGCGATCACGTGGGAGCGAGGTGAGGTGAGTTTTCGGGGCTTTCTGGGGGGTTTCACACAGCGGGGCACTCCCGATCAGGGTGCCTCACCGAAGCGGACCAAAACCCAGGATAGTCAAAATCCTGGGTGTTGGTCCACTTTAACAACATTATATAAGAGGATTGTTCTTCTTTTTGTGCTTTTTTTTTACTCCTGGCTACCGCTGCCCAGAGCACTTTGCCAACGCTCATTGAAGGTACTATCCACTCTCTACCACCTATGTATCATTTTTACATAACTAGCAATATTCAACAGCTTAACCTACAGATACAGCTTTCCTTAACACTCCACTTGGTGCACTGGTGCATTGTTCTATCTTGAAATCTTGATAGAGATATTGAGATGTCACAATGGGCTGAGCTTTGACGTGTCAGTTAACCATTGCTACATCTGTACAAGACTTCATGGCCAAAAATACCATTATCCTAATACCCATCATACTGTTATCTCTTTTAGGTTCCCACTAATAGATGATCCTTATCCCCTACACCCATGCCTTCTGACCCCTCAAATATCAACAGCCACTAGGGTTCTTTAGTCTCAGACTGTAAATGTAATACTTACAAATGCATTGTCAGCCAATTTAAAGCGGACCAAAGCCCTAGAAAGCTACTAGGCAGCAATGCAATGCCCTGCCTCTTTTGCGCATTTACGCCACCTCTGTCCCCGCACATCACCTGATCTCTACAAAAATCACTGCCGGAAGGCCGGCCTTTCTTTATCCAGCAACAGTCATTAATCCAAATATCAGTGCCCAAGCCGTGCCGACATCACAGCTTCTTTTCCTGCTCTCTCGGCACCAATCATGTCTCGATCTTGTTTCTCCTAGAATGCTGATCAGCCTCTGCTTGCAAGTTCAGAGAAACACTGTGCAATTGCAATAGAAAAGGTGAAAAGCCCCACTCAGGCCCACATATAGCGGCACAATGACCCTTTTCTGTAGGTGCAAAATCTCGACAGGGTCAAAGGGGACCAGAGAGCTCTGACAACTTACTGGATGATGACCATGGCTGCTAGATCCAAGATGGCACCTGAATTTTGTTTTTATTGGCAACGTAGCATTGAAGCAGACATGTCAGACAGTTCTTGTCTAATGGGTGGGTGGGTACTGAGCAGCAGGGAAAAACTGTTTTTTTGGGGGATTCCAGAGGATTTTGTTCCACTTTTACAATGATCTGTGCACCTATGTAATTGGATAACAATGAAATATAGTTATATGCAGTTATATACTGTTATACTGATTTGGATTGACTCTTGAAGCTATTATATACTGTTCTTAACATGCTGTAAACATTCTAGCTGTTTTGAATGTAATTACCAGACTAGAATTAACCCGTTTCTGAACTCAAAAATCAAGCTGAAACTAAGATGAGGTCCATTTTTTTATTGCCAACATTCGCAAATATCGCCAAGGAGCAGCTGATAATTTCTATTGTAATCAGCTGTGATACGCTGTAAAGCAGTCATGAGCCTGTTATTTAAAATTAAACAGTTCACAGAAAGCTCACAGCTTTCTGTGATGTGTGCAGCTGTGATGGAGAGAACACTGTGAAGGTTGTCTCCTCTGTAGTTTGTAATGGCTTATATTATATACAATATAATATAATTGATAAAAAATCAAGAATAAAAATGCATAGTAACTGGAGTTAGTAAATTATGCAGCAAGGGTTACTCGCATCGATTTTCCAGCTTTAAATCAGGGAGTTTAGTTAACATAGGGTCCATCTATCCATCTCCCGACAACACTAGTCAACCCTAAACTACAGAGAGAAGAAAAAATAAAGAAAGAGCTAGAGAAGGATGGAGAGTGAAGAAGAGAGAGAAGAGGACAAATAAGACAGTGTTAAACTTTAGCAAAAATTATTTAGAAATAAATATACAAGCCAAAAAGAAAAAGTGGACAGCACTAAAACCCACACCATAAAGGGATCAACCCGAAGATCACACGGTGTGCACAATATCCCTGGCAAGAAAACCGTAGTAACTACAAAATATGGAATGGGGGTCCCCACCTACCCCCAAAAGGTTGCCAGAGAGATAGCACTACCTTCCAAAGTATTAATAAAAAAATTTAATTTTATTGAAAATACATATAACTGTATATAAAAGACACTGTGTATAAAAGACACCAATTACATTACATTAAAGACTTAATAACATATACACACTAGACATCGGGGGGCGCCAGAGATCCATAATAATTCATCATATTGCATATAAATAAATAACCTAATATCACAATATCTACAGCTAATCCTCCAGAAAATTCATATAACAATCCACAATGTGCAAACAATGCAGTAAATGTGCAAAATAATACAAGACAAATTCTATATACTAATAAAGCAAATAAAGTGCCTGTGCCAGAAATACTGTGCAAATTTCATGGATACAAAAGGACCAACCAAGGTGAGTAGCAAACACATACAACAACAAATTACACATACAGACCAACTGGGCCTCCCCCCGTGGGTATGTTCGCAAACGCGTGTCGCAACGTCTGCGCGTTGCTTCCTCAGGACGACAAGGTTTGCACAGACCAGCACACCCAATCCCTCATATTTTTATTTCTAGTGTGGGTCACACTTTGTTAACTTGAACAAATAAATAACACCATTCTCTGCACTTTACTCTTGACACTTGACTCTCTGTCCTACCCTGTGGTGGCTTCGGCTGCATGCTGCCGATAGCTTCATTTCTGGCCCCACGACCCGTCAGATCAAAGACTGAAAAGACTTCTGGACCAGACCATGACTCAAAGGTTGGTGGAGGCCCCCTTTGCAGGGCAAGCAGAGGAGAGCCCCTTGCACTCCTCATAATCTGGCCCTGAGCACAACACTCAATGAGAGTTGGGAAAGTGTGCAACTGGAAGACAGGTAACACAGGACACACTTCTCCACCAGCTCAACTCATTGACCCCAGACAGCCCAAAAGCCAAACAGCAAGGGTCAGTGAGCTGCATGTGGCTCCCAAGATCCAAGCTGAAGACCCAAAGCATAAGGCATTAACTACAAATAACTATAAAATCCACCTAAGTGCATTTATTAGTGTGATAATTGTGTAACCCCAAACTACAGGATGAAAAGTAGATAAAATATTTGGTGCAGCCAGTGTGACTTTTGGCGTGCATTGTGTTGTGGGTTGTAACCTGCATCCTGGAGATCTTTTTAGAAGGTATTGGGGAGTTAAAAAAAACTCGGCCCTCCCTGACCCTCCAGTTTACCATTAGAAAATTTTAAACCTACCTCTCTTGTCGAAACGTGCTTTGACATCCCTCGGTCCCACACCATCTCCGTAGGACAGCACCATCATGCTGAGGCTGCAACGTCACTTGGCACGGGACGTTTAAAGAGGCAAGGGCAAGTACGGCTAAGACTGCAGCCATCACTCAGCAATGGCTAAGGGGGGAAGGGGGTGGGGGGGTGCAAATAGGCCAGGAATGTTGCCGGATGTCTGCATTTTAGATAACGTCAACATCCAAAAGGCAGTGAGAGAGCGGGGAGGGATATTTAAAAAGAGAAAGGTCTGAAATTCCTCTTTAACACATAAAAAAAGTGCAAAAAGTTTGTCCTATCTATTTTCCCCAAAAATCATCTCTACATGTGAGGGGGGAATTTTTACAGGTTATAATTTTGACAACACTTTTTCTATGAGATCTAAGTTTGGAAACAACAGAACCCTATAGGCTATGTAGACAATTTTGGCAAATTCCTTAGCATATTCCATAAGGTGCTGTTATTTCCTAACTTTATCGGATAAATGATGTTCCTCACCTGCAAACATTCCTCATCGAAGGTACAGGTGATTCTTGTAGGAAAAAGTAGGACAGACCTTTTTTTGCACTTTTTGTGTGTTCATATAAAAAAGCTCACCAGTATGCAGGCTACAACCCACACCACAATGCACATTGATTGGCTTTACCAAATTGTAAAGCAACACATAATAAAACCCTCAAAACTTTAATGGAAGGAAAAATAATCTGAGGTTACAGAATTTCGGGTGATGGATAACATTACGTCACCACGTAGCTTGTTCATTTGCTCTTTTGAGACCGGACCAGTAACATGCCTGTTACAATGCAGACTAACCCAACCTACATCCAGAGAGCATCCCTAACTCTTGCAATTTTTGTAACAATAAAAATAGAATAGTAAATGGCCATGAAATAAATAAACAAAAATACTGGTGGTGTCAGAAAAACAAGGCCTGATCCTGCTGCAAATACACTTAAGTAAACCAGATTGAATTAGGATAACATAAGAATTAAGATAAATCAGAATAAAAGATAACAACAAGCTGCAACATTTACAGAGATAGTGATTGTGATGTAGAAGCACACAGGCATATTGATGGTGCCGAGGATAGCGAGTCTTTTATACACTGGAGGGGAGATTGTTACAGAGGAGACGGGACTGCTGGGAATTTCACAAACCTCTTTCTGTAATTTAATATACTGATATTATTCTCGCCAGGCTACATGTTATGCAATGAACATTTTTAGATTTGTTTATAATGTACACATTTACAGGCCTCCAAATAGGTGACTATAGTAAAAGTGCACATCATGTCTGATCTCCCCAGTCGCCTGAAAATAAAGTTTCAGAAGTAGTTTAGTGTTAAAACTTATTTTTTATTACTCATCTGCAGGTCAGCTTGATATACTACGAGTGTTGTATTTCAGCCCCATATTACTTCCAGGCATGGCCTTAAAGGGGACTCCTTTTCCCTCTTCCCATTCCTTACCTTTTACTTTTTCCCTCTCCATCCCTCTGCACCCATCTTACTTCAACCCACCAATCTGCTCAGGCTGCTATGAAAACATCAAAGAGACATGGCCAGCAGAAAGAGATCATCTGGATGGTGGCATCAAAAAAGATCTGAGTCAAGCAGCTAGATATCAACAGCCAAAGAAAATGAAAGTGGCAGTCCCAGGCCTAAGCAGGGGAGGTAGATGTCCTGGGCCCGAGGAGGTGGATGTGGAATTCTATGCCCATAAAAGAAAGCGGCAGCCCCAGCAGGATAGGCAGTGGTCCAAGTCCTGGGGAGGTTGCAGTGGTTGTCCAAGGCTTGTGTAGGAGCTGTGGAATAAACCATGGCTGTCCGGGGCACAGTAGAGCACAGCGTCGGCAGTCCAAGTGGTCATACATAAGGAAGACACAAAGGTGAGCCAAGATAGACATGGACTGATCCTCAGTCACTGCATACACATACAGAAAGTCCATGCTAGAGGTCTGAACTCTGGACCATGACCAACTGACTGACGGAATCAAACCCAAACCCTGGGCCATTTGCAAAACTTTGCTTCATGCATAATAAAGTTATCCTGCAGTCCCCCACAAAGTGCTTCTTGTATCTGCCCAGAAGTCCTCCCTTCACCCCTCCACCCCCCAAATCTTACCACCCCCAAAGTACCCCCTGCAGCTCTCAAGTCTTGCAAGCCTTTCATAAAGTGCTTCTTGCAATGGCCTCTTCAAGTTCCACAAGCCACCCGCAAATTTTCCTCTTCTCAAGGTTTTCCTTGCAACTGCTCCCATCAGAGTATCTCCAAGACATCCCCTTCACCCCCAAGCACCCAGTCAGGACCCTTATCAGTTCCTGTCCTGTCACTGGAGGGCGGGGCAATAAGGGGTTTCACCAGGAAAGCAGAGTGGGGAAGGCCAGCAGCACTGTTCGGTATCCAAACCCTGAATAAGAACATCAACTTCTGGGGACCTAACACCCTGTGTTCGAAAAAAAACCCTTGAGCTTTACAGGTTGGGTTTGCTCATTCATAGTAATTTTGATGTTTTACCAATTTAGGCGAAAGAAGCTGATTTTGCAGAATGGCTGCTTGGAGTGTGTTTGGCACAAGTCCCCTCATTTTCCAGGGGCAGCCAGAAAAGGGGTGTTAGGGCGAGCGCTGCACGCCCGTCTCACAGCAAGTCACTTACCTCCATGGCTGCATGCAGCCGTCATCCTTCTTGCAGCACTTCCTCATGGCTGCATTCAGCTGCCGCCCTTCCCCCCCATGCTTCCTGCTCACATGCTCAGGTGCACGCACGTCTCTGTCCACTAGAGGGCGAGCGCACTGGATTCCTGAGATTTAAAGAGCCTGTACAGCACTGATTGGCGCCTGCTCATCCAATCCTGCATCCACTTCCCCTATTTAAAGAGGCACTTCCTTTCCTTCAGTGCCAGATCTTGGTCTCTCCATGTTTGTTGAAAGTCAGACATTCTTGGATTGCTCACCCGTGTACCGACCTCTGCCTGTCCCCGACTCTGAACCTTTGCTGCCTGCCCCGACCTCGGCTACTCACCTTTACCGCGAACCTGTGCTGCCAGCCCCGATCTCTGCCTGTACTTACTACGCCTTTTTGCCTGCCACTTGTGTACCTCACTGAACCTCGGCTGACTGTGGGACTGGGCCGCTGTTAGGGGGTAGCGACCTGGGGGTCACTCGCCGCACAAGAACAACCTGCCTTGCGGTGGGCTCTGGTGAATACCGGTGGCCTCTTAGACTCCGCTCCCCTGACACGGTACCCGCCATCGGTTCCACAGTTAAAGCGGATCCACACCCGAGTCCGCTCCACCCGGTCCGTGACAAGGGGCCAACAAAAAAAAGTGTGTCTGACGTCTTCAATAACATGATCCGGGGATTCCTATATTTTAAGATACTACATTTTAACAAAAATAAGCATATAAACTAATGGCATTGCTGGACATTTTGTTACAGCATTACCATGCAGTTTTTGAGTACATACAGTGTGGAGGGGGACAATCTACCAAGAGCTGTTAACTTTGTAACAGAGTGGTTTCGTAGATATTCTTCACACTGATTGTGCTTTGATACATATTTAGGATGTTTTTAGGGATAATAATGGGGTCTGCACCCCAAACCTCACTGATCTGCTGCCCCCCTCCGGTTTTACCTTTGGGCACTATAGCCTCGATTCATAGACACATTCGTCTGGACTTCCGTAGCTGTCTGTGTATGTTTTTGTGGGTGTTTGTAATTTTTTTAGGTTTATTTGTTGCATTTTTCATTCGTACGTTCGTTTGAGCTCATGCGTATATGTGCTTTCGATTAGTGAAAGTAAATCGGATCATTTGCGTTAGTTCGGATCATTTTCCCAGCTAAATCTGAAATTTTGCGTTCGTTCAGATAACTTACGTTATTGCTATGGGCTTGCGTCTCATTCAGAGAGCTGATTGCCAAGGGACCACCACCCTATAAAACTGTTTCATTTGCAATCCATTTACGGGACCATTTTTACCTCGGATACCTTGCTTTCACCATATTTTGTGCCTTTGTGGAGGAACATCACCAACTCCAGCTAATGGGCATTGAATGTATCAGCAGGGCCGAGACCAGATTGCACCGGCAACGCATGCACATCGATGGCATGCATGACGTTGAGCTGTTCGAGCTCACCAGACTTAATCGCGCTTGCCTCCATAAGTTGTATAGTGAGCTGCGGCCATGGTTAGCCTGCACCACAAAGAAAGGGCAAGCAATTTCAGGTATGACCAAGATGCTTGGCTGCCTGCAATTTTTGGCGAACGGCTCGTTCCAGAGGCTGGGTGCCCTCTCTGTGGGGATCTCCCAGCCTGCGCTGAGCCGCGCGCTATCCAAGTCTTTGGAAGGCATGGCTACCATTAGTCAGAAATATATATTTTTTCCTGACGACATGGTAGCCTGGAACACGCTTAAGCTGGCATTTTATAATATCGCCGACATGCCCAATATCATGGGTGCGATAGATTGCACCCACATTGCATTGGTCCCTCCTGCAGCCAACGAGTACATCTATAGGTAAGTTCAATCGGTCATTTTGTTATCTAGTTTTGAAAATTTGCATTTTAACTATCTATTAATTCCTCCTTGGAAAATGTCCCTGTGAAACAGCTTACACTGTATATCTATTAATCCCTCCTTGTAAATTGTCCCTGTGAAACAGCGTACACTGTATATCTATTAATCCCTCCTTGTAAATTGTCCCCGTGAAACAGCTTACAATGTATATCTATTATTCCCTCCTTGTAAATTGTCCCTGTGAAACAGCTTACACTGTATATCTATTAATCCCTCGTTGTAATTTGTCCCTGTGAAACAGCTTACACTGTATATCTATTAATCCCTCCTTGTAAAATGTCCCTGTGAGACAGCTTACACTGTATATCTATTACTCCCCCTTGTAAATTGTCCCTGTGAAACAGCTTACACTGTATATCTATTAATCCCTCCTTGTAAATTGTCCCTGTGAATCAGCTTACACTGTATATCTATTAATCCCTCCTTGTAAATTGTCCCTGTGAAACAGCTTACACTGTATATCTATTAATCCCTCCTTGTAAATTGTCCCTGTGATACATTTTACCGTGTATAGCTTCATCAATGTTTTTCATGTCAGCCAAAGCCAAACATTTTCATGTGGACCTTAATTATTCATTTTAAAGTTAATCTTTAGTTGATCCAACATACATATACTTTTAGTTTGTGTTATTTGTATTGCCCAACATGTTTTGTGGAGGATGTTAGGAGTTATTGTTTGATTAGTTTACCTTGCCTTGCTAATTTTTGTTGTTTTTCTTTTTTCCCAGGAACCGCAAAATGGGCCACTCACTGAATGTCCAAGCAGTGGTGGCCCCGGACATGCGGTTCCTTAGTGTTCTCGCCGGGTTTCCAGGCTCATCCCATGACGCGTACATCTTGCGTCGATCTGGATTGTACCGTCGGTTTGAGTCTGGAGAATTCTCCGGTGGATGGCTCCTTGGTAAGTGGACACAAATAATGTCATTCCCTTTGCAATGTATGCCTATGAATATAGTTTATGACCCTTACAAAATGAGTTCCCGCCATTTCTAAATAATATATTTCTACTTTCTAGTAAATTACTTATTATTCTTCCCCACACTCGGCTGCAATTCTGTTCTTGACTTTATGATAGGGTGTGCGCCATCTTTGCTCAGAAGCAGGACACTTACTGAGTAGAGGAGAGTGGGATAAAAAGTGCAGGGGGCGGGTTAGAGTTGTGCTTGGCTCAGACAAAGCAGATCTGGGGTGCTGAAAACGTAAGACATCCCAGAATGCTGAGCAGCACAGCCCTAAGCCAATTCCTGTTTGCAGTCTGCCTGATTTGCCCTCATCCGCCATCTTCGATGTTTAAATGCTCAGAACATGCATTAGATGGTGTTAGGCTTTTTGTTTAGCTGAGCAATCTGTATGTACAGGGTGTGGCTACAATTTAAGATAGGCTCCTAGTTAGAGTGAACTACCGCTTGTCACAAAATGTTTAAAGGCTCAGAACATGCATTAGATGGTGTTAGGCTTTTTGTTTAGCTGAGCAATCTGTATGTACAGGGTGTGGCTATAATTTAAGATAGGCTCCTAGTTAGAGTGAACTACCGCTTGTCACAAAATGTATCTTTTTAATTTATATAAGTATTTTCATATTCTTTCAGGTGATTCCGGCTATCCGCTTCTTCCCTGGCTGATGACGCCCGTCCTAGGACGCCTACAATCGGGCCCACCCAAAGACCCAGGCTGTTGTGGAGAGGGCCTTTGGCCTCCTAAAAAACTCGCTTCAGGTGTTTGGGCCATACCGAGGGGGCACTCCAGTATGACCCTAACAAGGTCATCGATATCATACTTGCCTGCTGTGTCCTCCACAACTTTGCCATAATGCAGCGTGTCCCCCGGTATGTGGATCTGCCCCCCTCTCCACCCAGCCAGGACCCAGAAGATAACTACCGTAGCACACCTAGTGCCTCTGGCCAAGCTGTTCGGGCCAATTTGATAAGCACCCATTTTGCCTAATTTGTTTTTCCTGTGTTTGTTGCGTGCAATTATTTATTTTTACTATAATTTGGCTTTGTGAATGCTTTAGTATTGTTTTTTGTATCAAATAGTAATGATTTAATTACTAAAATATTCACACATGATCTGAGCCTCATGCATATTTTTTGGGACATGTTTGTTTAGAAAAAACTTCAGTAATCTCAAAAAAACCCCAAACATTAATGCATCAACTTAGTCAACAACAGCTAAAGTCACATTCAATATTTTTTATTTCAATATTAAAAATTGGAGTTGAAGGGCACTTGCAGACTTCATGTACATACATAGGACACCATAAATATACATTGGTGCAGAATCATGGCACCTAGCAATTGGCCACATCCAGGAGTTTTTAAGTAATGCACTCCAGGCCAAAGTTTCAATAACAAATAAAATGAACAGACATAGGGAGCAACCATTTGCCTGTCAAGATTTGGCCAGTAATACATAGGGCCACATAAACACCCTCTCCTGCTTGGCCACATTTGCCACAGGCACAGGTGGAAAGCAGCCATGCCTATGCCACATCCACGCCTGTAAGTCAGTGGCCCACCAAAACAATAACCCCCAGTCCCAATGCAAGTCCAGTCCAATCTTTGCCAGGGTTCAAGGTAGTAGTTTGCCAGCCCAGAATGTCCCCCCAATTAGGCCTACAAACAGGATGAGCCAGACACAATTTCATTAGGCCCAAGCCTGCAGCGTGGCAGCTTGAGCGGCAACTTCAGTGAGGCTTTAGCTCAGGCATTGGCTAGTGGGGTATCTCAGAACTCTAATGAGCTATATGGGCGAAAATCCAAATTAGACAAGCACAGCCATAAAAAAGGCAATCTTGGTAGTGCTCACCAGACAGACACATTGTGGATGTAGAGGAAACATGTGGAGCAGATACAGGGCAAATAGCTGTTAAAATAAAACCCTGGTGGTGGGCCTTGGAGGTGGCCCATCACCTGGGCATGTGTGGCATTCATAATCTGCCACTGTTCCAACATGAGTCTTTTAGTTAAGGTGGTGATGTGGCTGTTGCCCGTCCTAAATTCTGTCAGCATGGTGGTGAATGTATTATTTAATGTATCTAATTGTGCACTAAGCTGCTCTGTGGTTCTTTGAGTCACCTGGCGAAAAAAACGCCTCTCATGGTGCCACGCTGAGTCCAGGATCGGCACGCGCCTCCCCTGGGAAACTGGTCGATGTTGCTGACTACGTCTACCAATTCCCCGGGTTTGAGCGCCTGCAGATGCTGGACCTCTACGGTGACCACGAGTCACAGATGTGCTCGGCAAATCCTCTGCAGCAGAGCTACCATTGGGGACTGTAGGCTCAGTCTCAGCCTGCTGGCCACGATGGGCTGGCAGCATGCGTCCAGCTTCACTCTGCTGCAGAGGATTGGGTGCAGTAGCATGTTGGGACAGTGGCAGATTAGGTTCCAGGGGGGTCAGTTCTGAAGGTCCCATCAAGCTGGCATCCTCCTCCATCTCCTGGATTTCCTCCATCAGTGTGTGGGTCTGTTGGGACAAGTGCCAAAAAAGTTTCAGTTTGGGCCCTAAATATATTTGTTATGCAAATTAGTCATGTTCATTCACATGCATCAGCAGATTCATGAAAGTCCACTTACCCTATATATCTGGTCCTGGCTCCTAGGCAGCACGGAAGTTGACGGCGTGGTCAAAGTGGATGAGGCTTCCACACTTGCTGAGGCTTGATGCTGGGCTGTATTTTAAACAAAAAGTCACGTAAACACCCCAAAATCCCATGATGATCTGGATTACTACATATGCTTCGAAAAAACACGTGGCCAAGCAGGAATGCCAACTATCACAACTGTCCAAGGTGACCTTCACTATGAATGTCATTATCTGTTATATGTATGACTCACCCTGTACATACACATTGGTCACCTTAAATAATACAAACATGCATGTACTGCATGTTATGAGGCTTCATTCACACATCCATAAAGGGCCATTAGGGACCCACACTCAGCTTGCAAATAGCATTTGTCTTCAGAGTATGCTGGGGGCATTCTTCCTATGTAGGCCTTTCCCTGACCCCTGATCAAGTATTTGAGACCAAAGCACAGCTAAAACCCAAGCGGCCTAAAGACAAAGAAGGAAGTGTTGTATATGATTGAGTTGAATCACATAACAGGCAGTGCTTTGCTAATATAAAGACTTCAATAGTGACCATAAATCCTGTCCAAGCTCGTGTATGGCCTGCCAAATTGGAAAATGAACATTCCGCAGACATTAAACACCCAGCTAAAACTATAACCTCCCCTACAAGCCACTCCCTAGGGGCATGTGTTCATATATGCCTGTGAGCCTCATTTTACACGTTTACAACATTTCACATACACACTAACATTACTACCCAGCTGGAATGGTAGGGATGTCCGTGTCCTGTCACCCAAAGTGGCCCTCTAATGCCACGGGATGTATCAACGCCAGCACCATCTCCTCAGCTCGGGTAAATTGTAATTTTGTGGGGAAGCCTCCACCCGTTTGTAAGCTGAAAAATATAGGTTGCCAAATTTAGTAAATGGTGGACAATACAACAAGCAGACAAATGCACAACTCAAATATGTACCTGTAATTGCGCCGTTTATTTTCTTTCTTCCGTGCTGCATACTTCAGGTCAGACATTTTTTACTGGATCTGCTCCACATCTTTAGGCTCCTCCCCCGCTGCATTGACCGGTCTGGTGAGCTCCTCCAAGATTTCATTCTTTCGCATTTTGCTTGTAGATTTGGATTTTCGCCCACATAGCTCATCATAATGTAGGGTCAGCCCACTTGCCAATGCCAGAGTTTGGGCATCACCAAACCTGCCACTCAATTGTCCTCGCCGCAGTGTCCGCCCTATTGCTTGCTGTTCGGGCTCATCTCTGGATGTAGGCAATTGGGGGACATTCTGGGCTGGCCCTGTTGTGTTGAAATGTTGGACAGGTGGCTTGATAAAGAATGGACTGGACTTGTAAATGGACTGGGGGTCCTTGCCTGGGTGGCCACTGAACTTGCAGGCATGGATGTGGCATATGGATAGTTGCTTGCCACCAGTGCCGGTGGCAAATGTGGCTGAGGAGAAGAGGGTGTGCTTGAGGGTGTGGTGCTTCTGGCCCTGCGCCTCTTTGTGCCCTTGCCACTTGTGGTTCCATGCCCCTGGGAGGTACTTGCACGTGGCTCTGGAGATGCTGAGTTGGCTGTGCTTGGCCTTCTGGGCCTGTGGCTCTTGCTCTTTCCATGGCCATGGGTGTGTTTCCCACGTAGCTCTGGAGATGCTGAGCTGGCTGGGCTGGGGCTTCTGGGCCTGTGGTTCTTTCTCTTTCCATGGCCATGGGTGTGTTTCCCACATGGCTCTGGAGATGCTGAGCTGGCTGGGCTGGGGCTTCTGGGCCTGTGGCTCTTGCTCTTTCCATGGCCATGGGTGTGTTTCCCACGTGGCTCTGGAGATGCTGAGCTGGCTGGACTGGGGCTTCTAGGCCTGTGGCTCTTGCTCGTTCCATGTCCATGGGTGTGTTTCCCACGTGGCTCTGAAGATGCTGAGCTGGCTGGGCTGGGGCTTCTGGGCCTGTGGCTTTTACTGGCCTTGCCAGTGAAGCGTTCTTTCAGAACGGATGTGGTAGGCCGGGGAGGAGGGGATGGTGATTTTTGGGGGCTGGGGCTTCTCACCCTCTTAGTGCCCTTTTTTGCGGGTGTACCTGCCTGCTTGGTTGTGGTCTTCTTCTTCGCCGCTGCCTCCTTGGCTTTGCTGGATGATTTGGGTTTAGCGGACTTGGTGGGTAATGTCGCCTTAGCTTGGCCACTGTGGCCGCGCGTTACCCGCACCTTCATCGTTGTTATTTGGGACCGAGTGGTCAGCTGTGAAGAAGCCTACTAAGGCCGCTATGACATTTTGCTGCTGGCCTCCTTGCCTCGTTTGGCCTTACCGACTTGTTTTTTGGCTAGCATGTGAAAACTCACAAAGAGAATGAGCTGTGTATCCAGGACTAATGTCTGGGTATGACGCTTACACGTTCGCATACGCGTGCGTACGGTGCGTACGGCAGTGCATGACCCGGAAACTGCTGGGGCATTACTTATCTGCTGCGGACAAGAAGAAAGATGGCGCCCACGATCTTCACCCGCCAACAAGAAGAGCAGATTATTCTAGTAAGTGTATTGTAAGGACTTTGATTTGCCATCTAAATGCATGCCTAGGCCTTAAGGAAGCGCAGGAAGAAACAGTTATCTTTAAAAGTTTGTCTAAATCCTTGCCAAACAGAAATGCGCACATGTGCAAACCAACTCACTAACATCTAGAAGGATAGTTTGAGGCTAGAAATGTGTCTGGTAATTTCATTTAGTCAACTGATCTAATTGTGACAGATATTTGTATGCCGTTGATCTATCAACTATGTTTATTTTGTGTTTTTTAGAAGATGCTTCAGCGCAGGTACAACTACCTGCCCAATTCTTTTGAGAAGAGGACCGTCGCCCTGGAGATCGTTTCCAGGATCCAGCACAAAATGGACACCACCTTCACACATACGCAGATGAGGCCAACAACATTGCCATAACCAAGATGTCACACACTGTGCACATAGTAAAAACTACAAACAAACTAGGTACTGATCCCAAACAAAAGACCCAAATGTCCAGACCCAAAGGGGTGCCTGATTAAGGAGAGGTGGCCTAGTCATCACTGGGGGTCTGGTGCATCAGCTCATGGAGTTCCACCATTCTCTCTGGGCTTACATTTAGCTGGTGCCATTCCCCAAACTTGTCTTAAATGTTGTATTTGTGGCTCCACAGTTCCTCCACACCTGCAGCTATGTCCACGTGTAGTCTGTTGCTGCTGTGGAGAAATGTGGTTTTCTTCTTGAAGGCATTGTTGTCGGCCCACCAATCGGCATCCATCATCTGTGTCCTCTGAGCCATGGAAATATGGTGCCAGACTCCTGAGCATGGTGCGCTTGGTCCGGGCCGCTCATTGTTGGTTGTGATGGTAAGAGCAGGGCCTGATCTTGGGGTGTGGAAGGCTGGGGAAGTGTATGCTCCAAAGTTATAGATACAAGAGTAGGTTTTGGGTGCTGCTACTGCTGCTCCTCGTCCTTCTCCAGATGTTGGATGTCTTCCAGGATTGGCGGGGTCTGTGCATTGAAAAGCACTAATTAGTGTGCTTCAGTTAAGGTACAATCCAATCCCTTGTTTCACTGATTCTGGCTGTTCCCACACATCCCACATGCCCCTTGACATCAGCACAATAGTGTAGCTTTTCGATTTTGCATATTGGTCACCCTTAAAAAATGGGCCCTGCTCACAGTTTACTTGCTGTATTGGGCCTTAAGTCGCCCCTCTATAACATGTTCCCATTAGGAGCCACAACATTTACCTCACCAAGTGGGTTCCATCCTGTCACTCCTGGTTGGGCTGTCTCGTCGGACATTTGTGGCTGGAGATGGTGCCATGGGGGTCTGTTGGCTGGCTGCTGCAATGGAAGGTACAAATAACATTACCATTCAGCCTTACATTGCTGCAATCATGAATGCATTAAACATGAGGGTACAAACTGCAAAGCTAACCGTGGTGCGTCCAGACCACATTTGGTCAAATAACAATGCAAAGTCAGTAGTCAGATGGTATGTCTACAAATCTGTGCTCTTGCTTGGCCAAGAAATCCCTTGGCTTGTTTGGTCGTGCTGGAGTCCAACCAACTTTTGGTCTAATGTGCTGGCCCACACCCCTACAAAAATATCAGCTCAAGCAAAACTGTTGACAATCGTGATTGGACAACGTCTCTTCAAATTAATGGTTCATGAGTCCAAAGACGCGCTCCTCTGAATGTGTAAAATCCAGAGTGTAGAGCAACCCACCTCTGGTTTTTAATCTGAAAAGTACAAACAATGGAGGAGCACATGAATATTTTATTTAATAATAATTTAAGGGACAAACCTTTTAACACGTCTCTTTGTAGTTTTCACTTACCCTTGATGGTCTCTTTTATTGATTTTCTTCCTCACTAGGTCGGAGAATTTCTTCAAAACCTGGCCCCCATCTTTCTGCTCAGGCAACATACTGTTGATCCACCATGCAATTTTCTCCCATATGTCATCCTTCACAACTTTGGTTGTGGAAGGGGACCTGCAGCCACAAAGGACTTTAAAGTTGTCAGAGATCCCTTAAACCACAGCAATGCATTAGGCCTCACTAAATTGCCCACTCAATGTGCCCAACTGAAGAGTGTGGCCGGAATGGGAGGGGCTAGGCTCTCCCTGGAGAAGGGGTAGGGCAGGGGACAGGGGCACACGTGGAGAGCAGGCGGGCTGTGGAGTAGGCACTCCTGCCATTGACTCTTGGGCTCTGTACTGGCTCCTCCATGATGTCCAGTGAGTGGAGCATGGGCTGAGCTGCATGAGGCTTATTGGTAGCTCTTCCACTGCTGACGTGACACTCTGCTGCTAGTGGCTGGTGAACATGAGAACGGGGGAGTGTCTGCACACCGGGCTCTGCTACCTTGGGCCAGAGTGGCTAGATCCCTTCTGTCCAACCGACGAGAAGCTGCTTGATGCTGCAGGTGAGTTTATTTTGTAAAAGCAGGTAACATCCCGTAGATTTGATTCGGAAGAACCAATATTTTGGGGGGATATTTGTTAAATCATTTGAATTGTATTATAAAGAAAGTCACCTTTCTCTACTTATAATTTTATTTGAAAGACGGAATTGCATGTTTTAACTTTTTCTCTTTTTTAATAGTAAACAGGCAGGAGATTATCACAATTAAAGTAGATATTCCCATCGCAAGACTGATAATGATCCCTTCAGAGTATCATACTCCCACCTGTTGATTGAGGAGGTGACTCTATAAAAACACAGCTCGTTTATACATTTAATGTGGGAGGGAGCTGCAATACAGGAAACACCATTTAACTTCTAATGTTGACATCTTCATACATTGCCGGTGAGACTCTAAACCTGTTCCAACATGCCTGGGGGTAATATTCTCCCATTGCTTCTGTTTCCAATTACTCATATTTATTGCTCCAGATTACAGTGACATGCAAAGGTTTTCATCCAAGTTACTGTTACTATGACCGGTTAGGCAAGTTGAGGATGAAGTGATCTTCATAAGGCATAAAATAAAATAAAAAAAAAAAAAAAAAATCCCACATTTTTATAATATGAGTGTATGCTTTTGGTTTTATACAATTTGACAGTGCAAAAAAAGGAAAAGAGGACCTTGCAAAGGTATGTAAACCCAAGGAGATGTGTATGCTCAGATAACTTTGAACTTTGGATCAATGACCGGTGGAAATGATGGAAGTGATGGAAATATCAATGCATTCTAAATATCCAGAATCCTCTAATTCCTCGAAATTTGTCTAAAACAAAGCAGCCGCAGATTCTTCAAAGCAGCTGCCTTATACTCTGAAAATAAAAACGGATGGGGTCTACAAACAAGAAGGCTATTAACAGATAGGAAAATGGTTTCAGTTAACCATTTCATTATTAGGATTAGAAAATGACAGTTAATAGGAACAGTCGAGATCAAGACAAGATCAGACATTTTCAAAGACTTGCTTGACTGCAAAAGACCTTCAGGAATGTTTAGCAGACTCTAGAGTTAAGGTACAACTACTGATTAGTGAGACTTGCATAAATATGACCTTCCTGGAACAGTCATTAGAAGACAACATGCCATCAGAAGTTTGCAATAGAACATCTGAACAAGCCTGACGCATTATGAAATAAAAGTCCTTGTGAACCAATGTGGTTGAAATAGAACTTTTTGGCCACAACTATTTTATGATGCATTTAATCATGCTTCAGGCTTGTGTTGTAGCCAATGGCACAGGGATTCGGCATGGGCGAACCCCCCCCCCCCCGAAGTACGGGTTCGGTGAGTTTGTTCGAGCTTTGAATAAATGTTCACTTTTGAACTATGAACTTTGGGCGGTGGCGGGGTACAGAGTGTACAGCAGAAGTGTGCTTCTGTGACTTATCTCTGCCCACGATCCTCCTCTGTCAGTGGCTGTGGCAGCACTAAAAGTGTCCTATCTCATGGGAGCCGGCGGTCATCTTTTTGTAGCCCCGGCTGGGGTCAGATTCAGACCAGAAGAGCATCAAGCAGAGGTAAGTCACAGCAGCTTCCTGCTCCTATAACAGCAGGTGAAGCAGGTTGATGGGTTCACGCCGGAATCTGAACTCGAGCATGGACTTCTGGCTGAAGTGAACGGGTTCGCTCATCTTTAACAGGGACACTGCAGATGTAGACGGAGGAATGGATTCAATAAAATTCCATAAACAAATTTAGCAAACAGCCCCAACTGTAAAAAAAAAGTTGAAATTTCTACAAATGGGTATTGATATTAAACACACTACATAATCTACAATAGACTACAGAGGAGATAATCTTCACAGAGCCCCCCCACACAAAGCGCTATGCACACATCACATTGCACTGTGAGCTATCAGTAAGCTGGTTACATTGTAATGACAGGATCGTGACTTGTATTATTGTAGCTGATTACAATAAAAACAATTAGGATAAAGCAACTGCTTCTTGTCTGTAACATCCCAAGTGAAGAGAGGGACTGGGTGGTTTTTTACAAAATGCTTGGACTTCCTCTTTATGATTTGGTCTAAATATATTTTGTTTCTTAGGCGTAAAGATTGGTATCTTCACCTGTCCTTCAACATTAGTTCAGATTTCTTTGTCAGGCCATGGATGAAAGTAATGTAACGTTTGTTAAGATCATTGTGATCATTGGATTCCAACTTCCACAAAATCTTATAGTTTTGGTCTTTTGTATCTTACTTTTGATTTCTAGCCTAACAATATGTGGAAACCTCCTGATCATCACAGTGGTGGCCTACAGCAAGACCCTCCACTGCCCCATGTACTTCTTCCTCTCCCAGCTCTCTGTGTTAGATATCTTACTGGTAATGGATATTATTCCGAATATGCTTTATACTGTATTGGCAAAAGAGGCCAGAATATCCTTTACTGCTTGCATCACGCAGCTTTACTTCTTTGGTGTTTCAGAGATCATGGAACTGCTTCTACTGTCAGTGATGAGCTATGACAGATATTTGGCCATCTGTAAGCCCTTGCATTATACTAAGATTATGACCCACCAGGTTTGCTGGAGGATGGTGGCCACATGCTGGATATTAAGTGTCCTGATATTATTGAATGATGTATTAACTATATTAACATTAACATTTTGTGGCCCAAATAAAATAGACCATTTCTTCTGTGATCTTGAGCCAATCCTCAAACTCTCCTGCACAGATACCACCATGGTTCAATTCGATGTGAAACTTATTGCTGCTGTTGCTGGTGTCATCCCTTTCTGTAATGTCATCGTATCATACATTTACATTATAATCACCATTTTTAAAATCAAGTCTATTATTGGGAGAAAGAAAGCCTTCTCAACTTGCAGTTCTCACCTGTCTGTGGTTTTCATATTTTACGGCACTCTCTTTAGTGTTTATTTGTTTCCGCATAGAGGACAGTTAGGACACATCGCTAAGTTCCTGTCATTGTTGTACACTGTAGTCACCCCATTAATTAATCCAATAATCTACAGCCTGAGAAATAAGGCTCTAAAAAAATCCATAGGAAAACTCATAACCAGCTTCTTAAACATGAAGTGCAGTTGAATTTTATTTATTTGTTTAATTTTTTCAGCTTTAGATAATTGAAGGTAACATGGTCACATAATAATTACTCACAAATTAATAATCGGCCCAACTCTTCCAAATAAATCCAAAATTGTGTTCAGCCGAGCAGCTAATCTGGGTTCTAAACTTGTCAAAAGTTATATAGATGGTCCTAAGTCTATTAGTATCACCAAAGAGGAACGAATGGATTTTATAAATTTGGGAGATGTACGGCTTGTACGGTTAGCACAACAGATAATAGAAGAGTTAAGATCTTTAAATTCACAGACACAAAAAAAAGAATACCACAACTTATAACTTGTCACTTCACTTTTGTTGTGTACATGTCGACATGCCCCTGTAAATACGTGGGAAGAACCACTGGACCACTTATGGTAAATCATGCTTAGGAGAACATATAAATACAAATATAATATCAGAGGGGGATATGAGAATCATGCCTGCCCATCAATTCAGATCTAGGTGTCCTTCAATACTGTGCTATAGATAAAATCATATTGGAGGGGCACTAATATGAGACTGGCAGTTTCACAACGAGAATCAGAATGGAGATGTCACAGTTTCAGCTTCCCCCACATGCTGGTTAATCACCTTCTCTGTGTGCTCTGGCTGTCAGTGTGGCTGCACATCCCCGGCATACATTTAGGTGTGCTGTCTCCTTTTATGGCCTTGTTTTGCAGGTCAGCTTTCCCACAGGTATTGCTGGGGTTAAGGTGGTTGGATGACTCTAGCCTCCTGTCCTGATTGGCCAATGGCCACTTAAAACCAAGCCTCTCCCAGCATGCATGGCCCCTTATAGCTTTTGCTTTTGTACCACCTTTAGCTGAATTCTGATTACCTGTTTCTGACTTTTGCTTTCTCTGACTCTACTCTGATTGCTGCCTGGACCGACGCCTGCCTGCCTGACCTCAAGCTTGTCTACTCGTCTGTACCGTGAACCCTCTGATGACCCGGCTTGACCCTGGACCATTCTTCTGTGTATCCCTTTGGAACACCGATTTGTAAGGACTGTCATTCTCGTATATGACCTCAGCCATCCCGCCTTCTGCCCAGCCTGGTCCTTGCTTCATCTGCCATCACCATGTAAGTCCACATCCTTTGGCAACCCTGTCCGGTAAGGCCTTTCCAGTGCCCCAGGAAGCAGGGGCTTGTCTATAGGCAGAAGCAGCAGTGGAGATTGGGGGTTGTGGACTCAACCGAAGGCGGCTGTCCCACGGGGCCTGACAGGAAATACATGTGAGACACTTTGCATCTGAGGGGTTTGAACATTAAGTTCGACCTCAACTGTTTTATAGATACTGCATAAATAATACAATAATGCCATGTTGTAGTTTATTTCCCCCATGAAAGGATTTTAGGGGGGAGTAACTGACTCTGAACAGTTATTTTTTGTTTTTTTATGTGATTATATAATTTATTTATAATAGTTATTCAAGTGAAGAATCAAATGTTTATGTTTAACCTAATTTAATTTTAATTTAATACATTGGTGCTGTATATAATACATTGATTACAGAAGTGACCTATGTTAAATATACATTTTTAATTAGTTCATCTATTCATACTATGCAGTGTACATGAATTAGCACATTAAAAACTGTTCAGGTTCCTGACCACATTAAATTCTGAGGACGGAGCTAACGGGACAAAAAGATAACACAGTCCCATAAGATCCTTAGCTTCTCACGCAAATATGGTCATCTAATATACAAAATCGGGCTATTGTCTTGACTTTTGGTGAGAAGTGAATGCTGTGTGAACTCTGGACATTTATACTAGGCTGATTATAGCGAGGGAAGTGTGAATCGTATTTTTATAATTGGAGTGATTTATTGTAATTAAAAATTACAGAAAGGGCAGAGCAGGACAATTGCACTGTTACAGACCAATCACAACTTTCTAGGATAGATACATCACCATAAAATAAGCTCTTCCAGTCATGCTCTTCACCTTTGATAAAGTCTAGTGAGATGAAACGCGCTAAGTGAGGACTCATCCTGGAAGTGACGTGATCTAGACAGCTGGAGTGCAGTACAGAGGGAGCTGAATCACCTGCCCACAAGCTTGGGCAAGGGGGATATACAGAGAGCTCAGGACTGCATAACAAAGTATAGGAAGGGATGCCATCATCTCTTTATCTGAATTTAATACTGCTCATTTATCCCGCATTTATGTGAGTATGTTTTTGGCTAATTTCAGATGTTCTTATTAAATGGTTTCACACTATGTGGAGTGCATTTCTTCTCTTTTTATCTCTGAAGTATATTAAGTAATACGATTGCAATAGTAGAGATAGTAGAAATAGAGGTGATATTTAAGGAGGACATTCAGTGGATTGTTTTACTATATGAAAGCGTCTGTCTTTGGATCAGAGGAGAGAATTGGATGCATGAATCATAATATATATCTGACAAGCAGACAGATTGGTGACGGGTGCACTAAGGAAGATCTTGTGTGATTAAAGGCATTGGGTAAAATCACGGACGACTTGTGGATTAGGATATCCAATGATAAAAGAACTTTAAGATTTTGATTTTTATTCTGACTATACATGTTTTTTTTAATTTGGGTCATACAGCAACTGATACTGTTTATTTAAATCATTGGATTGTGGATTAAGAACTAGATCGTAATTGTTATTCGAATTACTCCCCGTAGGGCGGTTGTTTTCCCTGTGTAATGAGGTCACATTGATTTGATGTTTCTTGTGGACTGAATATTTTATCGAAACTGAGGAGGGTAATGTAACTTAGACTAAGGCCCTTATTTATGAAGGAATAGCGACAGGTAGCGACTGGTGAGCGGCCGGTAATGACGGGCACTGCCACGAGAACGCCGGCTCCCCACCACAATCACACATGTATCAAGCCGATCCTGCTTAGCGACTGAGATAGCGCCATATAGCGACTCATCATTCATCATTATTCCTGCCTCAGCCCACAGCACCAGCGTCCGACCTTGAACATCGACAGGTATGACCTCTCGCTACCTGGCGCTCTCCAATGCATTTCAATGGAACAATTTTTAAATATTAATAATTAATTGTTTTTAAGGTTTTTTTTTTTTTTTTTTTTTTTAATGTGATAAATCCTGTGACCACTTCTGCCATGTTAGATAATTTTTTTAAGGTAAAAAAAAAACAAATTTGTGCAGAATTGATATTACAGGTCTGATATTATTGTATTCATATTACTAAATTATTTAATTTTTTTTTTTTTTTTTGGTTTCCAAAAATATGGTGGTTTGGGGGTTAAAAAACAAATTTTAACACATCGCCGCCAGCGCTCTGGGGCTTAAACATGCATTTCACAGCGCTTGGATTTTTGGAGCCTGATTTTTTGATGAATATGGTGGGAGCCGGTCGCTCTGACCAGTCGCTATCATGCGCACCCATACATCGCGGAACCTGTCAAATAGCGACTCGTCACCTTGTATTCAACATTACTGCACACCGACTGAGTCGCTATCAACAACCAAACAACGGCCAAGCACAGCGACTACTAGCGGGCGCTGTGAAAATACTGCTACAGTCGCTCTACTGTCGCTACCTGCCACTGTTAATGAATCGGCCTCTAAGCTTTTATTAGATGTGAATAATGGCCCCGAACTTCTTCACTCACTTGAAAAATATTTTCACCTAACTTTCAAGTCAATGTCTAAGAGAGTAGAATGCAAAACAAAATGTCATATGTCTATAATCCAAAGATAAGCTGGCCCAAGGTGCATGGCCATAAGTTGTGGTGCTTCAATAACTAAGGTGATAAGCTTTGCCGACAGTATTCCAGTAATAGTAATATCCACCAGCACACAAGCCATAGACAACATGCAGGAACATACCTCAGCATCTCCAGGCACTCTAGCTTACCAAATCCCCTTTAGTATTCAAAACGAATTTGGAATCAAAATTTGTAATTTTGAAAAGGAGATTCTATATCAACCAACATTTCTTGGGATTCGTGTCAAACACATTTTTTCGTGAAATACTGAATAAAACCCCAACCAACTTTCCTCCTCCCTCATTATCCTCTGGCATCCCCCACCGCTCTCTTCTCCGGAGGGAAAACACAGATGCTATCCCTGAACTAGGCTCTGAGCCACAGGGATGGCGCTTTTTCTAGTCCCTCAAAGTGATGGGGGAGTGAAAGGATTTCCTGCCAGCTCTCTCCTCACACTATAAAACTCCCCTCCCTGCGGCGGGGAAGCGAGTTGGCATGAGTCCAGGGCAGGGAGTCCAGCAGCAGAAAGGGGAATAGTCCCGCCATCCATTACAGCATCCACGACCCATCCATAGGAGCCCGACCCCCTCCTCAGGCTTGTTTCTGGCAAGGGGGTGAAAGTACTGGCCCCTAACTGTACCATTATTCAGCTTTGATGGAGAGCATGACCACTCAGCCCCATGCCCTGAGAAAGTCACCCAGCCAGCTGCCACCTGATGTAGAGCACTGATTCACCAACCACTGACTCTCCCAGCTCTACATTCTTCTCCTCCTTCGCCATTTTGGATGTGCTAGCTGCCAGCTCCCACAGGAAAAAGCAGCAAATTCCTTTTTTTAAGTGAGTTGATAAAATATGATTCAAATTTTTTTATTCAGTGCATCGTAAAGCTCCATACAGCATAAGGATACCTAAATTATGAAGGGTAAAGAGAGCTTCAACTCCAAAAAATATTATCACAGACATGCTGTGTGTGAGGGACCTTACACTTGTGCACACAGTAAAGAACAGGGAACAACATATTATTCTCTCTTACTGCTCATAATGGTCCAGCAGTGCTTTGTTTCTGCTTCGGCAGCATATGTATCATTGGATTCCAAATTGTAGGAAGATTGCCAAAAATGATGCCAAAAAAAACCCCTACATTGGAGGCAAATCGGTGAGAAGGTTGCAAGCACATGTAGACGCTACTGGACATCAGCAACTGTGGCTGAAAAACCTGCTCAACTGGGATACACCTAAAGTTTCACTACAGGGCAACAAAGAGGAGGGTGTTGCCGCCTGTATCTCCTGCCTTTCCTTCTGGCTCCTGTACCTGAAACCTGATTCCTCATCAATGCTGGAAGTGGATAGGTCTGCTACAGACCATGACCAAAATGGCACATTTTTCAAGGTTTGTAAAAGGCCATTGTTAAGTCTTCTTCAACTTAATTGACATGAGGCCGATCCTGCTGCTACCCCCCTTTACAAACGGGATAACATTTTAAGGGCTTGCCTGCTACTGCCAGCCATTACTTCTTCTTCAGCTAAAATCTGAGGGTGCCAATCCCGCGGCTACCCCCAATACAAATAAGATCATTTTTGAGGGCTTGCTCGCTACTGCCAGGCCTACATAACCGCCATTACTTCTTTTGACTTTCCAGAAATGCCAACCCTGTTGCTTGTCCCCATTTTTGTATGTGCTTTAAAACTATCAAAGATAGCCGCTGGCTTTTGAAATGCTAATTAGACAACAGGTGATTAGTATGCTAATTAGCCACATCCAATTCAAATGCTAATTAGTCCACTTAAACATGTTTTTATACAGCCTTGGATGACTATAAAGGACTTTTAGGGCTGCCAGGCATTGTTTTTTATGCATTTTAGATGAAAGTTCATCCCAAATTAGTTCAGTCCAAACCAAGCTTTTTTGGAAAGGTTCGGCGAACTGGCCAACCAAGCTTTTAAAAAGTTTGCTAATCTTTAATTATAATAAGTTTTCCAGCAGTATTCCAGCATTGTGTGTGTACAGAACTCATTTCTCTCTTACTGTAGATCTTGGTGTACAGTTACCAATAGCAACAAATTGCAGGTAGATAAGCTCAGCACCTTAAGGACATGCTCTTGGTACACAAAATGTACACAAAAATGCCATTGAAAATGGACCAAGAACAATATTTTCCCATCTCATGCAATCAAATGACATGGATATCAATATTTTATTATCTTTATTAAAGCAGATCTTAACCCCCTATTTTAATTCTCATAATAATAATCAACTGTACTTGTTATGGGGCATTTTAACAGGCCAGATACAGAAATGTAGCAGTGAGGTAAGGTAAGAATATTTTTCTGTATAGCTGTTGAGTCCAAACTTTTTGGACCTATATCCTCAGTTCTGGACATGAGGTCTAAATATCCTAAATATCCTCAATTTGTGTCTACGTCTGTCTAGGGCAAAAAAAAATCTGCATTTGTCCTGGGCAACATAATTTTGCATTGGCATCTTTCCTGGGCAAAATAATTCTGTAACAGTGTTCGTCCTGGGAAAAATAATATTGCACCATATATCTGCCAAGGGCCAAATAATTATTCAACTGCAACAGAATCAAAATCATGCTTATTTCATCAGGAATATATATACATGCATACTAGGAATTTGCTTCTAGAGCGGTACAGGACCATAGAACATGTAAGAACATTTCTTACATTAATATATTTATAACTAAATGCTACGCTTAATATCAACTGTTACTGTAACTGGTGCAAGCTAATCGTACAGTAATTGTACAACATCGACAAGAACAATGCTCACATGATTGGGTAGCATGACTATACACCAATATACCCATTGTTTAGAATTTTAATAGCTAGTTGGAAAAAGCTGTTTCTATGTCTATCAGTCCTTGTTTTAGGTACCCTAAATCTGCATCCCAAAGGTAGGGCCTAGAAGGAGGAGTGGCCAGGTGAGTGGGGTCTCATAGGATTTTTAAGACCCTGGATTTAACTCTACCGATAAACAGTTCATCTAGGTTGAGGAGTGAAACCATGATAACGTTCTCTGCAGTTTTGATTATTCTCTGAATTCTCTGCTTATCATCCTGTTGGTACCCCCCATACTGGGCAAGAAAGGATGGTCATTATTTTTTGTGGAAGGCCAAATATTTAGCTGCCTGTTGGGCTTTCTTCAGAACCATGTCCACTTGCACGCTCCACTTCAGGTCATGTGTTATAAGAACTCCCAGAAAATGTTGTCACTCCCAATACCTCGTTGTTACCTACGTGATTTCAGCCTACATCAGCCTGGGAAGAGCTTTCCTAAAATTGATCACTATTTCAACAGTTTTTCCTGGGTTAAGGATCAGACTGTTGTTGTTGCTGCACCACTGGGTCAAGTTGTTAACCGCACTGCTGTAGGCCCAGTCTTCATCATCTTTGATGAGACCGATGATGGTGGAATCATTGGCGAATTTAACAATTTTGATTGTGCCCTCCTCAGAGATGCAGACATTGCTATTGAGAGAGAACAACACAGGAGATAATATGCAACTTTGCAACCCTGGGCTGTGCCAATGCTGGTGACTAGGGATGAGCGAATCGATCCGGACGAACCCGGATTCGATCCGAATTTCATGAAAAATTCAATTCGGATCGAATCCGAATTTCCCCGTGCTTCGATCGCTCGAAGTTTTCCTTTAACATCCATTCATTTACATTACAAGCATTCTAAGATGGCGGACGGGACATTTCCAGACATCTACCCCGCAGCAGTGCAAGCTGGGTCAGTCATATGCAGCCTATCAGCAGCCAGCAAGCCCGGTGACGTCACAGCGCTATTTAAGTCGGCGGACATCTTGCTTTTCCTCATTTCTCTATTGCATTCGTGAGAGACAGGACGCTGCTGTAGTGAGGGAGAGACAGAGAGCCAGGGACAGACAGGGACAGGCAGGAGACAGGCAGGAGACAGGCAGGAGACAGGCAGAAAGTCAGCGAAAAACAGGGAAAGTTAGGAAAAATCGGAGGCAGTCACAGGGAGATTTTTTTTTTTTTCATCGAGCCTGAGTGTTACTGGCTGGCTGACTGGCTTTGTAAGCATTTTCAGGCTGCTTATACACTTACTGTGCATATATACTGAACTGATCTCAAGTATGCTGTGAGGCATCCCATTCTGTGACTACACCAGCCTCTATTTACTGCTATAACCCTTTGCACTTATTCTAATAGAAATTTGGCCTGATAAACACACTTGCTGTGCATAGTATTACTGCTCACAGGTGCACTCCTGTTGGGGCACCCCATTCTGTGACTACACCAGCCTCTATTTACTGCTATAACCCTTTGCACTTATTCTAATAGAAATTTGGCCTGATAAACACGCTTTTGCTGTGCATAGTATTACTGCTCACAGGTGCACTCCTGGCTGTTGGGGCATCCCATTCTGTGACTACACCAGCCTCTATTTACTGCTATAACCCTTTGCACTTATTCTAATAGAAATTTGGCCTGATAAACACACTTGCTGTGCATAGTATTACTGCTCACAGGTGCACTCCTGCCTGTTGGGGCATCCCATTCTGTGACTACACCAGCCTCTATTTACTGCTATAACCCTTTGCACTTATTCTAATAGAAATTTGGCCTGATAAACACACTTTTGCTGTGCATAGTATTACTGCTCACAGGTGCACTCCTGCCTGTTGGGGTATCCCATTCTGTGACTACACCAGCCTCTATTTACTGCTATAACCCTTTGCACTTATTCTAATAGAAATTTGGCCTGATAAACACACTTGCTGTGCATAGTATTACTGCTCACAGGTGCACTCCTGCCTGTTGGGGCATCCCATTCTGTGACTACACCAGCCTCTATTTACTGCTATAACCCTTTGCACTTATTCTAATAGAAATTTGGCCTGATAAACACACTTTTGCTGTGCATAGTATTACTGCTCACAGGTGCACTCCTGCCTGTTGGGGCATCCCATTCTGTGACTACACCAGCCTCTATTTACTGCTATAACCCTTTGCACTTATTCTAATAGAAATTTGGCCTGATAAACACACTTTTGCTTTGCATAGTATTACTGCTCACAGGTGCACTCCTGGCTGTTGGGGCATCCCATTCTGTGACTACACCAGCCTCTATTTACTGCTATAACCCTTTGCTCTTATTCTAATAGAAATTTGGCCTGATAAACACACTTGCTGTGCATAGTATTACTGCTCACAGGTGCACTCCTGCCTGTTGGGGCATCCCATTCTGTGACTACACCAGCCTCTATTTACTGCTATAACCCTTTGCACTTATTCTAATGGAAATTTGGCATGATAAACAAACTTTTGCTGTGCATAGTATTACTGCTCACAGGTGCACTCCTGCCTGTTGGGGTATCCCATTCTGTGACTTCACCAGCCTCTATTTACTGCTATAACCCTTTGCACTTATTCTAATAGAAATTTGGCCTGATAAACACACTTTTGCTGTGCATAGTATTACTGCTCACAGGTGCACTCCTGGCTGTTGGGGCATCCCATTCTGTGACTACACCAGCCTCTATTTACTGCTATAACCCTTTGCACTTATTCTAATAGAAATTTGGCCTCATAAACACACTTGCTGTGCATAGTATTACTGCTCACAGATGCACTCCTGTTGGGGCATCCCATTCTGTGACTACACCAGCCTCTATTTACTGCTATAACCCTTTGCAATTATTCTAATAGAAATTTGGCCTCATAAACACACTTTTGCTGTGCATAGTATTACTGCTCACAGGTGCACTCCTGCCTGTTGGGGCATCCCATTCTGTGTCTACACCAGCCTCTATTTACTGCTATAACCCTTTGCACTTATTCTAATAGAAATTTGGCCTGATAAACACACTTTTGCTGTGCATAGTATTACTGCTCACAGGTGCACTGCTGGCTATTGGGGCATCCCGTTCTGTGACTACACCGGCCTCTATTTACTGCTATAACCCTTTGCACTTATTCTAATAGAAATTTGGCCTGATAAACACACTTGCTGTGCATAGTATTACTGCTCACAGGTGCACTCCTGCCTGTTGGGGCATCCCATTCTGTGACTACACCAGCCTCTATTTACTGCTATAACCCTTTGCACTTATTCTAATAGAAATTTGGCCTGATAAACACACTTTTGCTGTGCATAGTATTACTGCTCACAGGTGCACTCCTGCCTGTTGGGGTATCCCATTCTGTGACTGCACAAGCCTCTATTTACTGCTATAACCCTTTGCACTTATTCTAATAGAAATTTGGCCTGATAAACACACTTTTGCTGTGCATAGTATCACTGCTCACAGGTGCACTGCTGGCTGTTGGGGCATCCCATTCTGTGACTACACCAGCCTCTATTTACTGCTATAACCCTTTGCACTTATTCTAATAGAAATTTGGCCTGATAAACACACTTTTGCTGTGCATAGTATTACTGCTCACAGGTGCACTGCTGGCTGTTGGGGCATCCCATTCTGTGACTACACCAGCCTCTATTTACTGCTATAACCCTTTGCACTTATTCTAATAGAAATTTGGCCTGATAAACACACTTGCTGTTCATAGTATTACTGCTCACAGGTGCACTCCTGCCTGTTGGGGCATCCCATTCTGTGACTACACCAGCCTCTATTTACTGCTATAACCCTTTGCACTTATTCTAATAGAAATTTGGCCTGATAAACACACTTGCTGTGCATAGTATTACTGCTCACAGGTGCACTCCTGCCTGTTGGGGCATCCCATTCTGTGACTACACCAGCCTCTATTTACTGCTATAACCCTTTGCACTTATTCTAATAGAAATTTGGCCTGATAAACACACTTGCTGTGCATAGTATTACTGCTCACAGGTGCACTCCTGCCTGTTGGGGCATCCCATTCTGTGACTACACCAGCCTCTATTTACTGCTATAACCCTTTGCACTTATTCTAATAGAAATTTGGCCTGATAAACACACTTTTGCTGTGCATAGTATTACTGCTCACAGGTGCACTGCTGGCTGTTGGGGCATCCCATTCTGTGACTACACCAGCCTCTATTTACTGCTATAACCCTTTGCACTTATTCTAATAGAAATTTGGCCTGATAAACACACTTTTGCTGTGCATAGTATTACTGCTCACAGGTGCACTCCTGCCTGTTGGGGCATCCCATTCTGTGACTACACCAGCTTCTATTTACTGCTATAACCCTTTGCACTTATTCTAATAGAAATTTGGCCTGATAAACACACTGTTGCTCTGCATAGTATTACTGCTCACAGGTGCACTCCTGGCTGTTGGGGCATCCCATTCTGTGACTACACCAGCCTCTATTTACTGCTATAACCCTTTGCACTTATTCTAATAGAAATTTGGCCTGATAAACACACTTGCTGTGCATAGTATTACTGCTCACAGGTGCACTCCTGTTGGGGCATCCCATTCTGTGGCTACACCAGCCTCTATTTACTGCTATAACCCTTTGCACTTATTCTAATAGAAATTTGGCCTGATAAACACACTTTTGCTGTGCATAGTACTACTGCTCACAGGTGCACTCCTGTTGGGGCATCCCATTCTGTAACATACCATACCCCTCTTTATTTACACTAAGCAGCTCTCTTATTTACACTAAGCAGGCCTGTTGGAGGCTGAGTGTTACTGCTCACTTTTGGTGTGCATTATATTCTGTTTCATATAGACCCACTGCTGCCTGGGGGTTCTTAAAATATCACCTACTACCACGCCAGTTAGACTATGTCGGGCAGACAAGTGCCTGGAAGTGAAAAGAGGAGTGGCAGAGGCCAAGATTCCGCAGGCAGAGGTCGCAGCAGACTGGGGGCCAGTAGCAGCAGGAGTCACGCTGAGAGACCTAATCTGCCAGTATCTGCTAGCGGTCAGGTCTCCACCAGTAACGCATCTGCCGTGGTAGATTGGTTGACGCGCTCATCAACAACATCATCACAACTTACGTCTGAGACCCCCAGTCTAGGGTCGGTAGGTTCCTCTGACACAACCCTGAGTTGGCATGCCCCGAGAGCAGTCCCTGTCCTCCCATTGCCTCTGTCCTATGCCGTTCCCTCCCCCAGCGACGTATCCTATGCTTTGGGTTCAGCTCCACTCTTTAGTGAGGAGGACGACCAGATAGAGGACAGTCAGCAGCTACTGCCCAGCCAAGAAATGGAGGTGGCTTCTTTAGCTAGCAGACAAATAGTGATGTGGACAGTGTCGTGGGTGCTGCGAGCGTTCCAGCTCCTGCACCAGACACTGTTGACGAATCCACGAACATCAGTGACGTACAGCCACAACTCGGTGATAATGATGATGACGATGAAGCTGATCGCACTTGGGAGCCGGGTGAGGAAGGGGCTTCATCGTCATCATCAGGAGAAGAGGGGCGCAGGTTGCCCCGGAGTCAGCAGCTGAGGCAGCAAGGTGGTAGCAGTCAGCATGGGGGCACAATTCCAAAGGCTGAAGCCGGCCGGGGCCGGGGCCGTGTAGAGCACCTGCTGTGCGGCAGTCTACCTTATTGGGAGGTAGGGGAGCAGGGGTTCCTGGAGTTGGCAACAGCAGCAGTGAATCAGTGAGGCCAGGGGGTGGGAAAAGTAGCTACTCGGCAGTGTGGCAGTTTTTCCTGAAGCATCCGCAGGAGGGTAACATGGCCACATGCAAGATATGTAGGCAAAAGGTGAAGCGTGGCCAGGGTCCAAATGTTGGCACCACGGCCCTGCGTCAACATATGATGCGTCACCATAAAGCGACCTGGGAAAACCGAGGCTCCCAAGGGGTGGTCCAGTCTGCTTCCTCACCAAGTGGCACGCCGCTCCCAATTTCTGCCAGTAAGGCTCCAGCACCTCAGCCGAAGGCAGCTGTGCGTCATACCCATCCTCTGTCGCTCCTGCTCCTCCTCCTCCTCCTCCAAGTCATGCATCCCGCCAGCAATCCATCAGCGAAGCCATGTCCAAGAGACAGCAGTATGCGCCCACTCATCCTACGGCGCAGAAGCTGAATGTGCTCCTGTCCAAGTTGCTGGTGCTGCAGTCGCTCCCTTTTCAGGTGGTGGACTCTGCACCTTTCAGAGAACTGATGGCTTGTGCCGAGCCGAGGTGGAGAGTCCCAAGCCGTCATTTCTTTGCCAAGAAGGCAGTACCAGCGCTGCACACTTTTGTTGAACAGAAGGTGGGCCAGTCCTTGAGCCTGTCGGTGTGTAGCAAAGTGCATGGCAGCGCCGACGTCTGGAGCTGTAACTACGGTCAGGGACAGTACATGTCGCTTACGGCCCACTGGGTGAATGTGGTCCCTTTGCAGCAGCAGCAACTTGGACAGGTCACGCCGCTTCGGCCTACGCGCTCCCTACCCGTTGGGCCTGTGACACCGTGCGACTCGGCCTCCTCAATGGGAAGAACATTTTGTCTGGGCTGCGCCAAGGAAGCCTGACCCATGCCCCCTGCATGGCTCACGTCTTCAATCTGGTTGTCAAGCGGTTTCTGAAGTGTTCCCCCCATCTGCAAGACATCCTAACAACTTCAAGGAAACTTTGCATGCACTTCAGCCACTCATACACCGCCAAACACACCCTTCTTGAGCTACAGCGTCAGAACGGTATCCCCCAACATAGTCTGATTTGCGATGTTTCCACCCGTTAGAATTCCACCCTTCACATGTTGGACCGATTATATGAACAGAGAAAAGCCATCACGGATTTCCTGATGATCCAAGCAGATAGGGGGACTCCCCTGTGTAACTTCAATGTCAACCAGTGGCAGCTCATATGTGACACCTGCCGTTTGCTCAGGCCCTTTGAGGAAGCCACTTTATTTGTCAGTCGGCAGGATTACGGGATGAACGACGTGATTCCACTGCTTCATGTACTACAGCACATGTTGGAAACCATGGCTGGTCAGGGCACTGGAGACATGGCGTTTACATCTTACGGCCACATGAACCCCGTTGGAGCTGAACTGGAGGAGGAGGAGGAAGAGGAGGAGGAGGAGTTGCCCAGCGAAACACAGTTTAGGCTTGGCGAAATGGCTGGTTTATCTAGTCAGCGGACAGGAGAGGAGGAGCAGGAGCAGCCAGAGGAGCTAGAGGTTTTTGAGGAAGGCGAGACAGAGGACCCGGGCACACCGTGGCAGTATGCAGTGGAGATGGAGACAGGTAGTCCCTCCGAGTCACTTGCGCAAATGGCAGGAAGCATGCTCACGTGCTTGCGTAGTGACCCCAGAATTGTTTCCATCTGTCGGCGGGATGACTTCTGGCTGTCCACCTTATTGGACCCTCGCTTCCGGCACAAAATGGGGGCATTTTTTAAACCCACCGAGAGGGAGGACAAACTGAACTACTACAAAGACATTCTACGTAGGCAGTTGGCCGATGCCTATCTGCGCCATGGTCCATACTCTCGCAGGTCTGACTCGAGGGGACCTCTGCGCTCACCTTCCACTGCCATGGCCGCTGGGGGGGTTGGCAGGAGCAGCAGCAGCAGCTCCATCAGCAGCAGCCTCAGTCTTCAGTCGCTAATGAGTAGCTTTCTACACCCGCATAGTGAGGCTACTCATGAACAGCAGGAAGACCTGGAGCAGGACCTGAACTAGCAGGTCATGTCATACTTTGACATGACCATGCCAACACACCTTGAGGATCCGCTGGACTTCTGGGCAGCCAAACTTGATTTGTGGCCGCAACTAGCAGAGTTTGCCCTGGAAAAGCTGTCCTGTCCGGCAAGTAGCGTGCCATCTGAGCGGGTGTTTAGTGCGGCGGGGGCCATAGTTACGGCGAGGAGAACTCGTCTGTCAACTAAAAATGTGGAGAGACTCACCTTTGTCAAAATGAATCAGGGATGGATCAGCCAGGATTTCCACCCACCAATGCCTGATGCATGCGACTAGATTCAGCATGGTGCCACGTTTTACACTTTCCAATTGGTGCAAAACATATTTATGTCTTTAGGCCAATTTTTGGGCTCCTGCTGGTGCCAACTCCAGGGTGTGAATCATCCAATTATTGGGCTCCTGAAGCCAACCCCAGTGTCTCTTTAAAGTAATGTTTGGGCTCCTGCTGCTGCTGCCAACTCCAGGGTGTGATTCATCCAATTTTTGGGCTCCTGAAGCCAACTCCAGTGTCTCTTTAAAGTAATGTTTGGGCTCCTGCTGCTGCTGCTGCTGCCAACACCAGGGTGTGAATCATCCAATTTTTGAGCTCCTGAAGCCAACTCCAGTGTCTCTTTAAAGTAATGTTTGGGCTCCTGCTGCTGCTGCTGCCAACTCCAGGGTGTGATTCATCCAATTTTTGGGCTCCTGAAGCCAACCCCAGTGTCTCTTTAAAGTAATGTTTGGGCTCCTGCTGCTGCTGCTGCCAACTCCAGGGTGTGATTCATCCAATTTTTGGGCTCCTGAAGCCAACTCCAGTGTCTCTTTAAAGTAATATTTGGGCTCCTGCTGCTGCTGCTGCCAACTCCAGTGTGTGATTCATCCAATTTTTGGGCTCCTGAAGCCAACCCAGTGTCTCTTTAAAGTAATATTTGGGCTCCTGCTGCTGCTGCCAACTTCAGGGTGTGATTCATCCAATTTTTGGGCTCCTGAAGCCAACTCCAGTGTCTCTTTAAAGTAATATTTGGGCTCCTGCTGCTGCTGCTGCCAACTCCAGGGTGTGATTCATCCAATTTTTGGGCTCCTGAAGCCAACTCCAGTGTCTCTTTAAAGTAATATTTGGGCTCCTGCTGCTGCTGCTGCCAACTCCAGGGTGTGATTCATCCAATTTTTGGGCTCCTGAAGCCAACCCCAGTGTCTCTTTAAAGTAATATTTGGGCTCCTGCTGCTGCTGCTGCTGCCAACTCCAGGGTGTGATTCATCCAATTTTTGGGCTCCTGAAGCCAACCCCAGTGTCTCTTTAAAGTAATATTTGGGCTCCTGCTGCTGCTGCTGCCAACTTCAGGGTGTGATTCATCCAATTTTTGGGCTCCTGAAGCCAACTCCATTGTCTCTTTAAAGTAATATTTGGGCTCCTGCTGCTGCTGCTGCCAACTCCAGGGTGTGATTCATCCAATTTTTGGGCTCCTGAAGCCAACTCCAGTGTCTCTTTAAAATAATATTTGGGCTCCTGCTGCTGCTGCTGCCAACTCCAGGGTGCGATTCATCCAATTTTTGGGCTCCTGAAGCCAACCCCAGTGTCTCTTTAAAGTAATATTTGGGCTCCTGCTACTGCTGCTGCCAACTCCAGGGTGTGATTCATCCAATTTTTCGGCTCCTGAAGCCAACCCCAGGGTCTCTTTAAAGTAATATTTGGGCTCCTGCTGCTGCTGCCAACTCCAGGGTGTGATTCATCCAATTTTTGGGCTCCTGAAGCCAACTCCAGTGTCTCTTTAAAGTAATATTTGGGCTCCTGCTGCTGCTGCTGCCAACTCCAGGGTGTGATTCATCCAATTTTTGGGCTCCTGAAGCCAACCCCAGTGTCTCTTTAAAGTAATATTTGGGCTCCTGCTGCTGCTGCTGCTGCCAACTCCAGGGTGTGATTCATCCAATTTTTGGGCTCCTGAAGCCAACCCCAGTGTCTCTTTAAAGTAATATTTGGGCTCCTGCTGCTGCTGCTGCCAACTTCAGGGTGTGATTCATCCAATTTTTGGGCTCCTGAAGCCAACTCCATTGTCTCTTTAAAGTAATATTTGGGCTCCTGCTGCTGCTGCTGCCAACTCCAGGGTGTGATTCATCCAATTTTTGGGCTCCTGAAGCCAACTCCAGTGTCTCTTTAAAATAATATTTGGGCTCCTGCTGCTGCTGCTGCCAACTCCAGGGTGCGATTCATCCAATTTTTGGGCTCCTGAAGCCAACCCCAGTGTCTCTTTAAAGTAATATTTGGGCTCCTGCTACTGCTGCTGCCAACTCCAGGGTGTGATTCATCCAATTTTTCGGCTCCTGAAGCCAACCCCAGGGTCTCTTTAAAGTAATATTTGGGCTCCTGCTGCTGCTGCCAACTCCAGGGTGTGATTCATCCAATTTTTGGGCTCCTGAAGCCAACTCCAGTGTCTCTTTAAAGTAATATTTGGGCTCCTGCTGCTGCTGCTGCCAACTCCAGGGTGTGATTCATCCAATTTTTGGGCTCCTGAAGCCAACTCCAGTGTCTCTTTAAAGTAATATTTGGGCTCCTGCTGCTGCTGCTGCTGCCAACTCCAGGGTGTGATTCATCCAATTTTTGGGCTCCTGAAGCCAACCCCAGTGTCTCTTTAAAGTAATGTTTGGGCTCCTGCTGCTGCTGCTGCCAACTCCAGGGTGTGATTCATCCAATTTTTCGGCTCCTGAAGCCAACCCCAGGGTCTCTTTAAAGTAATATTTGGGCTCCTGCTGCTGCTGCCAACTCCAGGGTGTGATTCATCCAATTTTTGGGCTCCTGAAGCCAACCCCAGTGTCTCTTTAAAGTAATATTTGGGCTCCTGCTGCTGCTGCTCCCAACTCCAGGGTGTGATTCATCCAATTTTTGGGCTCCTGAAGCCAACTCCAGTGTCTCTTTAAAGTAATATTTGGGCTCCTGCTGCCGCTGCTGCTTCCAACTCTAGGGTGTGATTCATCCAATTTTTGGGCTCCTGAAGCCAACCCCAGTGTCTCTTTAAAGTAATGTTTGGGCTCCTGCTGCTGCTGCCAACTCCAGGGTGTGAATCATCCAAATTTTGGGCTCCTGAAGCCAACTCCAGTGTCTCTTTAAAGTAATATTTGGGCTGCTGCTGCTGCTGCCAACTCCAGGGTGTGATTCATCCAATTTTTCGGCTCCTGAAGCCAACTCCAGTGTCTCTTTAAAGTAATATTTGGGCTCCTGCTGCTGCTGCTGCCAACTCCAGGGTGTGATTCATCCAATTTTTGGGCTCCTGAAGCCAACTCCAGTGTCTCTTTAAAGTAATGTTTGGGATCCTGCTGCTGCTGCCAACTCCAGGGGGTGAATCATCCAATTTTTGGGCTCCTGAAGCCAACCCCAGTGTCTCTTTAAAGTAATATTTGGGCTCCTGCTGCTGCTGCCAACTCCAGGGTGTGATTCATCCAATTTTTGGGCTCCTTAAGCCAACTCCAGTGTCCCTTTAAAGTAATATTTGGGCTCCTGCTGCTGCTGCTGCCAACTCCAGGGTGTGATTCATCCAATTGTTGGGCTCCTGAAGCCAACCCCAGTGTCTCTTTAAAGTAATGTTTGGGCTCCTGCTGATGCTGCTGCTGCCAACTCCAGGGTGTGAATCATCCAATTTTTGGGCTCCTGAAGCCAACCCCAGTGTCTCTTTAAAGTAATGTTTGGGCTCCTGCTGCTGCTGCTGCTGCCAACTCCAGGGTGGGAATCATCCAATTTTTGGGCTCCTGAAGCCAACTCCAGTGTCTCTTTAAAGTAATGTTTGGGCTCCTGCTGCTGCTGCTGCTGCTGCCAACTCCAGGGTGTGAATCATCCAATTTTTGGGCTCCTGAAGCCAACCCCAGTGTCTCTTTAAAGTAATGTCTGGGCTCCTGCTGCTGCTGCCAACTCCAGGGTGTGATTCATCCAATGATTGGGCTCCTGAAGCCAACTCCAGTGTCTCTTTAAAGTAATGTTTGGGCTCCTGCTGCTGCTGCTGCCAACTCCAGGGTGTGATTCATCCAATTTTTGGGCTCCTGAAGCCAACTCCAGTGTCTCTTTAAAGTAATGTTTGGGCTCCTGCTGCTGCTGCCAACTCCAGGGTGTGATTAATCCAATTTTTGGGCTCCTGAAGCCAACTCCAGTGTCTCTTTAAAGTAATGTTTGGGCTCCTGCTGCTGCTGCCAACTCCAGGGTGTGAATCATCCAATTTTTGGGCTCCTGAAGCCAACTCCAGTGTCTCTTTAAAGTAATGTTTGGGCTCCTGCTGCTGCTGCCAACTCTAGGGTGTGATTCATCCAATTGTTGGGCTCCTGAAGCCAACCCCAGTGTCTCTTTAAAGTAATGTTTGGGCTCCTCCTGCTGCTGCTGCCAACTCCAGGGTGTGATTCATCCAATTTTTCGGCTCCTGAAGCCAACTCCAGTGTCTCTTTAAAGTAATGTTTGGGCTCCTGCTGCTGCTGCCAACTCCAGGGTGTGATTCATCCAATTTATGGGCTCCTGAAGCCAACCCCAGGGTCTCTTTAAAGTAATATTTGGGCTCCTGCTGCTGCTGCCAACTCCAGGGTGTGATTCATCCAATTTTTGGGCTCCTTAAGCCAACTCCAGTGTCTCTTTAAAGTAATATTTGGGCTCCTGCTGCCGCTGCTGCTTCCAACTCCAGGGTGTGATTCATCCAATTTTTGGGCTCCCGAAGCCAACCCCAGTGTCTCTTTAAAGTAATGTTTGGGCTCCTGCTGCTGCTGCCAACTCCAGGGTGTGAATCATCCAAATTTTGGGCTCCTGAAGCCAACTCCAGTGTCTCTTTAAAGTAATATTTGGGCTCCTGCTGCTGCTGCTGCTGCCAACTCCAGGGTGTGATTCATCCAATTTTTCGGCTCCTGAAGCCAACTCCAGTGTCTCTTTAAAGTAATATTTGGGCTCCTGCTGCTGCTGCTGCCAACTCCAGGGTGTGATTCATCCAATTTTTGGGCTCCTGAAGCCAACTCCAGTGTCTCTTTAAAGTAATGTTTGGGATCCTGCTGCTGCTGCCAACTCCAGGGGGTGAATCATCCAATTTTGGGCTCCTGAAGCCAACCCCAGTGTCTCTTTAAAGTAATATTTGGGCTCCTGCTGCTGCTGCCAACTCCAGGGTGTGATTCATCCAATTTTTGGGCTCCTTAAGCCAACTCCAGTGTCCCTTTAAAGTAATATTTGGGCTCATGCTGCTGCTGCTGCCAACTCCAGGGTGTGATTCATCCAATTGTTGGGCTCCTGAAGCCAACCCCAGTGTCTCTTTAAAGTAATGTTTGGGCTCCTGCTGATGCTGCTGCTGCCAACTCCAGGGTGTGAATCATCCAATTTTTGGGCTCCTGAAGCCAACCCCAGTGTCTCTTTAAAGTAATGTTTGGGCTCCTGCTGCTGCTGCTGCTGCCAACTCCAGGGTGTGAATCATCCAATTTTTGGGCTCCTGAAGCCAACTCCAGTGTCTCTTTAAAGTAATGTTTGGGCTCCTGCTGCTGCTGCTGCTGCCAACTCCAGGGTGTGAATCATCCAATTTTTGGGCTCCTGAAGCCAACCCCAGTGTCTCTTTAAAGTAATGTCTGGGCTCCTGCTGCTGCTGCCAACTCCAGGGTGTGATTCATCCAATTGTTGGGCTCCTGAAGCCAACTCCAGTGTCTCTTTAAAGTAATGTTTGGGCTCCTGCTGCTGCCAACTCCAGGGTGTGATTCATCCAATTTTTGGGCTCCTGAAGCCAACTCCAGTGTCTCTTTAAAGTAATGTTTGGGCTCCTGCTGCTGCTGCCAACTCCAGGGTGTGATTAATCCAATTTTTGGGCTCCTGAAGCCAACCCCAGTGTCTCTTTAAAGTAATGTTTGGGCTCCTGCTGCTGCTGCCAACTCCAGGGTGTGAATCATCCAATTTTTGGGCTCCTGAAGCCAACTCCAGTGTCTCTTTAAAGTAATGTTTGGGCTCCTGCTGCTGCTGCCAACTCTAGGGTGTGATTCATCCAATTGTTGGGCTCCTGAAGCCAACCCCAGTGTCTCTTTAAAGTAATGTTTGGGCTCCTCCTGCTGCTGCTGCCAACTCCAGGGTGTGATTCATCCAATTTTTCGGCTCCTGAAGCCAACTCCAGTGTCTCTTTAAAGTAATGTTTGGGCTCCTGCTGCTGCTGCCAACTCCAGGGTGTGATTCATCCAATTTATGGGCTCCTGAAGCCAACCCCAGTGTCTCTTTAAAGTAATGTTTGGGCTCCTGCTGCTGCCAACTCCAGGGTGTGATTCATCCAATTTTTGGGCTCCTGAAGCCAACTCCAGTGTCTCTTTAAAGTAATGTTTGGGCTGCTGCTGCTGCTGCCAACTCCAGGGTGTGAATCATCCAATTTTTGGGCTCCTGAAGCCAACCCCAGTGTCTCTTTAAAGTAATGTTTGGGCTCCTGCTGCTGCTGCTTGCAACTCCAGGGTGTGATTCATCCAATCTTTGGGCTCCTGCAGCCAACTCCAGTGTCTCTTTCAAGCTATGTTTGGGCTCCTGCTGCTGCTGCTGCTGCTGCTTGAAACTCCAGGGTGTGTCAGTCAATTTTTGGGCTCCTGCTGCTGCCAACTCCAGTGTCTCTTTCAGCCAATGTTTGGGCTCCTGATCCTGCTTGCAACTCCAGGGTGTGATTCATCCAATTTTTGGGCACCTGCTGCTGCCAACTCCAGTGTCTCTTTAAAGCAATGTTTGGGCTCCTGCCCCTCATAGTGATGCCACTTCAACTCTCTGCAATTGTGCGGCTCTGCGATTCTATTAGCGATGCCTCTGATCTGCATGTGATATTTATTCAAAGTATTATTTAACTAACCCAGCACGCATCCTGTGCGTGTTACAGCAAGGCAGAATGGTTTACAACCCTATTGAGGCTCTAGGAGGCTCAGAAATAGCCGTTTTTAATAGCGATTCGTCGCGAATAAATTCGTGTCGAACCGATTTTTGTCGGAAAATTCGGCGAATCAGTCAAATCTAATTTTTCAAAAGTTCGCTCATCTCTACTGGTGACCTGTGATTCTGATTTGAACTTTTCAAGTTGAGCTGTACTCTATTAATGAGGATTGAATGTTGATTTATAAGCAGAACTGAAGTCTACAAATAGCATCCTGAAATATGAATCTGAATGGTTCATGTGCTCTTACAGCATCTTCCGCTGATCTGCTTTTCCCTGTAGGTGAATTGTAGAGGGTCCCAGAGGTGATGTGTGGATTCTTTAAGGGAGACAAGGACCAACCTTTCAAAGACTTTCACTGTGCCTGATGTTAATGCAACAGGCATGTAGTCATTAAACCGGACCTTCACCATGATATATTGAAAAGCCCAAACCCTTAAAAAAGATTCCCCAGCATCTAAAATTAATATATTTTACGTTTTTAGTCACTTACTTATTATTCTTTCCCCCACTGGGCTGCAACTCTGTTCAGGACTTTAGGATACGGGCGCTACCATCTTGAGTCAGAAGCATCACACTAACTGAGGAGTGCTCAGACAGAGCAGAGCTGGGGTCATGAAAAGGTCAGCAATCCCAGAATGCAGAGCGACACAGTCAGAAGGCACTTCCTGTTTGCAGGCTGCCTGATGTTCCATGAGCCGCCATCTTGGATGTTTAAAGGCTCATAACATGCAGTAGATGCAGGTAGGATGATTTTTAATGTGAGCAATCTGTATGTACAGGGTGGGGGAAACATATAAGATAGACTCTTATTCAGAGTGAAGGACCGCTTTAAGGTCCTTGGCAAATTTCATTATAGGGATTATGGTCGAGTTCTTCCAGCAAGTAGGGGCAATGCAAGTCTCCAGGGATTCCCTTTAGATATTTGAAAGGACAGGGGCCAATTGTGAAGCACCCACCTTAAGTCAGGAAGGTGAAATTCCACCCGGCCCAGTCGCCTTCATTGTATTAAGGCTCAGGAGAAGCCGTCTGACGTCAAGTTCTTTGATGCTTTTTTGTCATAAGCACCAGTGTTCCTCCTCTATTTGGGTAAGCGGTAGGGTGGTCTTCCTTCCCTTTGAGGGCTCCTTCTCAAATCTGCAGTAAAATGCAAGGTCCTATGCTGGCTGCTTGCGTTATGCCATTTCTTACAAATCTCCAGAGACTCTATAATCTGTTTGCATAGTTCTTTTTGCAGCTCTAATCTCACTGGTCAGTGCATTCCTCAGCTGCCTGTACTTTACCTTGTGTCTCTCATTGTGGGTTTCTTCTATTTGCTTTTGTAAAGTATCTTGCTGGTAACTCATGGTTTACTGTTACCATACATTTTGAAGGTTTTTATGTGAATTAGCAAGTGTATTAGAAGCTAATATTAGAATATACTGATTCTGTCCAATCGTCCATATCAGTGTGTCCTCATTCAAATACCTCCAAATCAGGTTTCTTTGATCTTTCCTGGCCTCTACTGTACAGTTCTCTATTGTTTCGATGGTAGGCTTTGTTGCTGTAGGTTGCTGTTCGTACCAGATTTTGGCCGGAGGAGCCACCCGCAGATTTGCTAATGTAACTATATGCAAATCAAATCAAGTTTATTGCCACATACACAAGTCATACAAGTAGTACGTCATGTAGTGAAATGCTTTGTACAACTAACCAGGAAGAATTTGAAACATAACTTAAGTACTTAATTTTGTGTCTTAACAAACATAGCAAGCTCATTTATATTCACAACTATTTACTCTTTCATTATTCCATGTTTTTCACTTCCAATCAGGTATGGCAGTTAATGCTAACCAGAATGTATCTGAGTCAGTGCTAAATATTGTTGCTATTAAAGAGGAACTTTGGACCTCTAACATACTAGGTCCTAATAGCCCAATAGCGCAATGCAACATAACTTTTCAGAAGACGGCGTCTTCCAGATTGCCATCATTCTACTGCTTTTTCCTGCCATCCTCCCCCTCTGCCCTCATTAGTCTCGTTGACATCCTGCGGCATATTTGATCCTCCCTGTAGTTGCCCTGGCCTGAGATGAGGACTTCACTGCGCAGGTGCCTGATCTTGGGGGGCGCGCAGTGCATCGTGAGACAGAGAAGACAACAAGACAGTGCTTCCCTACTGAAAGCACCTGAGAAGAATGGTTTGAGCTTAGGAGGAAGAGCAGAAGACAGGTAAGTTAGACCTGCCAATTGTAAAATCAGAAGTTTAAAGGGAACAGAGTGCAAAGTTTGAGGAGTTTTTGAGAACTCCCCAGACAGTCCAATGTTCCTTTTTAAGCATACGAATGGCCTATGGGAAGTAACTCTTTCCCAATCTCTCAGTCTTAGATTTGAGGGAGCAATATAGCTTCACCAAATGCAACAAGGAGATTAGTCTGTTCCCTGGGCAGTTGAGATCTCCTGCTATTTTTGGGGCCTTTGTTTGACATTTTTTCATGTTTATCGATTGTATGTCCTTGAATTTCTCACCGGTGATTCATTCTGCAATTCTCACTACCCTGCTTAAGGCCTGCCTTTCTTTTATGATGCATTTGCTAAACCTGGATGTTATATCCATCAGGATGCTTTTCACTGTGCATGTGGAACGTTTTTCAGTGCCGCTGCAGGTAGATGAAAGTCCTTTTAGATGGAACAGCCATTGATGAACTTTCTTGGTCACATAGCTGATATTGCATGACCATTAGAGATGAGCGAACTTTTGAAAAATTTTATTCGGCTGGTTCGCCAAATTTTCCGACAAAATTTGTTTCGGTCCGAATTTATTCGCGGCGAATCGCTATTAAAAACGGCTATTTCTGAGCCTCCTAGAGCCTCAATAGAGTTGTAAACCATTCTGCCTTGCTGTAACACACATAGGATGCGTGCTGGGTTAGTGAAATAATACTGTAAATAATTAGGAAATGCAGATCAGGGGCATCGCTAATAGAATCACAGAAATGACAAAGTGCCATCACTATGAGGGGCCCCTATAGTGCCTAAAAAACACACCCTGGAGCTGGCAGCTGTAGGAGGCCAAAAATTAGCTGAATCACACCCTGGAGTTGCAAGCAGCAGCAGCAGAAGCAGCAGCCCAAAAATTGGATGAATCACACCCTGGCGTTGCAAGCACCAGCAGCAGCCCAAACATTGCTTGAAAGAGACACTGGAGTTGGCTGCAGGAGGCCAAAAATTGGATGAATCACACCCTGGTGTTGCAAGCAGCAGCAGCAGCCCAAACATTGCTTGAAAGAGACACTGGAGTTGGCTGCAGGAGCCCAAAAATTGGATGAATCACACCCTGGAGTTGCAAGCAGCAGCAGCAGCAGCCCAAACATTGCTTGAAAGAGACACTGGAGTTGGCTGCAGGAGCCTAAAAATTGGATGAATCACACCCTGGAGTTGCAAGCAGCAGCAGCAGGAGCCCAAACATTACTTTAAAGAGACACTGGAGTTGGCAGCAGGAGCCCAAAAATTGGATGAATCACACCCTGGAGTTGCAAGCAGCAGCAGCAGGAGCCCAAACATTACTTTAAAGAGACACTGGAGTTGGCAGCAGGAGCCCAAAAATTGGATGAATCACACCCTGGCGTTGCAAGCAGCAGCAGGGGCCCAAACATTGCTTGAAAGAGACACTGGAGTTGGCTGCAGGAGGCAAAAAATTGGATGAATCACACCCTGGCGTTGCAAGCAGCAGCCCAAACATTGCTTTAAAGAGACACTGGAGTTGGCTGCAGGAGCCCAAAAATTGGATGAATCACACCCTGGCGTTGCAAGCAGCAGCCCAAACATTGCTTTAAAGAGACACTGGAGTTGGCTGCAGGAGCCCAAAAATTGGATGAATCACACCCTGACGTTGCAAGCAGCAGCAGCAGCCCAAACATTGCTTTAAAGAGACACTGGAGTTGGCTGCAGGAGCCCAAAAATTGGATGAATCACACCCTGGAGTTGCAAGCAGCAGCCCAAACATTGCTTTAAAGAGACACTGGAGTTAGCTGCAGGAGCCCAAAAATTGGATGAATCACACCCCGGCGTTGCAAGCAGCAGCAGCAGCCCAAACATGGCTTTAAAGAGACACTGGAGTTGGCTGCAGGAGCCCAAAAATTGGATGAATCACACCCTGGAGTTGCAAGCAGCAGCAGCAGGAGCCCAAACATTACTTTAAAGAGACACTGGAGTTGGCAGCAGGAGCCCAAAAATTGGATGAATCACACCCTGGCGTTGCAAGCAGCAGCAGCAGCCCAAACATTGCTTTAAAGAGACACTGGAGTTGGCTGCAGGAGCCCAAAAATTGGATGAATCACACCCTGGCGTTGCAAGCAGCAGCCCAAACATTGCTTTAAAGAGACACTGGAGTTGGCTGCAGGAGCCTAAAAATTGGATGAATCACACCCTGGCGTTGCAAGCAGCAGCCCAAACATTGCTTTAAAGAGACACTGGAGTTGGCTGCAGGAGCCCAAAAATTGGATGAATCACACCCTGTAGTTGCAAGCAGCAGCAGCCCAAACATTGCTTGAAAGAGACACTGGAGTTAGCTGCAGGAGCCCAAAAATTGGATGAATCACACCCTGGAGTTGCAAGCAGCAGCAGCAGGAGCACAAACATTACTTTAAAGAGACACTGAAGTTGGCAGCAGGAGCCCAGAATTTGGATGAATCACACCCTGGCATTGCAAGCAGCAGCAGCAGCAGCCCAAACATTGCTTTAAAGAGACACTGGAGTTGGCTGCAGGAGCCCAAAAATTGGATGAATCACACCCTGTAGTTGCAAGCAGCAGCAGCCCAAACATTGCTTTAAAGAGACACTGGAGTTGGCTGCAGGAGCCCAAAAATTGGATGAATCACACCCTGTAGTTGCAAGCAGCAGCCCAAACATTGCTTGAAAGAGACACTGGAGTTGGCTGCAGGAGCCCAAAAATTGGATGAATCACACCCTGGCGTTGCAAGCAGCAGGAGCACAAACATTGACTGGAAGGCACACCCTGAAGTTGGCATCAGCAGGAGCCCAAAAATTGGCTGGAAGGCACACCTTGAAGTTGGCATTAGCAGTAGGCCAAAAATTGGCTGGAAGGCACACCCAGAAATTGGCATCAGCAGGAGCCCAACAATTGACACATAACATAACTTGAATTTGAAAATATGTTTTGCACCATTTAGAAAGTGTAAAACGTGGCACCATGCTGAATCTAGTCGCATGCATCAGCCATTGGAGGGTGGAAATCCTGGCTGATCCATCCCTGATTCATTTTGACAAAGGTGAGTCTCTCCACATTTGTAGTTGACAGACGAGTTCTCCTCGCCGTAACTATGGCCCCCGCTGCACTAAACACCCGCTCAGATGGCACGCTACTTGCCGGGCAGGACAGCTTTTCCAGGGCAAACTCTGCTAGTTGCGGCCACAAGCCAAGTTTGGCTGCCCAGAAGTCCAGCGGATCCTCAAGGTGTGTTGGCATGGTCATGTCAAGGTATGACATGACCTGCTGGTTGAGGTCCTGCTCCAGGTCTTCCTCCTGCTCATGAGTAGCCTCACTATGTGGGTGTAGAAAGCTACTCATTAGCGACTGAAGACTGAGGCTGCTGCTGATGGAGCTGCTGCAGCTGCTCCTGCCAACCCCCCCAGCAGCCATGGCAGTGGAAGGTGAGCGCAGAGGTCCCCCCGAGTCAGACCTGCGAGAGTATGGACTATGGCTCAGATAGGAATCGGCCAACTGACTACGCAGAATGTCTTTGTAGTAATTCAGTTTGTCCTCCCTCTCAGCGGGTTTAAAAAATGCCCCCATTTTGTGCCGGAAGCGAGGGTCCAATAAGGTGGAGAGTCAGAAGTCATCCCGCTGACAAATGGAAACAATCCTGGGGTCACTACGCAAGCACGTGAGCATGCTTCCTACCATTTGCGCAAGTGACTCGGAGGGACTACCTGTCTCCATCTCCACTGCATACTGCCACGGTGTGTCCGGGTCCTGTCTCGCCTTCCTCAAAACCCTCTAGCTCCTCTGGCTGCTCCTGCTCCTCCTCTCCTGTCCACTGACTAGATAAACCAGCCATTTCGCCAAGCCTAAACTGTGCTTCACTGGGCCACTCCTGCTCCTCTTCCTCCTCCTCCTCCTCCAGTTCAGCTCCAACGGGGTTCATGTGGCCGTAAGATGTAGACGCCATGTCTGCAGTGCCCTGACCAGCCATGGTTTCCAACATGTGCTGTAGTACATGAAGCAGTGGAATCACATCGTTCATCCCGTAATCCTGCCGACTGACAAATAAAGTGGCTTCCTCAAAGGGCCTGAGCAAACGGCAGGTGTCACGTATGAGCTGCAACTGGTTGACATTGAAGTTACACAGGGAAGTCCCCCTATCCGCTTGGATCATCAGGAAATCCGTGATGGCTTTTCTCTGTTCATATATTCGGTCCAACATGTGAAGGGTGGAATTCCAATGGGTGGAAACATCGAAAATCAGACTATGTTGGGGGATACCGTTCTGACGCTGTAGCTCAAGAAGGGTGTGTTTGGCGGTGTATGAGTGGCTGAAGTGCATGCAAAGTTTCCTTGAAGTTTTTAGGATGTCTTGCATATGGGGGGAACACTTCAGAAACCGCTTGACAACCAGATTGAAGCCATGATCAGGGGGCATGGATCAGCCTTCCTTGGCACAGTGCAGACAAAATGTTCTTGCCATTGTCGTAACCAGGATTCCCATTTTAAGTTTTCTTGGAGTATGCCATGTTTGGATTTCCTGATGAATACATTTAAGCAGTTCCTCCCCTGTGTGACTCCGTTCACCAAGACAAACCATGTGAAGCACTGCGTGACACCTCCGTGCCCTGCACACATGGTAGACTGGAGGGGCACCAAGACTAGAGCCTACAGTGGAGGGTGAGGAGATGGCGGAGGATGAGGAGGCCGAGTCGCTTCTCTTCAACAAAATTGTGCAGCACTGGTACTGCCTTCTTGGCAAAGAAATGACGGCTTGGGACTCTCCACCTCGGCTCGGCACAAGCCATCAGTTCTCTGAAAGGTGCAGAGTCTACCACCTGAAAAAGGAGCGACTGCAGCACCAGCAACTTGGACAGGAGCACATTCAGCTTCTGCGCCGTGGGATGAGTGGGGGCATACTGCTGTCTCTTGGACATGGCTTCGCTGATGGATTGCTGGAAGGATGCATGACTTGGAGGAGGAGGAGGGGCAGGATGGGTATGACGCACAGCTGCCTTCGGCTGAGGTGCTGGAGCCTTGGCTGGCAGAAATTGGGAGCGGCTTGCCACTTGTTGAGGAAGCAGGCTGGACCACCTCTTCGGAGCCTAGGTTCTCCCAGGAGGCTTTATGGTGACGCATCATATGTTGACGCAGGGCCGTGGTGCCAACATTTGGACCCTGGCCACGCTTCACGTTCTGCCTACATATCTTGCATGTGGCCATGTTACCCTCCTGCGGATGCTTCAGGAAAAACTGCCACACTGCAGAGTAGCTACTTTTCCCACCAACAGGCCTCACTGATTCACTGCTGCTGTCGCCAACTCCAGCAACCCCTGCTCCACTACCTCCCGATAAGGTAGCCTGCCGCACAGCAGGTGCTCTACCCCCACCCCGGCCCCATTTGGCTCCAGGCTTTACAGTTGTGTCCCCATGCTTACTGCCAACCATGCTGCTAACACCTTGCTGCCTGAACTGCTGACTCCGGGGCAACCTGCGCCCCTCTTCTCCTGATGATGACGATGAAGCCCCTTCATCACCCGGCTCCCAAGTGCGATCGGCTTTATCATCATCATCATCACCGAGTTGTGGCTGTACATCACTGATGTTCTCAATTTCCTCAGTGTCTGGCGCAGGAGTTGGAAAGCTCGCAACACCCACGACACTGTCCACATCACTATTTGTCTGCCGAGCTAAAGAAGCCACCTCCATTTCATGGGTGGGCAGTAGCTGCTGACTGTCCTCTATCTGATCATCCTCCTCACTAAAGAGTGGAGCTGAACCCAAAGCATAGGATACGTCGCTGTGGGAGGGAACGGCGTAGGACAGAGGCAATGGAAGGACAGGGACTGCTCTCGGGCATGCCAACTCAGGGTTGTGTCAGAGGAACCTACCGACCCTAGACTGGGGGTCTGAGATGTATCTTGTGATGATGTTTATGAGCACGTTAACCAATCTACCACGGCAGATGCGTTACTGGTGGAGACACGACCGCTAGCAGATACTGGCAGATCAGGTCTCTCACCGTGACTCCTGCTGCCACTCGCCCCCAGTCTGCTTCGACCTCTTCCTGCAGAATCTTGGCCTCTGCCACTCCTCTTTGAACTTCCTGGCACTTGTCAGCCTGACATTATTATGTATTTGCTCTTTTTGTATAACAGACGGGGTGGTAGGTGCAATTTTTTGATACCCCAGGCACAGGTTTAATGTCAGCAGACAGAAAGCAATGTAAAATTAAATAACTTAGTACAGCTCAGGCTGAAGCACGCTTATTTAGCATAACAGACGGGGTGGTAGGTGCAATTTTGGGATACCCCAGGCACAGGTTTAATGTCAGCAGACAGAAAGCAATGCAAAATTAAAGAACTTAGTACAGCTCAGGCATAAGCACGCTTATTTAGCATAACAGACGGGGTGCTTGATGCAAATTTGGGATACCCCAGGCACAGGTTTAATGTCAGCAGACAGAAAGCAATGCAAAATTAAATAACTTAGTACAGCTCAGGTTGAAGCACGCTTATTTAGTATAACAGACGGGGTGCTTGGTGCAATTTTGGGATACCCCAGGCACAGGTTTATTGTCAGCAGACAAAAAGCAATGCAAAATTAAAGAACTTACGGTAGTACAGCTCAGGCTGAAGCACGCTTATTTAGTATAACAGATGGGGTGCTCGGTGCAGGTGTGGGATTTGGTTTAAAAGATAGGGTCACCTGCTGAAATGGAATGCCCATGTGGGCTGGGGTTTGTACAGCAGACAAAAAAATTAAACTAATCTAGATAATAAATGTTAAATGTGCCACTGCCAACATGGTATGCACAGTGGCCAGGAATTTAAAGCTGATCTGGCAAATGAATTGAAATGAAAATAAAAAAAGCTTTCTTTCCCTGTCACTTGCTCTGCTGTCCCTGACTCCGATTTTTAACTATCTTTCCCTATCTTTCCCTGGCTCTCCCTGGCTCTCCCTGGAACTCTGTGGGTCCCTGTCTTCTCTCCCTACCTATCTCTAACTCTGTCCCTGTCTGTAAGGAGCTGTGCTCTTGCCGCAATAGAACGCTGAAATGCGCACAAGCAAGATGGCCGCCGCTTTATACAGTGCTGTGACGTCACCGTGCTTCCTGGCTGCTGATAGGCTGCATGTGAGTGTCCCATCATACCTTGCCCCAGGGTACATGTCTGGACATGTGCCGTCCACCATCTTAGAATGCCTGTCATTGAAATTAATGGAGTTTAAAGGAAAACATCGATCGATCGAATCGCGGGGAAATTCGGATTCCTTCAGAATCGAATTTTTCATGAAATTCGGAACGAATCTGGGTTCGTCCGGATCGATTCGCTCATCTCTAGTCATTGACAGAAATTGTAATTGAAGATAAAAATAGAATTGGGTTGTGGGAAAATGCTAAAATGCAAACTTTCGTGTTTTGATGTTTCGTGTCCGTGTTCAAATTGAGAGAGCGAGTCTGCCACGTCGCCTTCGCCCTTTGGGTCCTTCTAAAACCATCACACCATATAGTTGGTTAGTCTTGGTCAGTTACTGAAAAACCTGATTGGCTCATTATAACCATTTCATTCATTTGGATTATTTGGTTATTAGAATATTCACATTTCTACTGAAAATAATTAAACGATGATTGTCTAAATTTAAAAATATTTTGTTAAATATTCCCTTTGCCTTTATGTTGACTCCCAGGAAAAAATCTAATAGCTTACTATTCTTTGGGGATTAGCATGTCTTGTTAGGCCAAAACATATAAAAACCAATGCTCTGTAGCCTTAACCATGCATTTCCTGCATGAGCCACACATTAAATCACATATTTTACAGGACTTGTAAATCATGATCTGATACTGTGTACAGTAAGTACGTTCGGACATGGCCTTCTATCATTTATAAATGTTCATGTTTGAGGCTGCGCTCTGGGGTTATAATTTCAATGCATAAGAATTATTCATGAAATGATTACAAGAATGAAGAAATAAGGTGATACTTGTGGGCTAATATGAGCCTCATTTAAGAAGCGTCAGCACCAAATTCTTGGGCTCAGCAGCACTCAGTGTGGGATATATGAAAGGAAAAACTGGTTGTACTGATGTGATCGCTGGCTGGCGTCCTATTAAACACTAGCGCCGAAAATGATGCAGCGCCAGACGCTGGTTGAAGCAGATGAAACCTGTCGCTGTAGCTCAAGCTCCAAAGACAACAATGGGCAGAACTGGATTGTGATGTATTATGCTTACAATTTTTAAACACATTTATTTGTACAGAACTTGCATTGGGACTTGTCAGTACCTGAAACGTATGACCTATATGGGCCAAAATGTTTATTTTTTAGGTGGATTTATTTAAATTAATTTTAATGGCTTTTTTTGCTTAGCAATGTGTAATTTGCAAACAAACTAAAAAGCAGCCTAAATGCCCTGTAAAGATTGTACCCTTTGTCAGTGATTTTTTTTTTACTGTAATAAAGATCATAAATATGCGGGGGAGCGCCGGCAGTACAAAGTGTCACACAAAAAATATGCACTTTCAAAAATTCAATTGAAAGTGGACCTACCCTTAAAAAGCTCACTCAGATGTAAGCTTCAGTTCATGCCCGAAAGCACAGCTAAAGTTAAGAACAATTACTTTTACACTAGTGCTTTCCATACTCTTGGGTTTGTTGGTTGGTATTTTTTTTTTTTTTTCAGAAGTAGATTAGCGTACAACAAAAATACCGCTAAATCATTTTACCCTAGCTGCTTAAAGCGGACCAACAGTCAAAAATGACTTAAATCAGACCAACACAACAATGCTTATATACAACCCACCCCAGGTGATTTAGATTGCTGCATATAAAAATTAATTTACCCTTTTCTAACTCCTGCACTGGTGGCTCATGTATTTGCAGGCCATCTGCAAGCAGGAAGTGCTGCTGGGTTTCCTGTTACTGTGCGTTGTCGGTTATGTCAGCTGAGTCCAGGCAGCGGTATGGCTGAGATGCTGGGAAAGGAAGCTCCAAAATAGCCACTACCTTTTCTTTTCCAACTGTGCCAGGCTGTTGGTTTGGTTTAAGTCATGAAAAAATAAGAAGAAAAAACATTATGTGATTTACATTAATAATGTTTATGACTTTCCTATTAGGTTATGGATGACAAAAATTGGACTCTAATTCGAGTAGTCCACCTCTTAGGATTTCAGACTCCTCACAGTGTAACCTACTTCATCTTCCTTCTTTTTCTTATGGTTTATTGTGTGACGATATGTGGCAACCTCCTGATCATTGCACTGGTGATCGCCAGTAGAACCCTCCATGCCCCCATGTATTTCTTCCTCTCTCAGCTGTCCGTGTCTGATATATTACTAACAACTGATATTTTTCCTAATCTTCTGCAGACTGTTTTGGTGAAGGACACCATAATACCATTGTCTGCTTGCATCACTCAGTTTTACTTCTTTTGTATGTCAGAAACTTCAGAGTCTCTTCTCCTGACGGCGATGAGTTATGACAGATACTTGGCCATCTGTAAACCATTACATTATCCCCTAATCATGTCCCAGCAGTTTTGCTGGATTATGTTCGTCACAATCTGGTCTTTAAGCCTTTTAATTGGTTTGATGCCTGTCATAGCCATATCAGAATTACAGTTCTGTGGTCCCAATACTATTGACCACTTTTTCTGTGATATGGTTCCAATCCTCGAACTCTCCTGCAGTGATACAACTTTCATTCAGCTTGAAGCTACATTTCTGAATGGTGGTTTTGTAGCTGTCCCATTTCTTGTCATCATTGTGTCTTATGTTTATATCATAGTCACCATCTTTGAAATCCCGTCTATCACTGGGAGAAAGAAAGTTTTCTCGACCTGCAGTTCCCACCTGACTGTTGTCTCTATATTTTATGGCACTCTAGTTTGTGTTTATCTAGTACCTAATAGGAGCCAGTCCTGGGACATTAGTAAACTGCTGTCATTACTGTACACAGTGGTCACCCCACTTATGAACCCATTTATATACAGCCTAAGAAATAAAGACCTAAGAAAGGTTGTGCAAACAATAATCAACAATAAATAAATAATTGCTTAAATTTAATGGAGTTGTATACTGTTTTCTACTGACAACACATACATACTAGAATATTACCATTATGAATAGTATTATACAAATATTCAGGGATTGAATTGTGTTTTCTATGAAACATTTTTAGGGTGCATTCATTCCAATTAACCAGCTGTCACAGAACTAGGAATCTTCTCACCACTCGCCATAAGAGAGTGCCAAGGATTCCATTGCGTACACATCTACACATCGATGCATCAGCCAAAACAAGTGTCAGTGCATGTGCAAGGCTCCGTAACAACACTTGTTATAGCGGGCATGTTAATGTGCACACATGCATATATGTGCGTGTGCCTACTGAGCATACGTATGCGTGAATGACGATCGCATGCCCAAAGGCCTTTAAGTATTGGGGAGCCCTGATCAGCACTACTGGTGGCCAAATCTCCTGCCTGTGCATCTGAGTTCCTGTGTTACTTTCCTAACTCTGATCTATGTTACGACCTTGGTCTGTTCTACGACTATGTACCTGATCTGCCAGCATATGACCACGGGTTGTTATATGACTTCAAGGGGTTGATTCAGCTCCATGAGTATTTTTTACTCAGGTGTTTTGAGAGAAAACTTTTTCTCATTACTTTTCCCTTGATGAAATTCAGCACTGTATTTAGCTGTGCAAATGTTTTGTTGCACAGCAACATGGTGCTGAATTGTACCAAGGAATACAATCCTTAAAAAATAAACATTTTCTTTCAAAAAAACATGAGTAACAAAATACTCCTGGTGCTGAATCAAACCTAATGATCTTGATATGCCCTTGACCTGTTCTACAACTATGATCCTGATCTGCCCGCTCACGACCTTGGTCTGATCTATGACTATGATCTTCCAGCCGACGACCTCAGCCTGTTCTACATCTATAATCCTGATTATGCATGTCCACGACCCTGGTCTGTTCTACAAGACCTGATCTGCCAACCCATGGCCTTGGCCTGACCGCCGACTATGATCCTGAACTGTCTTCCCACGACCTTGGCCTTTTCCATGAGTATTATCCTGATCTGCCAGCCCATGACCTCTGCCTATTCTACTACAATTCTGATTTGTCAGCCCATGATCTCAGCCTGTTCTGTGATTACAATCCTGTTCTGTCTACCCATGACCTTGGCCTGACCTCCGACTATTGCCCTGATGCAGAGCCTCCCCCGATCTGAGCTTATTTTGTTCCGTTTTTCCTATGGCCCGTTTTGCTTACATTTGTCCCGGGGTAAAAATGTGATGCAGAGCCGCCGTCGGGGGAGCACCGGTAATGCTCCGTTTCTGTGTCTTCAATCGGGAAGGGTTTTTTCCCCTCTCGGGGGCATGCTATTTCGTCGTGGCTTCCGTTCCAGTTCACACGGACGATCCGTTTTTGCCTCCTTTTTAATGGGTTTCCAAACGTACCTTCTTGCCATCCGTTTCTGTTTTCACCCCTATTTTGATGTTTTTGACAAGTATACTTACATCTCCATGTATTTGCTGTTGTCAATCTGGGTCCACACAAGCGCACATCCAAAATACTCCCTAAACCTTAATCTATCCCACAAACTGACACTTACACGAGACGGCCTGAGGAAGTGATCCAGCCGGGTCACGCTACGCGTCGCCTTTCGCTTGGTCCGGACCCCCAGGAGGACAGACATATATATCGGGTGAAGTACCTTTATACATTTGTTTATTAGTCCCATTTGGCCAGTCATAGCTATACGATAGTCACTTTAATGGTAGGTCAGCATAATTGGGTAGTCACTGGCACTGTGTGTTAGCACTATTGGATAGATATCACTTACATATATGGTTTGATATAAATAAGTTTTTTGCAATATATAAGTTTAGTTTGGCACATGGCACTTTAACATAGTTTATATTTTTTGTTATGGACAAATTGCACATGTATGAAATGCTTGTTTTAGGTATGGTATGAAATTCACAGTCACTATATACAGGACTGTATATAGGAGTATATAGGGTTATTCACAGCTATGATATCCCTAGGGACATCTTTCATGAACTAAGTATATATCAATCATCGTCCATACACGATCCAGGGGGTCTGACCAGATCATTTTAATTGTTTGTTTTTTAGATTAAAAGTGTGTTCTAGTGCTGTACTAATACCCATGTGTAAATAAAGGGTTTTTTATCAATTTATTCATACTGTGGTTGTTGCGGTCTAAACATACAGGTATAATTCAGGGGCATTTTGGGTCATGCCCCACGGGTGGAACTAGTTGTATCCCATACCACTTTTGGTTGGGACCTGTATATGACCAGCACACCCGTAGATTAATAGTGGTGCGGAGTAGTATTGTGTTTTCGTCTACACAAACTGACACTTATTCACATACCCAAACTTAACCCACCAAATTCATTTTTCTTCTTCTTCCTTGTCTTTAATGCTTACCTTAATCTCTTTTTCTTCTTCTTCCTTGTCTTTAATGCTTACCTTAATCTCTTGTTCTTATTCTTCCTTGTCTTTAATGCTTACCTTAATCTCTTTTTCTTCTTCTTCCTTGTCTTTAATGCTTACCTTAATCTCTTGTTCTTATTCTTCCTTGTCTTTAATGCTTACCTTAATCTCTTTTTTTTCTTCTTTCTTGTCTTTAATGCTTACCTTAATCTCTTTTCTTATTCTTTGTCTTCTTCTCCTTCTTCTTTCTATTCCTTGTCCCATATACTTACCTTTTGGGACGTGTAACAGTATGATTATGTTGTGATAACGTACATTGGCATGAAATAAAACACACCACACTTTTTTTTATTTTTTTTTTTTTACTGTAAACCTTATTTTTTTAGAGAACTGTTAGAACTGTTTAAATATTTTTTTAAATTAGAAAAATAACAATATTAAATTTTTTAATAAAAATGGGTGGCTCCTTTAAAAAAGTTGCCGTTTTCTTTGATCTGTGAAAGAAAAACATAATCGTTTTTATTTATTTTTTTATTTATTTATTTTTTTTTGTGGACATGAGTTTAAACTATTTTTCAAAAAAATAACTAAAACTTACATTGCTTTTGGGCAACAGGGCGACTGGGGCGCAGCCTCCTCCCTGGGTCCAGCATAACGTCCGGCTGTGTATCTGTTTGGATCAAAAACACAAGTTTATTATTTACTATTTGTGCCTCCTGAATGTCAGATTAGGTTATGCTTCTATGCATCAAATCACTCACCTTCCCCAGGCACCTCTTCAGCTTCACCTTCCTCGACTATCCCTTGTGATGGGCCTGCGACGTCAGAATCTACAAAGAACAATAGTGCACATTTCTATATGTATTTCTTGCATGTATCAGGACATATTATTTGATATTTTGATAGTCTTACCAGTCAGGTTGCTGGTTGGTGAGGGTCGACTCCCTGCCGTGCAATTCCCCCCCCTGCATACTGAGGTCTAAGGGGCCATCATACTCACTGGCAGAGGAGGGGGTGGGCGTTGGCACTGGCGGTGGACCACCTATACCTTCCCCAGATTCGTCCAACACTGGGCTGCGGGCTCTTTTCCGGGTGGGGCGGCAACGCATAGTCCATTCATTAGCTGCAATATAAACACAATCATAAAAACAGGCCCAGCCAAGGCCAGTGTGATTCTTGCATGTCAAGTAGCCACACTTACCTGGAAAATGTTTAGCAAAGTACCGCCTCACCCGGGGCCTATGCCTTCTCTTTAAGTCAGACCAGTGTTGGGCGATCTGGGTGAATGTATAGGTGGTACTCGAAATGCGGGCAATCGCGTCCACCACCGCCAGCGCCAACGTCCTCTTCTCGAAATCGCACGACAGTAATCGTAGCGGTTCCTCAGTATCATCTGTTTGTACAAAACACAATGGAACAGCATTAGTCACACATATACATGTCAAAATGTCATGCCCTATCTAAACTCAGTTTATGCCCGTCATTCCTGCTCACATGGGCCTAGTTCTCCAATCTGCACCTAGCCTAGTTTTCTGTTGCGCACATGTTATAAACTAAGCTGGTATAGTAGTTTACTTTAACAAGTCAGTTCTTCCTCACTAATCTTGCCCTGGCATAGTTATTTTTTGTTTAGTGGCTTGTGCGCGCACATAAACGCACGCTCGCCTACTCACATCCATGATAATTTTATCCTGCTCCTCCGTATAGATGGCGGGCGACATCTTTCTTAGGCTTCCGGATCAGGTTATGACGTTCCCCCGCGGTGACGTGCGTGTGCGTGCGCACGCAGCCACACACGCTGCAGAACACGCCCATACGGGAAAACTATTTAAAGGTCAATGCACTCAGCTCTGTGTTCGTTACCATATCACTATGGGCAGACCAAAAGGTAGCCGTAAGACCCCCAAAAGGCCAGAGTCACATACTAGCCGCACAGATAAACAACACCAAAAACAACACAAGAGCAGGCACAAGAGCCGGGAGGGACATGCACATACTACAAGGGTGGAGAAGGCAGCTACACAGTCTGCTCACAAAAAACGCAGGAGCAAGGAACCCTTGCCACATTCACCCCCAGCTACTAAATCCCCCAGGCCTCACAAGGGTGACAAATCTCATCAAACCCTGCAGCCTCCACCTCCTCCACACACAAAGCATGCAGCAAAAACAAAACACAAAACCAAGGGGAAGCGTAGGTCCCAAACCACTACCCCACCCAGGCCAACCACCACTCTTCCTCCACATTCTGTGTCCCCAAGTACCACAACCACAGAATCAAGAGAGAGCTCCACAGGTGACAGCTCCACAGGCACCCAGAAATTATCACAGAGCACCACACACACTCCATCACACTCACCCATCAGCCCTACTAACCCAAACTACTCACCAGACAGCCAGCCATCAATTTCGTCTGCTGCCGGGGACACCACACTCCCATGTGGGCGCCAGCTGTGCCGTGGCTCACTTACAGCCCGTTTTTGTGATGTACAAAGCATGGCTGTAGCCACTGCTGTTTGTGAGCACTATGATGCCCTATTTGGGCATTATTCTAAATCCACCACAAAGCAGGCCAAGCAGGAGATTTGGGCTAAAATTTGCAGCCAAGTTAATAGTGTTGGTTCAGTGAGGAGAGATATTGAGCAAATTAAGCGAAAATTTGGAGACCTAAAATATTATGGCAAAAGAAAAATGGACATGCGACGCCAGCAGAGGTAAAGTCCATTTATAGTATAATTGACTGTATAGGATGATAGTTAACAGGATGTTATCCTTATTATGTGTGCTTTATTCTTAAACAGCCTGCAAAAAGGGGGTGGGATCCCAAATAAAATAATCCTAACACCTGCAGAAGAACATGTTTTCACATATATTCATCCGGCAAGCCTTCATGGCCTGGCAGGGGGACTAGACACAGACATAAATGTCAGGTCCGGAGGTGATTATTTACAACCATTGTGCCTTTTTTATGGCGACCCAAAACGTTTGCTACTCATTAATACACACTGTGGTTTAAAAATATACTAAAAGTACATTATCTCGTCCCTGAAACACCTCAAGACACGCCACAAGGCCAATCTACCCCTGGCTTGTCCCGGACGACCATGCATCCACTGCCTTCTGTACACAACAACCAACCTGAGTGTTTGGATGGGGTAAGTCAATGGTCCACTGTGTATACTTGTGAAATTGCAATTGCATACAATTTAAAAAAAAAACGCTACTCAATACATTCTACATTTATTTGCAGAACCTAACAAGTCCACCTATTCTCGAAGACATTCGAGATTTGGAGGAGGAGGAACCAATTCAGACGCCGACAAGGCCAATCCAACCAGTGCCAGAACAACAGAACCAACAGGCCCAGCAAATGCAACACCTGGAGTCCACTAACCCCACCTCAGTGCCAACAACCACTTCTGACGTCCGCACAACAGACTCTGTGCCAACCCAGCCACCACCACCCACTCATTCTGGATCACAACCACCCGCCCGTGCAAGTGGCAGAACTAATCCAAGACGACATATCAGCCAAAGGAGACAGCTCCAAATCATGGAGGAAGCCTGGCACCATGAAAATGTAGTATTTAACGAAACTACACAGAGATTTAATGACACTGTGTGTAACCAAATAACCAACATGTCAAATCATTTACAGTGTTTAAACGAGAATGTATCTGGGCTGCTGGCAGAAATCAGAACACAAACCAGGCATATGGGTGAAATGGTCCACCAATGGCAGCTCAATAACCAGAGCCTTGCACATATTGCTGCTAACATTCAAACACACCAGCCTTCTACTTCCACAGCATATTCTACATACCACTAAATGTATTTGAACACACGTTAATTAAAAAATTAAAAAAAAACACCAAATAATTTGTGAAGTTAAAGATTATTTTATGACAAATAAAATAATAACCAAAAACATAAATAAAGAATGTTATTTAGGCAAAAACATTTGCCACAAGTTCTGAACAAATCGCCTGTGCTGGGCCACTTTGGGATCCAGAGTATGGAGGTGTCACTTCTTCTGATATCTGCAAAGTGTCCTCAGCCAGGTCAGTATATCTGGATACATGGCTTCTAATGGCTAGGTTGTGCAGGACTCCACATGCTATTATAATTTTGATGACCTTGGCGGGCTCAAACTGCAGGGCCCCACCAGTCTGGTCAAGACAACAAAATCGCATCTTTAGCAAGCCAAAGGCACGTTCCACCACGCAGCGAGTCCTCCTATGCGCCGTGTTATACCGCTCCTGGGCCAGCGAAGATGGATGCAGGATGGGGGTAAGTAGCCATGGTAGCAAGGGATAGCTGAAATCACCTGCAAAAAAATAAATAAATAAATAAGCACTAATAATAACACAAACACATATGACAAATGTGCCTCTTTGCAACATATGTAGTGTCTTGCACCATAACTATTCAGCACATAACTATAAGGCAAAATAAACATATATAACAAGTACTAAAATAAAAAAAAAATCAAACAAAAATATTACCCACAAGTACCTTACATGCTATCACCAAAAAGGGCATGTTTTGTTACTGTAAAAGGGTAAGAACATGGAACAACAGACAGAGCCCTAAGGGGAAGAACCTCAATAATGTTTTGCTTTGCATTCCAGCATTAGTGATGAAGGACAATAGGTGAGCTGTGCTGTGTCAGACCAAAGCACAGTTATGATGAGGCAACATGCACATCCAACCAGTACACTCCTGTACAATGAGTGTGGGATGCAACATAGCTAAGAGGGCCAGGACAGGACTGAATTGTGGAGAATAACAACAATAATTCATAGGAGCAAATAGTGGTAAGTAAGTGATTGGCAACTTGTAATGTTTCATTGCTATCTAGCACAGATTAGTGGGGTACAGGCACCAACAGAAAAATAAAAAAATGTTGCCCAGCAACAAAAAGTTTGAGACACATACCCAGTAGCCATCCGCCAGACAGATCTCCAGATTCAAAACGTTGAAACAGGTTGGAGTTCCACAATATGTGTGAATCATGCGTGGAACCAGGGAAGGCTGCAAATAAACTAAAAAATAGCAGATCTGGGCCGGACATTGCTTGTACATTAATGGAAAAACCAAAAATAACTGGAATTAGTGTGACCAAAAGTGTCAAGATGCTCAAATATATTGTTAGACAACCACAAAATGTTGAAACAATGGAAGTTTTTGATACACAGGGTGTAGGTCTGCTTTAAATTACTTAAAAAAAAAGCTGACCTAAACCACATACCTGAACAGATATTCCTGGTCAGCAGGCGGAATCAACGACACGTGTGTGCAATCGTTTTCACCCATGACATTGGGCATGTCGGCTATGTTATAAAAGCCCAGCTTAACCGCATTCCAGGCTTCCGCTGTGTCAGGGAAAAAAATAAATTTGGGTGCAAGGGTAGCCATGCCATCCAAAAACTTGGTTAGGCTGCGGCTCAGCGTAGACTGGGACATCCCCACGGAGAAGGCACACAGTCTCTGGAACGAGCCATTTGCCAAGAACTGCAGGCAGCCAACCAATTTGGTCATACCTGCAATTGCATGCCCCTTCCTTGTGGCGCGGGCAAACCATGGCCGCAGCTGGCTATACAAGTCCTGGAGAGAAACACGGTTAATGCGGGTGAGCTCGAATAGCTCAAGGTCATGCATGCCATCGATGTCCAAATGTGTTCGGTGCAGCCTGGTTTCTGCCATGCGCAAAAGAACCAGCCCGCGGAACTGACGCCTTTGATGATCGCGCACACAAGAATGCATTTCAAACTCTCCGAGACCAAATACGGGTGCTACGACTGCCCGTAAGAGAAGCGTCGACACCCTCGTTATATTGGGCTGGTTTCAATCGGAAATCAAGGCTCTAAATCAATTAAAAAAACGGACCAATGAACGACAAGTCCGTTTTCACGGACTGCGAGCCGTCAATCGGAAAGGCGCATGCCGACACACCTGAGCGCATAAACGCACACTAAAACCAACGTAGCACCCTTTCATGACCCGATCACAGCCCAAATCCAATGGGAAAACGTACGGGATAGCTGAACGGGGAGGCTCTGCATCAGGGCATATGATCCTGAACTGTCTGCGGGCTTTTTTAAAGAGTATGATCTTGATCTGACAACCTCTGCCTATTATACAAGAATTCTGATCTGACCTTGGCCTGATCTATGACTATGACCTTGATCTGTCTGCCCATAACCTCTGCCTGTTCTACAATGACAATTATGATCTGCCAGCCAATGACCTCGGGCTGTTTCGTGATTACGATTCTGATCTGCCAGCCCCCAACCTTGGTCTGCTTTACGACTATGATCCTAATCTTCCTGCCCACAGTCTTGATATGTTCATTGATTACAATCCTGATCTACCAGCCCATGACCTTCATCTGCCATCATTAAAGTGGACCAACACCCAGGATTTTCACTATCCTGGGTGTTGGTCCACTTCAGCGGGGCATCCGAGATCAGGATGCCCCGCTGTGTGAAACCCCCCCAAAAGCCCCAAAAAACTTACCTTTGCGGCGACGGACAAGGGACGGATAAGCCGCCACAGCTGCCTCTGCCGCCTCCCGCGTGTCCCTCTTACAGGGCGTGCGGCCGCACCGGCCATTCACAAATTACCGGCGCGGCGCGCGCACTGCTAGAGGGGCGCACGGGAGGCGGTGGCAGCTGATCCGTCGCCGCAAAGGTAAGGTTTTTTTGGGGCTTTTGGGGGGGTCCCTCACCGCGGGACATCCCGATTTCGGATGCCCCGCGGTGAGGGAGGTGATCAGCCCGGGAATCTTATAGATTCCCGGGTTGATCACCCCTGGGTGTTGGTCCACTTTAACACTGCTTCTTTGGGTGTTCTAGTCCTGGGCAGTCCAACATCTGACATTGGGCCTTACTTCAGGCCAATCTATCCCTCCTTGCGAGAGGCCCCAGTGAAGACAAGGATGCTTCTTAGGCTGCAGGTTTCTTGTTGAGAGATCTGCCCTATTCGCAATCAAAGCTCCACCTGTAGCAGCCTGACTATTTTAGTCGGTCAACTGGGGACCTGCTACTCAATTGCCTCTGCCCAAATGAAAGGGCTCTCTGGCTTTGCTTGAATACAGTTTTAGACAAAGAAGCTTAAATAACCATTCTGTTTGGATGCCTGGACACATGTCAGACGTCCATTGGATACTTCAAACATATACAGATATACATATATATGAACGGTGTAGTTCAGACATGAAGAACATCTGTTTCTCATTAAGCAGACATAACATTCTTGGTAATGTTTTAAACCTATGAGGAGGGAGGAGGGAAAATCCGCCTAAACACCGACAATGCTTGAGATGGCATACAGGCGGCTAGAACGAAATAATTAATACTGATTGTGTCACCTCTCATGGCCTAGAAAAAGTCATTTTTGAAAACTTTTTTGATTTATAATATTTTTATTATGCCAGAATTGTCATTACAGGTCTGGTATTAAAGTGTTTATGTTACAATGTAATAACAATGCCATTCTATGTGTTTTCACTTTGTTACTAGTGGATACATGTTTAAAAACAGGCTTTAATCATGCAGCGTTTGGCACTCTATGCTATAACAACCAAATCCAAAGCGCCAACTCTTTGTGTGTGTAGTTTTTTGTTAAATATGGTGTGGAGTGCCGAGTGCCAGACGCAGTGAGCTGGCGCTACCTCTAGCTCGCTGCAGCGTTATGCTGTTGTTAGAGCACCCAACACACATCATATTCATCAATGTCCGGTTACTACAGTGACCACAACGCTAGGTTACAGCACCTGATACCCGCTCACAGCGTCTACTAGCGGTTGCTGTAAGCACAGCTATACAGACAATCATCTGGCAATATGTGGCGTTAGTAGTGAATAAGCCTCCATCTCTCACCACAATCTCTGTGAACAAACACACGCATATATTGGTGAAAAGCATTTGAACGTAAACCGAAAGTAAGTAAGAAGAAGGTAGGTCAAAAAATGTACTTTCTATTCTTAGAGTTTACTTTCTGCTACTATTGCTGTGAAGTTGGATAATTAATAATAATTATGTAGAATAATAACTATGACATTTCCTGACAGTGATGGCTGTGAGGATCAGCTCTGGTATACAGCAGGATGTTAGCAGTATAGAGGCTCAGAGGCAAAAAATTCAACATAAAGTCCGTGTTTATTCACACAAAAGTCCATTACACAAAATATCCTTTTTGGGTTACATCACCTTTTCAGGAAAAATGCCACAGATTTGCATCAGACAGACAACGGCCCTTTTTAGTTTTTTGGCCAAGCTTACACACTTGTAGCCGAATCCACCTCGGGTCCACATGAAATAGCCTGTGTAAGAGCTTCTAGCCAGACACGCAGAGTCTCACTCCACAAGTGAGCTCTAGACACAGCCAGTGCACAGATGAGCCCAGGCTATTTATGTGGCCCGCAAAACCCGGACCTGGGTAGGGGATGGAGTCCCACACCCTGCTCTACTCCATCCCAGTAAAGCCGTCCCGGGTTAGCCTTTCGGCTATACTAAAATTTTAGCAGCAGACTGCCATTAGCAGCTGATGCTGGAGAAAACTACACAGCTTTACTGCACCAAGGTCAGGTACCTTGGTGCCACATACCTACCATCAATGACGGCCCCTTGCACCTTACCACATACCCACCCCCTTTGTTCAACCCTGAGGGGGTGGACACATGACAAACAATGTGCCCGGGACAGGGCATATGAATTACCCAACATCCGTCCCGCTCTTTGCTCTACTGTGAACTTGAAATTTTGTAAGGACAGGAACCACTGGGTGACCCTGGCATTCCTGTCCTTAGCCTGGCACATCCACTTGAGGGGAGAATGGTCCGTAATCAAACAGAACCTTCTCCCCAGCAAGTAGTAGCGAAGAAACTCAAGGGCCCACTTAATGGGCAAACACTCTCTCTCCACTATACTATACCGGGTCTCTGCGGGTGTCAGCTTGCGACTCACGTAGACAACGGGGTGTTCCTCCCCATTGACTTGAGACCTGAGACAGTACAGCACCGAGACCTACCTCAAAGGCATCGGTCTGCACTATAAACTCCCTCTTAAAGTGGGGTGTCACCAACACCGGAGACCCACACAGGGCAGACTTCAAAGTGGACAACGCTTTTTCGGCCTGTTCATTCCACTTCACCATGACAGACTTGCGTCCCCTTAACAGGTCTGTCAATGGTGCCGCTACGGTGGCTAAATTGGGAATGAACCTCATGTAATACCCTACCAACCCCAGAAATGACTTCACTTGGCGGGTAGTGTTAGGACGTGGCCAGCTACGGATGGCTTCTATTTTATTAACCTGGGGCTTGACCACTCCTCGCCCAATCACATAGCCCAGGTATTTTGTCTCTTCTAAGCCTAAGGCACATTTTTTCGGGTTTTCTGTCAAACCAGACTTCCTGAGGGAATCCACTATGGCCTGGATTTTCCCAATCCGTACTATGGAAAATTATATTGTCCAGATAGGCCGAAGCATACCTATGATGTGGCCGGAGGACAATATCCATTAACCTTTGGAACGTAGCAGGAGCGCCATGTAAACCAAAGGGTAATACCTTGTACTGGAACAGTCCCTCAGGTGTGATAAAGGCTGTTTTCTCCTTGGCAGCCTCAGTCAAGGGTACCTGCCAGTACCCTTTTGTGAGATCCAAAACAGAAAAATACCTGGCTTGGCCTAGCTTCTCAATAAGCTCGTCTACTCGGGGCATAGGGTAGGCATCAAACTTAGAAATTTCGTTAAGTTAGGGGAAATCATTACAGAACCACAACGTACCATCGGGTTTGGGAATCAAGACTATTGGGCTGTATCCATTAACCTTTGGAACGTAGCGGGAGCGCCATGTAAACCAAAGGGTAATACCTTGTACTGGAACAGTCCCTCAGGTGTGATAAAGGCTGTTTTCTCCTTGGCAGCCTCAGTCAAGGGTACCTGCCAGTACCCTTTTGTGAGATCCAAAACAGAAAAATACCTGGCTTGGCCTAGCTTCTCAATAATATGACAGCAAATAAAACTTAAAAAGTTCTAAAAAACCGCGCTTAAAATACTAAACAATTAAGTTATCCTATATATAGTCTCTCGCTCCAAGCCTCTAAACTGTTGTCACCTCAGTCCCAATATTCAATGTATGTATATATATATATATATATATATACGGCCCTAGAGCTGTATACCAGGCTCAGCAAAGCAATTATATCACCACAGGTGCTCTTCGTGTCAATTCAGTGACATCACCACCACCTTCTTATATATAACGTACCAGATTCAATCTTGATTTTTGGCACATCTAATTCCCCTTAAAGGCTCCACTTTTCCTCCTCTAGCTGCAATTTAATGCTTATCTATTCGGGTACTTAGATGTTCACCTCCTCATAATATGCTCTTAATGATCAATGAACTCCAATTTCCACAAAGGGAATATATCAACTTGCTCCGGGTTTATTAAAACACATACAAAAGACAAAGGACAAAAACACAAAGTACTCCAATAGCGTAAGTACGTTCCACACAGGGGGATTCAGCTCAATGGCCACTGGCCCTTTAAAAAGCCGCTCACCAGATATTAAAAACAAATAAGCATTCAGCATAAAGATAAAAAGGAACGGGCGTCATCTAAACCTTCCAGTCAGTACGCGCGCACCAGCATACAAGGAAAACGAGTTCCAGCTCACCGCCTTCTCCGGCCGTAGTCAGTGGCGCTGCTCGTCCAACAACTCACGTGACACTCCTTAGCTCCGCCCAACGCGTTTCGTCATCACGACTTATTCATGGGCTCACGCGGGGCTAAGGATGTCACTAATTTATTCACCTCCTCCTGCACGTGGTTCTATTTCCATTTAACTCTTTCGGTTCCCAATACTTTGGATACCTTCTTGTATCGCATAAGCGGCTATTCTTTTAGACTAGCAACTGGTGTGCTCGTACCCCGGAAGGTCCAGTACACACCTACCTCTTCATAATAATCACATATTTTATTCCATAAGCAATACAATAAAACAAATAGGGAACATTCTATAAATCTCTCCTATTTTAACCTCATTCCCTCAATCAATTAGATTATATACAATATAGGGAATTTTTAATGACCAATAATAGAAAATAAAAAATGTAATTTTATTAAAAGGTATCCACTAGCCCACTCATATGAAATCCTAAAACTTTAATACGGATAAGAAGAAGAACTTTAATAAGGATATCTTATCAATTATCACCTATGAAGCAGTTTAAATCATACTCTACATTTAACCCTTTCGGTTGTAGAGACTGAAGTTTATATATCCATTTGGATTCCATTCTAGATATCTCTCTAATATTGTTTCCTTCCTTTAATCCTCCTATCCATTGGTCAATCACCAAACATTTTAGCAGAGTGGGATCTTTATTGTGGATACAATTAAAATGTGCTGAGACACTGTGGGACTCATACCCTCTTTTTATATTATATATATGTTCTCTAAGTCGCACTTTAAATTTTCTCCCTGTGCCCCCGACATACTGTTTCCCACATGGGCATTCCAGCACATAAACCACATTCTCATTATTACAAGTTAAAATTTTTTTATTTTAAAAACTTCTTTTGTCACTGTGGATATGAAACTCTTCATACCCTTCTTGCTTTCAGTTTTACTGGTTCGGCATCCCACACACTTTTTACATTTAAAAAAACCCTTTAAATCACAAATCAAGCCATCCCTTTTTTATGATGGTTCTATATAGCTCTTAACCAAATGAGTCATTAGTGTGGGTGGCTTTCTATATATCACCCTGGGTTTTTCCTGGAGATGGGGTCCCAGTACCTCATCATTTTTTATGATATGCCAATGTCTCCTTAAAATTTTACTCACCTTATTATAATCCTTTCCATATCTTGTGATCATGGCACAGCTTGCAAAATTCTTTTCTTCTAAAATGTTTTTCTTATTAGGAATCTGGGCCATGGTGGACATGTCTAAAGCAGCAATTTTCTCAATTTCCCTACAAATAACAGATTCTTCATATCCCTTCTTTATCAACCTATCCCCTACTATTTTTGCCTGACAATCAAAATCTTCCTTTTGGGTGCAATTTCTTTTTATGCGATATAGTTGCCCTCTCGGTATATTATTTAACCACCTGGGGTGGTGGCAACTCTCTTTAGGAACATAAGAGTTCCTGTCAGTATCTTTGAAGTATGTTCTTGTTATAATATTCTTCTTTTTGATTTCTATTTCCAAATCTAAAAAGTGGATCTTACTCTTACTAATTTCTTTTGTGAATGCCAAACCCTAATCATTAGAGTTCAGGGCTGAGAAAAATATTTCCAATGATTCCTCACTACCTTCCCATATAACCAGGCAATCATCGATATAGCGCCCCCATAACCTTAAATTGGGGTGCCTAACTTCATATATGAATGCTTCCTCCCACATTCCCATAAAAAGATTTGCCAGTCTTGGGGCGAACTTAGCGCCCATAGCAACCCCTTTAGTTTGGAGATAGAAGTTCCCAGCATGCCAAAAATAATTGTGAACTAGAGCAAAATTAAAACAATCCAATAAAAAATCAATCTGAATCATTAAAAGTTCCGTGGCTTGCATCAAATAGTGCCTAATGGCTTTCAATCCCCTCTCATGCGGTATGCATGTATATAATGAAACCACATCAATCGTGGCCAAAATGGTACTATCATCAACTTCAACATCTTTCAATAATTTTAAGACATATTGACTGTCTTTAATATAATATATAGCAGCAGACTGCCATTAACAGCTTTACTGCACCAAGGCCAGTTACCTTGGTGCCACATACCTACCGTCAATGACGGCACCTTGCACCTTACCACATGGCTTACAACAGATAGTTGACTGTTTTTAGACCTTCTTTATAACTTTTTTACAACTTTTTTCTTAAATACATGATGGAGTCTGCTATGTATAAACTTGCATAAGCACAAACTTATTGTCACCTACAGTACCTACTGCTTAATTACAAAACAACCAGCAATACAAATCACACAAAACCCATTCAATCGAAATCACACATAGCTACTACCTCCCCAAGAAATTTGTGTTTCTCTGAATTTAATTTTACACATCACTCATCTCTACGGAGTCTCAGGTGGCACCTTTTATACTAGATGAACATGTTTCTTCAACATTCAATTCTGGTGACTCGTCAGATTTCCCCAAGAAATTTGGGTTTCTCTGAATTGAGTCAGCAGGTTTATGGCGATAGCCATGGCCTGCACTTGTTAAACGAGTTTGTCCAACATATGGGGGGGGGGGGTGATAATGTCAAACCCCGGGAACACACGTCTTTTTTGTGAGTTTAATGTCCGCAGCTAGCTTCACCTTTAGCCAAGCCCCCATTTGCTGGGAGGCTTTAAATGCGCTACCGGACACGGTTGCCCCAGGACAACCACGGGGTTGAAAATGGATGAACCAAAGGTAGGTGGGGTTAATCAGGTAGCCAAGGTCAATACAGATTACAGTTCTGGTAACTGGAGGAACAGGAGAAGCAGTGAGAGGAGAAAACAAGCTGCATGTAGAATCCTGTTCCCTATATAACAGCGTGCAGCCTCCAATCCACCATAGAACAGGTAGCATGGCAGATCCCCCCCCTCCCATCCCAACTGCCGCTGACTCGAAGTTCAAGACATTTTTACCAGCGATCTGAAAGCCATCACTCTCCACAGCCAGTGCGCGCCGATGCACCAAAGTCATTGATGAATCACCGCATGTTGGTTGCCAAGAGTGGTGGCTTCTTCTGGATCGTGGCTCAGGTAAGAAGTTTTTTTTTTCTAACTAACTGATCCAGCAGCGGTCGGAGATGGAGGTCTGCCACATCGCCTTCGCCCCATAAGATGCACAGGCATTTGCCCCCAGCTTTTGGGTCCTTCTAAATCCTTCGCACCACATAGTTTGTTAGTCCTGGTCAGTTACTGAAAAACCTGGTTGGCTTATCATAACCAATGCATAAATTTGCATTATTTAGTTTCAAGAATATTCACATTTCTACTGATAAGAGTAAATGCTGACTGTCTAAATTAAAAAATATAAAACTTTAAAATAAAAAAATATATATATATTTTGTCAAATATTCCCTTTGCCTTTATGTTGACTCCCAGGAAAATATCTAATAGCTTACTATTCTTTAGGGAGTAGCATGTCTTGTTAGGCCGAAACATATAAAAAACAATGCTCTGTAGCCTTAACCAGAAACTCGGCATTTCCTGCATGAGCCACACATTTGGGTTGATTCAAAGAAACATGTAACAGCTTGGATTTGGCTCACGATCATCCTATTTTTCACGTCCGCTCGTGCGTTCGTATGAACTTGCGAGTGATTCAATAAGCAAATACGTTTCTATCCTAAAAGATACGTCCGTTCGTATGATATCTCCCGAACTTGCCTCAGTCAGTTGCCAATCGTAAAAATCACGTTCATGTGCTCACCTGTTGCGGCGGCAGCCTGTTTTGTCGGCGGCTTCCATCGTCCAGCTCTTCCAATTACTTGCGTTTGCCTCTGGTTTTCATTGGTTTTTGGCCTCTTAGATTAGTGCGTTCTTATGTATATAAGATCTTGCGCATGCGCACCCTCAACCAGAAACTTACATAAACCCCGTAGCGGCTGCATCCAACTTCATTTCTCGGTCCATAAAACTTACCTAAACCCCTTAGCGCTTGCATCCAACTTCATTTCTCGCTCCCTCAAACTTACCTAAACCCCTTAGCGGCTGCATCCAACTTCATTTCTCGCTCCCTCAAACTTACCTAAACCCTTTAGCGCTTGCATCCAACTTCATTTCTCGCTCCCTCAAACTTACCTAAACCCCTTAGCGGCTGCATCCAACTTCATTTCTCGCTCCCTCAAACTTACCTAAACCCCTTAGCGGCTGCATCCAACTTCATTTCTCGCTCCCTCAAACTTACCTAAACCCCTTAGCGGCTGCATCCAACTTCATTTCTCGCTCCCTCAAACTTACCTAAACCCCTTAGCGCTTGCATCCAACTTCATTTCTCGGTCCCTCAAACTTACCTAAACCCCGTAGCGGCTGCATCCCACTTCATTTCTCGGTCCATAAAACGTAAGAAAATCACATAATTTACATATGTCTATATGTTTCTAAGTGTGTTGTTTCTGGTTTGTGTAATTTTTTGGGTGTGTGCATATTAGAAAAGACACATTTAGGAAGGCTTCAAATATAATTTATTTAAAATTTTTTCTTTGTTTGTTTTGGAATAAAATTCCAAATTTTTTTTTATAGTTTTGGTTTTTTTTTTTAAACCTTTTTTTTTTTTTGGCCTCGGTAAAACATATATAATTTTTTTATTTGTTTTTAACAGTAAAACACTTTTTTTTTATTTTGTGGGTTTTTTTCTTAAAAAAATATATATTTTTTTTTTTTAAAAACAATAAAAAACTTTCTAAAATTTTAACAACTTTAAAAACAAGTTAAACAAAGGAGCCAGGACCAAGGGCACTATTCATCATCCTCTTCTTCATCTGTTGGCCCCAACGTCGCCTGTATGGCCAGCAGCTCGGCCACCAACTCCTTCATTCGTTTTTTTTTTCCCGCCAAGGTTTTGGGGATCATCCCTGTAACCAATAGAGAAAGAAACATAAATAGGAGTCCCAGACCGGTTTGTATGCTGGAAATAGATTTAGGGTTAATCAAATACATGTAAATGCATGACATATGTCCTTCTTCAAAGGGATACAGTTAATGCATTTCCCACAGGTAAGTGTTTAAACTCCTTAAACCGGACCTTCAACATTATTTAATGAAAAACAAAAACTATTCACAAATGATTCTGCCCCACCTCAAAGTTAGTTAGGCTTTTTTGGGGATTACAGCGCCGCCATCTGGACTCTGAAGCATAACACTTAATGAGGAGTGGAGAGTTGGATAAAGTACAGGGGAGTAGGTTACAGTGGTGCGTTGGGAATCCAGAGCATAGCTGGGTTGAGGGAAAGGTCATCACTCACACAATGCATGGCAGCACCTTCCTTTTTTCAATCTGGATCCCATGCTGCCTGTAAATATTGTGCATTCCATATTCCCCAATATTGGTTTTGTTCTGTCTAATAACATGCATTAGATGGGTGAAGGGTGTTTTTCCATGTTTCTAATCTGTAGGTACAGTGTGATGGCTAAGTCTTTGGTTCTTAATACTAGTTTGGGTCCTCTTTAAGCTAACGAAGTGCCCACATGAAAGTGTGAACTACACTTTGGCTACGCCTTTAGTTATGTGTGTGTTATTAGCTAAGCAAACATTAATATGAATAATGGCATGGAGACTTACGGAGTTGGTGGCCGACAGATGGCTGGTTGGGGCCAACAGGCTGCCCTTGGTCCTGGCTCGGCTGTGAAGAAGTCCCTGGAGAAACATGTGACATTTGGTTAGTATTTGTAGATAGTCACTATCCCCAACATATCTGGCTCCCAGTCTGGCTGACATCACTCACCTTCGCCAGGATCGACTTCAAGCATCTCTGCTGCCTCCTCCTCCACTATCTCACCCGCTCCTGAAGCTTCTACAAATACATAATAAAGGATAACTTAGTTTTTGGCCTGCCATGTATATCTTTGTGCCTATACATGAAGAGTGACATACCAGAGCCTTCCCCATGCGTGGCCAGGTATGACTCCACGCCCACGCGCCTTGGCCCCTCCTCTGTGGTAAGGTCCAGGGGCTGGTCTGAGGAGGCCACAGAGGAGGGGTAGGTCCGTCGCCCGGGAGATCCACCACCTTCACTCACAGATGCAGAGTCATGCAGCACTGGTCGGCCTGTACGTCTCCGGGTGCGGCGAATTCTGAAATCCATTTCCAACACTACCAAAGAAAAGTCATTATAAATAAAGGCATAACTTAGACATTTGGAACATATACCATGCAATTGCTTAGTACTTACTTGGGAAATGGATCCCAAAAAACCTCCGCACCCGGGGCATGTGCAGACGCTTCAGGTCCGACCAATGCTGCATTATCTGGGTGTGAGTGAAGGTGGTGCTGGTCACACGGTGTATCTCCGCGATGATCTCCCGGGCGATGTCCCTTTTCTCGCACACATTGGGCGCGAAGTCATACCGGCGCTGAAGCATGATCTGAAAAACATAATGGACACAGAGCTTGTACTTTTACACACAGACCCATATGTGTTGCATCACAAGTTGAGTATTTAATGTCATTAACACACACATTTCGAATGGCCGCCATTTTTGGGGAGTGGCTTAAAGAGGACGTTGACTGTGATTGACAGTCTGGTCTTATGTTATATGTATCACACACCATGTACATACAGATAATAGCCAACATCAACAATCAGGCCACCTGCATCTATGGCATGTTAGGATGGTTTAAACATCCAAGATGTAGCCTAATGCTTAGGCTTTTGGACCACGTGTGTGGCTTCCCGTTGTGTTTTTATGGCTTAGGAAAACAGTGTTCCGCAAACATCCGCATCAAGGTCCGAGACAGGCCAGGTTTGACAGCTCGCCCCGCTACTCCACAGGTTAATTAACTGTTGCTAAGCCGGAGCAATTGGCCGAATTAGGACATCAGCATAGACAGGTGAAAACGTGGCCAGGCTCGGCCCTTGAGGATGAAGTGTGAGGAGCCAGTGATTAAACATTAAGAGACCCCAAACTAGTTCCCAACGCATCATTTACATTTAGGCCATCATTGACTATTCTATTAAAATGCACAGGCAGCCACTTACCAGCATGAGGATCTCTTCCTGTTGACGGGTGAAGATAGTGGGCGCCATCTTTAGTCTTCTTCCAGGCAGCAGATAAGTGAAACCCCAGCGGTTTCCTGGTTCCGCACGAACGTACGTCCGTACGAGCGCGTAGTCGTGCGCATAGGCGTCAGACGCTGGGCGCATGATTTAAAGGTCCCTGCACCCAAAGCTCATTCTCTTTGAGCTTTTGGACAAAATGGCACCAAAAAAGGCAGCAGCTAAACGCGGCCAGCAAAGCCAGACCTCTGAGGGCCCAACAACCAGGTCCCAGCAACGACCGAAGAAGCTAAGGTCCCAGAAGGCCCAGAAGGCAAGTACCACCTCGGCCCCACCAAGGGACACTGGACCCTCCCTTTCCCAAAAAAGGGCCCCAAAGGCACGTGCCCCTGCGGCCAAAAAACAGGCCACAGCAGCCACCACCACCTCTGCCCCCAGAAGAGGCCGCCCAAGGGAGCCCACACCACCCATGCTTTCAAGCCGGGCACTTAGCCAACCCAGGCCCCACAGCAGTGCCCGAAGCCCCTCCAGCCCACACAGAAGGGCCCGAAGCCCCTCCAGCCCGCACAGAAGGGCCCGAAGCCCCTCCAGCCCGCACAGAAGGGCCCGAAGCCCCTCCAGGCCGCGCAGAAGGGCCCGAAGCCCATCCAGGGCCAGAAGCCCCTACAGGGCCCGAACCCCATCCAGGGCCAGAAGAACCCCATCCAGGGCCAGAAGCCCAGCCAGGGCCAGAAGCCCCTACAGGGCCCGAACCCCATCCAGGGCCAGAAGAACCCCATCCAGGGCCCGAACCCCATCCAGGGCCAGAAGCCCCTACAGGGCCCGAACCCCATCCAGGGCCAGAAGAACCCCATCCAGGGCCAGAAGCCCAGCCAGGGCCAGAAGCCCCTACAGGGCCCGAACCCCATCCAGGGCCAGAAGAACCCCATCCAGGGCCAGAAGCCCAGCCAGGGCCAGAAGCCCCTACAGGGCCCGAACCCCATCCAGGGCCAGAAGAACCCCATCCAGGGCCCGAACCCCATCCAGGGCCAGAAGCCCCTACAGGGCCCGAACCCCATCCAGGGCCAGAAGAACCCCATCCAGGGCCAGAAGCCCCTACAGGGCCCGAACCCCATCCAGGGCCAGAAGCCCCTACAGGGCCCGAACCCCATCCAGGGCCAGAAGCCCCCGACCTGGCACCAGCCGGGAACAGAGCCCCCGACCTGGCACCAGCCGGGAACCTAGCCCCCCAAGAGGGCCCCGAATTGCAACCATGACCACATCTACACCTGGAAGTTCGGTGGCCAGCCACGCCAGAACACCCAGTCCCTTGGCCAGTCCAGTCCAGTCATTGGGAAGCCACCAATCCGGCCATTCCCCTACCCAGCCCCAGGCCATAATGTCACCACATGTGTCTGCACACATGGAGGAGCAGCCAAGCCAACCATCTGGCCGCACATTGCGCCGCGGCCAGTTGAGTGGGAGATTCTCCCATGACCAAAATATGGCATTGGCTAGTGGCCTTACATTATACTATGACGAGCTATATGGGAGCAAATCCAAACACACCACCAAGCAGCGCAAGATGGCATTGTTTGAAACCATCCTCCGACAAGTAAATGCAGCGGGGGAAGAGAGGAAAGATGTGTCCCAAATTCAGAAGAAAATCTCTGATCTGAAGTATGCTGTACGGCAAAAAGAAATTAAAAGGCATAATTACAGGTAAATAAATGTTTTCGCTAAATATAATGTTTTGGATGTACTGTATGCCCCTTTTCTGAATACCAAACGATTTTCTCTTTTCAGCATGAAAACTGGAGGTGGCTTTCCATCTAAATTGGAGTTTACCCCTGCTGAGGAGATTGTGCTTGGACTTCTCCATCCGGTCGCGGTCGGTGGACATGCTGGTCTAAGGGACACAGACTCCCCGACCCGTACCCACGGTGAGTACTATTAAATCTGCATGTTTGCCTGTTTGCTAAATAATCTACAGTTCACTAGTAACAAGATAACGGGATGCCCCTATGGTTTGCCTTGCTTGGCCTCGCACTACTGTGGCTGTTTGTGTCCTCTTTTGGTCCCTGTGAATCACACATTTAGGCCCACAGCCATTATGGCAAAGATCAAATGTCCAATTGTATTGTTAAAGTCATGAAGTTTCGCAAGATAAGTGAGATATTTAGAATCAATCACAAAACACACATCATTATGTATGGGTTGCCTTTTGGTTGTGTGAGTTGTGTTTGAGTTAACTATTTAATTAGCCACCCACAAACATATGTGACCAAGAGCAGCGAGACTCAACTGGCGGCCCGGGGTCCCAATGCGGACCTTGGCAACACATTCAAGGACCCCTGCCCAGACAGCCCTGCACTCAGTTACTTCTGTGTTGACGTGCTCAGAGCTGCCCCCTTGATCGGCCATGTAGTGGTTGGTCTCCTGCCCAATGTCATGGCTCCGTGAAACATAGCATTGCAATATGAAGTACTGCCCAGGAAGTGGCATTGCAAGGTACACAGTAACTTATTTAAATTTTCACTGGCCACAATCGTGTCCCGCTGCCCCTGCTCTGGCCCATGTGCCACAGTCCCCCCATGCCCCCCCCCCACATAAGCCCCATACATTTGTAACAGATTGGCTCCATCCATCACATCACCATCAATACGTTAACTCCCCCCTTTAGACATCCAATCCCTGTCCCCTCAGCTCTGGCCCATCCAGCCCAGCAAGGGCAAGCAGCCTTTATTAGTTGGCACTTTGAAAGCTCCAGCCCCTCCACCAGTGTCTTTATTTTTAACTAGACACCCCCTGCGTCAGCACCATGGCCAGACATTCACCTCTCACCACATACCTTTAAATGGGCGTTTCAAACAATTGTTTGAGTACCCCGGACCTAGCGAATGGTAGGCTAAATCCAAAAATGTGCCCTGAAAGTTGGATGCTGAATGGGTACACTTCATGACTTAGAACTGAGGTCACTTAGCAGTTTGTCCGAGCCATTGCACCTCTGTAAACTTGCGTGGGTTTGAACAAAGGTCACCATTGCTCTAGAGTTGAATAATATTACAAATAGAGCTATATTTGATTACCTATCCAAAAAAAGGTTATGTGTGTGTGTTTACGTGGTATTTTTTACTCTTCTTCAGCCCAGCATGATCCCTCAGCAAGGGTAAACTCACCCCCCAGTTTGGTTATGCCTACCAGGTCCGTACAGCATCGGAGCCCAGATCAGAGATTTTCGGTAAGTTTATTTAGTAGCATAAATAATAACAAGTGCTTAAGAATGTGTTAAACTGTTGAAATCCTACATTGGGACGCAAACTTAGCCTTTTTTTTTTTGATATGTCCCTACAGACCCGCACACTCATGGAAGAGATCCAGGACATGGAGGAAGATGATGATGTCTCCGTACAGGGCACGTCGGATGAACTCCCCCTGGGTCCCAATTTGGAACTGCTCGATAATGTTTCTCTGGCCAATCCTCAGCAGCAGAGTGAATCTCCATCCATTGTGCTTGCACATGGGGAGACTGACACTACAGTCCCCAGTGTTCACTCTGCTGCTGAGGATTTGCAAAGCAGGCCGGTTGCTGTTGAGGGTACGACACCACGCGGCAGGGCACGCCCAAGAGCCAGGGTAATTGTGCGGCGGACGCCATTACGCCGCCCCACAATTTCCCAGGGGAGGCAGAGTGCCCTGCTTCAATTATGGACCCAACAAAGGGACTCTTATGACGCCCAGCTCGTTACAGAGCGTGAGCAAAGGCATGCAGACATGGTGAACATCCATACCAGTCTACAGGGCATCCTCGCGGAGTTGCGTACCCTCAACAGCAACGTGGCCAATTCAAGTAATGGCATCCAGTCAGCCATGGCTGAGATGACCAATATGCAGAGAAACATTGTGGAGCAGTTTCAAATTCACAATGCTGCCATGGCCCAGGCTAGGTCCCATTCCCATGGACCTCCACCTGGACCTCCACCTGGGTATTATGGGCAGCCACCCTATTAAGCCATGGGTGTGTGGGACATCTTTTCTCTTAACCCCCACTGTATTTACTTGTCCTTTGAGGTTTCAAACAATCCATTTTGTGTTGCTCTGGCAGGTTGTGTTTTGTATTTGCTCCCATATAGCTCCTTAGAGTAATGCTTAAGGCCACTAGCCAATGCCATAGGTCTATGTGGAGTTTATCTGGCCACTTATGGCTTTACCTATGTATTTGGTTGGTGCTCCTCCTGTTTGCAGACATGTTTGTGTGACATTATGGCCATGCCCAAATATCCCTGGGCACAGGCAATATTAATGACTGGACTAGGCTGGCCTTTGGACTGGGTGTCCTTGTTTGGTTGTGCCACTCACTTCCAGGTGTAGATGTGCTCGATGTTTTTTTTAATGTTATCCATTTGTTACCACAGATGTATGTGGACTGATTTCTGTTAACCACTATAATTTTTCATTTGCTAAGTAAAACAAAAATTTAACTTCCAATACTTGTGGCGTTTTTAGTGGGAAGACTTTTGTAACAGCTTGGCCTAAACCAGATAATTTTGGTTGGAAGAGGTGTAACAATGCACAGCGAAAGCTAAGGAAACTACATGAAATACATTAGGCAACAATTAAGGTCGAAATGTTTTACTTAGAGGTAATGCCACATTAGGGCAAAACAACATATGTTTCCAAAAGGATAACACAGACATACAGAATGGTGAGACAGGGAAAAAACTTAACTAAAATGCTGGCTGATCAGGTTGGCTCTAACAGATTGGCCAGACTCACTGGGGGGCCCCTCAAAATTCTCGGCTTCATCCTCGACGGCTGAAGAGGGCAGGCTGTCCACATAACGTGGGACACGTTCCAGGATGGCAAAATTGTGCAAAACAGCACATGCCATTATAATGTCGATCACTTTCTTGGGATCATATTGCAGGGCTCCCCCAGTATGGTCAAGGCAACGAAAACGTGTCTTCAGCAGACCAAAGGCCCTCTCCACAACAGCCCGGGTCTTGCGATGCGCACGGTTATACGCTTCCTGAGAGGCATCCTGGGGCCGCAGCACAGGCGTCATGAGCCAGGGTAGAAGTGGGTACCCGGAATCACCTTAAACAGAGAATTAAATGTAATCAAAATTAAAAAGGCAACACAACCAACACCAAAAATTTCACAGATATCATAATGATGTAAGGTAAAGTGTTCCGCCAAAAAAACAGGGCACATTAGGGCCCCCAAAAATTGCACTAAGGTATAGCCTAAATAAAAATGGCACTTCTATATACCAATTAATTAACAAACATCTGCACGGCCAAGGGTATTTGTATTTTACATATATTTGTAGTTTTCAGACATGTTACAATTAGGATGCTGCTGAGGGCCTATCCACATTTCTCTGGAAACTACAATGTATGCAGTTTAAGTCCACTTTGACATTTAACGACCAATAGTACAAAAGGAGCCAAATGTCAAAGATCCCTAGCCACATTTCACTGGAAACTACAATGTATGCAGTTTAAGTCCACTTTGACATTTAACGACCAATAGTACAAAAGGAGCCAAATGTCAAAGATCCCTAGCCACATTTCACTGGAAACTACAATGTATGCAGTTTAAGTCCACTTTGACATTTAACGACCAATAGTACAAAAGGAGCCAAATGTCAAAGATCCCTAGCCACATTTCACTGGAAACTACAATGTATGCAGTTTAAGTCCACTTTGACATTTAACGACCAATAGTACAAAAGGAGCCAAATGTCAAAGATCCCTAGCCACATTTCACTGGAAACTACAATGTATGCAGTTTAAGTCCACTTTGACATTTAACGACCAATAGTACAAAAGGAGCCAAATGTCAAAGATCCCTAGCCACATTTCACTGGAAACTACAATGTATGCAGTTTAAGTCCACTTTGACATTTAACGACCAATAGTACAAAAGGAGCCAAATGTCAAAGATCCCTAGCCACATTTCACTGGAAACTACAATGTATGCAGTTTAAGTCCACTTTGACATTTAACGACCAATAGTACAAAAGGAGCCAAATGTCAAAGATCCCTAGCCACATTTCACTGGAAACTACAATGTATGCAGTTTAAGTCCACTTTGACATTTAACGACCAATAGTACAAAAGGAGCCAAATGTCAAAGATCCTTGGGTATAAACTCCAAACCAATATATTTAGGCACAAGGAACTTACAGACATCCTAACTAAAGGGAAAACATTCTGAAGGCCAAAGCGAGACAAGGATTTTTTGGGTAAGTTCCTAATATATGAGCCAAGAAAAAGGCAGTTGGACGCTTCTGTCAAGTTTTCCAAAACAAACATATCAACAAATACAAGATTAATGACACATTTAATAACACACAAATAGGACACACTTACCAAGCAGCCATGCCCCCGAAAATTCACCTGCCTCAAATCTCCGAAACAACCCAGATCGCCGGAGGATATAGGAGTCGTGGGACGATCCGGGGTAGCCGGCAAGGACACTCATAAACCGCATATCCGGACCAACCACGGCCTGGACATTAAGTGAGTGTCCCATTTTACGATTCCTTAAGGCAAAAACATACAAAAAGGGTAATTGATATTTGACCCAAAATAATAAATTAAACACAAAACATGTCTGCACTCTATTGGGAAATACTAATGAAAAGCCGAGATAAAGCAGCTACACAAATGAGGGATAAACAAATATGCTGCCGCAAAGGAAAACAGGTGACATGACACGTTGGGCAACATAATAACCAATCTCAATACCTATATATATACTCGTCGGCTGCCCTAGGTACGAGTGCCACATGTGTGCAGTCAATTGCACCAATAACGTTGGGCATGTCGGCCACATTATAAAACCCAAGCTTAATGGCGTTTCTGGCTGCCATATCATCAGGAAAATAAATATATTTTTGAGTTATGGCAGCCATGCCTTCCAAAAATTTAGATAGTGCGCGGCTCAGCGTAGGCTGTGACATCCCCACGGAGAGGGCACCCAGCCTCTGGAACGAGCCGTTCGCCAAAAATTGCAGGCAGCCAAGCATCTTGGTCATACCTGAAATTGCATGCCCCTTCCTTGTGGTGCGGGCTAACCATGGCCGCAGCTCACTATATAATTTATGGAGGGAAGCGCGATTAAGCCTGGTCAGCTCGAACAGCTCAACATCATTCATGCTATCGATGTTCATGCGACGACGCAGGGGCAATCTGCTCTCAGACATCTCGATCAACTCAATGCCAAAAAGCATAAGCCCTTGATGTGCCACAAACTCGCTCCGCTCCATCCTACTCCCGAGGCCAAATAGCTGCCGGCAAACATTTCGTAAAGCAGCTCTTTAATGGGCTTCAAAACAATTAGCAATCACCTCTCTGAATTGGGCGCAAGCCCATGTGAAGGACGTAAAAAATAGGATCGGACGCAAATAATACGATTTGGACGGGAAAAACACACGAACTAACGCAAATAATACGATTTGGACGGGAAAAACACACGAACTAACGCAAATTATACGATTCTCGTACGAAATGCGTATGTTCATATACGTCTATGCGCGAACGATCGTACGAATACGAAATGGCCAAAAAAAACAGAAAAAATGACAAACACCCACCCAAACTTACGATTCTCGATACGAAATCACTTAACTTTTGCTCTTTGAATCGAGGGGATTAAATCATACATTTGTACAACACTCGTAAATCATTATCTGATACTTTGTACAGTTTGTACGTTCGGATATGGCCTTCTATTATTTATAAATGTTCGTGTTTGAGGCTGCGCACTGGGTTTTACAATTTGAATGCATAAGAATTATTCATGAAATGATTACAAGAATGAAGAAATAAGGTGATACTCGTGGGCTAATATGAACCTTAGTTAAGAAGCGTCAGCGCAACATTTTTGGGCTCAGCGGCACTCAGCGAGGGATTCAAGAAAGAGAAAAATGGTAGTACCGATGTGGCCGCCGACTAATGTCTTTTTTAACACTAGCGCCAAAAATGATGCAGCGCCGGACCCTCTGGTTGGAGCAGATGAAACCTGGCGCTGTATCTCAATCTCCCATAGACATCAATGGGAAAAACTAGATTGTGATGTTTTATGCTTACAATTTTTAAACACATTTATTTGTACAGAACTTGCATTGGGACTTAAGTCAGTAATTGAAACACAGATCAATATGGGCCAGGTGGGGTTATTAAAATTGATTTTAATGGCTTCTTTTGCTTTACAATGTGTAATTTGGACACCAACATATAAAACGCAACAGAAACACACCGTACAGTTTGTCCTCTTTGTCAGTGATTTATTGTAACTGTAACGAAAAAGTGCTAATCAGCACCAGAACAATACAGCGACAAAGATTTCAAGAAGGAAAAAGATCATAAATATGCCAGGGTACGCCGGAATAACGGCAGTACAAAGTTTCGCTCACTGGCGCACTGACTTCTTTTGTGAAGAATTGTAACAAAATTATTTTTACAGAGTTGTTTAGTGTGTTCAAGTTAAGTGTATATTTTTGTGACCCAAAAGTAATGTGTTTATCTAGTATTTTTTCCCAATGTTAGCAAATGTGTGTTTTATAGAAGCAGTTTTCACTATCTGCAATCTGTTGCTTTTGGTGACATACACCAAGTCAGTACACCAAGAAGAGAGAAGTGAGTCCTGTACACAAAACATTGCTGCCATGGCCACTGCTGAGGTGAGGGGGCTCATGCACACTTACACATGCCCAGCAGCAGTGTTTTATGCAACTATCTGCAATCTGTTGCCAACGTGCAAGTCTACACTTGGCGTACATTTCCAATAGCCTGAAATTGCAGACAGTTAAAACTGCTACCGAAAAACACACCTTTTATAATATAAAAACAAAATGTAAAAATACCAGATCAAATCAGAACCTTTAAGACATTTTTTTGCTACACAAAACATATACACTTTCAAAAATTCAATTGAAAGTGGACCTACCCTTTAAAAGCTCACTTAGATGTTCACACCCAAAGGCACAGCTAAAGGCAGTGACGGACTGGGATTCAAAAATGGCCTGGGACTTTTTGGTCACACCGGCACTTCTGCACTATGCCCGGCCCCATAAAGTATGTTACATTACATGCAGGCAGCATCACTTCTAGCCGGCCCCATCACTGCAATGTTGCTTACACTGCTGACAAGGGTTGGCACAAGCCGGGGCAACTTTGAGGCCAGGAAGAGGTGAGTTGGTTTCACATAGTGAGGCACCCCCAATCAGGGTACCCCGAGGGCAAGGACCAAAACCCAGAATAGTCAAAATCCTTGGTTTTAGTCCACTTTAAAATGATGTCACTGGAGGGGAGGGACAGGGAAGAGATTTCCCAAGGAACCTGGATAGACTACGATCATGCATATAACTATTATCCTTATGTAATAAGTTCATTTCCTTGTTTTAACTTTTCACAAGGACTATTGGGACATCCAGATATAATCTCAGCTATTATGATTCAAGGAACAAGTATTGAACGGAACCAAAAATTGATGAGTGGATTTAATTAAAATAGAGCCAGTTACATTACAGAAAAGTTAATAGTATGAATAATATGTAATAATATGAACGGTGTTATTATGGTGTAAAGTTGCAAGTCCAAAATGTAAGCAGTGTCCATACAAAAAGCAACAATCTCTCTCAGGTTAATTCAACCAAGGCCCTTGTCGTCTGCCCAGCCCCGCCATACTGCCTGTGTGGCAATCTTTACTCTTCCATGCTATCAGTTCAGAGAGAAAGGCAGAGCGAGACCAGCCCACATTTTCTCCTTTCACCTGTTATGCCTCTGGTCAAATTTTTTTTTCTTCTCCCCCCAACTTCCCCTTTCTGTTACAAAGAAACAGTGATGTAATACAATCTCCTTAGCCTAAACACACTGATGTTTCCAATTAAAAAAGTCCACATCCAGTAATTACTGAGATAGAACTCAGACATACCCAAACATTACTTAAGTCATATGTATATATTGAATACTGTTACAATTCACCGAAGAAAAACCTTATATTATAATTACGTGTGTATGATTTCCCTTGAATCAGCCAGCCCTGGATCAGAATCATAATAAATGGCAGGGAAACATCCACAGATTCCACATTCATCCAAGTTACCTATATACATCAATAATATTAGTGATTTAATAATAATTCATTAATTATTAAGATCATAAACATTTTATTCCTCTGGAACCTTCTTACACCTTAGCAGCACAGCATTATGTGAATGACATTAATAATGTTTATGACTTTCCCAATAGGTTATGGATGACAAAAATTGGACCCTAATTAAGGTAGTCCACCTCTTAGGATTTCAGACTCCTCACAGTGTAACCCACTTGATCTTCTTTCTTTTTCTTATGGTTTATTGTTTGACGATATGTGGCAACCTCCTGATCATCGCACTGGTGATCGCCAGTAGAACCCTCCATGCCCCCATGTATTTCTTTCTCTCTCAGCTGTCCGTGTCTGATATATTACTAACAACTGATATTTTTCCTAATCTTCTGCAGACTGTTTTGGTGAAGGACACCATAATAACATTTTCTGCTTGCATCACTCAGTTTTACTTCTTTTGTATGTCAGAAACCTCAGAGTGTCTTCTCCTGACGACGATGAGCTACGACAGATACTTGGCCATCTGTAAACCATTACATTATCCCCTAATCATGTCCCACCAGTTTTGCTGGATTATGGTCATCACAATCTGGTCTTTAAGCCTTTTAATTGGTTTGATGCCTGCCATAACCATATCAGAATTACAGTTCTGTGGTCCCAATACTATTGACCACTTTTTCTGTGATCTGGTTCCAATCCTAGAGCTCTCCTGTAGCGAAACAATTTTTGTCCAGCTTGAAGTAAAATTTCTAAATGGTAGTTTTGTAGCTGTCCCATTTCTTGTCATCATTGTGTCTTATGTTTATATCGTAGTCACCATCTTTGAAATCCCGTCTATCACTGGGAGAAAGAAAGTTTTCTCGACCTGCAGTTCCCACCTGACTGTTGTCTCTATATTTTATGGCACTCTAGTTTGTGTTTATCTAATACCTAATAGGGGCCAGTCCTGGGACATTAGTAAACTGCTGTCATTACTGTACACAGTGGTCACCCCACTTATGAACCCAGTTATATACAGCCTAAGAAATAAAGACCTAAGAAAGGCTTTGCAAACAATAATCAACAATAAACAAATAATTGCTTAAATTTAATGGAGTTTTATACTGTTTTCTACTGACAACACATACATACTACAGTACTACCATTACTTTTAGTATTATGCTAATATTCAGGGATTGAAATGTGTTTTCAATGAAACATTTTAGAGTGCATTCATTCCAATTAATCACAGAACTAGATGTCTTCTCTCCACTTGTCAGAAGAGAGTGCCAAGGATTTCAGAGCGTACACGTCTACGCACCGATGCATCAGCCAAATCAAGCGTCAGTGCATGTGCAAGGGTCCGTAACAGCACTTGTAGCGGGCATGCTAATGTGCACACATGCATATATGTGCGTGTGCCTACTGAGCATACATATGCGTGAATGTTGATCGCATGCCCAAAGGCCTTTAAATATTGGTGAGCCCTGATCAGCACTACTGATGGCCAAATCTCCTGCCTGTGCATATGAGTTCCTGTGTTGTTTCCTGACTATGATTCTATTCTATGTTATGACCTCGGTCTGAACTGCGACTACCTACTTGATCTGCCAGCATATGACCTTGGGTTGTTATATGACGACGAGGGGTTGATTCAGTATTTTTTACTCAGGTTTTTTTGAGAGAAAACTTTTTCTCATGACTTTTCCCTTGATGCAATTCAGCACTGTATTTAGCTGTGTGAATGTTATATTGCAGAGCGACATATGGTGCTGAATTGTACCAATCCTTAGCAAAAGCATTTTCCCTAAAAAAAAAACATGAGTAACAAAATACTCCCAGTGCTGAATCAACCCTAATGATCCTGATATGCCTGCTTATAACCTTGGCCTGTTCTACAACTATGATCCTGATCTGCCAGCCCACAACCTTGGTCTGATCTATGACTATGATCTTCCAGCCAATGACTTCAGCCTGTTCTACATATATAAGGGTTGATTCAGAGCCCCTTTCTCATCATTTTTATGGAGGTCTTGCTAACAAACGAAAAATCATGCAAAAATGAAAACATTTCACACTAAAGTTCTCGCAGAAAAAAGGCTCTGCTGAATCAGACGAGGGGAAAAAATTTACGATGGAAATTTTCACGCAAAAAAATGGTGAGAAAGGGGCTCTGAATCAACCCTATAATCCTGATATGCATGTCCACATCTTCTGCCTGGTCGAACACAGGTAGAAAAATACTGGCTCAAAAAACCTCAACTGCCCTCGCATGCAGAAAATATGCAAAGAAAAAAGGCCATCTGGAAAGGGAAACTTTTAGATCACAGGTGCTGGACCTCTAATGCAGACAGCCAGGGAAACTTCAAGCAACACCCAGACTTGTTTTTGTTGTAAATAGGGGATGGAGTCTTGTGGATACCTCCGACCCAATTAACAGCATTCGCCTCTTAAACCTATGCAATTATTTGTGCTGTTTTTTTTCATTATTCACAATTAGGGATGAGCGAATCGGTTCTAACGAACCTGAATTTGCTCCGAATTTCAGGGAAAATTTGATTCAGCACGAACCCGAATTTTTAGTGGTTCGTGCTGACCGAATTTTCCCAGAAATTAAAAAAAAAATGCCGGCATGGTGGAAGCGGGGAGACCGGCTGTGTTGTCAGCGGGTGGCAGAAGCCGGCTTCCGCCGCCCGCTGACAGCGCAGCCGGCCTCCCCGCTCCCACCATGCCGGCATTTTTTTATTTCAGGATATACTTACCGGCATGGTGGGAGCGTGGAGGCCGGCTGCGCTGTCAGCTGTCATCAGAGGACGCGTCATCAGAGGAAGCGTCCTCTGATGACAGCTGACAGTGCAGCCGGCCTCCCCGCTCCCACCATGCCGGTAAGTGTTTGCTGTGTAGTGGGAGCGGGGAGGCCGGCTGCGCTGTCAGCGGGCGGCGGAAGCCGGCTTCCGCCACCCTCTGACAGCGCAGCCGGCCTCCCCGCTCCCACCAGAGATGAGCGATTCGCTACATTTCGATTCGGACGAACCCGAATTTCTTTGAGAAATTTGGTGAATCGCCCAAATCGAATTTTTGAGAAGTTCGCTCATCTCTATTCGCAATTGATTTTTTTTCACATACAAAAGGTGATCAACCTTTTGTATACTGCATGCCACTTAGGTTATTTGGTAACTGGTCGGGGGGGACAATAAATTAAAATGGCTTTGAATTTTGATTTAATTGAATCTGGATACCTACTGCTTAATTACAAAAACAACCAGCAATACAAATCACACATACCTACTAAGGGGGTTATTTAAGAAGGGAGAGCGCCAGGTAGCACCTTGTAGTGTCAGGCAGCGTCTGGTGAACGCCGGGTGCTGTACGCAAAACCATTTATAAAAGTGGATCTGGTGAGCGACTCTAACAGCGCCATGTAGCGTCACATGTATTGTTACAGGCTGCTCAGCTGTCATCAGAAGACGCGTCATCACAGGAAGCCGGCTTCCTCTGATGACAGCTGACAGCGCAGCCGGCCTCCCCGCTCCCACCAGAGATGAGCAATTCGCTAAAGTTCGATTCGGACGAACCCGAATTTCTTTGAGAAATTCGGCGAATCGCCCAAATCAAATTTTTGAGAAGTTCGCTCATCTCTACATACATTACATTCATTAATGCTGGCCAGGTTACTACAGCGACTGAGGTGCTCTGTTTCAGCACCCGATACCCGCTTACGGCGTCTACTAGTGGTTGCTCTAAGCGCCGCTATACAGACGCTCATCTGCCGATACCTGGTGTTAGTAGTAAATAAGCCTCCACCTCTCACCACAACCTCTGTGGATAAACACACGCATATATTGAAATTCTAGACTTTTTTCTTATAACTTTTTGATAATGCATGATGGGGTCAGCTATGTATAAACTTTATCGTCAATTACATTTATTTTCTAGAACATTGCTAAACAGGGAAATGAAGCAACTGGGACATTTCAGGTAATTATTCCCATTGCACTACGGATCATAATGACAACAGAAACCCCCCCAAGTGAGTCCTATTCCCAGCTGTTTACCAACTGACAGAATGATTATAAAAGGCGACATTTCCCCGCAGCACATAATGGAGCTCTAATTTACAGGAAAAATGTCACCTTCACGTGCCAGCTTTCATTAAAGGAAACAGTAGCTCATTTAATCACAATAAATAAAAGCTTATTGTAAGTATTATTGTAAGGTGTTTATAATCTTTATTAAGAATTTGTTAAGATCCATTATTGCTCTCGGGCTTGTGATCAGTCTGCTTCTGCATAAAATGGAAATAGTCTTCCTACTACTACTACTACTAATAATAATAATAATAATAATATTAATAAAAATAATAGTAACTAATATCCAATGTCAAAATGAAGCAAAAGAAATAAGCTGCACCACTACAAAAGTAAACAAGCACAACAGATGTGCAAAAATCACAACCAAACAACTTAAAAAAAAGTCAGGACTGATAAATGGCCTGTATAGACTGCACCACTTTTTAGTGGTGAAGTCTGTTCAGGCCAGTTATCTTGCTGGACTTTTTTCATGTCAAACTGAACTGAGGGGGTTAATTCATGAAGGGATAGCGCCAGGTAGCGCCTCGTAGCGGCAGGCAGCGCCTGGTGAACGTCGGGCACTGTACGCAAAACCACATTTATGAAAGCGAATCTGGTGAGTGACTCTAATAGCGCCATGTAGCGTCGCATGTATTATTATAGGCGGCTCAGTGTATAGCGCCGGCGCTCTAGGTTCCAGAGCATCAGGTATTATCTTTCACTCAGTGCCACTCTCTCACACATTTCAATGGAGGTTTATTTGCTTCTGTTTTAACAGTGTGTTTGTTGGCTTTTGGCTGCAAACAAAAAAAAAGTTTTAGAAACTTTTTTGACTTTTTACGCAGAATTGTCATTACAGGTCTGGCACTAAAGTGTTATTGTCACAGTGTTACAACAATTTCCTTCCATGTGTTTTCGTTTTGTTACTAGTGGATATGTGTTCTAAAACAGACTTTAATCACACAGCTTCTGGCACAATGGCCTCGATTCAATAAAGGAAGAAAAAAATTCTCATGGTAGTAAAAAATTCAATTCATGAGAAAAAATCCTGAGAATGTCACTGTTGCTGAATCACTAGAAAAAAAGACAATGAAAGTCAATGGCAGCTTTTACTACAGTGTAGAAAGAAGTAAACAGTTCTCTACTTTTCTTAGGAGTAAAAAAGTGCCATTGACTTTATTGTTTTCTTACCTGGTGATTCAACAACAGTGACATTCTCAGGCTTTTTTCTCATGAATTGAATCTTTTACTACCATGAGAATTTTTTTCTACCTTTATTGAATCAAGGCCTATGGGCTACAGCGACCCAATTTTGAGCACCGACGCTGTGTGAGGCTGTTTTTTTTTATGAATATGGTTTGAGTCGCTCACACTGACCAGTCGCTACCGTTCGCTCCCATATAGTGCTGTAATGGTGTTATCACACATCAAATTCATCAATGCTGGCAATGTTACTACAGAGAATAAGGCGCTCTGTAATAGTGACTCGCGGCCGATCAGAGCGACCACTAGCAGTCGCCGCTGTACAGACGCTCTTCTGCCGTTCCCTGGCACAAGTAATGAATCAGCCTGCCAGAGTTGAAAAAATTCTCATGGTAGTAAAAATATTCAATCCATGAGAAAATAGCCTGAGAATGTCACTTTCAGCGAATCACCCGATAGGAAGACACTTTCTGAAAGTCACTTTTTACTACAGGTAAAAAAATGGGTAAAAAGTTCAATACATCTCTTAGGCTTAAAAAAGTGCCATTGACTTTCATGGTCTTCCTTTCTGGTGATTCACTGAAAGTGAAATTCTCAGGCTTCTTTCTCATGAATAGAATTTTTACTGCCACGTTTTTTTTTTTTTATTTAAGGGAATCATGGCCATTGAACTTAATTGTCCACTACTTAATCATTGAAATTATTTTATTTTTGAGCCCATTCACCTTTGTGTAATGTCAAGACGGTATTAGAGACAGATTGTCCGAAAGGTGCTATAGTAGGCATACATTAACAATGGCCTACAAAAAGGCCCTAAGTAGATCACGATCAGAAATCCTGTATAAACCTAAGATATGCAAGAGGGAGAGATCGTTAGCAATTACACTTACTTATACAGCACATCAGCACACATTAAAGAATATTTTTAAACAACATTGGCATATTTTACTAAATGATCTCAATCTAAGGGAGAGCATCCCTACACAACCTCATTTTATCTTTAGGCGTGGTAGAAACCTCCGAGACAAATTTGTCAATAGTCATCATGCCTCTGGAGAATGTACGGAGAGGCCGATTCATTAATAGCGGCAGGTAGCGACAGTTGAGCGACTGTAGCGGCATTTTCAGAGCGCCCCCTAGTAGTCGCTGTGCTTGGCCGTTGTTCTGTAGTTGATAGCGACTCAGTCAGTTTGCCGTAATGTTGAATATTGGGTGACGAGTCGCTATTTGACAGGTTCCGCGATGTATGGGTGCGCATGGTAGCGACTGGTCGGATCGACCGGCTCCCACCATATTCATCAAAAAATCACGCTCAAAAAATTCAAGCGCTGTGAAATGCATGTTTAAACCCCAGAGCGCTGGCGGCGATGTGTTAAAAGTAGTTTTTTAACCCCCAAACCACCATATTTTTGGAAGCCAAAAAAAAAAAATGTTTAAAGAATTTAGTAATATGAATACATTAATATCAATTCTGCACAATTTTTATTTTTTTTTTACATCTAACATGGCAGAAGTGGTCACAGAATTTTTCACATTAAAAAAAAAAAAAAACATTAATAACAATGAATTATGAATATTTAAAGATTGTTCCATTGAAATGCATTGGAGAGCGCCAGGTAGCGAGAGGTCATACCTGTCGCTGTTCAAGGTCGGACGCTGGCGCTGTGGGCTGAGGCTGGAATAATGATGAATGAGTCGCTATATGGCGCTATCTCAGTCGCTAAGCAGGATTGGCTTGATAAATGTGTGATTGTGGTGGGGAGCCGGCGTTCTCGTGGCGGGGCCCGTCATTACCGGCCGCTCACCAGTCGCTACCTGTCGCTATTCCTTCATAAATAAGGGCCTAAGTGCTGTAAAACTACAGGCACCTATCAATGCCAGAAAAGATGTAGCTGTTGCCAATTCATTAAATCGGGTAAAATGATACACATACCAGGTAAAGAACAGATAGTGCCCCAACATTTCATTAACTGTGAAACTCCTGTGTTATTTACGTATTAACGTGCCCTTGCGGACACTTTTACGTAGGCAAGATGAAGAGACCTCTCAAAAAGAGAGTTTATGAACATCAGTATGATATTCGCACAGCGAATGTCAAAACTCCTATAGGTCACCACTTTGCTCGATTTCATAACCAGAACACTAAAGGTCTGCTAGTACAGGGCTTAGATCGTATCCATATGCACCCAAGGGGTGGTAATATTGAAAAGACCACCTTGCAGAGAGAAACCCGATGGATAAGCAGAACTAAAGCCCATGAATATCCGGGCCTAAATGAGACAATTAGTTTTGCCTCCTACCTCAGTTAGGAATTCCTTTTTTTTTTTTTTTCTCTCTCTTACCGTTTAAGTGTATGGGATAGTACAATTCTTCATGTATTTGTGTCAAAATATTAATGTAACCTTGCTGTGATGTATAGTACAGTTGACTTAATCTAATGAATTTCAAGCTAATATGGCAGACTATAGTAAGTTGAGGGGTTATGCTAATATCCCTTGTGGAGGCAGCTCAGCCCCTTTGCACAATCTCAACCAAGTTAAGATCTGCCCATGCAGAGGGATGTACCTGAACTGAGTACATATTATAATGAGCATATGGCTGTGTACCATATATTAGCCACAATAATTTCCCAAATTAATATAAGGTACCTGGGACATTGTTTCAATCTCCCCGATATGGGGTCTTGCCCCCCCAAGGTTTGATAGATTAGTAAGACTATTATACATTTTGATGTGTTATCCATTAGGGCTCAGGACAATATGCAGTTGGAGCATGATTGGCTACTTGAAATACTAAATCAAATAAAATATGTTCGCAACATTAAAGTGCCTGAATTGGTCAATTTTTCCACCATTTACTGGTCGGCACTGAGGGGTAGTACCCAGACAGTGGGAGCGGGCGTGCTGGGGGTGGGCGTGCTGGGGGTGGAGGGGGGCGCGGCTGTGGCAGAGGTGGGGTGCGGCCCCCGGCCGGTGCGGGCGTGCTCCATATTTGCGTGAGGGGGGAGGTGGGGGGGGGACCTGAGCCCGCCGCCTCTCCTTTCATTGACGTGCTCGGCTACGGACTGTGGGCGGGGGGCGGTGGGTGTGATCGGCCTCCACCTGGCTGTATCACAGGGGCCCCTCCCCCTCCTCCTCCTGCCGACGCCTCCTTCCACCCTCATGTGTGGGGGGCGAGGTTTCGCCGGAGAATGAATGCGTCCACACCGCCCCGGAAGGGGGCAGCGCCTCCCGAGCAATTGGAACAGCTCTTGTTATAAGGGCGGTTCTCAAGGCACGTCACGTTCGGGTCATCCACGTGCAAGAGGGGGAAACAGTGACTCGGACAGAGTCACTTTAGCCGCTCCACAGCCTCTGAAGAGGCGGCGAGAATTGGCGGGAAACATCACTCCCTGCACAAGGCTATTGATGCAATACAGCCCAGTAAGTACTAACAATGGCTGAATTTATGCTATTTCTTTGTGAACCAGCTAGATAACTCTAGGTACATAATGTTTATCATAGTAGATGGACAATAATATGCCAGAGGTACAGCTTGCCCTCTAAACTCTATGTTAAGCACACAGTTAGTTCACATGATGAACGACTAACTTTCAGGTATTTTTATACATACAATGATCAGCCATAGCACTGAAATTATGCATTATACTAAATGAATGTATTTTTCTCTTGTTTATTTATGTTTCATATGCATGACCTAGGCTGTTATTCAGACATGAAATATATATTTGGAAGCGAATTGGTCAAAAATTGTATGCCAACCATAAAGGTGTAGATTGGTGCGGAAGAAGCCCCGAGGGGCGAAACTAGTCCACCATTACCTTATGTATGAGAATTACCAATCAAGTGAACAAATGTCAATACTAATCATGTCAAATATTTAAATACATTTTATATATGCTGTAGAAAATGGATTAAGGAATTGAGGATTTTCTTCTATGCTTTGTGAAACTTTGTACGAACATTGCTTTTAAAGTTTATATTTAAAGGAGCAGTATCGCGAAATTTGCATTAAAAAAGATAAATAATTAAATAGCCACACAATAGCTTCTAACATGTGTATAAATAATCTGGCGATAGAAAAAGGAAAATATATGTGCCTTTCTTTTAAATTGTATAATGCCAATGGCTCAGTCCATTTGCTGAATAGGGGGATCTGCTGGGTTGTATTTAGTGAGCTGCTTCATTTAGCCCACTGGTCTCCTAGCAACACTTTACCTCAGAGGCTGACACTGTAATCAGTGATAATGGCTGTGTGTGTGTGAGGTGAGACCAGGTGACTCAAATGTGTAAAATCTATACAAAATAAACTAAACTGACTGAAAATAACTGAAACTCTTCTTTGAATAACTGTGCAGGAATTAAAGAGGAACAAAACCCTGAGTGGCCGACCCTGAAGTCTATAAGACCCGGCCATTGACCTTCCCCCTTGGGCATTCTAAATCAGGATGCCCACTGTGTGAAACGACCCCTGGATAACCACAGATCCCCCCATTTTTCTGGCGCGCTCACGCAGATAGTCATTTAGACAGGCCGGGCGGCCAGGAAGGTTACTGCTCAGGCTCCCCATCTACGTGCAAACAGAGCTGATTGGATGAGAGCCCGCGCATGCGCTGTGGGACAGGGAAAGGTACGTTTTCACAGGCGAACTTGGGGATTTCACATATCAGGGCATCCCGCCCCTAGGGGCACAAAACAAAACTCCAGCTAGTGAAAATCCTGGGTTGGGCTTTGCTCAAAACACACAAAGCTGAAAGAAAGATCATATGGAAAAATGAAAAATAAGAATATGAAGGAGAAAATGGTAAACTGAAAGATTCTGCAGCAGAGCCAACATGAAGGGAAAACTGTCAAAATCAGCTAAATGACTTCTAGAGCTTTTCTCTCTGTTTTAGATATATAAGTTCTGGCCAGGCAATGTTGCAATGTTGTTATCTTATGCTGGACAGCTGCCAGCACTGAACAGCTGATACTTTGATACATTGTTTCACACCTCTCCTCAGCGTGGAACAGGCCAGAGTGTAGGGTCCCGACACTCAGAAGACATAAACATGAGCTATTAGTCTCCAGCTGCTCAACACACAAATCATTTTTTTCTAAATTTGTAATTCTTACTCCAACACCTATCTACATTCAAAGTACCATTTAAATATAAGTCACCAAGAAAAATTTGCGATACTGCTCCTTTAAGAGGGTATAGAGATCAAAAGGTATTCCTTCTTTCTATATATTTTATTATTATCTGTGATATAATAAAGTTAATAATGATATTTTCAATTATAATATGATTATTGAATTTTGTATGGCGCGGTCACACCATGAGTTCTTAATAATCTGGGTTTGCCTATACCCAGGAGATTGGACCGTTTGATCTAATTGTCAAACATGAAAACTTTACCTACCTTCTCCTATGTCATTTACAAACATATTAAAAAGAATGGGTACGAGGACAGTGCCTTGCAATACACCAATAGTAAGTCGCCTTTCTTCCGATTGCACACCATTAACAATTTCACCATTTCAATCTATCACCCAGCTTTAAATCCACTGACCCAAAGCCCGTTACCACCCTGTCTCCTTCTGACAGCTTGGCCGGCCGCCACAGCTCCTGCTTTTTATAGGAGGGGCGGGTTGAGCGTCAACCCTCTCCTCTGATATAGAGGGCCGCTTGTGGCACCTGCAGAGATGTCAGATCCCGTGAGGGATCAGTGGAGGGCAGGTGAAGGGGCAGGAGAATTTGATCCTCTGCCCCCCCCCCTCCGGATTCCACCGATTACTACCGTCTGGCAGTGTCAGCAGTGACCTATGGTGGAAAGAGGATCCTCGCGGGACAAAGAAACGGAGGTAAGTAAAGAAATATAAATTACATTTTTTTTTTTATTATAGTTTTTATTAGAATAAAAGCAGAGAAAAACAGCGTAGGACTACAGTCAGGGCATTTTCCATACTGCGCATGAGGCCATACAAAAGCGCCAATAATTCGCAATCTTACAGAAGGATACGACCATAATGAACAGAACACTGACCAAAAAAATAAAACATAAATAAATTAAATTAAATTATCCAAAAAGATAAAAAGAACATTTCTCAAGCATCATCAAAAGAAAAGCTTAGAGAAAGAATGAGAGATGTGAAGTAAAGAGACAGAAAGAGGGAAAGGGGAAGACAGGAAGAAGGGTAGAAGGTGGGTCCGTTCGTACAGCAAGGAGAGACAAGTCGGGGTTCTCAATTGTAAGGAGAACACAGTTGAGACCTCCCGGATGAAAGTGAGAAATCCAGCCTTCCCAGGTAGATAAAAAGGGGGCAAAGAAATATAAATTACATTTTAATAAATGAGGTTTTGCTCTGCTGTGTGTGTGTGTGTTTTTAATTTACAGTTATCCCTTTGTGAAATGATAAGGGGTCCATGGTACCCCTATACCAGTTCACAAGGCTTGAGGGGCTGGCTAGTCGCTTGCAGCAAGCAGGTGACTTGCCATTAAGTCCCGGCTCCATTACCTGCCTCCCTAAAGCCTAAAGCCCAGGGGGGCAGTAGAGCCTGCAGCCCACAAGGAATATGGGGGCTTGTAGCCTTCAGGGCAGGGGGCCCTCCAGGGGCCGCACTTGTCTACAAGCTCCCCATAGCTGGTGCCTGCAGGGACATAGCTAGGGGGGGGGTCACGCAGAGAATTTGCCCCGGGTGCAGTGGGGTAGAGCAGCCCCAAAGGGGAGCACCTCTGGGTGCTCGTGCCAGTTATGCTTAAAAAGAGGGAACCCCATGCCCATTTTTTTTTAAATGTAACTCTGAATAGTGCAGATACTACTTGTATTTAACTTGGAAATGTCATAAGGCATTCTTTTCAGTTAGGGAGGTATACAAAACAGAACACCTTGTGGCCCAGTATACCACAAGAACAGGCACCGAACTAAAGGCACCACTCCTCCTCAATTAATGAACCAACACCATCACTAATTAATATCAATAGTTTAATTCATCAAGAAATCTCATTAAAAACACACAATACATTAACCATCACAAACATTTAAAAAAAGACATGACAATACACAACCCAACCCAGCAAGAGGGACCCAATTAATCCTAACAATCTGTGCTTAACTCATTATTGTAGCATCACATAGATGCATCTATCTATATAATTTAAAGTGCCTATGTGCAATGTTAAAGTGCTAAATGTAAATGTGCAAAAAACGCAGAACTAACAAAGAAATAGTCACCTCAGTGAAAAAGGGAAATAACCTCCTGCTGAGTGGGACAATCACCCACGCGTTCCGTGACGGATTGTCACTTCCTCAAGGGGCCACCGTTTAGTTTGGGAGGTCTCATAGGCAGGAACGGGGGGCTACTGATACATAATAATTACTGTTGTAACCAGAAGGAATGAAGCTTTCATACGCAAGGGTTTTCTTAAAAAAAAAAGTTTACTATAAAAAAAAAATATTTTTCGAAATGTTTCCAAAATTATTATGAAAGCACATAAACAAAAACAAACATTTTAAATGAAAGCCCAAACATTTCCGCGAAAACAATGTGTAGGTTTCCTGGAAATCCCAGGAGATTCTTGCAAAAATTACAGTTAAGCAAACAGCACAAAATGGTGAAAATGGCCTTAACAGAGGGTGACGAAATCTAAAGTAGGCTGCCAATGAAACTATGCATGTAGGGTATTATTCTGTTCAGGGGACCTTGCGCTTTCATATTTATCTTTCTTTTTTTTGTTTGCGCATTGATATTTTAGGAAAATAAGTTCTTTATTCTTCTTTTTTTTTTGTTAACTTTTTAGTTTCCTTGAGGGTTTGCGTCCATAAAACAACAAGCCTGTTAAGCCTAGATTGTAGATTGTATTTTATTTGAAAACTCCGAAAGTGTTGTTTTAGTTTGCAGTATCTCCTGGGCAGTTTGGGTGTCTACCAATACATATGAAGTACCGTTGTAAACGTGAGGAATGGAGAATTTACATGCAATATGATGTTCTTGAAAAATGTAATATTTGTATTTAAAAAAAACTACAAATTGTAAGAAATAGCATTTTTAATTTTTTTCCTTCATATTTCACCCAAACATATTGATAAAGCACCTTAAATAGACATATCATCATCCCAAACACTGCTCTAAAAGATCAATATATAGTATTTTCCTGAGAAATCACTGAGCGTTCCTCTAAAAATCACCCTTAAAAATGTATAGCGCAAAATGATGAAAACATTACCTGGCACCCAAGAGTGACAACATCTTTTAGGTAGGCTGGCACTTAAAGGGTTAAAGTGGGAAAAATACAGGATTTTTACTAACCTGTGCTTAGCTCTTTTCCCTCTGGGCACCCAAATTGGGTTGCCCCGCTGTATAAAACAACCCCAGATTTCCAAGTAAAACTCACCTCTTCCTGGACCTATGGCATATACAAAGACTCTTGTCCAATCAAAGCCATTTGCCATGCATATTAAATGTTCTCCAAATGGTTCTGTTTATGGCAATCAGGGTCTTGGGTGGCTAGCAGCTGGCAATCCTTTCCCCAACTTAATGGTGGAAACTTGCTCACAGTCTGAAGATCTGAGGATATGCCCCGCCTGATGAGGGAGGAAGCAACGAAGAAGGTGAGTTTTGCTGCACCCCCACAGGGGGGGCTCACACAGCAGGGCATCCTGATTTTCTAGATTTCCCTGGCCTGACATGCTGGGTTTTGTTCTGCTTTAAGTTGTTGGTTTAAATCGGAATTCCGTGCGCTATTATGGAGATTTAATATTGATGCTAGGGATGAGCGAATCTGTTCTAACGAACCTGAATTCGCTCCGAATTTCAGGGAAGATTCGATTCAGCACGAACCCGAATTTTTAGTGGTTCGTGCTGACCGAATTTTCCCTGAAATAAAAAAAAAAAAAAAAGCCGGCATGGTGGGAGCGGGGAGACCGGCTGCGCAGTCAGCGGGCGGCGGAAGCCGGCTTCCTCTGATGACGCGTCCTCTGATGACAGGTGACAGCGCAGCCGGCCTCCTCGCTCCCACCATGCCGGTAAGTGTTTGCTGTAAAAAAAAAATGCCGGCATGGTGGGAGCGGGGAGGCCGGCTGCGCTGTCAGCGGGCGGCGTTCCGCCCCCCACTGAGAGCGCAGCCGGCCTCCCCGCTCTCACCATGCCGGCATTTTTTTTTCCATTTCAGGGCTTGGTGGGAGCGGGGAAGCCAGCTGTGCTGACAGCGCAGCCGGCCTCCGTGCTCCCACCAGAGATGAGCGATTAAGTTCGATTCTGACGAACCCGGATTTCTCTGAGTAATTCGGCGAATCGCCCGATTAGAATTTTTGAGAAGTTCGCTCATCTCTAATTGATGCAATAATAGAAATACGACTGAGATGGCTGCAAGGTGATTACTCCCAATGAAAATAATGGGTTCCATATGTTATAATAGTCTTGGTGTCAACTAAAGGTCACTGCTGGTCTTGAAAGAAAAGCTGTGAATAACACCCAGAGAGAACCAGTTAGTACAGGATAAACCATGTACCCTGCGTCATATCTAGCATGTGGTTAGTAAATGTGGGGGGTGTGACTGGCAGGGACTATGGGATGGCCTGTTAGTTTGATACAAGTAAGAGTATTTAAAGGAGCACTATTGCGAAACTGTGTCATATTAAATTCCATATAAGCAAATCAGCTAATGAGAGGCGGGGTCACTTATACACCTATACTGCATAAAACTCCCTCCAAGCTTGTGGTTTTCTCCTCCTGTTAGGAATAAAATCCAGGGGTGATAGGTTTAGTGTATCGGGGGGACAGAACCTGTCACCCCTGATTTCCTCTTCCTTCCAACAAAATAAAAAACCAAGCATTGCTGGATATTTTTGGATCCATTTATATGGATTTTTATCTTTGGCGATTTTGCCCTAGGCCTGGATTCTGTTCTGTTCTAGGAGTACAGGATACATCTGAGGGGATAGCATTTAATGTTAGGAGTGGAGCTTGGAAACAGCAGCAGAGAGACACAGCTCAGAGGAGACAGGGCATCTCTGGCACTCTTGAGTGATGTAAGTGCTGAGGAACGCTTTAAGCTAAGTTGTGCTATAACGATGAAGCTTTACATGTTGAAGAATTGGAAGAATAAAGACGATCTTTGGTTTTGATTCAATGGAAGTAATTTCTGTATCGATAAGAAAAGAACCAAGAATAAGTGCACCACTCACCCACATAACACCTAATCCAGTGTCACCCAACACTTGGGCCCTTATTTAACAAGGGATAGCGCCAGGTAGCGAATGGTGACCGAACGGTAATGACGCTCACCGCCACGAGAACGCCGGCTCCCCTCCGCAATCACACATTTATGAAGCGGATCCTGCTTAGCGACTGACAGAGCGCCAGATAGCGAATCATTCATCATTATTCCAGCCTCACCGCACAGCGCCAGCGAGCGAGCTTGAACAGCGACAGGTATGACCTCTCGCTACCTGGCGCTCTCCAATGCATTTCAATGGAACAATCTTTAAATATTCTTAATTTATTGCCATTAATGTTTTTTTTTTTTTTTTTTTTTTAAATGTCAAAAATTCTGTGACCACTTCTGCAATGTTTTTTTTTTTTTTTGCAATGATATTTTTTTTAAGGTAAAAAAAAAAAAAAAATTGTGCAGAATTGATATTACAGGTCTGATATTAATGTATTCATATTACAAAATGCTTGTAAAAACATGTATTTTTTTTTCCAAAAATATGGTTGTTCGGGGGTTAAAAAACTACTTTTAACCCATCGCCTCCAGCGCTCTGGGGTTTAAACAAGCATTTCACAGCGCGAAAATTTTTTGAGCGTGATTTGTTAATAAATATGCTGGGAGACGTTCGCTATGGCCATTCGCTGTCATGTGCTCCCATACAGCGCGGAACCTGTCAAACAGCGACTCCTAACCCCGTATTCAACATTACCGCACACCGTCTGAGTCGCTGTCAACAGCCGAACAACGGCCAAGCACAGCGAATACTAGCGGGCACTGTGAAAATAACGATACTGACGCTCATCTGTCGCTACCTGGCGCTATTAATGAATCGGCCTCCCCGTCCTATATTATAGAATATATATATATATATATATATATATATATATATATATATATTTCATTTCCCTGAGCCTTGAGAAGAGAAGGCAGGGGCATTGTCACAGGTCTCTGTTGGTTGGTTAGTTCTCCTCTTGGCCTTTTACTCTTGCCCTCTTTGTTCACTTGTACTACTTTGGGATGTCCAATCAGTAATGAACAAGAAGCTGCCAACTATCCTGAAATAAAATAATTTAGCTATTATTACTGGGCATGATAGAACCCCCTCAAAACAATTCTGGATGTAAAAAAAAAATTGATGGCGGGTGTGCTGGGGGGGGGGGGGGGCGCGTCAGAATGTGCTGCTGTACAACTTGAAGTGAAAGAAAAATGGAAAGCTGCTCTGAGAATTAAATAGGTAGCATGGAAGCCCCCAATGTGGGCCCACCCATCAGTCTCATCTAAGTATTAAGCACCAAACATGTCTAGCTATGTGGAAAGACAGATAATTGGTCGCCGCACATATCTGCAGAAACATGTTGAAGCCACACTGCCACGACAAGGCACTCTGTGTTTAGTGTGGTCCCTACTTTATATATATGATCCCCATAATAGGGACATGTACTTCAGCTAGTAAAATACAGAGCTACTTACCGGGAGCTGTCGACTCCCATTCGGTGCACTACATGGGGGAAGGGTCACAGCCTGCTCATGTCGGGTAGACCTCAGCCCCCATGCGTGCACCTGAGTAGGGACCACACTAAACACAGAGTGCCGTGTGGGGGCGGTGTGGCTTCCACATGTATCTGCAGATATGTGCGACCAAATCTCTGTCTTTCCACATAGCTGGACACGTTTGGTGCTTAATAGATTAGACTGATGGGTGGCTAAAGACTTAAAGGAGCCGCAGCACTCAACCCTATTAGCTTGCAGACCAACCTATAATCTGTCTCTAAATCTGGTAAAAACAGAGGCTCGGTCACACACATCTGCAGAAGTATGCTTAAGCTGCACCACCACGCCAAGGTGCCTCTATGGGTGCAGTCCTAACTCTAATCTATGAGAGCCCAATTTGGGACATACAATGCAAGAGATAAAATGGGAGCAGCTTACCTGAGGTTGCCCTAAACCTCATGTGCAAGCCATGGGATGGAAGGGTCAAGACCTTGCAATACAGCCTAGACCCCATGTGCTTGCACAAATTCAAAATGAACAAAAGGGAAGTGGCAGCTGCTCAGACCATTTTATAACTAACCTGGGAGGTGCAAGTCAGCAGGGCAATTAGGTTACTAAAGACTTAAAGGAGCCGCAGCACTCAACCCTGTTAGCTTGCAGACCAACCTATAATCTGTCTCTAAATCTGGTAAAAAGATTGATGGGTGGGCCCACATTGGGGCCTCCCACACTACCTATTTAATTCTCAGAGCAACTTGCCATTTTTCTTTCATCTGCTGTACAACTTACCTGAGCTCTGCGGTCCCAGTCATGGCGGCGGAGTTTAGTTCGAATGGTCCATGGCAGAGGTCACAGAAAGATGACCACTGCTCCCATGAGTGAGGACACTCCTAATGCCAGATGGGAGCTTCTTGCTGCTGCACCCTTTAGGTGAAGCTGGTTGATGGGCTTCTCAGCCATCAACCAGCTTTTCTGTGTTCAGTCCGAACGCTGAACTTGAACACAGACTTCTTTCTGAATTCTGTGTTCGGGTTTGGGAACCTCGAACTCACAAAGTTCGATACGAACCAGAACTTTGCAGTGAACAAGAAGCTGCCTGCTATCCTGAAATAAAATGATTTAGCTATTCCTACGGAGGATGAGCAAACCCCCATGTTTGGGTTTGGGATATCTAGCCAGACATAACGGAGCAATTCTGGATGTAAAAAAAAAAATGTGGTGGCAGATTGTGCATCAGGAAGTGCTATTGTACAACTTACATGAGCTGTGTGGTCCCGGTCATGGCTGTGACATTTAGTTCAAATGGTCCGTGGCAGAGGCCACAGATGGATGGCTGCCGCTCCCATGAGTGAGGACACTCCTAATGCCAGATGGGAGCTCCCTGCTGCTTCACCCTTTAGGTAAAGCTGGCTGATGGACTGCAGCTTTTCTGTGTTCAGACCGAACACTGAACTTGAACACGGACTTTCTGAATTCTGTGTTTGGGTTTGGGAACCCGTACTTGCAAAGGTCGATACAAATCCGAACTTTGCATTCTGCGTTAACTCAACACAACAATTACGGTACTAAAATCTAATTTTTGTTCCTTAGTTCTTCCTTTTCACTGCAGTTGTCTCTTACATTGTCCAGACTATGGAGGGGGAAAACGTGACTACAATCACCTCAGTTCACCTCTTAGGATTTAAAGCTCCACCGATAGCAACATTTCTGATATTTTTTGTATTTCTTACCATTTACTGTGTGACAATTTGTGGAAACCTCCTGATCATCACAGTGGTGTCCTACAGCAAGACCCTCCATTGCCCCATGTACTTCTTCCTCTGTCAGCTTGCAGCTTCGGATATGTTACTGGCGACTGATATTCTTCCTAACATGCTCCACACTTTGGTGGTGAAAGATGCAGTGATATCACTTTCCAACTGCCTCACACAGTTTTATTTCTTTGGCGTCTCAGAAACTTCAGAGAGTCTTCTCCTGACAGTAATGAGCTATGACAGATATTTGGCCATCTGTAGGCCTTTGCATTATACCATGCTAATGAGCCACGGGGTCTCCTGGATAATGATCATCGCAACTTGGATATTAAGCGTTTTAATTGCATTAATTTACACTTTAACTGTGACTAAATTGCAATTTTGCGGTCGCAATGTGATTGACAACTTTTTCTGTGATGTTGAACCAGTCTTTCAACTTTCCTGCAAAGATACCACATCTGTCCATTTACAGGTGACGTTGCTGGGCGGTACCTTTGTTATCGTCCCATTCTCAGTTATCATTGTGTCGTACATCTACATTATCATCACTATTTTTGAAATCCCGTCTATTACTGGGAGACAGAAAGTTTTCTCAACCTGCAGTTCTCATCTGACCATTGTTTGCATCTATTATGGAACAATAGCTTGTGTTTATTTAGTGCCTAGAGGTCAGTCGTGGACTTTTATGAAGTTCTTGTCATTGCCATACACTGTGCTGAACCCAATGATGAACCCGATTATATACAGCTTGAGGAATAAAGACTTATTACATGTTCTGGAAAAACTGACCACCAAAAGTTCAAAATTAAGTTTTTAATAGAATGTTGTTTTATAAAGTGTTAATAACTTCTCCAGCTCATTGAGAAGCATCTATACAAAGGCATCCCAACCATTTGGGCAATCAAGTACCTCTCCCAAAACCACCATTTAAAGTGCATAAAACACACAAGAAATGCACATACGTAGATGCTAAACCAAGCCTTTACCCTAAATAAGAGCCTATGTTAAATGCTCAATAAAGCTACATCGAATATGCACCACAAATAAAAATGATGGCACCAGGGGTATATTTAGACAACAATTATGCAACACAGTGGCTGTCAGGCCAGCCTACAACCCCTAATAAGTAGTGCCGCTCACGCCACAAGAAGTATAAATTAATTAATGTTTATTAGAAAGAATAAAAAAGCTGATTTAACAGACAAGATATATTTAATACACACATAAGACAAGACAATGATCTGGACTGTATGGGTCTCTGTGCAATCTAATACCTCATAATAACAACAGATGTCCATGTTACATGTTCCCCCAACCCTGTACATAGAGATTGCCAACATTAAAAGTCATCCTACCTGCAACTTCTGCATATTCTGAGCCTTTGAAGCCCAAGAAATCTCAGGCTGCTTGCAGACAGGAAGTGTCTTCTGACTGTGCCGCTAGCATTCTGGCATTTCTGTCCTTTTCCTGACCCTATCACTGCTCTGTCTGTGCAAAGCACAGCTATAACCCCGCCCCACAGCCCCCCACTCTTCTCCTCAGTATGTGTTGCTTCTGAGACAAGATGGTGGCACTCATATCCTAGAGTCCTGAACAGAGTTGCAGCCAATAATACATAAGTGACTAAAAACCTAAAATATATTAATTTTAGATGCTGGGGAATAGTTTTAAGGGTTTGGGCTTTTCATTAAATGATACTGAAGGTCCGATTTAACACCAATTGAAGCAATTCTGTACTTGAGAAGAAAGTTATGTGTGGGCAACATATTGATTGCAGCAGATCAGGTTGGTACAGGTCAGTCTGCAACCTTGTTGAGTACCACCTGATATGACCTTATGTACTATCAGTAATACTACTACCACTGGTTCGGAACCTTTGATCTATACACTTTACGGAGTACCTTTGGTCTCAGCAACAAATTAACCATGGGGGTTTTGTAAATAGTTTGAAGATGTTTTTTAATTAATAAATATAAGAATGAACCTCTAAGTGCATACTGTGGTGCAGCGGCGTAGCTAGGGAGCAGGGGGGCACTTGCCCCGGGTGTAGCAGGTCAGAGTGACACCAAAGGGGGGCCTGAGAACAGGTGGGGGGCACCATTTCGAATCTTTGCCCTGGGTGCCAGAAAACCTAGCTACTGACTCTGGAAAGGGTGCAGAGGAGAGCCACCAAACTAATAAAGGGAATAAAAGATCTTAGTTATGAGGAAAGATTACGAGAATTAAATCTGTTTAGTCTTGAGAGGAGGCGATTGAGGGGGGACATGATTAACTTGTATAAATATATAAATGGACCATACAAAAAATATGGGGGAGCACTATTTCAGGTAAAATCCTCTCTAATCCTCTCTAAGGACAAGGGGGCACTGCCTTCGATTGGAAAAAAAGAAATTTAGTCTCCGGAGGCGACAATCGTTTTTTACCATAAGAACTATAAATCTATAGAATAGCCGCCCACAGAAGCTTGTTACAGCATCAACCGCTGACAGCTTCAAAAAAGGATTAGATGCTTATTTAGAAGAAAATAACATTAACAGTTACTATTAGCGGTTATCAATAAAAAATAAAAATAAAGACAAAAATAAAATAAATAGCTTCCCCAGTAAAATAAAAATAACTTCCCCCCTACCCCAACACCCTTGGTTGAACTTGATGGACATATGTCTTTTTTCAACCGTATTAACTATGTAACTATGTAACTATGTAACTTCTCTGCTGTGGTGAAATGCGCCATGTTTGCTTTATATACTGTAAGTCATGTGCCATTTATCTTTCAGTTTATCAAATGTCTACTCAGAAAGAACCTTCCATTTCAGCCATTAGTCCTGGTATCCACCACATGAACTGAAGTGTTCTTGGTGTTCAAGAACAAGGGGAGTGCTGAAGCATCACCTTTAAGAACTATAGGAGATTAGGTTTAAGAGCTTTCCATGCTAAAAAAGCCTAAGATCACCATTTTGAATGTTGTGCTTTTTGTTTGGTGAGATGTAAAGTAAAACCATGAGAAACTCACTGAATTACTTGAGATGCTTTTCTCTAGAGTTCTGAATCAATTATCGATCTAATGGACTCTTACTTCATCTTTATGGGGGAAGGGTAGGACTGTTTCTCATAATTTTTGGATGTTGACTCAGTAGCAAACATTGAAAACTTTAAGCCCTTCTGTGGACATAGACCCTTATTTATGAAGGAATAGCGACAGGTAGCGACTGGTGAGCGGCCGGTAATGACGGGCCCCGCCACGAGAACGCCGGCTCCCCACCACAATCACACATTTATCAAGCCGATCCTGCTTAGCGACTGAGATAGCGCCATATAGCGACTCATTCATCATTATTCCAGCCTCAGCCCACAGCGCCAGCGTCCGACCTTGAACAGCGACAGGTATGACCTCTCGCTACCTGGCGCTCTCCAATGCATTTCAATGGAGCAATCTTTAAATGTTCATAATTAATTGTTATTAATTTTTTTTTTTTTTTTTTTAAATGTGAACAATTCTGTGACCACTTCTGCCATTTTAGATAATTTTTTTAAGGGAAAAAAAAAAAATGTGTGCAGAATTGATATTACAGGTCTGATATTAATGTATTCATATTACTAAATTATTTTATAAACTTTTTTTTTTGGGTTTCCAAAAATATGGTGGTTTGGGGGTTAAAAAACTACTTTTAACACATCATTACACAACATTAAACATGCATTTCACAACGCGATAATTTTTTGAGCGTGATTTTTTGATGAATATGGTGGAAGCCGGTCGCTCTGACCAGTCGCTATCATGCGCACCCATACATCGCGGAACCTGTCAAATAGAGACTCGTAACCTTGTATTCAACATTACACCACACCGACTGAGTCGCTGTCAACAACCGAACAACGGCCAAGCACAGCGACTACTAGCGGGCGCTGTGAAAATACCGCTACAGTTGCTCAACTGTCGCTACATGTCGCTGTTAATAAATCAGCCTCTAAATTTAAAAGGAAACTTTTCAGCACCATCTTCTCCAATGAGTCTGCAGTTTTGTTTCCAGAGCATTGCCCCTTCTACTCAGGAATCCTATGGGGGGCCTTTCACATATTAAAAGGTCAACCATGATAGCATTCTCAGAAATCATTCTTCATCTGCAGAATAATTATTTTTAAGAAATAAAATAGGAAAGATCCAAGGTGTGGCAAAACTAGATACAAATCATGAGTCAGAGAGGAAGGAAGAAATGAATATGGCAACCTAAATAAAATACATGCACTGTAAGTTGCTAAATGCAATGCTTGTTGTTTTGGTGGTGTTCTTAATCGTGGTGTTGCGCTTGCACATTGTCCTGCATGATTACTGTTGGATCTAATGCCCTTATTCATCAAGCGATAGCGCCAGGTAGTGTCTGACGAGCGCCAGGTCCCGCCAGCTAACGGCGGCTACCGACTCAAGTACGCCCGGCGTCGGCCACAATGACGCATTTATCAAGCTAAATGAGGCTAGCGCCGGCGAGAGCGACGGCTAGCGCGGGATTCATCATGTAGCCGACTGCAACGAACAGCGCCGCTGCTAATCCCATTACAGCGACAGGTATGACCTGGCGCTCCCTGGCGTGGTCCAATGCATTTCAATGGAGCAATCTTTAAATAATCATAATTAATTCCTATTAATTTTTTTTTTTTTTTTCAATGTCAAAAGTTCTGTGACCACTTCTGCAATGTTAGGATTTTTTTTTAAGGTAAAAAAAAAAAAAAAAAAACTTTGTGCAGAATTGATATTACAGGTCTGATATTAATGTATTCATATTACAAAATGTTTATAAAAACTTGTATAATTTTACAATCCAAAAATATGGTTGTTTGGGGGTTAAAAACTATTTTAAATCCATCGCCGCCAGCGCTCTGGGGTTTAAACAAGGAATTCACAGCGCTAAAAAATTTGTAGCGTGATTTGTTAATGAATCTGCAGCAAGCCGTTCGCTCTGGCCATTCGCTGTCAGGTGCACCCATACAACGCTGAACCTGTGAAACAGCGACCCCTAAGCCCGTATTCAACATTACCGCACACCGACTGAGTCGCTGTCAACAAGCAAACCCCGGCCAAGCACAGCGAATACTAGCTGGCGCTGTGAAAATCACGCTACTGGCGCTCATCTGTCGCTACCTGGCGCTATTAATGAATCGGCCTCCCCGTCATTCTGACAGTGTATCATCCTGAAATGGACCAAATGTCCTACTTTGAGGTATTATGTCCTACTATCCCCAGAAGAAAACTCTGGGGAAACTTAAAGTGGACCAACACCCAGGATTTTGACTATCCTGGGTTTTGGTCCACTTCGGTGGGGCACCCTGATCGGGGGTGCCCCGCTGTGTGAAACCCTCCAGAAAGCCCCGAAAACTCACCTCACCCCGCTCCCACATGACTGCTGCAGCCAATCCCCGCCGGCGAACAAGCAGAGCACGCGCGTCCCTCTTACAGGAAGCGCACCCGCGTCGGCCATTCACAAACGGCTGGCGCGGGAGCGTGCCCTGCTAGAGGGACGCGTGGGAGGCGGCGGCTGCGGACGCGCATGCGCCACTGGAACGTGGAAAAGGTAGGATTGTGGGCTTCCTGGGGGGGTTTCACCCCGTGGGACATCCCGATTTCTGATGCCCTGCGGGGAGGGATCTGATCGGCCAGGTCATCTAATAGATTCCCGGGCCGATCCCCCCTGGGTGTTGGTCCACTTTAAGTGTCCCACTGCACTGACATTAGTGGGAAGAGTGTCCCACCACACCCTCCAAACCTTTTCCTACATTCTCAAGTACCAGCTGGGTAGCAGCTGAGTATCACCTGATAGATCTGGAATACCGCCAGTGGTACCTATACCACTGGTTGGGAACTGTGAAGAAAGAAGAGGTTTCCAGACAGAAAAGTTAAAACTTAACTTAAGCAATTGCAGTCCATTTTATAGGTTCCAAAGATGAGAGAGTCAGGGCATCAGTTGATCGCATGTGCTGGAGTGATGCGCTTGTGTTGAAAAACCTGGGCCAATGAAGGGCCTATTACTGTCAAGCCCCCATAGTAACCAATCACATTATCCCAAATTGGCAAGCCCACAAAGGGTAGGAGATATGCAACTGTCCAAAGGCTCTGAAAAAAAATAAAATCAAAAGGTAACGGTGTGCTGATATGGGATAAGCCCATGAGCCGCTGTCATTTTTAAAATATAATTGAGTAATTTGGGTGCTGATGATTACTTGGGTCTGCGGCATATGATGCGCTGCCATGAGTTCCACTATACAAAAAGGAATTAGTATAAATATTGGGCGTGAATAATCAAAAATTGCATGTAATGTGCTGACAATAGTACAATTATACAAGTAATGAAAAATTGCCATGCGGAAATGACAGACATATTGTCTAGAGAAGGGGGGGCACTGGGGAAATTAGGAGGAGGTGCACCTCGTTAAGGGGCTACGAGGGGACGTTGGATATATTTATGTCAGATGGAACACTAATGAAAATAAATGATCAACTGACAGTGCGTCCGGCCTCCCCCGCTCCCACCATGCTGTGTGTATCGCACATTCCACTAGAGATTAGCAATTCTCAAAGGTTCGATTCGGACAAACCCAAATTTCTTGGAGAAATTAGGGGAATCACCAGAATCTAATTTTTAGGAAGTTCGCTCATCTCTAGATGGGCTGTACCGTATAGACGAGAGATAAGAGAGATGAGGAAGAGATAAATAAATAAGAAAATCCCGTGACTTAATCATTGCTTTCCTTAGCACTCCCCCCTACCCTCCGTTCCCTCTTCCTTCCTCTTCATCCCCATACCCCCACAAAACACTTCCACCCCTCCCTCCTCTTCCCCTGTTCATCATAGCAAAAATTGAGGGCGGGAGCGACGAGATACAGTCCTAAACTGAGGCCCTTATTCATCAGGCGATAGCGCCAGGTAGTGTCTGACGAGCGCCAGGTAGCGGCAGCTAACGGCGACTACCGACTCAAGTACGCCCGGCGGCGCTCACAATGACGCATTTATCAAGCAAAATGAGGCTAGCGCCGGCGAGAGCGATGGCTAGCGCGGCATTCATCATGAAGCCGCCTGGACCGAACAGCGCCGCTGCAAATTCCCTCACAGCGCCAGGTATGAGCTGTCGCTCCCTGGCGATGTCCAATGCATTTCAATGGAGCAATCTATAATTAATCATAATTAATTTGGATTAATTTTTTTTTTATTTTTTTAAAGTCAAAAAATCGGAGAACACTTCTGCAATGTTAGGATTTATTTTTAAGTCAAAAAAAAAATAAAAAAAAATATGTGCAGAATTGATCTAACAGGTCTGAGATTAATGTATTCATATTACAAAATGATTCTAAAAACATGTATAATGTTACATTCAAAAAATATGGTTGTTTAGGGGTTAAAAACTAGTTAATACACATCACCGCCAGCGCTCTGGGGTTTAAACAAGGAATGGACAGCGCCAGCACATTCGGAGCGTGATTTGTTGATGAATATGAAGCTAGCCGTTCGCTCTGGCCATTCGTTGTCAGGCGCTCACATACAACGCTGGACCTGTGAAACAGCGACCCCCCAGCCCGTATTCAACATTACCGCACACCGACTGAGTCGCTGTCATCAAGCTAACGCCGGCCAAGCACAGCGAATACTGGCTGGCGCTGAAAAATCACGCTACAGTCGCTCATCTGTCGCTACCTGGCGCTATTGATGAATCGGCCTCCCCGTCATAGATGATGATCATGACTAGCATATAGCGTATGTGTCAAAAGCGGCGATAAGGAATCTAGATGTTATATTTTATGTACTTTATCCAGGAGTTATATCTGATTTGCTTAATGTGATAACAGTGGCCTGTTTTGTTGTCGCTGCTCTTATCAATAAAGATTTATTGTTAAAAAAAAATAAATAAGAAAAAACATTGGCCCTGTAGCCCCTCCAATGGCCACCCCTTTAATATGGTCAAAAAAAGTGTCAAGGTGAATGACCAACATTGTGTATATCTCTTTTTGTAAGTGATAGTGACTTAAGAGCATTGCACACTTTAAAGTGATTCAGCAAGGAAATGAAAAAAACAACAGGGTACTTACCTTTTGTCCTGAGTTGCTGGTCACTGCATGTCTGGCGCGCCACAACTTATAGAGTGCCACAACTCACCCAATCGCTTTATCAGGGACTCCGCTGCAGCCGCTGCCTTCCTCGACCAGACCCCAGGGACAATATTGATGGCACCCTCCCCATTCATTGCAATGGAGGTAGTGGGCAAAGCCTTACATGCCCCCCTCTCCATTGTAGATAATGAGTAGAGATGAGCGAACTTCTTGAAAATTCGATTCGGGCGATTCGCCGAATTTCCCCAAGAAATTAGCGTTCGCCCGAATCGAACTTTCACGAATCGCTCATCTGAAAAAAAAAATGCCGGCATGGTGGGAGCGGGCAGGCCGGCTACGCCTGTCAGCGGGCCGCCGCCGGCCCGCTGACAGCGCAGCAGGCCTGCCCGCTCCCACCATGCCGGTATTTTTTTAAAAAAGCAAACACTTACCTGCATGGTCGGAGCGTGGAGGCCGGCGCCGCTCTCAGCTGTCATCAGAGGACGCGTCATCAGAGGGCGCCTGAGAGCGACGCCGGCCTCCACGCTCCCACCATGCCGGCATTTTTTTTTTTATTTCAGGGAAAATTCGATCGGTACGAACCAAAAAAATTTCGGGTTTGTGCCAAATCGAATTTTCCCTGAAATTCGGAGCGAATTCCGGTTCGTCCGAACCGGTTTGCTCATCCCTAATAATGATGTCAGAGGCATGGTCTGGCAAGGAAGTGCCAGAGAATTGAGTTTCAAGCCTTGGAAGGTGTAGGAGGCAGCGGCTGCAGCAGAGGCTTCTAAGAAAGTGATCGGGTGAGTTGTGGTGTGCCGGACCTTCAGTGACCAGCAGTACAGGACAAAAGGTAAGTACCCTTTTGTTTTTTCATTTCCCTGCAATAGGACTTTAGCACTCAAAATTAAGGCCCTTATTTAAGAAGGGATAGCGTCAGGTAGCGCCTGGTTAATGAGAGGTAGCGACAGGTAGCGACTGGTGAACGCCGGACACGGCACGCAATTACACATTTATCAAGCAGAATCTGTTTAGCGACTGGGATAGCGCCATGTAGCGTCTGATTCATCATTTTCACAGCCTCAGCGAACAGTGCCGGCGTTCAGCCTTGCACAGCGCCAGGTATGACCTCTCGCTACCTGTCGCTCTCCCATACATTTCAATGGATGAACCTTTTCTTTTCTTTAAATAGGGGATTTTTTTTTTTCAAAAAAATCACAATTAATTCTGTGACCTCTTCTGGCATTGAAATAGCAGTTTTTTCATAGTTTTTTAATTTTTTATATATTTCCTCAGAAATGACATCACAGGTCTGGCGTTAAAGTGTTCATGTTACAATGTTAGTACAATGTAATTCCATATGTTTTCGCTTTGTTACTAGTGGATAGATGCTGAAAAACAGACTTTAAACACACCGCCTCCTGCGCTCTGGGCTTCAAACAAGTATTTTTCAGCGCCAGAGATTTGTGAGGCTGTTTTTTGGCTGAATACGGTGTGAGTCGGTCGCTATGAGCAGTCGCTAACATGCGCTCCCATACAGCGCTGTACTGGTCAAATAGTGACTCCTCACAATGTATTCAACATTACTGAACAGCGACTGAGTCGCTATAAAATAGCGACCCACGGCTTAGCACAATGACTACGAGCGGGTGCTCTGAAAATGCTGCTACAGACGCTCATCTGTCGCTACCTGCCGCTAATGAAGAATCAGCCTGCCAGTGTAGTGCATAACCCCCCCCCCATCTACCCTAGGGAAAAAAAACGAATGTAAAAATTAAATAATGGTTGAGTGCTTAACTATTGACTAGAGTAACATTTTCCCTAACCCTGCAGCCCCTCTAAAGGCTTCAATATAGTTTCAAAGTGAATAACTAACTTTTGTGTGTCTCTTGTCATAAGTGATGGCCACCTAGGAACAGTGCACAGTTAAATACCCACTCCCAAGTGTAGTCCCCTGCTCCCCCTTAACTAATCGAATAAGATGAGAAAAAAAAGAGCATCCACCCCCCCATTGCCTTCATCCCCACGTCCCACCCATAATCATACAATGTTAATCTCCTAGAAGATAACTTTACATCATTTTGAGGGGGTTCGCTCATAAATTGCCCCCCCACCAAAATCATCATTCCCTCAACCAAATAAATACTATTTCTCATTCTTTTCCCCTTACTCTTATAACTAGAGATGAGCGCACTTCTTGAAAGTTCGATTCGGGCGATTCGCCGAATTTCCCCAAGAAATTCGGGTTCGCCCGAATCGAACTTTCACGAATCGCTCATCTGAAAAAAAAATGCCGGCATGGTGGGAGCGGGCAGGCCGGCTACGCCTGTCAGCGGGCCGCCGCCGGCCCGCTGACAGCGTAGCCGGCCTGCCCACTCCCACCATGCCGCCATTTTTTTAAAAAGCAAACACTTACCTGCATGGTTGGAGCCTGGAGGCCGGCGCCGCTCTCAGCTGTCATCAGAGAACGCGTCATCAGAGGGCGCGTCATCAGAGGGCGCCTGAGAGCGGCGCCGGCTTCCACGCTCCGACCATGCAGGTAAGTGTTTGCTTTTTTCCGCAGCCCGCTGACAGCGTAGCCGGCCTGCCCGCTCCCACCATGCCGGCATTTTTTTTTTTTTATTTCAGGGAAAATTCGATCGGCACGAACCAAAAAAAATTCGGGTTCGTGCCGAATCGAATTTTCCATGAAATTCGGAGCGAATTCCGGTTCGTCCAAACCGGTTCGCTCATCCCTACTTATAACTAAGCGTTCACTTCCCTCCCCCCGAGGCAATTTTTGAGCGAGCACCGCTTTTTCCTAGCACCCTTCTAATACATGATATTTTATTTTATGAAAAGCGAGGGGGGGAGAAGACGAAGGCACATAATACATATTCATCAATTCAGTCTTAAAGCAATGTTTTTATAACAAAGTATAAGAACAAGACATGACCACAGATATAGTGTTTTGATTATATAGCTAAAGCGATCAATTTATCCCCCACTTCCACCCCTGAAAGAAAGGGAGAAGGAGGAAGGAGAGAAAAGAGAGAGAAAAAACATTCCACAGTGCATACCAAACTTACATATCTGGCTTGAAAAACATTTACGGCCTGTTTTATCAAGCACTTCTGCCAGATAGTGCCACATCGGTGCGAGCAGTGAAAAATATCATTTACATTTTTTTTTACATGCTGCAGCACTACAAAAAACGCATATTCTGAAACCTTAGTGGTGCAGCAACGTGCTGAAAAATGTATAAATCATATTTTACACTACTCCAATTTGCAAGAGGTATTGAGCCAGCTCGCAAATGTTGTAAAATCTTCTGTTTTTATTTTCTTCCATTAAAATCAATAATCCAACAGGTCACAAAGTAGTGAATATGTACAAGATGGGCCCTAACGCCAACGCGTTTCGGACAATAGGTCCTTAATCATGACATCTAACTCCATCTACTCCAATTTGCACTGAAATGGCATTGTCTGGCAAAGTTGATGAATCAGGCCCCTTATTAGCACATTTGAAAAAGGAGCTACCATAAACCCTCCTCCAGGCTACGCCCAGTACAAACATTAAAAATTTAAGATTAAGAAACAAAAACATATTTAAAACAGACAAACCATGCTAGTTTGTCTGGAGTTAACTTATAAAGCGTCCAATTTACGTATATATTGTTGATTGACATGAAACCACTTACAAAACTGCCTCCATATTTCCTAATGGAATGTTCCTTCCCCTCGAAACCTACTGTGCTAGCTTGAATGAGGTTAGCGTATAAATTTGGCGTATAATTTGTGTGAACTCCATAGTTCAAAAAGGAAAAAAAACATTAGCTTATCAAGCATTGACTTATATAGAATCCAATTAATACAAAAAAAAAAAACAAATCTTATTTGCATCCGTATTCACAAAAGAATGGGACATTCTAGATAAAATGCAGAGCAATAACCCAAACTCTCCATTAAATATCACTTGTCTAACCAAGGAAGAAGTGCAGCGCTGGCTCAAGCAGATTAAAATCTATAAATCCCCAGGACCAGATGGCATATGTAGAGTAATAGACAAGCTGTTATTTCTAATATTTGTATATTCAATGATTATGGGGGCTGTTCCGAGGGATTGATGCTTAGCAAATGTGACACGGGTCTTCTTTGTGAGCCTACAACCCCCAATCTCCACAGCCAGCTTCACCTTTAGTAATGCCCCCATTTGCCGGGATGCTTTAAAGGCCTCGCCGGACACAGTTGCCACCAGGACTTATTGGCTCAAAGGATGTAAACTCATGGGGGATGAAGACAGGTGAACCAAAGGTCAGGGCATAAACAGGCAGTAGGTAAGTACTGAAAACTAAGTAAGTACTGAGTTTGGGTGCTCTGGTTGAGAAATCAAGCAAGGTCAAAGTCAAGCCAAGGGTCAAATCAGGAGATCAGAGAGCTTTGCGGCACCAAGACAAGTTCGTAGTCATAATACAGGCTGGGGTGGGTACAGGCGGTGGTCAGGATAATCAAACAAGCAAGGCCAGCAACGGTAATCAACACAGAAAATCTCAGGATAAACACACCCAGCTAAACGCTATCACGGGCAAGGACACACTGAAGAGGTAATCACTTTATAGGAGTGAACCCAACAAGATTGGACAAAGGGAGTGTGTAGTGATTGGTGCCCTTATCAAACTCTGGGCTGATTGCCCAATTTGAACTTTGAAGGGCGTTTCGCCCAGGAAACAGTTTAAAGGGATTGGCCCCTTTAACTCAGCCTCCGGCAAGCGTGCTGCGTGCAGCACTGCCGGAGGGCATATGAGGGACGCGCGAGCATGTGTAAGGAAGCCGGGGATGCGGGAGCGAGCAGAGGAGGAGGCGACTGCCACACATGGCACCGCTGGAGCCGACACTGCTCAAGCTAACGCTCGGCATGGCCGCCAGCCAGGAATAGTCCCGGCCAGGCGCCAGGAGACACCGCGGGACCGGAGCCCCGGTAAGTTCACCGTGACGGTGTCAATATTTAAAAAATGGCCTATGGGGGAACCTGGGAACTACTGACTGATAAGTTTAACATCTGTGGTGAGCAAACTGCTTGAAGTTTTTCTTTAAAGAAATTATCCTGCAGTATGTCTGTGAAAATGACCTTATTACTCCATATCATAATGGATTTATGAGGAATCGCTCCTGCCAGGCAAACCTAATTAACTTCTATGAAGAGGTTCAAGACTGGATCAGGGGGAGTCACTGGATATCATATATCTTGACTTTTCTAAAGTATTTGACACTATGCTGCATAAAAGACTGGTAAAAAAGATGAGAATGCTTGGACTGGGGAAAACATGTGCACATCGGTGAGAAATTGGCTTAATGATAGGAAGCAGAGGGTGGTTATCAATGGAACATACTAAGTTTGGGGCATCGTTACTCACAAGGGTCAGTACTGGGCCCAATTCTCTTCAAGATATATATATATATATATATATATATATATATATATATATATATCTCTTAATGACATAGGACACAGTTTAAACAGTAAAGTCTCAATCTTTTAAGCCGTGTAAAGTAATTAACACAAAAGAGGACAGCAGGCAACTACAAACTTGCATATGTGATGTTGTGGTTATACAATGCCTAAAGCAGGGGCCAGAGGATTTTGTGCTGACACAAGGTATAAGGAAAATCTGGAAACATTTAGATTTTACTTCCCCTATAATGAATTCCTCCCATAGCCTGGGCCCCTGCCAGACTAGTTTTCTTGTTTAGAACTTGCATTGTTAATTGTCAATAATGGGAATGCAGGACCTAGATGTCACCAAATGTCATTATTGTCAGCTAAAATACATTTTTGTGACTTATTTTGCTTACCAATGTGTAATTTGGACGACAAGGACTAAAGCGCAGCCTAAATGCACTGTAAAGTTTGTCCCCAGCAGTGATATCTTGTAACTGTAATGATGAAACGCAGACCAGGGCTGGAACAATACAGCGCCAATGTTTTCAGGGTGCATCAAAAAGACGGCAGTACAAAGTGGTACACACTGGGGCTGGTATAATCAGCAGTCGGGTCCAACACAGGCGCTGACAGAGGCCAGCCAATACCGAATGCAACAATCAAAGCAAATCAGTTGACATCAATAAAGAAATAGATGCTCCAAAACTGGCGCTATAGCCACCAGAAAGCTGCTAAACTGCACAATTCATAAATAATGCCCCAAGAGTCTGATTTACACTTTTACAGCTTATGTCAGTATGGGGCCCGATCTCTGCCTGTACTTACTACGCCTTTTTGCCTGCCACTTGTGTACCTCGCTGAACCTCGGCTGACTGTGGGACTGGGCCGCTGTTGGGGGGTAGCCACCTGGGGGTCACTCGCCGCACAAGACCAACCTGCCTTGTGGTGGGCTCTGGTGAATACCGGTGGCCTCTTAGACTCCGCTCCCCTGACACGGTACCCGCCATCGGTCCCACGGTTAAAGCGGATCCACACCTGAGTCCGCTCCACCCGGTCCGTGACACAAATGGTCTGTTCTCCCTACTTTCACCATTACATTTATAGCGCTGCTTGCTAGAATTATAGCTCAGCTCGCTGAGCGACAACCAGTAATCATTGTGAAACCACTTATGGGTAAAAAAGGGTTTTTGTATAATCAGGATTTTGTTGTATATAACCAAATGTGGTAAAATATTAAAAAAAAATATTAATATTATAAAAGATACAATTGAAAATGACTATAACATGCCACTATTTTAGGAAATAATTCCACACAATGAATTACAAAATCCCATTATAGGTTTAATATGATAATTTTAAATAACAGTGAATACCCTTGAGGCTGTAATGAAATTCTCTACTGATGCCTCAGCCGGGAATTATAAAGGAGTATAAATATAGGTTAGACTTGTATATAAATTATACAGTCTGTATCACCCATGCCCAAAGCAAGGACACACATCTCACCACATCTCAGAACAAAAAACTTCTAAAAGATTTTTGGCATACAAGTACAGCAATTCTCTCCGGGGTTTGATCCATTCTTGGACAGTGGTTAACCTGACTGTATTAATAGCGGTGCACAGTACTCAGTTTATTTGCTGATATCTCATGTGTATTTTATGTGTTTCCAAAATGCATATCAAAGTTACATAGAAGATATTAGTACATATGTGTCATCAGAGTAATTTTTAAGGCATTACCAGCTTGTATAAATCTTAAACATTGTGGTTGCTGATGGTCATTTTAATTTTTTTTACTTTTTGTTCTTAAACACTTACACCCTATGGTACTAGATTGACTTCAAGAGAAAAAGAAAAACTGCAATAAACTGTAATAGACAATTTCTCTAAGGAGTCATCGATCCAGCCACCCCTACTCCCGAAACAATAGAAGCCGCTCCTGAAGCCACTCTTAGGTTGTGTGACCAAGCCCACTCCAACTGCCTCTTGATCCTCATAGGGAGAATGTGGACATAGCTTTTCCAAACTCTAAAGAATTTTCAACTCTGCGTTCTTTTTTTGTAGCATTGCTTCTAGCCATTCCATACAAAAAAAAGAATTTAAATTTCTCCAGGAATAGGGCCAGGGTAGGGAGTCAACACTTAATAAAAGAATAGGGAGATCCACTATGTAATAGCATGTGCACTGCCACACTCGTGGCGTCCCGCTGACCAAATCTGATTACTGAACAAAAACACTTACACAAGGTCAATTGCTGGACTGGCACAAATGCTCAAAGCCTAATAGCCATTACTACACAAAATGTAATCGGTATCAAAATGTGGCACATCAAGACATACAAACATTTCAAAATTGATAAAAAACATACATTTGTGATTATAAAAAACGGGGGGCCCCCCATACAGCCATCACTGCCACACACGCGTCACACTCACTCCCCGCCGCCTCAGCTTCTATTATGCATTTATAGAAATTGTGGTTCACCAACCCCACATGGGGGAAAGGGTAGGGGGTCATTGGTTTATCCAGTGTCGTAAGATACATTTGCGTGCCACTGCTATCTGTAATAATTTTTATAAAACCCATCAGGATACAGTAGTGATAAATAAAAAAACCTAAAAAAGTCAATTTAGACAGTTTTTATTGGCTGGTATTTAAATGTAGGTTCCAATGCCTGATGAAGCGTCCTGTAAACTCACTGGAATAAAGCTACATTTAAATACTGGCCAACAAAAAACTAACTGAGTTTTGTAAAAATATTTATTGATACACAAAAACAAGCTTTTGCACAAGTAAATAAATGGAAACAATATGTGAATAGATGTGAAGTCATTTTAAAGATACAAATTAGGTTGAGGGATCACCCTACTAACCGAGTTTCAGAAGGGATTATCCTCTTTTTTTTCTTTTGAAAATGTTATGTCCATACCAATGCTAGTGGTTTTTTTCTTCCCTACATACATAAGTAGTAAAATTTGAGCATGTTACTGTTAGGGGCTTTGAGTTAGCACCTTACAGAAATAAGAGCGGACAAGATAACACATTATCTTCTGCATTGCTGTATTTTTTATGTTACTGCAGCTCGCTGGTGAGTTTACTGTATTGACTACTGAGCGCTAACCTTATATGAAATCAGGTGCTCAGGACTTCTTCTTAACCCCCTAACTATCCTGCACCCACCACCTCAATGAAGAATTACAGTTTTGGTGAAGGTGACGGAAGAGGAGATTAATTCAGGATGGAGATCACAAAGGTATGAACAATGTGTTATGTATTATGAATGTACCTTTGTTGCGTAGCAGTGTGCTGCAGCAGTGGTGTATCTTTCTTCAATTCCAACGGTTTATTTTTTTTATTCCTCACAAAAGCTAACAGTAGCCAGCCAGTGAGCAGGCCACTAAAAGTGTATTGTGCTCTATGAAGTGTAACCTGTGCGTACATGTAAATGGTGTACCAATTTGTTGTTGTTATTTAACTGGCCATAATCGGGGCATCCCAGTTAAGCACATCCGCACAAATCCACCTCTTGCAACAAATCCCTGTTCTTAAGCCTGCTGTAGCCCATTTAACTGGCACTCACCAGGGCATCCCTTTTAAGTGCATCTGAGAGTTTTTGCATTTTGTTTTATGCCCAGGTGTTGATAGCCTAGTTAGTGTGAAAGGCCACACAAAACCACACACCTGCCCCCCAAAAATTGACCTCTTGCTTTTGTAACTAAATCCTGTTGTTAAGCCAACTGGAGTACATTTGACTGGCACAATCAGTGCATCTGAAAGATTTAGCATTTTGTTTTATGGCTAGGTGTTGAAAGCATAGTTAGCGTAAAAGGACACACAAAACTACACACCTGCCCAAAACAATCCACCTCTTGCTTTTGTACCAAAACCTTAAGGTCGATTCACAGCCTCTATTCCCAGTATGTCACACACCCCGCTTCCGAATATTCATGACACTTGGGTAACCGTCATGTAGAGGGCAACCTTGCAGAGATGACATGAAAAAAAGGAGCCCCTCGTGGCCCAGATATACCTGGGACCTCCCACCATTCCCCAGTCTTTCGTCTCTGCAGTCGGCAAGCAAGTCAGAGGATGGTTGTCTCCTCCTTGCAGGTAGCCGGGGTAACCCCCCGGCCTTTTGTTTCTATTGCTGCCTGAACCTTTTTTAATTTAAACTATAGCAGTATGCCTCCCAGCCTAGGCTGAAGGTCCAGGCAATGGTAGGCTGCACCTTGTGGTGTATATGGGAGCTAGCTCCCCCGTGAGACCCCATACAAAGGGGTAGGTGGTGTCCAGGTTGGTGATCCCGGCTTGGGATGCCCCGTCCCTCTTACCCTTTCACCTATTGGTGTGGGTTCTCCCCCCTACCGTGTCCCTCTGAGCCCCTTGGGGGGGGGGAGGCCTTTTCTCCTGTGGGTTGTTTTACTTTATTTGGGGGAAAAGGTGTGTGGATTGTGTGTGCGTGTATGTGTTTTTGTGGCCGTTGTTGCTGGGCCAGTTTCACTTTTCAACAGGTGCTCGTTGTTGGAGTAGAGGCAGAGGTCGTGCCCATCCAGGTCACAATTTGAGTTGCAAACCCAAGCCCGCTGGTAAGCCAGCTCAGCAATGAGGAGGCACCCTCACCCTTGCGGGTGGGGGGACGGCTGCGGCACTTCTTCCAGGTCTGGGACCAGGAGGTCTCAGACAAATGGATTCTGGAAGTGGTGTCTTCCGGTTACAAGCTGGAATTCGAGATCCGGCCTCCTCCCAGATTCTTCAGGTCTCGAGTGCCTTCAGATCCACTGGCCGCACAGGGGCTCCGGGCGGCAGCAGGTTATCTGCTGGACATGGCTGTCATTTGCCCAGTGCCTTTCGCGGAAAGGGGCTTGGGATTCTATTCCAATCTATTCACAGTGCCCAAGAAGGATGGCTCAGTTCGACCCATTTTGGATCTGAAGCTCCTCAATCGGTTTATCCGCTTCAGGAAGTTTTGCATGGAAACCTTGCGGTCAGCCCTCGATTCTCTTCATCAGGGGGACTTCATGTCATCCATAGACATCAGGGATGCTTATCTGCATGTACCTATCTTCCTGGCACACCAGAGATTCCTCAGGTTTGTGGTGGGAGATCAGCATTTTCAGTTTGTGGCCCTTCCATTCGGGCTTACCTTGGCTCCGAGGGTGTTCACTAAGGTATTTGCGGGGGTGATGGCCCTTCTCAGAGTCCAGGGCATTCGTATTGTACCATACCTGGACGACCTTCTCATTTTGGCTTCCTCTCTCAGCCAAGCGGAGCTAGACACCAGAGTGGGGGTATCCATGCTGGAGAGGTTCGGTTGGGTGATCAACTATTCCAAGTCCTCCCTCTCCCCGTCCAGGGAGGTTTCGTTTCTGGGCATGACTCTGGATGCCTTTCAGGCCAGGGTGTTCCTTCCTCAACCTAAGATTCTTCTGATCCAAGATTTGGTTCGGCTTCTGCTTTCCAATCCTCGCCCGTCTATCCGGCTAGGGATAAGATTGGTAGGTCTGATGGTGGCTTCCTTTAGGCCGGTTTCACATGAGGACGCTTCAGCTCCATCTTCTAGTGACTTGGGACAAGTTTCCGCTGTCATTGGATCAGTCTTGTCTGCTGTCTCCCCGGGCTCAGCAGTCCCTTTAGTGGTGGCTAGTGTCAAGCAAGCTGTTGAAGGGCAGATCCTTTCTGACCCCTTGTTGGGAAACGGTCACCACGGACGCCAGCCTGTCGGGCTGGGGGGGCTTCTGGAGGGAACATCAGTTCCAGGGGTTATGGGGGCCTCAGGGGGATCATACCCCTATCAACGTTTTGGAGCTACAGACCATTTGGTTGGTTCTGTCTCGCTTGACTCTTCTATTGCAGGGATTGCCAGTTCAAGTCCGATTGGACAATTGGACGGCGGTTGCTTACATCAATCACCAAGGAGGGACTTGCAGCAGGAGTGCCCTCAGGGAGGTATCTCTGATCCTTGTTAGGACAGAGAGCAACGTCCCATGCCTCTCAGCTATTTACATCCCGGGAGTGGAGAACATGAAGGCAGATTCCCTGAGCAGGAGATCCTCTCGCCGAGGAGAATGGTCTCTCAGTTCCAAGGTATTCCAGTCTCTTTGTCACAAGTGGGGGACTCCGGAGGTGGATCTTTTTGCCTCTCATCACAATCACAAGCTTCCTGCCTTTGTGTCTCTGTCCCTGGCAGTGGATGCCATGTCCCTGGCTTGGAGGGAACTGGGGTTTTTGTACCTGTTCCCCCCTTTCTCCATGGTGGGCAAAGTGGTGCGCAAGCTGACTCTAGAAGGGGCACCAGCAATTCTGGTGGCTCCAAGGTGGCCAAGACGAGTGTGGTTTCGCAGATGTCATGCGGCTGGCAGTAGATCAGTTTTATCTGCCTCTTCTTCCAGATCTCATCACCCAGGGTCAGCTACGCTACCCCAATTTACCAACGCTGGCTTTGACGGCGTGGCTGCTGAAACCTCAATCTTAAAGGAGGAAGGTCTTTCTGAAGTTTCTTCAACATGGTCTGGACTCGGGGTTCCAGCTTAGTACTTTGAAGGGGCAGTTTTCTGCCCTGGCGGTTTTCTTTCAAAGATCTTTTGCTCTTCATCCCCTGGTTAAGACATTTTTCCAGGGGGTTACGCATGTGCAGCCTCCTAGAAAGCCCTTGCTGCTGGTTGGGGATTTAAACTTGGTTCTGTTGGCTCTCCAGGGGCCCTCTTTTGAGCCGGTGCATGATATTGCTCTTTCTCTGCTCACTCAGAAAGTTGCCTTTTTGGTGGCTATTACCTCTGTCCGGCGTGTCTCTGAGTTGGCGGCCTTGTCTATTCAGGCTCCTTACTTTGAGAGGCACCTGGACAAGGTAGTTTTCCGCTTTAAGCCTGATTTCCTTCCTAAGGTGGTTTCGGCCTTCCACCTCAATCAGGATGTAGTTCTCCCTTCCTTGTGTCCTAAGCCGAGTAAAGGAGAGGACCGTACATTCTTTGGATGTGGTTCGATGTGTGAAATATTATTTGGTGGCTACTTCTCCTTTTCGTAAGACGGATGCCCTTTTCGTGGTGCCCTCCGGGCCCAGGAAAGGTCTGGCGCCCGCTAAGTCTTCCATTAGTAAATGGATTCGACAGGCCATTGTTGGGGCCTATTCTGCCAAGGGGAAGGTTCCTCCTTTTTGTGTTACTGCTCATTCTACTCTTGCTGTTGGAGCATCTTGAGCTTTTCAGCATCAGGCTTCTGTTGAACAAGTTTGTAAGGCTGCTACTTGGTCTTCACTTCATACTTTTTCCAAGTTTCATAAGGTTGATGTGCAGGCCTCAGCGGATGCTGTTTTTTGTCTGCAAAGTTCTGCAAGCTGCAGTAGTTTAAGTTTGCATTATTGCCTTTTTGGGATCCCCACCCATCTTGGGCACTTCTATTGGATGTCCCAAGTGTCATGAATATTCGGAAGCGGGGTGTGTGACATACTGGGAATAATACCATTTTGTGATTACTCACCTGTAAAATGGTTATTACAAGTATGTCACACACCCCGCTTCATCCCGCCCTTTTTTGGTTTTCTGAGATCCTTTATATGGTGAACCTTTTTCTTTGCTGTTTACATTTGGCTCTTCCTGGTCCCTTTACTGCTGTCTTATACTGGGGAATGGTGGGTGGTCCCAGGCATTTATGGGCCAGGAGGGGCTCCTTTTTTCATGTCATCTCTGCAAGATCGCCCTCTACAGGACAGTTACCCAAGTGTCATGAATATTCGGAAGCGGGGTGTGTGACATACTTGTAATAACCATTTTACAGGTGAGTAATCACAAAATGGTATTTTTTCCTTCACTTTCACATGAAAAAGCATGTGTATGTGTATTCTTTGTGAGTTTTTTCAGCCATTTTCGAGTTTCTTTCATCTTTTTTTGTTAGTATTTGCATTTTCGTAAGCTTGTGTATGCTTTTTTGTGTGTATTTCAATCGTATTTTTGGTGAAATGTTTATACGTACATGAATATATTTCGTGACTAAAATGGGCTTGCCCATAATTCAGAGCCTTGATTATTAGTTCGAGTAAGGCCAATAAAATGGGTTCTTTTAGGCACACTTTTCTATTTCCTAGTGAAAGTGTGCTGTCATGGTGTGAGTTCTAGCGTCATGGAGGCCGATTACCTAGAGGAAAATGAACGCCTGCAGCTTCGGGGCATTCTATGGATTTGTAAGTCCGATTTTAGCTTGCATTGGCCACGTTTGGATGTCGATCACATGCATGACGTTAAACTATTCAAGCTGACCTGACTTAACTGTGTTTCCTATAAGAAACTGTATAGTGAATTGTGGCCATGGTTACCCCCCCCCCCCCCACAAGCAAGGTGCATGCCATTGGGGGTATGACCAAATTCAATTTCTAGAGGCTGGGCGTCCTCTCTGTGGGCATGTCCCAGCCTGCGCTGAGCCGCACACTCCACAAGTTTCTCGATGGCATGGCTACCATATATAAAAATATATCTGTTTCCCGAACACTATGGTAGCCTGGAATGCAGTTAAGTTGAGATTTTATGACATTGCCAATATGCCCAATGTCATGGGTACAATTGACTAAACGCACATAACGCTGGCGCCTCCAGTTGCTGATTATCATCTCTACAGGTAATTAGTAATAATTTTTGTTCTTCAATTTTCAAATCAATTGTATAGTTTAAAGTACCCTGTAAAGTAGACCTCAATCTCCCCAATCAATATAAAGCATTCAGCCTTGTTATTACTCCTGCAAAAAAAGGCAGTCTTACCAAGCTTTCTGCTTTGCATTTCTTATGTCAGTGTAGGTGTGCTTGAATGTTGCTTTTCTCTTGATTGTTTTGTGCAGGAACCGTAAGATGAAGCATTCCATAAATGTTCAATGTGTAGGGGCTCCTGATCTTTGATTTATAAGCGTTATTGCAGGATTTCCAGGGTCCACCCATGATGCCTATATTTATTGGATTTCAAGCCTATATGGTTTTCAGTTTGGCAAGTTGTCGGGTGGGTGGCTACTTGGTAAGTATTCTTCTTTTTTTTTTAATAATTTCTTATTCCTCTAGTGTATTTGTGGATGTGTCCCCCGGCTTCCCCTGTGTATAATTTTTTACTTAGAATGTAATGTTAGTCATTTTGTATGTGGCTAAGGTTTTTTTTGGTGATTCGGGCTAATGACACCGATGGTTTCCATGGATGATGACACCAATGGTTTTGAGGCTGAGGCATGGGTTCATCCTCTTCCAGATCATGAGAAAGAGATATTTATTAGCTGTCTTTTGGAATATATACAGTATATACCATCTCGTTACATGGATCAACAGTTTGGTCACATTACACTTCCCAGATCCAATTCTTCATTAGTTACACTCATTAAATAAAAAGTGTTGAACAACTGGCCACAGGACTAGGAATTTGCCTTGTTGGGTGGGCATTTGTTGTTGTTGTTGTTGTATTCCTGCAATGTGAATATGGTTATTCCAGAATCCTACCTTGTGTGCATAAGCAATGCTAAAACCATTTGCTTCCAAGTTTATCAAGTCATGTAGATGTGTCATACACATGAATAAATATATATATAAATAGCTATGAGTAGTAATGTATTTATTGCCGCAACACTTAAGCCCTGAGGTCATCATGAGCTATAACATTGAAATGAGTCAGATTTAATTTTCAACCAAATACTTTAACTACTTACCTCCTGCATCAATATTCTGGGCCATAGTCCCTGGCAAGTTCTCCAGTGTTGCTGGGTTTATTAAGCCAAACACCATCTCCTCTGCGGCACTGAATTGTAGTTTGATGGTAAACCGCCTCCTGTTTGCAACCTTACAAATAAATATATAAAATTGTGTCATGCAAAGGTCATGCACAACATCAACATCCACAACAATACAAAGCATTGTTACCCCTGTTGCTTGCGCTTATTCAGTTTTTGGCGAACGGCATACTTGATGTCAGCAAACTTTATTTTATCCACATCTTTGCGCTCACTTCCCACACAATTCACCTTCCATGTCTCCCACACTTGGTATCTCAAATATTTTGGTGCTGCTCTGGAAGTGCGGCCATACAGTTGTCCACAATGGTCCAACACCCCAGTAGCCAACGCCATACATTGGGCCTCGCTAAATCTACCATCAAGAGTGCCCCGTCGCAGTTGTCGGCCAACAGATGTTTGGGAAGCTTCTCCTTGGGTACTTGGCAGAATAGGTGACATTTGAGGGAGCGGTGTTGTAGAGGATTGCGAAGATTCTTCACTGCCAACAGACTGCACAGGGCTTGCTGGGGGCTGTGTGTGGTCTGGGGTGGCCCATGAGGAAGCAGGAGTGGATGCCGATACAAATCGTGGGCTCTCCAGATTAGAGCTCTCCTCCCGATCTCCAGTGAGAGAGGGTGTTGTTGGGGGGCTGATATATCTAAGCCTATTCTTCCCCTCGCCCTTACTACTCTTGGATGAATATTTTTGGGGTTGTGGAGAACTATGAGTGGGTGTTGCTCCACTTGCCCCATTAATAGGCCTGCCTGTGGATTCCTTTAGCTTTACTATCCTTGCTTGAGGTAGTTTTGGGCAGAGCTACATTGCCTTGCCCTAGAAGCTGGCCTGCCTGTAGGCTGCTTTGCCTTACCTGTCTTGCTGGATGATGACTTGGCTAGCAGTATAGCTCGGACTGGATTAGCTGGCCCTGGTATTTGGCCTGTCACTGTGTTGGCGTGAGCTCGCAGATGAAGAGTGGAGGTGGCGCGACCCTGGGGGCACATCCTGAGAGTCACCTTGGTTGTGGGATTTGTGAGTATGTTTTTTTGCATTCATTCCGAAGCCTCATACACAATGGGAAAGTGCAATATTGGTGCGGCAGTGCCTTCACTTTGAGAACTTATATCTCCCTGCTTAGTCAGTGTGCATGCACGGTTGCTCACTCGATTTCCGGGAACCGCTGAAGCATGCCAGTTGACGACTATAAGATCCTCAAGATGCAACTTACACTGTTCACCCGCAACTACCTGCCAGACATATATGCTAAGAGGTCATTGTCACTGGATAATGTAGCAACGCTGGAGGAGGGGTCCAACACTACCTACACATTCATGCAGGTCATCCAGCATTGGTCGGACCTGAAATGGAGAAAAAACCCTGGGTGAGGAAATCGTTCAGGAAACACTTTCCAAATAAGTGACAGGTCTTGCCTATACATTCACTACTGCAATCACATTGGGCAGGCCTGTGTTTTAAATAATGCTATTCTCTTCTAGTGTCAGAATTCCACACAAGAGTGTAGCCCACCCATAGGCGATGAGGCCGGCCAAGGCTGGTAAGATCTGGTGGACATGGAGCTGGTGGCGGAGAAGTGCCAACATCCTCAGGCTCCTCTGCAGGTGATCCCAAAACCTGCACCAACCTGCAGAGGAGGAGGCAGATATGTCTGGTAGGGAGTCTGAGGGTGATGGTGGACAGGAGGACTCGGGTATGAACATCACACACAAACACACACACACACACACAAGCACAGACTAAATACACACACACAATTATGTGTTGTAATGTGTAATTTTGTGACATTTCCTTCTAGGTGGCCAAAATGCCCCCACAGGTGTGATGTGTTGTACCACACATAAAAGAGAAGCCAATAAACATCTGAAACACATTATTAAAGTGGACCAACACCCAGGGGTGATCGGCCCGGGAATCTATAAGATTCCCGGGCCGATCACCTCACTCACCGCGGGACATCCGAGATCGGGATGTCCCGTGGGGTGAAACCCCCCCAAAAAACCCCAAACTCCTTACCTGATCCGCCGCTTCTGCCGCCGCCGCCTCCCGCGCACCCCTCTAGACGTGCGCGCGCCCGCGCCAGCCGTCTGTGAATGGCCGGCGCGGGCGCGCATGCCGAGAGTGACGCGCGGGAGGCGGCGGCGGACACGCTGTCTTGGACGCCGCTGAGGGGGTTTCAGAGAGCGGGACACCCCCGATCGGGGTGCCCTGCCGAAGTGGACGAAAACCCAGGATAGTCAAAATCCTGGGTGTTGGTCCACTTTAAATAAGTATTGTTTGTGTTTTCTCCCTACAGACTCGGACCAAGAGAGGTGTCAGGTCCCCGGCAACCCCACCAGCCTAGTAAGTGTTAACACAAGTGACTATTTACTAACATGGCTTCTTCAACAAGTTGTCAGGAAAGAGGCTAGACACTAATTGTTGTCATTTTTTCTTTTACAGTACACACACAAGAGATGCAGCAGCGCCTGGAGGAACTTACAGCTGATGTGCATGGGCTAGTGGGAGATATTTATGAGCTAGCCACAGCCATGGGGAGCCACACACCATAAGGCAAAGGGGGCCTGCCACCATCTTTTAACCCACCAGTACTAAATTGTACATAGTTTTTAGATCACAAAAAATGTTATATTTTTATATATGTTTTAAGGTTTTAAAGTTTATATCTTAAAAAAAAATTTTTATGAATATAAAAAAATATTACTATTTTGCAATAAAAAAAAAAATCAATAAATAACATTGTAATGTATTTCATTTAATATAAATAACAATTAGTGTAATGTTGACATTCTATCCATGTGGCCATGTTAAAGATACAAATTGGAAGAGGTAAGCATTAGGAAAATGAAGAATTCATGCCAAGCATTAATGTGGTTAAGGTAAGCATTAGGAAAATGAAGAATGTATGCCAAGCATGGCATGCTAAGTAGTTTGGAACAGAAAATAGTTGACACAGCAACAAGTTAGTAATGGGCTTGCAGGGCCAGGGTATAGGAAACAGTTACATTTCGCAGAGGTTCGCATATGCGTAGAAGCCACCAAAAAAGCCAGCTTCTGTGTATAAATTTCACAAAAATGAAAATATTACTGGGTTTAGGGTAATGGTAGGAGGGTGACAAGGGTAACAAAAGGACTTTTTCATTGGGAATGAGTAGAAATTTTCGTTGGAGACTGAAACATTTTGTGGCAAGGTATGTGGAAAAACGCTAGAAAAATGCTACGAGACGAGAATTTCACATCAACGTATATGAGAACGTTGTCTGTGAAATAGGCTTTGTGAACCATACTCACAGCGTTCTCGATGGCTAAGGGAACAGTACGAGACACTCCCGATGGAGGCTTTGATTCATGTGAAAGCTATATTTAATGTTTACATTTAGAGCCAAAAATAAACCAACCTTTTTGTTTTAAATCCTGCTGTAGCACATTTAAAGCGGACCTTCACTCTGAATAATAATCTATCTTATATGTTTCCCACACCCTGTACATACAGATTTCTCACATTAAAAATCATCCTACCTGCATCTAATGCATGTTATGAGCCTTTAAACATCCAAGATGGTGGCTTATGGAACATCAGGCAGCCTGCAAACAGGAAGTGCCTTCTGACTGTGCTGCTCTGCATTCTGGGATTGCTGACCTTTTCCTGACCGCAGTTCTGCTCTGTCTGAGAAAAGCACAGCTATACCCTCCCCCCTGTACTTTATTCCACTCTCCTCTCCTCAATAAGTGTGATGCTTCTCAGTCAAGATGGCGGCGCCCGTATCCCAAAGTCCTGAACAGAGTTGCAGCACAGTGGGGGAAAGAATAATAAGTAAGTGACTTAAAAACTTAAAATATATTAACCTTAGAAGCTGGGGAATAGTTTTTTAAGGGTTTGGTCTTTTCAATAAATCATGGTGAAGGTCCAATTTAACTGGCCTAATCAGGGTATCCCATTGAAGTGCATATGAGTGTTTTTTGCATTTTGTTTTACTCCCAGATGTTGAAAGCCTAGTTAGTGTTAAAGGCCACACAAAACTACACACCTGCCCAAAAATATAGACCTCTTGCTGTTGTACCAAAATCTTGTTCTAAAGCTTGCTGTAGTGCATTTAACTGGTCTAATCAGAGTGTCCCATTGCAGTGCATCTGAGAGTTTTCGTATTGTATTTTATGCCCAGGTGTTGAAGGCCTAGTTAGTGTTCTTTCAGCAGACACTATTGAGGAACCTGAAGAGGACATCAGTGACGTGCAGACACAACTCGATGATGATGTAGCAGATCGCAACTTGGGAGCCAGATGAAGAAGGGCCTTCATCATCATCAGGAGAAGAGGGTTGCAGTTCGCCCATGAGTCAGCAGCTTAGGCAGCAAGGTGGTAGTCTGTTTGGCATTCAGCATGGTGACAGAATTGGAAAGTCTGGCGGCAAACTTGCCCGGGGCTGGGGTAGACTGCCTGCTGTGCAGGCTACCATCCTGTGAGGTAGTGATACAGGGGTTCCTGGAGTCGACGGCAGTAGCAGTGAATTAGTGTGGACTGTTGGTGGAAAAATCAGCTACTCGGAGGTGTTTTTAATCAAGCATCTGCTGGAAGTTAACATGGCCACATGCAAGATGTGTAGGCAGAATGTGAAGTGTGGCCAGGGTCCCAATGTTGGCACCACGGCTCTGCGTCAGCATATGCAGTGTCACCATAAAGTGGCCTGGAGAACCAAGGCTTCGAAGTGGGGGTCCAGCCTGCTGCATCACCCAGTGGCACGCCACTCCCAGTTTTAGCCAGCCAAGGCTCCCCCCCTCAGCCCAAGGGAGCTGTGTGTCATACCCATCCACTGTCGCTCCAGATGCTCCTGCTACTCCTACTCCAAGTCAGTCAATCCGCCAGCAATCCATCAGCAAAGACATATCCAAGAGACAACAGTATGTGCCCACTCATCCAACACGTAGAAGCTAAATGTTCTCCTGTTCAATTAGCTGGTGCTGCAGTTCACCTTTCAGAGAATGGATGGCTTGTGCCGAGCTGAGGGCCCAAGATGTCATTTCTTTGTAAAGAAGGCAGTACCAGCCCTGCACAATTTTTTTGAACAAAGGTGGGCCAGTCAGTGTGTAGCAAAGTGCACTGCAGCGCCTACATCTGGAGCTGTTACTATGGTCAGTGAGATTACATGTCCTTTATGACCAACTGGGTGAATGTGGTTCCTGCACAGCCACAAGAGCAACTTTGGCAGGTCACACCACTTCTGCCTCCACACTCTCAGGCCACTGTGCCTGTGACAGTGTGTGACTCCACCTCCTCATCCTCCACTGCAGGAACAAGTCTCAGTGCCCCTCCAGCCTACCATGTGTGCAGGCCACGGCGGTGTCATGCTGTTCTTCACATGATTTGCCTTGACGAATGGAGTCACACAGGGGAGGAACTGCTAACATTCGTTAATCAAGAAATCAAATCATTGCTTACTCATGCAAACTGCAAATGGGAACCATGGTGACGGACAACACTGCGACAAGGAAGCCTGAGCCATGCGCCCTGTATGGCACACGTGTTCAATGTAGTTGTCACGCGTTTCTTCCCCCCATCTGCAAGGCATCCTAACAATGGCAAGGAAACATGCACTTCAGCCACTCGTACACTGCAAAGAACACCCTCCTTGGGCTACATCGTCAGAACGTTATCCTCCAACATAGTCTGATTTGCGATGTTTCCACCCGTTGAGCATCCTCCATATGTTGGATTGACTATACAAACAGACAAAAGCCATAACTAATTTCTTGATGATCCAAGCAGATAGAGGGACTCCCCTGTGTAACTTCAATGTAAACCAGTGGCAGCTCCTACGTGACACCTGCCCTCTGCTCCAGCCCTTCGAGGAAGCCACTTTATTAGTCATTCTCCAGGATTACGCAATGAATGACTTAATTTCACTGCTTAATCTACTACAACATGTGTTGGAAACCATGGCTGGTCAGGGCACTGGATACATGGCATCTACATCTCATGGCCACATAAACCCTGTTGGGGCTGAACGGGAGGAGGAGGGGCAAAGTGGAGCACAGTTTAGGTTTCGCAAAATGGGCATTTTTCTAGTCATCTGACAGGAGAGGAGGAGCAGGAGTAGCTAGAGGGTTTTGAGGAAGGCGAGACAGAGTCCCTCCGAGTCACTTGCACAAATGGCATGATGCATGCTCACGTGCTTGTGTAGTGACCACCAAATTGTCATCATTCAGCAGCGGGATGACTTCTGGCTCTCCACCTTAATGGACTCTCGCTACCAGCACAAAATGAGGGCCTTTTTTACACCCATTGAGAGGGAGGACAAACTGACCTACTACAGAGACATCCTACGTAGTAAGTTGGCTGATCGTCCATCCTCTCGCAGGTCTGACTCGGGGCCCCTCTGCAGATACCTTAAACTTCCAGGGCTGCTGGGGAGGAGTGGGGTGGCAGGAGCAGTACCAACTCCACCAGCAGCAGCCTGAGTCTGAGTAGCTGATGAGTAGCTTTGGCAGTGTCGTGCTGTTCTTCACATGGTTTGCCTTGATGAATGGAGCCACACAGGGGAGGAATTGCTAAAATTCATTAATCAAGAAATCAAATCATTGCTTACTCTGCGCAAACTGCAAATGGGAACCATGGTGACGAACAACACTGCGACAAGGAAGCCTAAGTCATGCGCCCTGCTCAATTATGTAAAACTTAATTTTTAATAATATTCTTAGGATAACATATATGTACCCAACATTTTTATATGTTCTCTTTATGCTGTTGCCAACTCCAGGGTGTGCCTTTGAGGCAATATATGGTCTCCATATGCTGCTACCAACTCCAAGGTGTGTCATTCAGGCACTATGTGGTCTCCTCATGCTGTTGTCAACTCCAATGGTGTGTCTTTCAGGACTATGTGGTCTCCCCACGCTCCTGCTAACTCCAGGGTGTGTCTTTCAGGCACCATGTGGTCTCCTCATGCTGTTGTCAACTCCAGGGTGTGTCTTTCAGGCAATATATGGGCTCCTCATGCTGCAGCCAACTCCAGGGTGTGTCTTTCAGGCACCATGTGGTCTCCTCATGCTGCTGTCATCTCCAGAGTGTGTCTTTTAGGCAATATATCGGCCCCTCATGCTGCTGCCAACTCCAGGGTGTGTCTTTCAAGCACTATGCAGTCTCCTCATGCTGATGCCAACCCGAGAGTATCTTTCAAGCAATATATGGTCTCCTCATGCTGTCACCAACTTCACACTGTGTCATTCAGCCACTATCAACTCCACATTGTGTCATTCAGCCACTATATGGCCTCCTCACACTGATGCCATCTCAAGGTTCTGTCATGCCGCTCTGCAACAGCGATTCTAATAGTGATGCCTCTGATCTGCATGTCATACTTCATTACAGTATTATTTCACTAACCCAGCACGCATTCTATGCATGTTACAGCAAGGCAAAATATTCTACAGCCCTACTGAGGCTCTCGGCAGGCCAGAAATAGCTGTTTTAAATAGCTATTTACCACAACCCTGCAACCATCTCCTGGCGCTGAGGCAGAATGGAGGGTTGCAATGAAAAAAACTCTTACCTCTGCCATGGTCTAGCGCAGAGTCCTTGGATGTCGCTTTGTGTCTTTCTGTGCTTCTGCTAAGAAAGACATAATATGACATACCTTGACTCTGTGCATGCGCCCTCTGCCCATTCCCTACCACTTTGTGTATTTCTCAGTGGCAGGTCACCCGTGTGAGTGGCGCTAGACTGCTGCTTAGGCAAGTTTTTTTCTTTTTAACCCCCGGAATTCCACTTTAAGTGATGAAAGTCCTGGGAATTTGCCCAGTTTGTCAGCCCCTAACTCAGACACTGCAAATCCCTGTCTCCATAGTCTCCCAAACCGCTCACCTGGACCCGCCCAAATGCTTTAGTCTCAACCTTAGAATGTAGTTACAGGCCAGGCAACACAGAGGGGGGGGGGGGTCAGCAGGGATTTCACCTGCTGGTCATGGGCTGACTAGGAGCTGGTAAAATCCCAGACCAATTTTCAGTCCCAGCCCACTATTAGTAAAAATACTTGCCTGCCAAATAAATTCAACAATGTACGTAAATTTGAGTGAGTAGAAGCTCTGTTATAAGGTCATGCAATGATTGGACTTTGGCTCAACTTTCTGTTCAGCTCCTGTAAACATCTTCATTTTACACATATAGCTTTAAATTAATACAATGCACTTACCTTTGTTCTGGTCTTGCAGAATCCTTGGGTGGTGGCTGGCCGGGGTCCCCTCTGCCTGGCAGCCACATCGACAGCAGGTGCAGCGTTTCTGTCTCCTCCTCTACCCACCGCATTCCCCATCCTAGTAATACTGATGGGAAGATTTATTAAATATGAATTGGCCAATCAGCCAATAATTTGTAGCTGGGCCAATGAGCCCTAGTGTTTCCCTAGCCAATCCCGTACACTTCCTTATTAAAGTGTTCCCGGCTCACTCTCTCACTGCCTGTGATAGCGTACTGCTACGTTTTATCGTTTCTGAGTCTCCTGATTATTTCTGTTGCCTACCTAGCTTGCCTTACCGTTTCATGACCCTGCCTGGATCCTGACAACAAACCGGGCCTTATCCCTTGTACTACGAACTCTCTTATTACCTGGCTTCACCGTTGGCTTGACCTTTGACTCTTTTCGTCTTTCTCCCTTGGTGCTGCGTACAGTGGCCACTGTTTATCTGTGTATGACCCCGGCTTGTCCGATAACGCCCAATCTTACCTCCGGTTCATCCATCCTCACTCCTGTGAGCTTACAATCTTTGAGCTACCAAGTCCCGGGGGCAACCGTGTCTGGTGAGGCATTTAGAGCATCCTGGCAAATGGGGGCTTGTCTATAGGTGAAGCTAGCCGTGGAGATTGGGGGTTGTGAAATTATCAAAAAGGCAGGTGTCCCTGGGGTTTGACAGATTGTTTATATGTTTTATTTTCTTTTTTTTTTACATAGCGCTTGAAAGTAAATAAAAAGGGAAATAAAATTGTTATATCATTTTTCCATCTTTAAGGCAATACATGACAACAATTTGACGTTAATCAGTAAAGTCACACTTCTAGGATTTCAGTGTGCTCCCCTCATCCAAAGATCTCTTCTCATTCTCTTTCTATTCATGTACTGTGTGACCACATGTGGAAACCTCCTGATCATCACACTGGTGACTTCCAGTGAGACCCTCCACACCCCCATGTACTTCTTTCTCTCCCAGCTCTCCATAGCTGACATCCTGCTAAGCTCTAATATTGTACCTACCCTGCTTTATAGTTTAATAAATAACAGCACTACTATGTCTCTGGAAAGCTGCTTATCCCAATTATACATATTTATAACCATAGAAATGAATGAATGCTTTCTTCTTGCCGTGATGTCATATGACCGATACTTAGCCATATGTAGCCCTTTACTATACCACACTGCAATGAAACATGTGTCCTGCATTAAACTGATTCTTCTGTCATGGCTCCTGAGCATTTTTATGGCAATGATTGAATTAATAACGGTCAATAATTTGTGGTTTTGTGGACCAAATACTATTGACCATTTTTACTGTGACTTGGAACCTCTCTTGGACCTCTCTTGTTCCGATACCTCCTTAATCCATATGGAAATGGTCATCTTTTCTATTCCTGTGGCTATTCTTCCATTCGGTTTTGTAATGATCTCTTATATTTTTATCATTTACAACATCATGAGACTCCCGTCAATATCCGGCCGTCAGAAAGCTTTCTCCACCTGCAGTTCTCACCTGACTGTGGTTTGTATTTTTTATGGAACGCTCTTTTCTATCTACATACTTCCTACAAAGGAACAGTCTGGGAATATGAGTAAAGTGTTATCCTTGCTCTACACTGTGGTGACTCCACTGATGAATCCGATCATTTATAGCTTGAGAAACAAAGACATTAAAACAGCGTTAAAGAAGTCCACTCACAATTTTAATGCTTTGTTCTGTTTGAATTGAAACTTTGAAATATTAGGAAAAGTAACTAGAGATGAGCGAACCAATGCGGATGAATCACAACTTGCTCCAAATTTCAGGCAAAAATCGATTTGGCATACCAAATTTTCTGAGATTTGTGCCGATCAAATCTTTCGGTGAAATACAGTAGAAAAAAAAACAAAAAAAACTCACCTCACCCCTTTGCTATTCTCCAGCATGGGTGTCCTCTGCTCCCTGCTCTGCAGCTCGGTGGAAGACACATATTCTCTATCCGGCCATCTTGCCGCCAGTTAGAGGGGCTTTTTGTACCCTGGGGAGTGGGCTGTGGGGAAAGCCCATTACGACCCCTGCCACTTACAGTAGTATTGAGAAATTTCCCCGGTTGTCACTGTGAAGGGCTTTCCCTACCTGCTCAATCCCTGCCTATAAATAGCCCTTGACTGCAACTTGAGAGCAGGCGGAGCCCAGTCTAGAACAGTAGATCTAAATCCTCTGTCCTATTGATGACAGTGAAAAGCAGCGTGAAACTCCCACACAGAAGGATTGCAAGGGAGGGGGTGAGTTTGTTTCTTTTAACTATTTCATGGAAAAATTTGATCGGCATGAATAACCTCTTCTTAGCTTGAAAATAAATTACCTTTAGTAACAGTCAAAGGCTTCTTCCCTTCCTTTAAACAATACTTACATTTTATGGTACAATGTAACAGTTACTGATACATTTGCATAATTGGTTTTATATACAGATGTTGTACTATATTAAAAATATGCCAATCAACATACAAATTCAACCAATGGGACGACCGATACACCCCACTGAATTACAGAAATGGTGATTGTATTGCGTAACAAAAAAATCAATTTAATAAATATCCATAGAAAACAGAACTGGTCAAGTTTGACCGAATCAAACCGAATTGGCAAAACTCTGGATAAATTTAACTTAAATGACCCAAATCCACAGCCCAACACTAGTCATTATATTTTGTATCTACAAGATATTTGTTTGTGTGCTATATTTGTTAAATACATTTTGGCAACACTATTAAAAAGAACCGGTGGGTGTGTATTTTTTATCTTTGCCAACGAATATTTATAGTGTTTGGTACCAGTTTCTAAAGAGAGGGGCACCCCCAAGACATTAGTAGGTGTTCTCACCCTGAAAGTCTCTCTTAGTGAAATAGCTCTGTTTATCTGTGATTTTTATTTCCATGAGCTGGTTCACATGATCAGTGCATCCCATACAGTTCTATAACAAAGCCATTGATGGAGCTTCAGTTTAGGCATGGATACAGCCAGTTTTGGGGGCAACAAAGGAGCATCAAGAGTGGCAATTATAGCCACTTTAGGCATACCACCAACCAGCACCAGCCCTGCAGTTTGCCAAACTCCTGTAATCCAGCCAGGGTCTTCAGGAGACAGGGACTATGAGCTACAGATTATACTGCAGCAGCCAGATTCTGGAAGCTCTAGGTTGTGATCACCCCCCATCCCCATTGACTGCAGGGCTTGACCTGTTAGGATATTTTTTTTTTTTTTTACCTTTTACAGTATTTCTTTAAAAAACTGCATGCAATCTCCCTCCTAAGACTACCAGCCCTGCACACCTAGCCATGTATCTTGCAAGTTATTAGGACTCAAGCCCCTAAGCTTGCTCCACCAGTCTAGTAGGCCTGAAAGAGTGATCACTACATTTTTTGTATACGCATGTAAAAAGACAACCCCAAGTGCAGTGCTGAACCTGCCACATGAGAGGTGTTATTAACCCGCATATTAGTTTGCAAGTCATGGAAACATAAAAGGGCAAAACCCCTTCATTCTCTTCTCTGGAGTCTAAAAGGCTCTTGGGCTCATCCAATCCAATCCCCAGAGCATCCCTTTGGCTAATGCACGCTCCAGTGCTAAGCCACTTAAATATGCTGGGTGAGCAAGTGTGTGGAAACCAAAAGGAATCCAGGGACACCAACCAATCCATTCTCTCTATGCTGGGCTCTGTGGACGCAGAGTTGCATTAACTGCAATGAAAAATTGACCAGTGTCGTAAAAATACAGCGCCAATCTCTTCAAGGTGCATCAAAAAGACGGCAGTCCAAAGTGGTGCACACTGGGGCTGTTATAAATGTCATTTGGGTCCAACAGGCACTGACACAGGCCAGCCAATACCAAATGCAACAATCAAAGCAAATCAGTTGACGTCAATAAAGATAGAGCTTAAACTGGTGCTATAGCCGCCAAACTGCACAATTCATAATTAAGGCCCTATGAGTCTGATTTACACATTTACAGCTTATGTCTGCATGGGGTGGGTCTCAGAATATATGCGTGGTGTCTTGGGAGTTATATTTGCAAACTGTTATATTTGTTGGTTTTAGAGTGCTAGTCAACAATCTGACATTCAAGATCAGAATATCCGGTACATGTGCAAAAATAACCTACAGAGACAGATTTTGGCCCAAAATACTATTACTTGAACATGTGTTCACCGGCATTTTGCCCAGCTGCACTGAACTGGAAAAATGACAGCAAACATGAGTGTAGTTGAGCAAACATGGCACATTTTGTTTGGTAAAAAGTGATTTTCAGCATGTTTTCTTAACGTTTTATAAACAGATCAGACAAATCACTTTTCTTGTGTCAAACCATTTTTCAAATGCCAGTCTTCCGTCCAGACAATGTGCAGCGATACCGAGCATAATGCCAGCAAATGGTTGGTTCTCCCTACTTTCACCATTACAATTATAGCTCGGTTTGCTAGAATTATAGCTCAGCTCGCTGAGCTATATGGTGCACTACAGATAGAGCAAAGTAGCGACAACCAATGAACAATGTGAATCACCCCTTATGGGTAAAAAAGGGTTTTTGCATTAGCAGAATTTCGTTGAATATAAACGAATTTGGTATATTACGAATATTTTTAAAAAAGCTATACAATCGAAAATGACTATAACATGCCACTATTTTAGAAAAATAATTTCACATAATGAATTACAAAATCTCATTATAGGTGTAACATGATAATTGTACATAACTGTGAATACCTTTGAGGCTTTAATAAAACATTCTCTTCTGATGTCTCAGCCAGGAATTGTGCGTATAAATATAGGTTAGATTTGCATATAAATTATACAGCCTGTATCACACATGCCCACATCTCACCACATCGAACAACAATATACATCTAAAATTTTTCTGGTGCACAAGTACAGCAATTCTTTCTGGGGTTTGATCCATGCTGGGAAATGTTCGTTGTTTTATATTAAACAGTGGTTAACCTGACTGTATTAATAGTGGTGCACAGTAAGTTTGTTTTTTGATATCTGAATGTATATTATGCCTCTTTGATATCATCGTAATTTAATGTGGCATTTATTATTATTATTATTATTATTATTATTATTATTATTATTAATATTAGTATTATTATTATTATTATTATTATTATTATTATTATTATTATTATTATAAATATATAATTCATCTTTATGTTTCTCTTTCTCATTCTATATTTAAAATCAAATGAACAAAGCTTGCTGTTAATGTGTATAATTTTGTAATGGAGTCTTTTAGTCCCTTAGATACTTGATAGAAGCTCTCTATTATGAATAGGGATGAGCGAACCGGTTCGGAAGAACCGGAATTTGCTCCGAATTTCAGGGAAAATTCAATTCGGCATGAACCCGAATTTTTTTCGGTTCGTGCCGATCGAATTTTCCCTGAAATAAAAAAAAAAAAAAATGCCGGCATGGTGGGAGCGGGCAGGCCGGCTACGCTGTCAGCGGGCGGCGGAAGCCGGCCCGCTGACAGCGCAGCCGGCCTGCCCGCTCCCACCATGCCGGCATTTTTTAAAAAAGCAAACACTTACCTGCATGGTCGGAGCGTGGAGGCCGGCGCCGCTCTGAGGCGCCCTCTGATGACGCGCCCTCTGATGACGCGTCCTCTGATTACAGCTGAGAGCGGCGCCGGTCTCCATGCTCCGACCATGCAGGTAAGTGTTTGCTTTTTAAAAAAATGCCGGCATGGTGGGAGCGGGCAGGCCGGCTGCGCTGTCAGCGGACAGGCGTAGCCAAGCCTGCCCGCTCCCACCATGCCGGCATTTTTTTTTCAGATGAGCGATTCGTGAAAGTTCGATTCGGGCGAACCCGAATTTCTTGGGGAAATTCGGCGAATCGCCCGAATCGAACTTTCAAGAAGTTCGCTCATCTCTAATTATGAAGGTAGATGTATGGGTGATCTACATTATTCTAAAATCTTAGTATTTTGTCTAAAATTCATATATACGTGGACGTAATATAAGTGGAAATTCCATTCGCCTACTCCTCAAGCTCTCTTTGTGATCACAGGAGATCTGGGATGTAAAATCGAGGTCTACCTTGATCAATCTATCGCACTAATGTCTTCTTTTCACTCTGTCCTCTACCTGTGGGTGCCTCCTCCTCTTTCTCCCACAGTGCCTTGCACCTTGCTTGCAGTCTTGTTGCACAAGATCAAGGCAGACCGGGGTTTACTTTTATTTTATTATTTATTATGTTTTTTAGACCACACACTAAGGTTGCAGCATAATGTGGAGCCCCCATACACCTGATGCTTAGTAATATACATCTTCTATCAAGTATCTAAGGGACTAAAAGGCTCAATCATGAAATTATGCAAATTAAAAGTGTGCTCCTAAATGTGTAAATTTGTTTTTAAATATCTACTGGTGTTTGTATATTTGCTCATTAGGAATGTTGCTATTTGAACTTTCACTGTCCACTGTCTTTCACTGTTTGTGCTGTCCAAAATTAGTTTCATTTTCTAACCATTCTTTATGTTTAACTTAACAAATAGAATAGTCAATATTAAAAATTGAATAATACAAAGAACATCATTAGTCATGCTTATTTTATTTTTATTAAGTTGACATGTGTATTATGGTCTCAAAAGAAAAAAGAGAATAACCCCTTCTGAAACTAAATGGGGAGATAACTCAACCTCCTGTCTAACTTTACAGTGACCTCACATACTATTTCCATTTGTTTACTTGTGCAAAAGCTTGTTTTTATGCATCAGTATTTTTTTTTCCAAAATGTTATTTATTGATAACAGTATAAGTACGGTTACATTGTATATGTTTCAAAGTTACATATAAGATATCAGTACAGAGTATGCATCATCATTAGCAGAGTAAGTTTCTAAGGCATTATCAGCTTGTATTAATATTAAACATTATTATAGCTGATGGTCATTTTTAATTCTTTTTTAACCTTTATATATGTTCTTAAACCAACCTATGGTGCCAGATTTACTTCAAGAGAAAAAGAATAACTGCATTAAACTATAATAAAAAATAGTTCCCCTAAAGAGTCATCACAGAAGGTTCCCTCACCCTAACCAAACAGCCGCCCCCGAAATAAACAATGGGAGCCACCCCTGAAGCGACTCGTAGACAGTACCGGGTTGTGTGACTAAAGGCCCGCTCCAACTGCATCTTGACCCCCATAGGGAGAATGTGAACATACCTTTCCCAAACTCCAAAGAATTTTCAACTCTGCATTCTTTTTGTAGCATCGCTTCTAGCCATTCCATACGAAAAAGGAACGTAATTTTTTCCAGGAAAAGGGCTAGGGAAGAGGGTTTATCCAGCGTTTTAAGATACATTTGCTGCTGATCAGTAATAATGTTTATAAAACCCACCAGGATACACATAATAAAACAAACCCTCAAAAACTCCATTTAAGCACAGTTTTTGTTGGCTGGTTTTTAGATGATGTTCTTTCCGAATGCCGGAAGAAACGTCCTGCAAAACAAGTTGTAAGAGAGCTACATCTAAATACGATCCAACAAAAACTGTGTCTAAATGGAATATTTGAGGTTGTTTTATCAACACTGTATCCTGATGAGTTTTTTACAAATATTTATTGATGCATAGAAACAAGCTTTTGCACAAGCAAATAAATGGAAACAATGTGTGAACAGATGTAAAGTCATTGTAAAGACATACATTAGGTTGAGGGATCACCCTACTAAGTGAGTTTCAGAAGGAATTATCCTCTTTTTTTCTTTTGAGATTGTTATGTCCATCCTCATGCTAGTGGGTTTTTTCCTCCCTACATACAAAGGAAGTACAAAGTTGTGAATGGGTTAATGTTAGGGGCTTACAGAAGTAATTGGAGGGCATACAATAACTCATTATTTTCTGCATTGCTGTATTTCAGAAATGTTTTATGTTACTGCAGCTCGCTTGTGAGTTTACTGTACTGACCACTGAGCATTATCCTTATATGAGATCAGTTGCTAAGGACTTCATTTTCTACCATTACCTACCCTGCACCCACCACCACAAGGAAGAACAATAGTTTTGGTGAAGGTGAAGAAAGAGGAGATTAGTTTGGGATGGAGATCACAAAGGTATGAACAACGTGTTACGTAGAATCAATGTACCTTTGTTTTACTTTATAGGTTTGAATTAGCACGGGTCAAAAAACTCAGCAAACACTTACCTGCATGGTCGGAGCGTGGAGGCCAGCGCCGCTCTCCGGCGCCCTCTGATGACGCGCCCTCTGATGACGCGCCCTCTGATTACAGCTGAGAGCAGCGCCGGTCTCCATGCTCCGACCATGCAGGTAAGTGTTTGCTTTTTAAAAAAATGCCGGCATGGTGGGAGCGGGCAGGCCGGCTGCGCTGTCAGCAGACAGGCGTAGCCAGGGCTTCCCGCTCCCACCATGCCGGCATTTTTTTTTTCAGATGAGCGATTCGTGAAAGTTCGATTCGGGCGAACCCGAATTTCTTGGGGAAATTCGGCGAATCGCCCGAATCGAACTTTCAAGAAGTTCGCTCATCTCTAATTATGAAGGTAGGTGTATGGGTGATCCACATTATTCTAAAATCTTAGTATGTTGTCTAAAATTCATATATACGTGGACGTAATATAAGTGGAAATTCCATTTGCCTACTCCTCAAGCTCTCTTTGTGATCACAGGAGATCTGGGATGTAAAATCGAGGTCTACCTTGATCAATCTATCGCACTAATGTCTTCTTTTCACTCTGTCCTCTGCCTGTGGGTGCCTCCTCCTCTTTCTCCCACAGTGCCTTGCACCTTGCTTGCAGTCTTGTTGCACAAGATCAAGGCAGACCTGGGTTTACTTTTATTTTATTATTTATTATGTTTTTTAGACCACACACTAAGGTTGCAGCATAATGTGGAGCCCCCATACACCTGATGCTTAGTAATTTACATCTTCTATCAAGTATCTAAGGGACTAAAAGGCTCAATCATGAAATTATGCAAATTAAAAGTGTGCTCCTAAATGTGTAAATTTGTTTTTAAATATCTACTGGTGTTTGTATATTTCCTCATTAGGAATGTTGCTATTTGAACTTTCCACTGTCCACTGTCTTTCACTGTTTGTGCTGTCTAAAATTAGTTTCATTTTCTAACCATTCTTTATGTTTAACTTAACAAAAAGAATAGTCAATATTAAAAATTGAATAATACAAAGAACATCATTAGTCATGCTTATTTTATTTTTATTAAGTTGACATGTGTATTATGGTCTCAAAAGAAAAAAGAGAATAACCCCTTCTGAAACTAAATGGGGAGATAACTTAACCTCCTGTCTAACTTTACAGTGACCTCACATACTATTTCCATTTGTTTACTTGTGCAAAAGCTTGTTTTTATGCATCAGTATTTTTTTTTCCAAAATGTTATTTATTGATAACAGTATAAGTATGGTTACATTGTATATGTTTCAAAGTTACATATAAGATATCAGTACAGAGTATGCGTCATTAGAAGAGTAAATTTCTAAGGCATTATCAGCTTGTATTAATATTAAAAGTTGTTATGGCTGATGGCCGTTTTTAATTCTTTTACAATTTTAACCTTTATTTATGTTCTTAAACCATTGCAACCTATGGTGCCAGATTTACTTCAAGAGAAAAAGAATACCTGCATTAAACTATAATAAAAAATAGTTTCCCTAAAGAGTCATCACGGAAGGTTCCCTCGCCCTATTCATCCAGCCACCCCCCCGCCCCGACATAAACAATGGGAGCCACCCCTGAAGTGACTCGTAGACAGTACCAGGTTGTGTGACTAAAGGCCCGATCCAACTGCATCTTGACTCCCATAGGGAGAATGTGAACATACCTTTCTCAAACTCCAAAGAATTTTCAACTCTGCGTTCTTTTTGTAGCATCGCTCCTAGCCATTCCATACAAAAAAGGAACTTCATTTTTTCCAGGAAAACGGCTAGGGAAGGGGGTCGTTGGTTTATCCAGCGTTTTAAGATACATTTGCTGCTGATCAGTAATAATGTTTATAAAACCCACCAGGATACACATAATAAAACAAACCCTCAAAAACTCCATTTAAGCACAGTTTTTGTTGGCTGGTTTTTAGATGATGTTCTCTCCGAATGCCGGAAGAAACGTCCTGCAAAACACTTTGTAAGAGAGCTACATCTAAATACGATCCAACAAAAACTGTGTCTAAATGGAATATTTGAGGTTGTTTTATCAACACTGTATCCTGATGAGTTTTTTACAAATATTTATTGATGCATAGAAACAAGCTTTTGCACAAGCAAATAAATGGAAACAATGTGTGAACAGATGTAAAGTCATTGTAAAGACAGATATTAGGTTGAGGGATCACCCTACTAAGTGAGGTTCAGAAGGAATTATCCTCTTTTTTTTCTTTTGAGAATGTTATGTCCATCCTCATGCTAGTGGGTTTTTCCTCCCTACATACAAAGGAAGTACAAAGTTGTGAATGGGTTAATGTTAGGGGCTTACAGAAGTAATTGGAGGGCATACAATAACTCATTATTTTCTGCATTGCTGTATTTCAGACATTTTTTATGTTACTGCAGCTTGCTTGTGAGTTTACTGTACTGACCACTGAGCATTAGCCTTATATGAGATCAGTTGCTAAGGACTTCATTTTCTACCATTACCTACCCTGCACCCACCACCACAACGAAGAAAGATAGTTTTGGTGAAGGTGAAGAAAGAGGAGATTAGTTTGGGATGGAGAACACGAAGGTATGAACAACGTGTTACGTATAATGAATGTACTTTTGTTTTACTTTACAGGTTTGAATTAGCACGGGTCAAAAAACTCGGCTTTGTGTGTAAACTCGCAGACGAGAACTCTTGGATTCTTTCATAATTCACATGTAACACAAACTTGCACCTGCTAAAGCAGTTGGGCAAACGGTTTCTCTCACACCATGTAATATTTAGGTGAGGAACGACTGCCAGCAGCACTATATAAAAACACTCTTCCGTAAACGTTCTTGTTACAAACAATGCTCGCGTGACTTCTGCTTCTCCGGGCTGACTGTTCCTCCTTTCTCCTGCCTGTCATACATTGGAAAATATTTGTTCCCCATATTGATTTGTAGAAATGTAATATTATTTTAAATTTTTTAGAAATCATGGCTAACATGTATTGACTTGGCTAGAATACCTTATTATTATTTCCATTTTGTATTTTCCCTTTCTATTTTTAGATAATCACTCAATATAATAATTGGTAATTTATATTAGATTAGCAGATTATACTCATTTTTATTTATTTTATTGTGAAAAAAATCATATATATCACTAATTACTAATAATAATATTAATAATAAAATCAAAACATTAAAACTTAAATTCAATGGAAAATTTGGAAAAGTTCCATTAGAAATTCAATTCATTTGGAAAATTACAAAAAAATGTAAATTACCGAGGACTAAGAACAGACAGAATAATCAACCTCTCAGAAAGGTATTCACCAAAAGGCTTAATTCCTCAAAAAAACGGGACTGAAACACACCAAAAGCCCCATTCTCACCAGAAAAAAACTATGGAGGGAATTCTTCTACCAATTTCTTTCCTTAATATCCTGTTTCTAAGGCTCATTGCAGTCTCTCAATGATGTGAGTGCAATTGCATTTGTGATAACGGTAAAACGGTCACACGGTAAAACTTGAAATGAGAATATTCACCTGTGCCTGGGCTCAAGCGCAAATTTAATCCAGACCTTCACCCTAAATAAGTGCCTTATGTTTCCCCCCTGTACATACAGATTACCCACAATAAAAAATTATTCTACCTTCATCTACTGCATTTTCTAAGCCTTTAAACATCCAAGATGGTGGCAAATGGAGTCTCAGGCTGCCTACAGATAGGAAGTGTCTTCTGACTGTGCTGCTCTGCATTTTGGGATTGCTGTCCTTTTCCTGACCCCAGCTCTGCTCTGTCTAAGCAAAGCACAGCTATAAACCTGCCCCCACAGTCTCCCCCTCTCCTCTCCTCACTATGTAATGCTTCTGAGGCAAGATGGCGGTGACCGTATCCTAGAGTCCTGAACAGAGTTGCAGCCCAGTGGGGGAAAGTATAATAAGTAAGTGACTATAAACATGAAATATGTTAATGTAAGAATATGGGGAAAAGTTTTTAAGGATTTGGGCTTTTCATTAAATAATGGTAAGTTAAAAAAAAATCACACTTAAATAGGTGCCTGCTAAACTATACAAGACACAAAAGTAAGGTTCCCTTTAAAGCAGAAGTACAGGCAAATTACAACCCCCTGTCCTACAACCCTTTCTTGGTGCTGAGGCAGGATGGGGGAGTTGCAAAAAAAATTCTTACCTCAGTCACTGTCCACCATAGAGCCAGAGTATGTCGCTTTGTGTCTTTCAATTCTTCTGCTGAGAAAGACACAAAGCGGCATCCCCTGGCTCCATGCACATGTCCACTGCCCATTCACTTGAATAGGGAGCAGGGGTGTGCACAGAGCCAGGGGATGCCACTTTGTCTTTTTCTAAGTGGCAAATCACCTGTGTGAGTGGCGCTGGACTGTGGCTGAGGTAAGGTTTTTTTTTTCTTTTTTACCCCCGGTCCAGCCCCAGGAGAGGTTGGCACGGTGGGTTGGGGGGGCGGGGGCACTAAGATTGGAATTTCATTTTAAGTTATGGAGGTCCTGGTAATTTGCCCAGTTTTCCAGTCCCTAACTCCAACCCTGCGTATCCCCATCTCCATAGTCTCCCAAACAGATCCCCTGGACCCATCCCAGCGCTATAGTCTCAACCTTGGAATGTATTTGTTTACAGGCTGGAAAACATGGGGGTTCAGCAGGGATTTCACCTACTGGTCATGGGCAGGGGATGGTAAAATCCCAGGCCAATTTTCAGTCCCAGTCCACTATTTGAAAAAATAGTTGCCTGCAGAATAAAATCAACAATGTACACAATGTGATTTTCTTTGAATAGTAGAGTAGAAGCTCTTTTATAAGGTCATACAATGATTGGAATTTTCTGTTCAGCCCCTGTAAATGTCTTCATTAGGGATAGGCAAATCAAATCTGACTGAATATCGACGAGATTCGTTCGGGTGAATCGCTTCCCTAAACTCCATTTAGTGTGGTCCAGGCCATTTAAAATGGCAGATCCACATGTCAAGACATGTCCCATGGGGCAAGGAATTCTGGGAAGGCAGCCAGTTACCCCGTTGATATCACAGCCCTATATAAGCGGCGGCCACTCAAGAGTGAGTGGTGGTGAGAACGGGACAGAGTGAGGGAGACAGACAGACAGGGAGAGAGAGACAGACAGACAGGGAGAGAGAGCGAGAGACAGACAGACAAGGAGAGAGAGAGACAGAGAGACAGACAGACAAGGAGAGATAGACAGACAGACAGGAAGAGAGAGAGAGAGACAGAGAGACAGAGTGACAGTGTACAGTGTAAAGAAAAAGCGCTTCTTCACAGGGACAGTGTGTGTAGCAGAAGCAGTTCACATGTCAGAATTCAATCATAGAAGCAGTGACAGGGAAGGGAGAGGGCTTGGGGCACAGTGTGCTGCAGCAGTGGTGTCTGTCTAAAATTCCAAAGGTTTAATTATTTTTTTCTTCACAAAGGCTAATAGTAGCCAGCCAGTAAGGTGAGCAGAGCACTAAAAGTGTATTGTTGCTCTATGAAGTGTAACCTGTGCGTACGTTCATTGGTCGGTTAGTGTTAAAGGCCACACAAAGCCACACACCTGCCCTAATAAATACACCTTTTGCAACAAATCTATGTTTTTAAGCATGCTGTAGTCCATTTACCTGGCCCTAATAAGTGCATTCCATTTAAGCGCATCTAAGAATTTTTGCATTTTGTTTTATGTTCAAGTGTTCACGCACCTGGTTGGTGTGAAAGGCCACACAAAACCACACACCTGCCAAAAAAATACACCTCTTGCTGTTGTAACTAAATCCTGTTGTTAAGCCTGCTGGAGTGCAATTATCTGGCCTAATCTTGGCATCCTATTTAAGTGCATCTGAGAGTTTTTACATTTTGTTTTATGCCCAGGTGTTGAAAGCCTAGTTAGTGTAAAAGGCCAAACAAAACCACACATGTCCCAAAAAATTCACCTCTTGCTGCTGTAACTAAGTCCTATTGTTAAGCCTGCTGGAGTGCATTTAACTGGTCTAATCAGGGCATCCCATTTTAGTGCATCTGAGAGTTTTTGCATTTTGTTTTATGCCCAGGTGTTGATAGCCTAGTTAGTGTTAAAGGCCAGACATAGTTACACACCTGCTGCTGGTGTCCAAAAATACTGTTTTAAGTGCAGTGTAGCATATTGTCCTCCACTCATATACACACTAAATTTGTCTGCCAGAGAAGTGCCAAGATGTGAACAGAGGAGTGGAAGAGGCCTAAATTCATCTGACAGAGGTCGCAGCAGACTAGGGGTGTGTGGCAGCAGGAGTCGCAGCGAAAGGCCCGATCGCTCCGTATCACCTAGCGATAATGATAAAGCTGGTCGCATTGGAAGCCGGGTACAATAGGGGCTTCATCATCCTCAGGAGTAGAAGGATGCCAAGCCGAGGTGGAGAGTCCCAAGCCATCATTTCTTTGCGAAGAGGGCAGTACAAGCCCTGCACAATTTCGTTGAACAGAAGGTAGGCCAGTCATATAGCCTGTCGGTGTGCACCAAAGTGCACAGCAGCACTGACACGTGGAGCTGTAACTATGGTCAGGGACAATACATGTCCTTTCCAGTCCACTGGGTGAATGTGGTTCCTGCACAGCCACAACAGCAACTTGGACAGGTCATGCTGCTTCTGCCTCCATGCTCTCAGGCTGTTGTGCCTGTGACACTGTGTGACTCTGACTCCTTATCCTCCACCGTATACTCAGCTTCCACAGCATGGACAAGTCTCAGTGCCCCTCCAGCTTACCATGTGTGCAGGGCATGGCGGTGTCACGCTATTCTGCACACGGTTTGCCTTGGCAAATGGAGTCACACAGGGGAGGAACTGCTAAAAATTCATTTATCAAGAAATCAAATCATTGCTTACTCCACGCAAATGCAAATAGGACCTGTTTGCGCTGCAACAAAGAAGCCTTGGAAGCAAATGGAGTCACACAGGGGAGGAACTGCTAAAAATTCATTTATCAAGAAATCAAATCATTGCTTACTCCATGCAAATGCAAATGGGAACTGTTTGTGCTGCAACAAGGAAGCCTGAGCCATGTGCCCTGCATGGCACACATGTTCAATCTGGTTGTCAAGCGTTTACTGAAGTCTCCCCCATCTGCAAGACATCCTAACAATGGGAAGGAAAGTTTGCATACACTTCAGCCACTCGAAACACCACAAAGCACCCCCTCTTTGAGCTGCAGCGTCAGAATGGTATTCCCCAACATAGTCTGATTTGCGATGTTTCCAACCGTTGGAATTCCTGCCTCCATATGTTGGACCGACTATATGAACAAAATAAAAAAGGCCATCATCGATTTCTTGATGATACAAGCTGATAGAGGGACTCCCCTGTGTAACTTTAATGTAAACCGGAGGCAGCTCATGCGTGACACCTGCCATTTGCTCAGGCCCTTTGAGGAAGCCACTTTATTAGTCAGTTGGCAGGTTTACAAGATTAACAACATCATTCTACTGCTTCATCTACTACAACACATGGAAACCAAGGCTGGTCAGGGCTGGTTGGAAACCAAGGCTGGTCACTAGAGATGTGGCACCTACATCTCACTGCTACATGAACCCTGTGGGGGCTGAGCTGAAGGAGGAGGAGGAGGGTTAAGGTATTGTGAAATGGGTGTTTTTTCTAGTCATCTGACAGGAGAGGGGGAGCAGGAGCAGCCAGAGGAGCTAGAGGGTTGTGAGAACCCCACACACCATGGCAGTATGCAGTGGAGATGGAGGCAGGTAGTTCTTCCGAGTCACTTGCACAAATGTCACGATGCATGCTCGTGTGCTTGCATAGTTACCGCCAAATAGTCACCATTCGGCAGCGGGATGACTTATGGCTCTCCACCCTATTGGACCCTTGCTACTGGCAAAAAAATGGGGGCATTTATTAAACCCAATGAGAGGAAGGACAAACTGGCCTCCTACAGAGAGATTCTAGGTAGTCAGTTGACCGATGCCTATCTGTTGCCTGAGCCTACAGCCTACAGTCTATAGTCGCTGATGAGTAGCTTTCTTCACCCGCATAGTGAGGCACTCATGTGCAGCAGGTAGACTTGGAGCAGGACCTGAACCAGCAGGTGGTTGCTTACCTTGACTTGACCATGCCAACACACCTTGAGGATCCGCTGGATTTCTGGGCAGCCAAACTTTATTTGTGGCTGCAACTAAAAGGATTTGCTCTGGTAAAGCTTTCTTGCCCAGCCAGTAGTGTGCCATCAGAGCTGATGTTTAGTGCGGCAGGGAACGAAAAATGTGGTGAGACTGACCTGTTTGAAGATGAATCAGGCATGGATCAGCCAGGATTTCCACCAACCGATGCCTGATGCATAGCAGAGTAGATTGATCATGGTGTCACACCAATACTTCACAAATATGGATAGTGCAAAACAGATTTACGGCGCTGCTCCCCAGTTAAAGACATACCTCCGCATCAGATCTCAAGTAAGAATTAAGGAAATGCATTACGTAAAACGTAACTTTCAATAATATTCTTAGGATAACATATAAGTACCCACAATTATTATATGTGGTCTCCTCTTGCTGCTGCCAATTACAAGGTGTGTCTTTCAGGCAATATATGGTCTGCTTATGCTGCTGGCAACTCCAGGGTGTGTCTTTCGGGCACTATGTGGTTTCCTCATGCTTCTGCAAACTCCATGCTGTGTCTTTCAGGCAATATATAGACACCTCCTGTTGCTGATGATAACTCCAGGGTGTGTCTTTCAGGCACTATGTGGTCTCCTTATGCTGCTGCCAACTCCAGAGTGTGCCTGTATGGCAATATATGGTCTGCTCATGCTGCTTCCAACTCCAGAGTGTGTCTTTCAGGCAATATATGGGCTCCTCTTTCTGCTGTCTACTCCAGAGTGTGTCTTTCAGGCAATATATGGGCTCCTCTTGCTGCTGCCTACTCCAGGATGTGTCTTCAGGCAATATATGGTCTGTTTATGCTGATGCCAATTCCAAGATGTGTCTTTCAGGCAATATATGGTCTCCTTATGCTGCTGAAACTCCAGGGTGTGTTTTTCAAGCAATATATGGTCTCCTCTTGCTGCTGTCAACTCCAAGGTGTGTCTTTCAGGCACTATGTGGTCTCCTCATGCTGCTGCCAACTCCAAGGTGTGTATTTCAGGTGATATGTGGGCTCCTTATTCTGCTGCCAACTATATGGTGTGTCTTTCAGGCAATATATGGTCTCCTCTTGCTGCTTCCAACTCCAGGGTGTGTCTTTCAGGCAATTTATGGTCTGCTCATGCTGCTGCCATCTCCAGGGTGTGTCTTTCAGGTGATATGTGGGATCCTTATGTTGCTTCCAACTCCAGGGTGTGTCTTTCAGGCAATATATGGTCTCCTCTTGTGGCTGCCAACTCCAGGGTGTGTCTTCCAGGCAATATATTATCTCCTCTTGCTGCTGCCAATGCCAGGCTGTGTCTTTCAGGCACTATGTGGTCTCCTCATGCTGCTGTCAACTACAGGATGTGTCTTTAATGTAATATATTTTCTCCTCATTCTGCTGCCAAATCCAGGGTGCGGCACTATGTGGTCTCCTCATGCTGCTGTCAACTCCAGGGTGTGTCTTTCAGGCAATATATAGTCTCCTCTTGCTTCATACTGCTCCACACTGTTTCATTCAGTCACTATATGGTCTCCTCATACTGATGCCACCTTAAGGCTCTGTCATTGTGCCGCTTGACAACAGCAATTCTAATAGCAATGCCTCTGATCTTCATGTCATACTGCATAACAGTATTATGTCACTAAGCCAGTAACACCCTATGCATGTTACAGCAAGCAAAAGTGTTCTACAACCCTATTGAGGCTCTCGGTAGGCAAGAAATCTCCATTTTTATTGTCAATTTGCCCACAAAAACTTTGGACCAAAAATTCTGAGAATTGGTTGAATCTAATTTTCAAAAAATTTGCTTATCTCTAGTCTTTATCTTATAAGTATAGATTGAAATTGGGATCACAAAATCATTTACGATCTTCATTTCTCACTTGTTTACTGTTTACATGTTTTTGTTTTTTTTAACATAGTAGTAGTAAAAGTAAATTAATTGGGAATAAAAATTGATATATTATTTTTTCATTTTTAAGGCAATACGTGACAACAATTTGACGTTAATCAGTAAAGTGACACTTCTAGGGTTTCAGTGTGCTCCCCTCATCCAAAGATCTCTTCTCATTCTCTTTCTATTCATGTACTGTGTGACCACATGTGGAAACCTCCTGATCATCACACTGGTGACTTCCAGTGAGACCCTCCACACTCCCATGTACTTCTTCCTCTCCCAGCTCTCCATAGCTGACATCCTGCTAAGCTCTGATATTGTACCCACCCTACTTTATAGCTTAATAAATAACAGCACTACTATGTCTCTGTCAAGCTGCTTATTCCAATTATACATATTTATAACCACAGAAATGAATGAATGCTTTCTTCTCGCTGTGATGTCATATGACCGATACGTAGCCATATGTAGCCCTTTACTGTACCACAGTGCAATGAAACATGTGTTCTGCATTAAACTGATTCTTCTGTCATGGCTCCTGAGCATTTTTATGGCAATGATTGATTTAATAACGGTCAATAATTTGTTGTTTTGCGGACCAAATACTATTGACCATTTTTACTGTGACTTGGAACCTCTCTTGGACCTCTCTTGTTCTGACACCTCTGTAATCGATATGGAAACGATAATTTTTTCTTTTCCTGTGGTTATTCTTCCATTTGGTTTTATAATTATGTCTTATGTTTTTATCATTTACAGCATCATGAGACTGCCATCGATATCTGGCCGTCAGAAAGCTTTCTCCACCTGCAGTTCTCACCTGACTGTGGTTTCTATTTTTTATGGAACGCTCTTTTCTATCTACATACTTCCTACAAAGGGACAGTCTGGGAATATGAGTAAAGTGTTATCCTTGCTGTACACTGTGGTGACTCCACTGATGAATCCCATCATTTATAGCTTGAGAAACAAAGACATCAAAACAGCGTTAAAGAAGTCCGCTCACAGTTTTCATGTTTTATTCTGTTTGACTTAAACCTCTGAAATATTAGGAAAAGTAACTAGAGATAAGCGAACCAATGCAGATTAATCACAACTTTTTCCAAATTTCAGGCAAAACTCGATTTGGCATGAAACCAAATTTTCTGAGATTTGTGCCGATTAAATATTTCGGTGAAATACAGTAGAAAATAAAAACAAACTCAGCTCACCCCTTTGCTATTCTCCAGCATGGGTGTCCTTCTCCGCTCCCTGTTCTGCAGCTCGGTGGAAGACACAGTTCCTCTGTCCTGCCAGCCCATCAGTGAGCTCAGTGCAGAACAGAGGATCTAAATCCTCTGTCCTGCTGACGACAGTGAAGAGCAGTGTGGGACACCCACGCAGGAGGCATTCCAATTGTGAATGCCCCCCTGCTCATTTACAGTGACAAATGGGAGCAATCTTACCTTTTTCTTGGTTCCCCTGTAGACATCCACGGTTGTGAATGGCCTCTGCGGTCACATGGTGTTGCTCCAGGTAAAAGGTTTTTCTCCTCTTCTTCTTTCTTCTTCTACTTACTAATACATTAGTGTGCTAATGGTGACTTATGCAATATCCATAAATAAATATCCATAAAAAACAGAGCTGGTCTGTTTGATAAGAATTTTGCCAATATTCTGTTTTGACCGAACCAAACTGAATTGGCAAAACTCAGGTTAAATTTAAATTGACTGACCCAAATTCACAGCCAAATACTAGTCTTGTGTGATACGTGCTTTTTGTTTGTGTGCTATATTTTTTAAATACACTTTGACATTACTATCAAAAAGAACCCGTGGGTGTGTATTTTTATCTTTGCCTTTTGAATTTGTATAGTGTTTGGTCCAGCTTCTAGAAAGAGTAGCAACCCCAAGACATTATTAGGTGTTCTCACCCCACAAATCTCTCTTAATGGTGAAATGGCTCTGATTATCTGTGATTTTAATTTGCAGGAGCTGGTTCATGTGATCAGTATATCCCATACAGTACTGTAACTACGTTTGTTCTGCTATTGGTAGGGTTTCACTTTAGGCCTAAATACAGCCAGATTTGGGGGTAACGAAAGAAGCATCAGGAGGGGCATTTAGAGAAGCATTTGTCTGCTTTGGGCATAACACCAACCCTCCTCCTCCAGCCCTGCAGTTTGCCAAACACCCCTAGTCCATCTAGGAGACAGGGACTATAAGCTACAGAGCTTACTACAGCAGCCAGATTCTCCTCCAACATGAACCGCTGAAAGCTCTACGATGTAACGCAGCTTTTATTCCCTATTTCCATTGATTGCACCTTGTACCTGGTAAGTGTGACACTTTTTTCTAATTTACAGTATTTCTTAAAAATACTGCATGCAATCTTCCTCTTAGGACTACCAGCCCTGCATACCTAGCCATGTAGCTTGCAAGTTATTAAGACACAAGCCCTGAAGCTTGCTCTACCAGTCTAGTAGGCCTGAAAGGTAACTACATTTTTTAATTCGGCATGTAAAAAGACCCCCAAGTACCCTTGCATTGCTGAACCTACCACATGAGACGTGTTAATACCCAGCATATTAGTTTGCAAGTCATAGAAACATAAAAGTGCAAAACTCTTCATTCTCTTTAAGAGGACCAAAACCCATTTACCCAGCTCTGGTCTAAAGTCTAAAAGGATCTTACGCCATCCAGTTGCCTATCCCCAGAGCATTCCCTTGGCTGATGCACGCTGCAGTGCTTAGTCACTTAAATAGGCTGGGTGCGGGAGTGTGTGCAAACCAAATGGAAGCCAGGGAGGCCAACTGATCTCCATGCTGAGCTCTGTGGATAAACAGAGTTGCATTAAAATAGATGGCATAGAGCACTCACTGAATGAGAGCCTGCACATGTGAGAATACTGGTAATTGGGTTTCCACACAGTGGGACATACAAAATTGAGAGGTCATGAAGACATGATCTACTTTAACTTTGTAGTTTTCATCTTTGAGAAGGGGGCAATATTACTGAAAAGTAAGTGAGATAAGCGGTGAAAATTCTATTTAGATGATTTGATGAATTTTGTGTTTGTCAGAATTGAATTTGTATTGAATCTCCCCTCCCTCCTCATTCCTCAAGACCTATTTAAGGATATATGTATAAATAGCATGTCCCTGTGGTGGCGAGCATGGTTGCGGGAGCCCAGTACCAGACGGAGGACTCTGGTGTCAGAGTGTCTGTCATCACCACATTGATAATTGCCAGAGAGCAGGTGAGTATCAGTCACTTTCCTGCACACCAGTTCCCCGGTCTGGCAGATGACACAGCTGACTGCTGGGGATCGGGGGAAGGCCAGCCGCTCTGTCCGTGCTCGTCGCTAACTGCTCGCCATTGTACCTGAGTAGGGATGAGCGAATCGATCCGGACGAACCCGGATTCGATCCGAATTTCAGGAAAAATTCGATTCGGATCGAATCCGAATTTCCCCGCGATTCGATCGCTCGAAGTTTTCCTTTAACATCCATTCATTTACATTACAGGCATTCTAAGATGGCGGACGGGACATGTCCAGACATCAACCCCGCGCCAGTGCAAGCTGGGACAGTCACATGCAGCCTATCAGCAGCCAGCAAGCCCGGTGACGTCACAGCGCTATTTAAGGCCGGCCATCTTGCTTTTCCTCATTTCTCTATTGCATTCGTGAGAGACAGGACGCTGCTGTAGGCAGGGAGAGAGACAGTTAGACAGGCAGGGACAGACAGGGACAGGCTGGAAACAGGCAGGAGACAGACGGGAGACAGACAGAAAGTCAGCGAAAAACAGGGAAAGGTAGAAAAATCAGAGGCTGTCAGCCTGTCACAGGGAGTTTTTTTTTTTTTTTTTCATCCAGCCTGACAGGCTTTGTTAGCGTTTTCAGGCTGCTTATACTAACTAACTGTGCATATATACTGAACTGATCTTAAGTCTGCTGTGAGGCATCCCATTCTGTGACTACAGCAGCCTCTGTTTAAGACCATATAACCATTTGCACTTATTCTCATAGAAATTAGGCCTGATAAAGATACTTTTGCTGTGCATGCTCTCTGGTTTTTGTGGCATCCCATTCTGTGACTACACCAGCCTCTATTTAATACCATAATAACCATTTGCCCTTATTCTCATAGAAATTAGGCCTGATAAAGACACTTTTGTTGTGCATGCTCTCTGGTTTTTGTGGCATCCCATTCTGTGACTACACCAGCCTCTATTTAATACCATAATAACCATTTGCACTTATTCTCATAGAAATCAGGCCTGATAAAGACACTTTTGCTGTGCATGCTCTCTGGTTTTTGTGGCATCCCATTCTGTGACTACACCAGCCTCTATTTAATACCATAATAACCATTTGCCCTTATTCTCATAGAAATTAGGCCTGATAAAGACACTTTTGTTGTGCATGCTCTCTGGTTTTTGTGGCATCCCATTCTGTGACTACACCAGCCTCTATTTAATACCATAATAACCATTTGCACTTATTCTCATAGAAATCAGGCCTGATAAAGACACTTTTGCTGTGCATGCTCTCTGGTTTTTGTGGCATCCCATTCTGTGACTACACCAGCCTCTATTTAATACCATAATAACCATTTGCACTTATTCTCATAGAAATCAGGCCTGATAAAGACACTTTTGCTGTGCATGCTCTCTGGTTTTTGTGGCATCCCATTCTGTGACTACACCAGCCTCTATTTAATACCATAATAACCATTTGCACTTATTCTCATAGAAATTAGGCCTGATAGAGACACTTTTGCTGTGCATGCTCTCTGGTTTTTGTGGCATCCCATTCTGTGACAACACCAGCCTCTATTTAATACCATAATAACCATTTGCACTTATTCTCATAGAAATTAGGCCTGATAAAGACACTTTTGCTGTGCATGCTCTCTGGTTTTTGTGGCATCCCATTCTGTGACTACACCAGCCTCTATTTAATACCATAATAACCATTTGCACTTATTCTCATAGAAATTAGGCCTGATAGAGAAACTTTTGCTGTGCATGCTCTCTGGTTTTTGTGGCATCCCATTCTGTGACAACACCAGCCTCTATTTAATACCATAATAACCATTTGCACTTATTCTCATAGAAATTAGGCCTGAGAAAGACACTTTTGTTGTGCATGCTCTCTGTTTTTTGTGGCATCCCATTCTGTGACTACACCAGCCTCTATTTAATACCATAATAACCATTTGCACTTATTCTCATAGAAATCAGGCCTGATAAAGACACTTTTGCTGTGCATGCTCTCTGGTTTTTGTGGCATCCCATTCTGTGACTACACCAGCCTCTATTTAATACCATAATAACCATTTGCACTTATTCTCATAGAAATTAGGCCTGATAAAGACACTTTTGCTGTGCATGCTCTCTGGTTTTTGTGGCATCCCATTCTGTGACTACACCAGCCTCTATTTAATACCATAATAACCATTTGCACTTATTCTCATAGAAATTAGGCCTGATAAAGACACTTTTGCTGTGCATGCTCTCTGGTTTTTGTGGCATCCCATTCTGTGACTACACCAACCTCTATTTAATACCATAATAACCATTTGCACTTATTCTCATAGAAATTAGGCCTGATAAAGACACTTTTGCTGTGCATGCTCTCTGGTTTTTGTGGCATCCCATTCTGTGACTACACCAGCCTCTATTTAATACCATAATAACCATTTGCACTTATTCTCATAGAAATTAGGCCTGATAAAGACACTTTTGCTGTGCATGCTCTCTGGTTTTTGTGGCATCCCATTCTGTGACTACACCAGCCTCTATTTAATACCATAATAACCATTTGCACTTATTCTAATAGAAATTAGGCCTGATAAAGACACTTTTGCTGTGCATAGTCTTACTGCTGCCAGGTGCACTGCTGGCTGTTGGGGCATCCCATTATGTAACATAGCATACCCCTCTTTTTTTACACTAAGAAGCTCTCTTATTTACACTAGGCAGGACTGTTGGAGGCTGAGTGTTACTGCTCACTTTTGGTGTGCATCACCATAAAGCGACCTGGGAGAACCGAGGATCCCAAGGGGTGGTCCAGTCTGCTTCCTCACCAAGTGAGCTCCCAATTTCTGCCAGCCAAGGCTCCAGCACCTCAGCCGAAGGCAGCTGTGCGTCATACCCATCCTCTGTCGCTATTGCTCCTCCTCCTCCAAGTCATGCATCCCGCCAGCAATCCATCAGCGAAGCCATGTCCAAGAGACAGCAGTATGCGCCCACTCATCCTACGGCGCAGAAGCTGAATGTGCTCCTGTCCAAGTTGCTGGTGCTGCAGTCGCTCCCTTTTCAGGTGGTGGAATCTGCACCTTTCAGAGAACTGATGGCTTGTGCCGAGCCGAGGTGGAGAGTCCCAAGCCGTCATTTATTTGCCAAGAAGGCAGTACCAGCGCTGCACACTTTTGTTGAACAGAAGGTGGGCCAGTCCTTGAGCCTGTCGGTGTGTAGCAAAATACATGGCAGCGCCGACATCTGTAGCAGTAACTATGGTCAGGGGCAGTACATGTCGTTTACGGCCCACTGGGTGAATGTGGTCCCTTTGCAGCAGCAGCAGCAACTTGGACAGGTCACGCCGCTTCGGCCTCCGCGCTCTCTGCCCATTGGGCCTGTGACACCGTGCGACTCGGCCTCCTCATCCTCCGCCATCTCCTCACCCTCCACTGTAGGCTCAAGTCTCAGTGCCCCTCCAGTCTACCATGTGTGCAGGGCACGGAGGTGTCACGCAGTGCTTCACATGGTTTGTCTTGGCGAACGGAGTCACACAGGGGAGGAACTGTTTAAATGTATTCATCAGGAAATCCAAACATGGCTTACTCCGAGAAAACTTAAAATGGGAATCATGGTTACCGACAATGGGAAGAACATTTTGTCTGCGCTGCGCCAAGGAAGCCTGACCCATGCCCCCTGCATGGCTCACGTCTTCAATCTGGTTGTCAAGCGGTTTCTGAAGTGTTCCCCCCATCTGCAAGACATCCTAACAACTTCAAGGAAACTTTGCATGCACTTCAACCACTCCTACACCGCCAAACACACCCTTCTTGAGCTACAGCGTCAGAATGGTATCCCCCAACATAGTCTGATTTGCGATGTTTCCACCCGTTGGAATTCCACCCTTCACATGTTGGACCGATTATATGAACAGAGAAAAGCCATCACGGATTTCCTGATGATCCAAGCAGATAGGGGGACTCCCCTGTGTAACTTCAATGTCAACCAGTGGCAGCTCATACGTGACACCTGCCATTTGCTCAGGCCCTTTGAGGAAGCCACTTTATTTGTCAGTCGGCAGGATTACGTGATGAACGACGTGATTCCACTGCTTCATGTACTACAGCACATGTTGGAAACCATGGCTGGTCAGGGCACTGGAGACATGGCGTTTACATCTTACGGCCACATGAACCCCGTTGGAGCTGAACTGGAGGAGGAGGAGGAAGAGGAGGAGGAGGAGTTGCCCAGCGAAACACAGTTTAGGCTTGGCGAAATGGCTGGTTTATCTAGTCAGCGGACAGGAGAGGAGGAGCAGGAGCAGTCAGAGGAGCTAGAGGTTTTTGAGGAAGGCGAGACAGAGGACCCGGGCACACAGTGGAGATGGAGACAGGTAGTCCATCCGAGTCACTTGCGCAAATGGCACGAAGCATGCTCACGTGCTTGCGTAGTGACCCGAGAATTGTTTCCATCTGTCGGCGGGATGACTTCTGGCTGTCCACCTTATTGGACCCTCGCTTCCGGCACAAAATGGGGGCATTTTTTAAACCCACCGAGAGGGAGGACAAACTCAACTACTACAAAGACATTCTACGTAGGCAGTTGGCCGATGCCTATCTGCGCCATGGTCCATACTCTCGCAGGTCTGACTCGAGGGGACCTCTGCGCTCACCTTCCACTGCCATGGCCGCTGGGGGGGTTGGCAGCAGCAGCAGCAGAAGCTCCATCAGCAGCAGCAGCAGCATCAGTCTTCAGTCGCTAATGAGTAGCTTTCTACACCCGCATAGTGAGGCTACTCATGAGCAGCAGGAAGACCTGGAGCAGGACCTCAACCAGCAGGTCATGTCATACTTTGACATGACCATGCCAACACACCTTGAGGATCCGCTGGACTTCTGGGCAGCCAAACTTGATTTGTGGCCGCAACTAGCAGAGTTTGCCCTGGAAAAGCTGTCCTGCCCGGCAAGTAGCGTGCCATCTGAGCGGGTGTTTAGTGCGGCGGGGGCCATAGTTACGGCGAGGAGAACTCGTCTGTCAACTAAAAATGTGGAGAGACTCACCTTTGTCAAAATGAATCAGGGATGGATCAGCCAGGATTTCCACCCACCAATGCCTGATGCATGCGACTAGATTCAGCATGGTGCCACGTTTTACACTTTCCAAATGGTGCAAAACATATTTATGTCTTTAGGCTATTTTTTGGGCTCCTGCTGCTGCTGCTGCTGCTGCCAACTTCTGCCAACTCCAGGGTGTGATTCATCCAATTTTTGGGCTCCTGAAGCCAACTCCAGTGTATATTTGGGCTCCTCCTGCTGCTGCTGCCAACTCCAGGGTGTGATTCATCCAATTTTTGGGCTCCTGAAGCCAACCCCAGGGTCTCTTTAAAGTAATGTTTGGGCTCCTGCTGCTGCTGCTGTCAACTCCTGCCAACTCCAGGGTGTGATTCATCCAATTTTTGGGCTCCTGAAGCCAACCCCAGGGTCTCTTTAAAGTAATATTTGGGCTCCTGCTGCTGCTGCTGCTGCTGCCAACTTCTGCCAACTCCAGGGTGTGATTCATCCAATTTTTGGGCTCCTGAAGCCAACCCCAGTGTCTCTTTAAAGTAATATTTGGGCTCCTGCTGCTGCTGCTGCCAACTCCAGGCTGTGATTCATCCAATTTTTGGGCTCCTGAAGCCAACCCCAGGGTCTCTTTAAAGTAATATTTGGGCTCCTGCTGCTGCCAACTCCAGGGTGTGATTCATCCAATTTTTTGGCTCCTGAGGCCAACCACAGGGTCTCTTTAAAGTAATATTTGGGCTCCTGCTGCTGCTGCTGCTGCCAACTTCTGCCAACTCCAGGGTGTGATTCATCCAATTTTTGGGCTCCTGAAGCCAACCCCAGGGTCTCTTTAAAGTAATATTTGGGCTCCTGCTGCTGCCAACTCCAGGGTGTGATTCATCCAATTTTTGGGCTCCTGAGGCCAACCCCAGGGTCTCTTTAAAGTAATATTTGGGCTCCTGCTGCTACTGCTGCCAACTTCTGCCAACTCCAGGGTGTGATTCATCCAATTTTTGGGCTCCTGAAGCCAACCCCAGGGTCTCTTTAAAGTAATATTTGGGCTCCTGTGTGCTGCCAACTCCAGGGTGTGATTCATCCAATTTTTGGGCTCCTGAGGCCAACCCCAGTGTCTCTTTAAAGTAATATTTGGGCTCCTGCTGCTGCTGCTGCTGCCAACTTCTGCCAACTCCAGGGTGTGATTCATCCAATTTTTGGGCTCCTGAAGCCAACCCCAGGGTCTCTTTAAAGTAATGTTTGGGCTCCTGCTGCTGCTGCTGCCAACTCCAGGGTGTGAATCATCCAATTTTTGGGCTCCTGAAGCCAACCCCAGGGTCTCTTTAAAGTAATGTTTGGGCTCCTGTTGCTGCTGCTGCCAACTCCTGCCAACTCCAGGGTGTGATTCATCCAATTTTTGGGCTCCTGAAGCCAACCCCAGGGTCTCTTTAAAGTAATATTTGGGCTCCTGCTGCTGCTGCTGTCAACTCCTGCCAACTCCAGGGTGTGATTCATCCAATTTTTGGGCTCCTGAAGCCAACCCCAGGGTCTTTTTAAAGTAATATTTGGGCTCCTGCTGCTGCTACTGCCAACTTCTGCCAACTCCAGGGTGTGATTCATCCAATTTTTGGGCTCCTGAAGCCAACCCCAGGGTCTCTTTAAAGTAATATTTGGGCTCCTGCTGCTGCCAACTCCAGGGTGTGATTCATCCAATTTTTGGGCTCCTGAGGCCAACCACAGGGTCTCTTTAAAGTAATATTTGGGCTCCTGCTGCTGCTGCTGCCAACTTCTGCCAACTCCAGGGTGTGATTCATCCAATTTTTGGGCTCCTGAAGCCAACTCCAGTGTCTCTTTAAAGTAATGTTTGGGCTCCTGCTGCTGCTGCTGCTTCCAACTCCAGGGTGTGATTCATCCAATTTTTGGGCTCCTGAAGCCAACCCCAGGGTCTGTTTAAAGTAATGTTTGGGCTCCTGCTGCTGCTTGCAACTCCAGGGTGTGATTCATCCAATTTTTGGGCTCCTGAGGCCAACCCCAGGGTCTCTTTAAAGTAATATTTTGGCTCCTGCTGCTGCCAACTCCAGGGTGTGATTCATCCAATTTTTGGGCTCCTGAGGCCAACCCCAGGGTCTCTTTAAAGTAATATTTGGGCTCCTGCTGCTGCTGCTGCTGCTGCTGCTGCTGCCAACTTCTGCCAACTCCAGGGTGTGATTCATCCAATTTTTGGGCTCCTGAAGCCAACCCCAGGGTCTCTTTAAAGTAATATTTGGGCTCCTGCTGCTGTCAACTCCTGCCAACTCCAGGGTGTGATTCATCCAATTTTTGGGCTCCTGAAGCCAACCCCAGTGTCTCTTTTAAGTAATGTTTGGGCTCCTGCTGCTGCTGCCAACTTCTGCCAACTCCAGGGTGTGATTCATCCAATTTTTGGGCTCCTGAAGCCAACCCCAGGGTCTCTTTAAAGTAATGTTTGGGCTCCTGCTGCTGCTACTGTCAACTCCTGCCAACTCCAGGGTGTGATTCATCCAATTTTTGGGCTCCTGAAGCCAACCCCAGGGTCTCTTTGAAGTAATGTTTGGGCTCCTGCTGCTGCTGCTGCCAACTCCAGGGTGTGATTCATCCAATTTTTGGGCTCCTGAAACCAACCCCAGGGTCTCTTTAAAGTAATATTTGGGCTTCTGCTGCTGCTGCCAACTCCAGGGTGTGATTCATCCAATTTTTGGGCTCCTGAAGCCAACCCCAGGGTCTCTTTAAAGTAATGTTTGGGCTCCTGTTGCTGCTGCTGCCAACTCCTGCCAACTCCAGGGTGTGATTCATCCAATTTTTGGGCTCCTGAAGCCAACCCCAGGGTCTCTTTAAAGTAATATTTGGGCTCCTGCTGCTGTCAACTCCTGCCAACTCCAGGGTGTGATTCATCCAATTTTTGGGCTCCTGAAGCCAACCCCAGTGTCTCTTTTAAGTAATGTTTGGGCTCCTGCTGCTGCTGCCAACTTCTGCCAACTCCAGGGTGTGATTCATCCAATTTTTGGGCTCCTGAAGCCAACCCCAGGGTCTCTTTAAAGTAATGTTTGGGCTCCTGCTGCTGCTACTGTCAACTCCTGCCAACTCCAGGGTGTGATTCATCCAATTTTTGGGCTCCTGAAGCCAACCCCAGGGTCTCTTTGAAGTAATGTTTGGGCTCCTGCTGCTGCTGCTGCCAACTCCAGGGTGTGATTCATCCAATTTTTGGGCTCCTGAAACCAACCCCAGGGTCTCTTTAAAGTAATATTTGGGCTCCTGCTGCTGCTGCCAACTCCAGGGTGTGATTCATCCAATTTTTGGGCTCCTGAAGCCAACCCCAGGGTCTCTTTAAAGTAATGTTTGGGCTCCTGCTGCTGCTGCCAACTCCAGGGTGTGATTCATCCAATTTTTGGGCTCCTGCTGCTGCCAACTCCAGTGTCTCTTTAAAGCAATGTTTGGGCTCCTGCCCCTCATAGTGATGCCACTTCAATTCTCTTGAATTCAATTGTGCCGCTCTGCGATTCTATTAGCGATGCCTCTGATCTGCATGTGATATTTCTTCAAAGTATTATTTAACTAACCCAGCACGCATCCTGTGCGTGTTACAGCAAGGCAGAATGGTTTACAACCCTATTGAGGCTCTAGGAGGCTCAGAAATAGCCATTTTTAATAGCGATTCGCCGCGAATTTATTCGGGTCGAAACGATTTTTGTCGGAAAATTCGGCGAATCAGTCGAATCGAATTTTTCAAAAGTTCGCTCATCTCTATACCTGAGCAATCGGATGCTGACAATGAGTATCAGGGATGCTTCCCCACCATCAGAAAAAAAGGTGAAAAAACTTTCCACCTTGTGCCATTCCCGACCAACAGTCACAAATGATATTGTTTAATAACTGCTTTACTTCTATCGTTTAGACTCTGGATAGCATTACAATCACCCACAAAGTGAGTGTTCATCCTCTCAGATAAGTACAACTTTTTTTTATTGCATATATAAATACATTAGACAGTACTGGCTTGATGCAGAGCCTCCCCGTTCAGCTATCCCGTGCGTTTTCCCGTTGGTTTTGGGCTTTGATCGGGTCAGGAAAGGGTGCTACGTTGATTTTAGTGTGCGTTTATGCGCTCAGGTGTGCGCTCAGCCGCCTTTCCGATTGTCGGCTCGCACGAGGCTGTTTCCCGGCAAAACTGTCGCTTGGTCCATTGTTCCGTTTTTTTCAGTGATGCAGAGCCTTGTTTTCCGATTGAAATCAGCCTAATGAAACGGGGCCGCCGAGCCTTCACTTACGGCAAGTCAGAGCAGCCGTATTTGCACTCGGGCAATAGAACCCTATTGCATCATGTTCTTGCCCTCTTAGTAGTAGTATTCCCCAGACTTTTTTTATGAGTGTACAGGTTGGATGTGCATGTAGGCTCATTACAAATGTCCTTTCCTCCAACCCTACCCCGCTCACCTATTTGTCCACCTTCTTGTCCATCTCACCTTCCAGGGGGAAGACCAGTGGCCGCTCTGGGTTTTGTTCTGCTTTATGTGAGGGAACCTGTGTTACTTTAAGAATAATGTAAAGGAGGTGGGTTATTCCATCCTAACCTGATTTGGTCATGATGTTTTAAAGCAGGCCAAAACCCATGTAACCCAGCCCTTTGGAGTGTGAAGAAATCCAGGGCTGGGTTACAGGCATCATGTCTCTGGGGCATTCCAATTTGGGATGTCCTGCACGTCACTGCGGGGGAACGTCAGAGCTATACCAGGAGCTATGCCATCTTTACACAGGAGCAGGGCGACATCATCATGGATGTGAGTATGCGAGCGTGCGTTTATGTGCGCGCACACATTCCTTATAATAAAAAAAAAACAACGCGCAAGAATAGTCTGAAACAACTTAGTTTGTCACGTTACAGACCAGCCCACCTTAGTTTAACACATGTACGCAGCTACAAACTAGGCTACATGCAGATAGAAGAACTAGGGCAATGTGAGGTAGCAAAAGGTTAATAAAGTGACTTTAGTTAGGCCAGGAAACTTGTTAATGTATTTTGTGGATTAATGGTGGGTCCTTGTATCTTTTTTTTACAGATGATGCTGCGGAATCGTTTTTTTAGAGTTTGGGCTTTTCATTAAAGCACGCTGAAGGTCCGGTTTAAAAAGGGCCCCAAAAAAACAACGCCCAACCAAACCATAAAAACAATGCTAAACTAAGGTTGTTTTTCATTCACAGATCAAAGAAAAACACAGCCACAAGACCCCGAGGCCTAATTTTTAACATGTTTAATTCAAATTTAAATTGTTTTTTACTTTTGTTTTATCCAAAAAATAATCTCAAAACCACAAAAGCAAAAAAAAAAGTTTGATTAAAAAAAAAAATAAAAACAGATTTTGTGAGTTGTCTTTCCTGCAAATGTACAATCACACAACATCATCACACATTTACATGACACAAAAGGTTTAGATATGGGACAAAAAATCTGAAAAACTCACAACCAATTACGGTAAACATTAAAGGCAAGGAAGAAGGAACACCAAAGAGATTAAGGTATGCATTAATGGCAAGAAAGAAGGAACACCAAAAAATAAATTTGACAATATATATATGTGTCAAATTGGCAGTTGGTGCCATATGTATATTCCAATGGAGGTTTAGGGATGTGTGCTTGCGTGTAGCCAGATTGGCAACTGAAGAGCCATGGAGATGTAAGTATACTTGGAAAAATCACCAAAATGGAAGGTCAAATACGATGGAAACCAAGCAGGTACGTTCAAAAACCAAGGAAAAAGCAGGGAAAAACGGGCCGCCCGTGTGAACAGGAACGGAAGCCCCGATCAAATTGAAGGCACCCGAGAGCAAAAAAAACTTCCTGAGTAAAGACAAATTGACGGATCAGTTAGGGAGCCATTCCGACGGAGGCTCTGCATCACATTTGTGCCACGATTCAAACGGGAGCCCCGGACAATCGGAAGGTTTTAAGCTCAGACCGGGGGAGGCTCTGCATCAGGCCCTACATTCTCACCATGTATTGCATCGCAGCGCACAAGTCACTACAATACAGATACACTTCAATACATACAATAAATTACATTCACATTTAGCGGCAGGAAGACTGATGTGTGGTGCCTGGCTAAGGGCCCTGAACTTCACATCCTGCGTGCCACCGCCTCTACTCATAAACCAGGTGGACCATGCCTAATGTGCAGTCTTGGATTAAGGGTCCCCGACCTCACATCATTCACGAGTCCACTTCTACATACATACTGCAGCTATCAGAATATTTTTACATTGTGGGCAACACCTGATGTGCCATCCTGCAGAAAGGTCCCTGGCTGCACATCATTCATGGGTCCACCGTACAAAATACAGTATACAAAGTACAAAAGCATAACATTTTGTATATACAGTGTGGGCCATGCCTGATGTGCCATCCTGGACAAGGGCCCCTGACTGTACATCATTCATGAGTCCTCCTATATAAGTACTACTGCAAATCTTCATAGAACATAATGCTTTCTTTTTTTTACAGCAGGTGCATAAACATTAATTACCCCCAAACAAACTGCCCATTATCTTCAAACTCATTGACTCCCTGGAATTAGCTTATCCACAGACTTTATGAGGATATTTCTATCTCTAGTCAAAATATCTATGCCAGCATTTCTGCTAAAGCAAATGACCAAGGTGCACTACCATAAATCCACTCATCAGAATTTGGTTTACTTTGTAATTCACATTCCTCTAAGCACAAAATATCACAAGTGAATTTATGCAAATGTTTTAACACATAACTCCTCCTCCATTTCACCTCCAGACTCCATACATTAAGTGAAAGAATGCTTACAGGGGCCATAAAAATGATTGTTTACAGCCATCCTCAAAAGTAATCGCCCATGACTGGAACTCCTCCTCCCACTAGTGGGGTTCCTAGCAACACTTAAACATGGAGAAGAAGCAACAGAGGTTTGTCTCCATCTTCTCCTCCTCTATGTCTCATTGAATCTCAGCGTGGGTGATCTGTATTGGCAAAATTTCAAAATCACTATTACCATAGACAATTCTAACCGCCAACATGCTATCCACAATAAGGCCTGGATCATCAACTCTACATTCCTCATTTTCTACAGAACTTTCAGGCAATAATGGCTGCACATTTTCAAATTCCTTCTTGTCAGTCTCACTATCACACACTGCACCAGCTCCCTGCCTTTTTTTCTCTCTTTGACCTTGTTTTTTGGTGCTTAAATTTGGGGTCACATGTCACCCAGAGACCCTGGCGCCATCTTTATCTCCTCTTTTTATCCCCTCACCCGGGCTACAGAAAAAAAACTGTGAAACAGGAACCAACACATCCTTAATTTCAGATTTGTGCACTTGCGCCACCCCTTTATTTGTGGCACTATGAGTCCCAGCAGACCCATCCACTTTTCCTGCACTCTTTTCAACTGCATCATGTGCCCCAGCTGCCAACAATTCATGTTCTGCATCAATTTTAGTCAACTCTCTCTCAATATTATTACTATCCCAGTGCTTCTGCCTCCCAAATTTCCATCTGCCTATGGGTTCCTGCCTGAGTGCCGCCACTGGACAGTTTCCTTTGCCACATGACATGTATAGGCAAACCACACAAATCACATTCTTTCGGCCCGTTGAGCCGGCTGTCTCATGCCCAGCTTCTCCACATTAACGACACTTCTTCCCCACCAGTGAGGGCGCTTTATGCATTCTTCACTGGCCCAGCAAATCCCACATATTCACAATGATGTTCATGAATTTTCTCCAACTCCACATAAGGAGCATAGCAATGAATTAACGTCATTTTTTACGCTGCTTGATACAAAGTCTCCACTGTAAACAAGTCTAATAGCTTGCGTGTCTCTCCTCTTCCTGCACAGCTTCAAAACACTGTCAGCAATTGCCTCGGACAAAAATGTAACATCAAATAAGCCAGAGTGGGCAAAATCTTGAAGCATATATACATCTCTTACCGAAGTACTTCCAAAGCAACTAGACTCTTCTGGACATCTTTCAGCTGAAAGTGTACTGTATTCGCAAACAGTTGCCATCTCTCTTTAGAACCAATAAGGAGAGAAAACCACTGTAACGCAGTGACAATCACAACCTAAGAGCCTTGGAATGTCCCTTCAGCCGACCAAGTAATCTAAAACACACGTGATCCAGCCAAAAGGCCTAAAATATTGCTTGACAGGTAAAAAAAATAGTTTTTTTTTTTTTTTTAAACTGTATTACACACTGATGAACCATGGACCCCAATTTAGAGAGAATGCATGCACACTTAAAACAGAGCTGCCCCCCTTGTTTTTTTGAAATTGTATTTAACAAAGAGGCACCATGGACCCCAACTTACAGAGAGACAGTGCCTGCACACTTAAAATGGAGCTGACCCCCCCAAAATTTCTTTTTTTATACTGTATTAAACACCGAGGAACTGTTTACTCCAAGTTCCCCAATGCAGTGAAAGGGGCCAGCTAAATTTCCAGGAAGCCAATCCTGTTGCTTCCCCTCTACAACGAGACAGATGTGGCCAAAAAATAAAAAAACCCTCAATAAAATTTTCAGACTTTACAGGGTGAACTACAATGACCAGCAGATCCCAGCGCAGGCAGATGCAGTTTTTCTGTGCAGCACACCCCCCAGTGTCCTATGTTCCCACTTCCCAATGCTCTCTCGGCAACAACCAGCTGGATAATGGATAGATGGAGCATCACGTGATTATCTCATGCAATATCACCTCCTGATTGGTACAGCTACCCTGACCTCTTAAGCTGCAACCATGTGACCCTGTCTCTCTGCTTCTTCTTGGCTGGCCATGACCTGTGGTGTGGGGCCGGTGAAATCCCGCCAGGTTCATCTCCGCATTTCGCTGCGAAACACGTGCAGTTCGAGTTCGTGGTGAGCCAAACTTTTCCTGAAATTTAGGTCAAAACCGGGTTCTACCAGTTGGGTTCTCTCACCTCTAGTAGTAGAGAATGGCAGCGGAGGTGCTGATGGTGATAGTAGTGGCATTAGTAGTACTTAATGACTAGGCAGAGGGACAGGAGACATTTGGTGCTTGTGTAGGGCTGGAAGTAGTGGGAAAGCCCTCAAAATATGACCCCATTTGTAAAGGGCGGTAGCAGCAGGATTGGCTTCTTAACAATTTAGTAGAAGAAGACTTACCAATGGCTCTCTACAAGCCTTGATAAATGCATCTATCATGGGAATCACAGGGTTAAATTGTGGTTGTGAAGACCTAGTAGTAGCAGAGGGTGGCAGCGGTGGTGCTGTTGGTGGTAGTAGTGGCATTAGCAGTATGTAAAGCCTAGACAGAGGTACAGACAGAAACATGTGGTGGTTGTGTAGGGCTGATGTTGGTAGACGGCAGAAGGGGTGCTGGTGGTGGTAGCATTAGCAGAGGCCCAGATTTTAAAGACTAGGCCAAAGGACAGGAGACTTCTGGTTGCTTTGTAGACCTTGTGTAGGCCTGGCACTGGCAGTAACTGGCAAGCACTCAAAAAATTGTCCCATTTTTAGAGGGGAAGCAACAGGATTGGCTACCTGGAAATTTAAGAAGGTAATTTTGATTGTCCCATGCAGTTTTGTGATGCTGCTGCAGGTGCCTATGTAGAGCGGTATTTTATTTTCCTAGACTTGTGCCCTGGCTACTGCTAATTTTCTGCTTGCAGATCTGGTACTGTGCTAGGTATTGTTCTTCAGGGAAGGTACGAAAGAATAGTCAAATGGCAGAGTACCATAAATAAGAAGATCTAGAATGTCCATCACCACCACCTGATTTTGCTCTGGCAGGCTTTTTTCTGGAGTCTGAAAAAGCAGCATCAGTGTCTCCATCACCTGCTCCTGAGCAGACCATACCAGCAGTCCTAGTGTCCATGTCTGACACCACCCCCATTGCCACAGCTATGCATCTCAGACACCACTTCCACCTTCACTAGCTCTGCAACATACTCCAAAGGCCGACTGTCGTCAAACAAATTCTTCTCATCACTATCTATAGCATCAGGGCTGCTGAAAAAAATGGCGATCCACTAGCAGGGGGTAGTGAAGAGAGAGATGATGGAAGAGAAAGGCTTCCTTTAGCTTGATGTGTAGCTGTAGTGGAGGATAAATCCACTGAAACCTTGCTCAAAGTCATTGCATCAGAGTCTTCCTCCTTCTGAGATGAGCAAGAGCGAGTCAACCAGTCCACAACGGATGCATTGTCTGAAATCACATGCCCACTGAGGTGATGCTACTACTACCACATACATTACTGCTGCAGCTACTGCTGGCAGTCTCGGGCCTGGGCAAATGGATGCTGCCACTACTATGGCTAGGCCTGGGTAAATGGCTGGTGCTACTTTTACTGGTCCTGGGCACATGACTGCTGACCACAGTGTTGGTAGGGGCAACAACATCCTTATCCTTAGTGGCAGAAAGAATTGCAGAGATGTCTTTTCCTCTACCCCGTCCTTTCACACACCTTCCTTCCGATCTCTGCCTGTACTTACTACGCCTTTTTGCCTGCCACTTGTGTACCTCACTGAACCTCGGCTGACTGTGGGACTGGGCCGCTGTTAGGGGGTAGCGACCTGGGGGTCACTCGCCGCACAAGACCAACCTGCCTTGCGGTGGGCTCTGGTGAATACCGGTGGCCTCTTAGACTCCGCTCCCCTGACACGGTACCCGCCATCGGTTCCACAGTTAAAGCGGATCCACACCCGAGTCCGCTCCACCCGGTCCGTGACAGACATACTTGCACAGCCCAGCAAAAACAGATATTTTATATTATTTTCTCTTTTAGAAAATCAACTTGCCTTGTATTTTCACTTCATTAGAACATGAAGAAATTAAGGGCAATTTTTTGTCATCATTTCGGCTTATTTTCTATTCTTGATTTTGAACTTTTCTTTTTTTTTTTTTCGAAAAAAGAAGTAAAAAAAAACAAATACATCCTATACTAGACAATTACCTCCTAACTAGCCCTTTTCCCTCCCTTCCTCTTCCCCCATAGGTTACTTCATCCAAGTCCATCATCCGGTTCTAGTCCTTTTGTATCCACCATGTATTAGCATCGATTCGACCCACTTTCTCGACATTGTACAGGTAGGTAGTGTACATTTTAGATAGAAAAATATTTATGCATTGTTTCTCATTAATACTATACTTGTTTCTTTTTAAAATACAGATCTCTTGCCTCCCCAAAACACCACTTAATAACTGCAAGGAACATCCAAACAACTCCATTTTGGACCTTTTACCTATCCAGTAAGCCATGTACAGCAGTCAGTGTTTGATAAACCACACACCTGAGTCAAAAAAGGCTCCATTTTTGTTTTTACAGATACTGCAAAAGACCACAAGACATGCTCAATCATTGCAACTTTCCCACAACCTTTCATAGGACACACATTGGTAAAGGCACCATCCCTAATTTTCAAAAGAATCTCTTGTAGGTAAGAACCCAATCAAAATCTCAAACAAAAATCTCTCACTTCATTGTTTATAACTTTCAAAAACATATTTTTCCAAGTTGATTTAGTTTGATCCTCATCTAAACCACAAATCACATGAATTTACTGCTTTTTGTTTCTCAAATATATTATCTTTTTTTATTTTTTTCAAGCCTCCTGCCCTAAAGAATCAAGACTCCATTGTTTACTAAAACTGACCAAAATCAGGTAAGCATAAGAAACAGTGAAAGATGTGGGTATATTCAGTTCTTTTTTCATCCAACTCCATTTTATTCCATACCTTCCAAAACAGTATTGCACCATCTTAGATGATCTTCTTGATCCTCTAGTCATCCGTTATACATTTAACCATAAATGCACTTTCAAAAAACAGTAGATTTCAGATTTCATCACTTTCTCTCAGGCACATTTTTCTATTTTACAGCCCCATAAAAAAAAGCTGCTTCATAACAGCTCTATCAATATTTGTTCAATCATTTTCCCTACATTTTCATAAATTACACTTTGTGTTGATTGATTGCCAAAATGGACTCCCAATATATTAACGCTATTCACAACCTTGATTTTATCCTCCTACAATTCCATTTTTTTCCCTAAGACAACCATAAAGCATTTCCCCAATTTATGGACATTCCGGCTATAGAACAAAAAATGTTCAGATGTAAATTAGCCCTCTTTACATTACATAAAGAATCACATACAAAAACAATGGCATCCATGTATGCACATAACTTGACACTTGTACCTCCATTTCCAGGGATCACAATAAAACCCTTTCATAGCTTTATTTTTTTGCAATTGCCTCAGAAGGGTTTCGACCACACAGATGAATAATTCCGGGGACAGTGAATATCCTTGTTTCACTTCCGAAATCACATCCAACTTCTCACTATTAATCCCAGTATACATTTCTTTCAATACTTTAATCATTTTCTCTCGGTTACCCAGCTCATTTAAAGTGGACCAACACCGAGAGGTGATCGGCCCGGAAATCTATAAGATTCCCGGGCCGATCACCTCCCACCCCGCGGGACATCCGAGATCGGGATGTCCCGCGGGGTGAAACCCCCCAAAAAAACCCCAAACACCTTACCTGATCTTCGGCGGCGGCGGCCGGCCGCCGCCGCCTCCCTCGCGCCCCTGTAGGCGTGCTCGCGCCCGCGCCGGCCGTCTGCGAATGGCCGGCGGGGGCGCGCGCGCGCCGAAAGTGACGCGAGGGAGGCGGCGGCGGCGGCAGCCGCTTGGACGTTCCTGATCCCCGCCTGGACGTTGGCGGGGATTGGACCGTCCAGTCACGTGGGAGCGGGGACAGGTAAGATTTTGGGGCTTTCTGGGGGGTTTCACACAGCGGGGCACCCCCGATCGGGGTGCCCCGCCGAAGTGGACCAAAACCCAGGATAGTCAAAATCCTGGGTGTTGGTCCACTTTAACACTAAAAACAAAAAATCATTCAGCACTGAATCAAAAGCCTTCTCCAAATAAATTGGTTCTTGAATCATATCGCTATTTAGCTTGAGCAAATTTAGTCAAATCTCCTACCAACACTAAATTGTCTATTGCTCTCCTTTTGGACATTGCACAACCAGGGATTTGCATATGATATCATTCGTGATTTTACTCAATCTCGAAGACAACATTTTTGCACTAAGTCACAATAATTTTTAACTTGTTTTGCATCAATTTTCTTTTCCCCAAAAAGATTAACGTAGAAATATTTTACAGCATCCACAACTTCCGCCCCTTCTACCTCTTTATTATTTCAACAAACTGATTTTAACCCTTTAAATGCCAGCCACGTAAAATTTACGTGGTTGCCTCTCCGTCACTTAAGTGCCAGCCACGTAAAATTTACGTGCCTGGCATTTACCCCTGCTAGTGGGCAAAAAAAAAAAAAATTCTCACCTGACCCCTTGTTGGATCCGGCCGGGTCTCCTCTTTATTTTGGGGCCATCTGATCCCCCGTGGGGGGTCGGATGGCTCCAGGAGAGCCCCCAGAATAGGCCGCCCCCCCCACTTCTGCAGCAGCAGCTGCTAACTGTAAGAAAAATCACATTCACTTACCTCCGTGTGCGCTGGCTCCCGCTGTCCCTCCTCTTCACCTGGGGGGCCTCCGATCCCCCCCAGGACTTACCGATCTTCAGGAGAGAGCCCGGGAGGCCCTCTCCTCTCTCCTCCTCGATGGCGGCCGCCATCTTGCCCCCTCTGATCTCCTGCCTCCCCCTTCTCTGGATGCCGATCACCGGCATCTGTCAGCAGAGTAGCGAGGGACAAGAGCTTACAATCGGAGGTAAGTACAGAAAATGTTTTTTTTTTTTAATAAAATACTTTTATTGTGTGGTTTTTTCAGTTAACCCTTTGTGAACTGGTAAGAGGTCCATGAGACCCCTTATACCAGTTCACAAGGCTCTGGGTCTGGCAAGTCACCTGCGGCTAGTGGGTGACTTGCCATTAACCCCCAGCCCCCCATTACCTGCCTCCCCAACGGCCAGGGGGGGGGCAGAAGGGCCCGGGCCACTTAGTGGCTATGTGGGCTAGTAGCCTGCAGGGCCAGGGGCCACCAACGCTGGCCCCTGCGCCCTGTTCTACAAGCCCCCATAGCTGGCTGGGTCGGTAATGCTGGGTAGGGGGGACCCTACGTCATTTTTGGGGGGGATTTTTAAGGGTTTTTAACCCTTAAAATTCCAAAAAAATGGGGTCCCACCCCCCCTGTGGGACCCCATTTTTTTAGAATTTTAAGGGTTAAAAACCCTTGTGTGTCTATGTTGTTTTTACATTTAACCCCTTGTGAACTGGCAAGGGGTCCATGAGACCCCTATACCAGTTCTCAAGGCTGGGGGGATGGCAAGTCACTTGCGCTAGCCGGTGACTTGCCATTAACCCCTGGCACCCCCATTACCTGCCTCCCCAAAGCCCAGGGGGGGCAGAAGAGCCCGGGCCCACTGGCTATGCGGGCTTGTAGCCTGCAGGGCCAGGGGCCACAAAAGCTGGCCCCTGCGCCCTGTTCCTCCAAGCCCTGCATAGCTGGTCCCGGGCTGGTTACTTTGGGTAAGGGAGGGGCCCATGTAATTTTTTTTTTGATTTTTAACCCTTAAAAATCCCCCCAAAAATGCCCCCCCCCCCTCTCCTGGGAGGGGGGACCCTATGTCATTTTTTTTCTCGATTTAACCCTTTGTAGTGTGGATGGTAGTTGTATTTTATTTGTAAATGTTAAAAATTACTTGTTTCAGTTAGGGGGGTCTCCTGGGCAGGAGTTTTCTCCAGCAGAGAGGAATTACTTTATTGGAGATCGTGAATTACTCACCATCAAGTTAGCATTGGAGGAGTGGCGACATCTTTTGGAAGGTTCTGCCCATCTTGTTTCCATCTTTACCGACCACAAAAATCTGTCTTACTTAGAAACTGCTCAGCGGTTAAACCCCCGACAAGCCCGATGGTCGTTATTTTTCGCCCCATTCAATTTTCAAATTTACTTCTGTCCAGCCGCCAAGAACATCAGAGCGGATGCCCTTTCTCGCTCTTCAAACGTCTCCGGGTCAGAATCCACTCCACAGCATATTATCTCTCCTGAATGCTTAGTCCTCTCGGCCCCCGCTTCTCTGGTACAGGCACCACCTGGAAAGATCTACGTGCCTCCTCGTCAACGTTGCAGAATATTAAAATGGGGCCATTCTTCTCATGTAGCTGGCCATGCTGGTATCAGAAAATCTTGTTCTTTCATTTCCAAATATTATTGGTGGCCCTCTCTAGGGAAGGACGTGACGGAATTCATCCAGGCTTGTACCATCTGTGCACGTGACAAGATTCCTTCGCCAAAGACCTGCAGGCTTACTTCTTCCCCTACCTATTCCAAATACTCCATGGTCACACATTGCTATGGACTTTATTTCTGACCTCCCTTCTTCGCATGGAAACACCGTTATTTGGGTGGTAGTGGATAGGTTTTCTAAGATGGCGCATTTTATACCCTTGCCTGGCCTTCCTTCGGCTCCTCAGCTGGCTAAGCACTTCCTTATGCATATCTTTCGACTACATGGGCTGCCTACGCACATCGTGTCTGACAGAGGAGTGCAATTTGTTTCTAAATTCTGGATGGCTCTTTGTAAACAAATGAAGATTAAGTTGGACTTTTCTTCTGCTTATCATCCCCAGTCAAATGGCCAAGTGGAAAGAGTTAATCAAGTCCTCGGCCTTTATCTTCGCCATTTTGTTTCTACGTGTCAAGATGATTGGGTTGACCTTCTGCCCTGGGCGGAGTTCTCCTATAACTTTAAGGATTCTGAATCTACAAGAAAATACGTTCTTTGTGGTGTACGGTCGTCATCCTCTTCTGCCACTGCCCTTGTTCACATCTTCTGAAGTACTCACTAGAGATGAGCGAACCGGTTCGGACGAACCGGAATTCGCTCCGAATTTCAGGAAATATTCGATTCGGCACGAACCCGAATATTTTGTGGTTCGTGCCGATCGAATTTTTCCTGAAATTAAAAAAAAAAAAAATGCCGGCATGGTGGGAGCCGGCCGGCGGGCCGGTAAAGCCGGCCGGCCCGCTCCCACCATGCCGGCATTTAAAAAACAAAAAAAAAAAAAAAAAAAAAGCATTTTTGCCGGCATGGTGGGAGCGGGCCGGCCGGCTCCGCTGTCAGCGGAACCGGCCGGCCCGCTCCGCTGTCAGCGGAACCGGCCGGCCCGCTCCGCTGTCAGCGGAACCGGCCGGCCCGCTCCCACCATGCCGGCATTTCAAAAAAAAGCAAGCACTTACCTGCAGGTCCGGAGCGTGGAGGCCGGCGCCGCTCTCAGCTGTCATCTGAGGGCGCGTCATCAGAGCGCCCTCTGATGACGCGCCCTCAGATGACAGCTGAGAGCGGCGCCGGCCTCCACGCTCTGGACCTGCAGGTAAGTGTTTGCTTTTTTTTGAAATGCCGGCATGGTGGGAGCGGGCCGGCCGGTTCCGCTGACAGCGGAGCGGGCCGGCCCGCTCCCACCATGCCGGCAAAAATGCTTTTTTTTTTTTTTTTTTTGTTTTTTAAATGCCGGCATGGTGGGAGCGGGCCGGCCGGCTTTACCGGCCCGCCGGCCGGCTCCGCTGTCAGCGGGCCGGCTTTGCCTGCCCGCTGACAGCGGAACCGGCCGGCTCGCTCCCACCATGCCGGCATTTATGATGGGGAACTTCATAAAAGTTCGATTCGGCCGAACCCGAATTTCTTTGTGAAATTCGGCGAATCGGCCGAATCGAACTTTTCAAAAGTTCGCTCATCTCTAGTACTCACCATAGAAGAACTCACACAGGATTTTCCCACCATCTGGCAAGAGACTCTACGTGCTCTTTCTCAAGCCAGTTATGTATAATGAATGTATCTTTGTTTTACCCTATTGGGTTGATTTTGCACAGCTTTGCATAAACTCGCAGATGAGAACTCGGGGGGACACATGCAAGACAATCTTGCACCTGTTCATGTCCTATTTAAGTGAGAAACGACTGCCAGCAGCACTATGTAAAAGCACGTTCTTATTACAAAGCATGCTTGCATGACTTCTGCAGCTCCGAGCTGAATATCCCTCCTTTTTCCTGCCTGTCATACATTGGAAAATATTTGTTCCCCATATTGGTTTGTAGACGTGTAATATTGATTTAGGCATTTTAGAAATTGTGGCTAATATTTACAGTATGTATTGACTTGGCTAAAATACGTTATAATTTATTTTTTATTTTTTCCTTTTCTTTTTTATATAATCACATTAGATTTGCAGATTTGACTAATTTTTATTTTTTTCATTTTTTTTGTTTAAATAATGAAAATATCTCTAATTACTATAAATAATAATAATTAAAATAAAAAAACATTAGAACATTGGTAAATTCAACTGAAAATGTTAAACTTCTCCATTGGAAATTACATTTCTTTGGAAAATTACAAAAAAATTAAAATCACCGGAGATAAACAAGACAAATAAGAAAATTACCCTCTCAGCAACTAAAAGGCTCTATTTCTCTAAAAAACAAAAAGGTGACTGAAACACACCAAAAGCCCCATTCTTACCAGAAAAAAACTATGGAGGGAATGCGCCTACCAATTTCATACCTTAATAGCCTGTTTCTAAGGTTAATTGTGTTCTCTGAATGATGTGAGTGCAATTGCATTTGTGAGAATTTTCTCATACGGTAAAATTTTAAATAAAAATATTTACCTGTACCTGGGCTAATGCGCAAATTTAAGCTTGAAAAAAAAATCACACTTAAAAAGGTACCCGATGAATTGCGCAAATGTGAGGTATTCGCTTTCGACCAACCCGACAACATTTTACAAAGTTCCCAATATCTGATATTCTAATCAAGGCAGCAGGGACAGTGCGGAAGATCAGTGATGTCCATATATTAAAATATTGAAGGTAGTGCAACTACTAGAATAGACATGTTATGTATGGGCAACAGCAAGTGCCTCATACCCTGGGCAATAGCAACTTTCCGGTGCTAAATTCAGGGGCCCATTAAAGCAGAAGTCCAGTCAAAATACCCTGCAACCCTCTCCTGGTAGTGAGGCAAGATGGGGGGTTGCAAAGATAAAAGCCTTTAACTCAGCTGCGGTCCAGCATGGAGCCAGGTTATGCCGCTTTGTGTCTGTGCTCCTGCTAAGAAAGAAACGAAGCGGCATCCCCTGGCATGCGCACTGATACTTTGTGTATTTCTCAGTGCAGGTCACCCATGTGAGCAGTGCTGGACTGTGACTGAGGTAAGGTTTTTTTCTTTCTAACCCCCGGTCCTGCCTTAGCACCAGCAGAGGTTGGCAATGTGGGGGGGGGGGGGGGTTAAGACTGGAATTCCACTTTAAGTTATGGAGGTCCTAGGAATTTGCTCAGTTTGCCAGCCCCTAACTCCGACCCCGCGAAATACGGTCTCCATAGTCAGCTCCATAGTCACCTAGACCCATCCCAATGCTAAATTCTCAACCTTGGAATGTACTTGTTTACATGCCAGAAAACCTGGGGGGCTCAGCATGGATTTCACTTGCGTAGAAGATATTTTATAAGGTCATGCAATCAATGGACTTTGGCTCAACTTTCTGTTCAGCTCCTGTAAACGTCTTCATCTTACAAGTATAGGGTTAAATTGTGATTGTGAAGTCCTTTTTGATCTTCATTTCTCATTTGTTTACATGTTTTTTTTAAACATATCGCTTAAAAGTAAATGAATAGCAAAATAAAATAAATATATTATAATTCCATCATTAAGGCATTACATGACAACAATTTAATGTTAATCAGTAAAGTCACACTTTTAGGGTTTCAGGATGCTCTCCTCATCCAAAGATCTCTTCTCATTCTCTTTCTATTCATGTACTATGTGACCACATGTGGAAACCTCCTGATCATCACACTGGTGACTTCCAGTGAGACCCTCCACACTCCCATGTACTTCTTCCTCTCGCAGCTCTCCATAGCTGACATTCTGCTAAGCTCTGATATTGTACCTACCCTGCTTTATAGCTTAATAAATAACAGCACTACTATGTCTCTGGCAAGCTGCTTATCTCAGTTATACATATTTCTAACCACAGAAACGAATGAATGCTTTCTTCTTGCTGTGATGTCATATGACCGATACGTAGCCATATGTAGCCCTCTACTGTAACACAGTGCAATGAAACATGTGTTCTACAATAAACTGATTCTTCTGTCATGGCTCCTGAGCATTGTTATGGCAATGATTGAATTGATTGTGGTCAATAATTTGCGGTTTTGTGGACCAAATACTATTGACCATTTTTACTGTGACTTGGACCTTTCTTGTTCCGACAGCTCCATAATCTATATGGAAATGATCATCCTCTCTATTCCTGTGCTTATTCTTCCATTCAGTTTTGTAATTATCATTTTATATCATTTACAACATCATGAGACTCCCCTCAATATCCGGCCGGCAGAAAGCTTTCTCCACCTGCAGTTCTTACCTGACTGTGGTTTGTATTTATTATGGAACGCTCTTTTCTATCTACATACTTCCTACAAAGGGACAGTCTGGGAATATGAGTAAAGTGTTCTCCTTGCTCTACACTGTGGTGACTCCACTGATGAATCCGATCATTTATAGCTTGAGAAACAAAGACATCAAAACAGTGTTAAAGAAGTCCGCTCACAGTTTTCATGTTTTGTTCTGTTTGAATTGAAACTCTGATATATTAGGAAAAGTAAATAGAGATGAGCGAACAAATGCGGATGAATCGCAACTTGCTCCAAATTTCATGCAAAAATCGATTTGGCATGAAGCCGAATTTCCTGGGATTTGTGCCGATCACATTTTTCACCGAAATACAGTAGTTAGAAAATAAAAACAAACTCACCTCCTCCCTTTTTCTGCATCATGGGTGTCCTTTTCCGCTCCCTGCTCTGCAGCTCGGTGGAAGACACAGTTCCTTTGTCCTGCCAGCTTACCCACAAGTGGAAGGGGTATTTATACCCCGAGGAGTGAGCTGCAGGAAAAGCCAATCACTCCTTATGCCACTTACAGTAATATTGAGGAATTTCCTCTGTTGTCAGTGTAAGTGAGGGGCAGTGAAGGGCTTTCCCTGCCGACTCCCTTCTTGCCCTCACTATTTCTTGGGAGCAGGGGGAGCCCAGTGCAGAACAGAGGATCTAAATCCTCTGTCCTGCTGATGAGGAGTGTGGGTTACCCACACAGATGAATTACAAGGAAGGGGGTGATTTTGTTATTTTTTTTTAACTATTTCATGAAAAAATGTGATCACCATGAATAACCTTTTTATAGCTTGAAAAGAATGACCTTTAGTGACAGTCAAATGCTTCTTCCTTTCCTTTAAACAATTCTTACATTTAATGGTACAATGTAACAGTTACTGATACATTAGCATTCTTGGTTTCATATACAGATGTTATACTATATAAATAAGATCCCAACCAACATACAAATTTAACCAGTGAGACGACCAATACACCATACTGAATTGCAAAAATGGTATTGTATAACAAAAAATCCATATAGACATATAAAGTGATGTAAGTTCATTGCTACTGTTCATTCCTTGTTACTAGGTGGTGCAGTTCTCCAGTCAAATTCAGTTAGGATACATGATTATTAGTCATTGGATATCGTTCATCCTTAAAATAGATTAGTACAAAAAACAGTTATTCATATGCCAATATAGGCTGGCAGCATTACAGAAATATCTTAGTATAGGAAGAACACATATATTAATTGACTTGTATACAATTAGTGCCAGTTAGCAGCAATTGTAGAAAACACATAGGGCCTATTGCCCAGAGCATAATCAGTAAATATAAATCTCAAATAAAGGCTTTTTATAAGATTCTAATTACTGGCTTTTTCAATTTAATAGGGGTATTTTTGGGATTGTATTGGCAGCCCAAATATATGTTTGTTTTGGTTTACACACACACCATGTGGTGGTCCCCCTATTAGCCAGCACCTGAAGTGTATTACCTTGTACTCAGATCATTTAGGCTGTGTGGGTTATAATTTTTGTCTTGTTCTTAATCAGTAAATAAGTAGGCAGACATAGTTACCGAGTATACCCCAATGTTTCGAGTGAATACCTTACCCGTCCTCAGGAGGACCATGAGGTGGAGGAGCCTCCATATTGCATAGGTCCCTGAAACAGCCAGAACCCAGCTTCTAGTAACTCTTTATGGCCTGAAATGTGCACCTACAGAGTTATCAATCTTTACTATATTAATAAAGGAAAGTTGGGGGTGTGTTCCGGACATGGCACAGTAGAGACGTGGGCTGGAGAGCTCCCGCCCTCCCGACTGGAGAAAAAGCACTAACAGGCAGCACTTATGTGGAGAATTCAATGGCCAGGTGGCGAAATAAAGGCAGAAGTAAGGGGACAGGTGGAGGAGGTCCCCGAAGTGTAAAAAAAACACAGGAATGTCGCAGACAAGAGAAGAGCCGGCAGGCAAGATGGTGCCCGAGGAGGAAGGAAGTGGCAGCCGCAGCTCACCTCACCATTGGCGGAAGAATCCTGCGAGGAGGGGACCACAACAAGGGGGCCAGTCTGGCCGTGCAGCATGTCATGGGAGAGCTTGCTTGCAGAGCCTGCAAGAGAGTCGGGACCGGAGGAAGGAGGTGAGCCACCTCCAGCAGTCAGTTTGAGTGTGGAGGATCGGAGTACCCGGCACACACCTAGCTGGGGGGGTATAGCAGGACCAGAGATGAAGCCTGATGTGGCAGTGTTGGGCCCCCGGATTTGGGTGGATGAGGGGAGTGATGAGGCTGCCGAGAGAACATACCCCAGAGCAACAGGGAGGGGAGGCATGGTGGATTCAGACTCCCCGCTAGTAGTCCTGGCAGCAGGTGACAGGTCCCAGAGAGGAGGCACTGGCCCGGGGGAGATACATTTTGGGATGCCCAACAGACCCCTGCAGGTACTAGACTAAGGTTGTCAAAGGCTTCAGGGCTGGAGTTTGTGTCTCGTGGGAGTCACTTGGCGTGACCCTGCCATCCACATCCTTGTCCAGAAGCCAGGGGCCCGCTGGCGCAGCACACACTGAGGCACTCCCGCAGAGGCTTCATCAACAGTGGGAGGCCCAAGTCTAGGATCTCAACGCAGCGGGGAGGACGGGCGGCTCCCCAGCCACTCCCCTGTCGTCTGAGCCTGAAAGAATGAAGATCATACAAAGAAGAAGTCCCTCATACATTGCCTCATGCAATCGCTATTGGATGATCTATGTGGGGATTGGGCGCCCTTGACATCGGGAGCTGATCGGTCAGTCCTAGGGTACCTGAATGTTGGGGCCCCAGGGATGGAGGGCACTTGCCAGAAAAACATACACTTAGAAACTATCTCCCTGCTTAAAGGGTTGCCCACTAAAGCAGATATTGAAGGTCTAATAGCGGAATACGAGGCAGCACACAACAGGAGATGCTGCTGGTCAAACAAGTTTTAGTGGTTGAAACAAATATGATCACTCTTGAAACAGTGGGTGCCTCAACTGAAAGTCGGCTGCAAGCCCTGGAAGACAGATGTACCAAGAAAGAAAAAATGCCGCTCCTTAATACTTCTAGGGGGGATCCACATATAACTTATGCTGAGTTAGGAGAGCCCTGGTTTTGCACCATACTTACTATGACTTGCCCTTCCCCGACCCCGAGGAGCTGGTCCTGGAGGCTAAATAACTCTTTTCGGGAGAATCAGAGGGTGGAAACTGAGATTCAGAAGGACATCCAGAGCTTCTTCAAGCTTAACGCTACACCTGAGATTGACCCAGGGGTTCTATGGGAGGCACACAAATGATTCATCAGAAGATCCTTTGTAAAACAAGGGGCTAGAATTAGGAAGAAGACAGAGCGTATGCTTGAGCTCCTTGGGGAGATAGGTATACTATCTGCACAAGAAATCCTTGTCCGTGGTGCATCTGTCGGCTTTGACCTCTCTGAGGGAGAGACTAAATACGATAAGCTGCAATAAGATCAAAACTCAAATGGTTAAGTACGGGGACAAATGTGGGAGGCTGCTGGCCGGGTGCACCATGGTTGGAGGGGAAAAACGTTCCACAGACAAACCCTGTGTGTTTTCCAGACTTACTTGCAGTGAGCTGGGCTCTCCCAATCCCCTTCTCCCATGTACCTGGTACTGAGAAATCCGAGTTTCCCCCTGGGTGCGAGGGGGGCGGGAGTGCATAGAGTGAAGCAATTTTTATCGGAATGATGGTGGGCATATTTAAATGTGCTGGCACAAGCAGAGTCCCCAGGTTGTCACTCTGGCAGCGCCTCCAGTTGTCGCACTTCCTCTCCTCTTTGCAGGAATTTACAGGAGCCCTAAGGCGACTCACTCCATTCGAGGAGTTATGCTAGAGTAAGAACCCTGGAAGGCACACTCTCTCGTACATCTACAGAATACTGACGCCCCCCCCGAAGTTGAATCCCCCCTTTCTATCAAAGTGGGAGACGGATCTAAAAATCTTATTTACGCCCAAATAACGTCTAAAACCATAAAACCTAGGTATCAGACAATCCTAACAAGATGGTACAGGGTGCCGACTGATGTGAGCAAATGGTTCCCAGAAATCGGCAAGGAGCGCTAAAGGCGTAGAGAGGGGATTTACTCCATATCCTATGGGCCTGCCTAAAGCTTAAAGAGTATTGGAAAACTGTGCAACAAATTGCAGGGAGTTTCTCAGATGGAGAGGTGCCGGAGGATCCGATGCTTTGCCTCATCCATTTGGCAAAGACGCCACTGAAGGTATACCGTAGATCCTTGCTATTTCATCTATTAAACGCTGCAAAGGCTTGCATCCCCCTAATGTGAAAAAAGGCGGAGCCCCCTTCAGCGGCTATGTGGGTCAGAAAGGTAAATGAAATTATGCACTTTGAGAGCCTTACACTCTTAAGGGACAACAGACATGACAAATCTTTGTGTGCTTGGTATAAGTGGCGTGGAGTGTAAAGAGTGCGGCATAAGGAACTTCCCCCCTTTCATTTATGTGATACCCCATCAATGTGGTTCACTGTTGTTGGCTATGCACATGGCTGTCACCAGTCCTGCGATTTAGATGGTACAGATTTGAAGATTTCTGCCTATTTAGAAGTGCAGCAGTATGTGGTGCAGGGTCTATGGTAAAGGTCGGTAATAGCGGTAACGGCAAGTAGTGCCAAGAAATAACTCTCCCCTATTGGGGGGTCCGCTAAGCATAGTAGATTGTCTCCTTTAGCAGGGAAACCTAAGGTCCTTTTGCGGAAAGCCCCTATTTGATCTGACTGGCCCTAACGAAGGGACTAGCCTTGGTGGCTATGAGCCCAGGGACAATAGAGGGTTGAGCTCTACTATGGAAGATTGCTGTGATTTTGATTGATATGCAGACACTTTATATGTACAGTATGTATTGATTGTCTGTTTTCTTTCCCTAATGTGTGTTCAAATAACATGTGTAAAACCTGTGTAAAAAACGTTAAATAAAGAAATTATAAAACAAAAAAAAGGGAAATGTAAGAAATTATTCTGAAATTATATTATTCTGTAAAAGGCTATGTATCCTCTAGTTTCCTCTAGTATCCTCTAGCTATGTATCCTCCAGTACATTATTCTGTGAAAGGCTATGTATCCTCTAGTATCACATTTAGATGTTTTAATGAAGTTGGGAGGGATTATTCTATCAACGTAAAAATCGATCACTCTTCTGAAGGGAACCTCAAGATAATTCAAAAGTTTACTATAGTTAAACTGGAACAAAACCCATCTTCACAAAATTGGTGTTGTCTTGTTAATGCCCCCCTGCTCAATACAGCAACAAACGGGAGAAATCTCACCTTTTTCCTGCTTCCCTTGTAGAAATACATCTCTGTGAATGGCCTCCTTGTTCACAAGGCTGCTGATACTCAGGTGTTTCTTCTCTTCTTCTTTCTTTTTCTACTTACTAATACATTAGTTGGCTAATGGTGACGTATGCAATATCCATTTATAAATATCCATAAAAAACCGAGCTGGTCAAGTTTGATCGAACCAAACCAGATTGGCAAAGCTGGTTAAATTTAACTTAATTGACCCAAATCCAATACTAGTCATTATATTTTGTATTCACATGATATTTGTTTGTGTGCTATATTTGTTAATTACCCTTCGGCAACACTATTAAAAAGAGCCTGTGGGTGTGTATTTTTATCTTTGCCTTTTGAATATTTATGGTGTTTGGTCCATTTTCTAGAGAGAGGAGCACCCCCAAGTGTTCTCACCCTGAAAGTCTCTCTTAATGGTAAAATAGCTTTGTTTATCTATGATTTTTATTTGCATGAGCTGGTTCATGTATCAGCACATCCCATACAGTTCTATAACAACGTTTGTTATTGGTGGGGCTTCACTTTAGGCATGGATACAGTCAGCTTTGGATGCAACAAAAGGAGTATCAAGAGGGGCATTTAGAGAAGCGTTGGTCTGCTTTAGACCACCAATTCTTCTCCTCCAGACCTGCAGTTTGCCAAACTCCCCTAGTTCAGCCAGGTTCTTCGGGAGACAGGGACTATGAGCTACAGATCTTACTGCAGCAGCCAGATTCTGGAAGCTCTAGGGTGTGATCACTCCCCATTCCCATTCATTGCAAGGCTTGACCTGGTAAGTATGATAGTTTTTTAAATTTTTAGAGTATTTCTTTAAAAAAACTGCATACAATCTCTCTCCTAGAACTACCAACCCTGCACACCTATCCATGTAGCTTGCAAACTGTTAGGACTCAAGCCCCTAAGCTTGCTTCACCAGTCATGGCCTGAAAGTATAATCACTAAATTTTTTATATAGGCATGTAAAAAGTCACCCACAAGTGCAGTGCTGAACCTGCCATGAGAGGTGTTAATAACTAGCATATTAGTTTGCAAGGCATAAAAAGATAAAGAGGCTAAACTCTTTGTTTCTCTTTAAGAGGACCAAAACCCATTTGGACAGCTCTGGAGTTTAAAAAGCTCTGGGGCCATCCAATTTCCTATCTCCAGCACTAAGCCACTTAAATGGGCTGGGTGCCAGAGTGTGTGCCAACCAAATGGAAGCCTGGGACACCAACCAATCCCTGCTCTCTATGCTGGGCTCTGTAGACATGTGGTCTGTGTAATGAAATGCTGACCAGCATCGTAAAAATAAACCACCAATCTTTTCAGAGTGCATCGAAAAGACGGCACCCTTTTTATCTTTGCCTTTCGAATATTTATGGTGTTTGGTCCAGTTTCTAGAGAGAGGAGCACCCCCAAGTGTTCTCACCCTGAAAGGCTCTCTTAATGGTGAAATAGCTTTGTTTATCTATGATATTTATTTGCATGAGCTGGTTCATGTATCAGCACATCCCATACAGCTCTATAACAACGTTTGTTCTGCTATTGGCGGGGCTTCACTTTAGGCATGGATACAGCCAGCTTTGAATGCAACAAAAGGAGTATCAAGAGGGGCATTTAGAGAAGTGTTGGTCTGCTTTAGACCACCAATTCTTCTCCTCCAGCCCTGCATTTTGCCAAACTCCCCTAGTTTAGCTAGGGTCTTCGGGAGACAGGGACTACGAGCTACAGACCTTACTGCAGCAGCCAGATTCCGGAAGCTCTAGGGTGTGATCACTCCCCATTCCCATTGATTGCAAGGCTTGACCTGGTAAGTATGATAGTTTTTTTCAATTTTTACAGTATTTCTTTAAAAAACTGCATACAATCTCCCTAGAACTACCAACCCTGCACACCTATCCATGTAGCTTGCAAACTGTTAGGACTCAAGCCCCTAAGCTTGCTCCACCAGTCTAGTTGGCGTGAAAGTTTAATCACTAATTTTTTTATATAGGCATGTAAAAAGTCACCCACAAGTGCAGTGCTGAACCTGCCATGAGAGGTGTTAATAACTAGCATATTAGTTTGCAAGGCATAAAAAGATAAAGAGGCTAAATTCTTTGATTCTCTTTAAGAGGACCAAAACCCATTTGGACAGCTCTGGAGTCTAAAAGGCTCTGGGGCCATCCAATTTCCTATCTCCAGCGCTAAGCCACTTAAATGGGCTGGGTGCCAGAGTGTGTGCCAACCAAATGGAAGCCTGGGACACCAACCAATCCCTGCTCTCTATGCTGGGCTTTGTAGACATGTGGTCTGTGTAATGAAATGCTGACCTGCATCTTAAAAATAAAGCGCCAATCTTTTTTAGGGTGCATCGAAAAGACGGCACTACAAAGAGGTGCACACTGGGGCTGTTATAATACGCAGTCGGGTCCAACAGGCACTGACACAGGCCAGCCAATACTGAATGCAACAATCAATGCAAATTAGTTGACATCATTAAAGAAAGAGATGCCGGCACTCCAAAACTGACGCTATAGCCACCAAAAAGATGCCATACTGCACAGATCATAAATTAGGCCCTAAGAGTCTGATTCACACTTTTACAGCTTATGTCAGTATGGGGTGGGTATCAGAATATATGTGCGTTGTTTTAGGAGTGTCTTGTTTGTTTGAAAAGCCTTATATAATACATTTAAGAAAAAAATGTAAAAAGTTATGTGCAAACTGTTATATTTGTTAGTTTTGAAGTACTAGTGAGCTATCTGACATTGAAGATCAAAATATCCGGTACATGTGCAAAAATAATCTACAGAGACAATTTTGGCCCAAAAAGCTATTATTTGAACATGTGTTCGCCAGCATTTGCCCAGCTGCACTAAACTGGAAAAGATACAGCAAACATGAGTGTAGTCGAGCATGGCACATTTTGTTCTATAAAAAGTGATTTTTCAGCAAGTTTTCTTAACTTTTCATAACCAGATCAGACTCATCAGTTTTCCAGCTTGTATCAAACCATTTTTCAAATGCCAGTCTTCCGTCCAGGCAATGCGCAGTGATACCGAGCATAATGCCAGCAAATGGTCGGTTCCTCCTACTATCACCATTACAATTACATTACAATTATAGCTCTGTTTGCTAGAATTATAGCTCAGCTCGCTGCTATTTTCCCCAGTCATAGCACACACGGGACCCTACAGATAGAGCAAAGTAGCAACAACCATTGAACATTGTGAATCACCCCTTATGGATAAAAAAGGGTTTTTGTATAAGCGGAATTTGGTTGTATGTAACCGAATGTGGTAAATTACGAATATTATAAAGGATATACACTTGACTATAACATGCCACTATTTTGGAAAAATAATTTTACATGATGAATTACAAAATCTCATTTTAGGTGTAACATTATAATTGTACATAATACCTTTGAGGCTTTAATCAAAAATTCTCTACTGATGTCTCAGCCAGGAATTGTGCATATAAATATAGATTAGACTTGTATATAAATTATACAGCCTGTAACACCCATGCCCAAGGCTAGGACACCCATCTCACATCTCACAAATTACATCTAAAAGATTTCTGGTGTACACGTGCAGCAATTCTTTCTGGGGTTTGATCCATTCTTGGGACTGTTGGTTGTTTTAACAGTGGTTAACCTGAATGTATTAATAGCCATGCACAGTACTCAGTTTTTTTGTTAATATCTGATGTATATGTGTGTTATGCCTCTCCGATATCACTGTAATTAAATTTGGCATTTATTATAATTATTATAATAAATATTACTATAATTAAATAATTCTTTTTTTTTGTTTTTCAAAGTAAACTTTCTATATTTAAAATCAAATGAACAAAGAACTTGCTGTTTATGTGTATAATTTTGTAATGGAGTTTTTTAGTCCCTTAGATACTTGATAGAAGCCGTCTTTTATAAAGGTAGGTGTATGGGTGCTCCACATTATGCTAAAATCTACGTGGATGTACTGAAAGTGGAAATTCCATTTATCTACTCCCCGAGCTCTCTTTGGGATCACAGGAGATCTGGGATGTAAAATCGAGGTCTATCTTGATCAGTCTATCCAAGATATGGCACTAATGTCTCCTTTTCCCCTTGACCATGTCTTGTCACTCAGTCCTCTCCCTGTGGCTGCATCCTCTTCTTTCTCACACAGCGCCTTGCTTACAGTCTTGTTGCACAAGATCAAGACAGACCTGGGTTCACTTTTTTTTTAGACCGCATACTAAGATTGCAGCATTATGTGGAGCACACTTACACCTGATACTTAGTAATATACATCTTCTATCGCGTATCTAAGGGACTAAAAGGCTCCATTATGAAATTATGCAAGTTAAAAGTGTGCTCCTATCTTTGTAAATTGTTTTTTTTTAAATACCTACTGGTGATTGTATACTTGCTCATTAGGAATGCTGCAAAGTGCTGTCCAAAATTAGTTCCATTTTCCCAAACATTCTTTATGTTTAACTTAATAAATATAATAGTCAATATTGGAAATTGAATAATACAAAGAACATCCTTAGTCATGCTTATTTAATTTATTTTTTTAAGTTGACATGTAGAGTATAGTCTCAAAATAAAAAAGTGGATAACCCCTTCTGAATCTAAATGGGGAGATAACTCAACCTCATGTCTAACTTTACTATGACTTCACATATTATTTCCATTTGTTTACTTGTGCAAAAGCTTGTTTCTATGCATCAGTAATATTTTTTTTCCAAAATGTTTTTTATTGATAACAGTATAAGTACGGTTACATCGGATACGTATCAAAGTTACATAGTAGATATCAGTAGAGTATGCGTCATCATTAGCAGAGTACATTTTTAAGGCATTACCAGCATGTATTAAAGTGGACCAACACCCAGGATTTTGACTATCCTGGGTTTTGGTCCACTTCGGTGGGGCACCCCGATCGGGGGTGCCCCGCTGTCTGAAACCCCTCAGAAAGCCCCAAAAAACTCACCTCTCCCACGTGACCGCGCCAGCCAATCACAGCGCTCAGAGCCGCTGTGGTATGCGCGTCCAAGGCCGCCTGGACGCGCATACCAGCTCACCTGGCTCTGAGCGCTGGAGGCCGCGTCTCGCGCTTCCCTCTAACAGGGAGCGCGCCTGCACCGGCCATTCACAAACGGCCGGCGCGGGTGCGCGCCCTGCTAGAGGGAAGCGCAAGACGCGGACGCGGCTCGCGCATGCGCCGATGGAACGGGGCTGAGGTAAGGTTTGTGGGCCTCCTGGGGGGTTCCTCCCCGCGGGACATCCCGATTTCGGATGCCCCGCGGGGAGGGATCTGATCGGTCCGGGAATCTTATAGATTTCCGGGCCGATCCCCCCTGGGTGTTGGTCCACTTTAACCTTGTTATAGCTGATGGTCGTTTTTAATTCTTTTACTTTTTTGACCTTTATATATGTTCTTAAACCACTGCACCCTATAGTGCCAGATTTATTTATTATTTTATTTTATTATTTTTATGTTACTGCAGATCGCTTGTGAGTTTACTGTACTGAGCACTAGCCTTATTTGAGATCAGTTGCTAAGGATTTCTGCTTCTACCCCAACCTACCCTGCACTCACCACCACAACGAAGAACAATAGTTTTGGTTAAGGTGAAGGAAGAGGAGATTAGTTCAGGCTGGAGATCACAAAGGTATGACCAACGTGTTACGTAGAATAAATGTACCTTTTTACGTTTTACTCTATAGGTTTGAATTAGCACGGGTCAAAAAAACTCAGCTTTGTGTGTAAAATCGCAGACATGAACTCTTGGATTCTTTCATAATTCACATGCAACGCAAACTTGCACCTGCTAAAGCAGTTGGGCAAACGGTTTAAGATCTCTTACACCATGTAATATTTAAGTGAGGAACGACTGCCGGCAGCACTATATAAATACACTCTTCCATAAACGTTCTTGTTACAAACCATAACTTCTGCATCTCCGGGCTGACTGTCCCGCCTTTCTCCTGCCATACATTAGAAAATATTTGTTCCCCATACTGATTTGTAGAAATGGAATATTATTTTAAGTATTTTAGAAATCATGGCTAACATGTACTGACTTGGCTAGAGTATCTTATTATTATTATTTGTATTTTCCCTTCTCTTCTTGAAATAATCACACAATAGAATAAAGGAAGGCCGGAGCAGCTCAATCACTATTATTTATACAAAATTATTATTATTATTCAGGGCCTGGGAACTAATTTACCGCACAGTTTAACCCTCTCATCAACTAAATATCAAGCAACAAACATGTCTAGCTATGTGGAAAGACAGAGATTTGGTTGCATATATCTGCAGATACATGTGGAAGCCACACTGCCCGGGCAAGGCACTCTGTGTTTAGTGTGGTCCCTACTCTTAATTTTGAGTCTCCAACATTGGGACATGCAATGCAGACAAATATTTGAGAGCTACTCACCTGGGAAGCTGCCAATAGCATAATTGTTAGATTGGCAGATTCTACTCATATTTATTTTTTTTTTAATTTTTTGGGTTCAAATAATGAAAATATATCAGTAATCACTAAAAAATAATAAATAATAATAAAAGTAAAAACATTAAAACGTTGGTAAATTTAATGGAAAATTACAAAAAAATTAAAATCACCGGAGACTAAGAACGGACAGAATAATCAACCTCTCAGCAAGGTATTAACCAAAAGGCTTCATTTCTCAAAAAAAGCTGACTAAAATACACCAAAAGCCCCATTCTCACCAGAAAAAAACTATGGAGGGAATGTCCCTACCAACTTCTTTCCGTAATAGCCTGTTTCTAAGGTGGTCTCTGAATGATGTGAGTGCAATTGCATTTGTGAACATTTTCTCACACGATAAAAATTGAAATGATGATATTCACCTGTGCCTGGGCTCAAGCACATATTTAATCCAGACCTTCAACCTAAATAAGAGCCTATCTTATATGGTTCCCCCACCCTGTACATACAGATTGCCCACATTAAAAAAAATCACCCTATCTTCATCTACTGCATTTTTTGAGCCTTTAAACATCCAGGACAGTGGCAAATGGAGTCTCAGGCTGCCTACAGACAGGAAGTGTTTTCTGAATGCTGCCCTTTTCCTGACCCCAGATCTGCTCTGCAAAGCACAGCTATAACCCTGCTCCCCTCCTCTCCCCAGTATGTGATGCTTCTGAGGCAAGATGGCAGTGACCATATCCTAGTTGCAGCCCAGTGGGGGAAAGTATAATAAGTGACTATAAAAGTAAAATATGTTAATTTAAGATACTGGGGAATAGTTTTTAAGGGTTTGGTTTTCATTAAATAATGGTAAGTTTAAAAAAATCACACTTAAATAGGTGCCTGCTGAACTGCGCAAGACACAAAAGTAGGATCCCTTTAACCCTTTCACTGCCAGCCTATCTGGAAATTTTGTCACCCTTGTTGCCAGACCATTTTGCACTATTTTGCGCTCCACATGTTCAACTGTGATTTTAGAAGGGATTTCCCAGGGAAATTATATATTGTTTTTGTTTTCTTCAGCAGAGCCTGGGCTTTAACATGAAATGTCTTGTTTGTAATTTTTTTAGGCGTATTCTCAATATTTTTGTGTAAAATATGTGCAAAAAAATAAAAAAAAATCTATTTTTTTACAATTTGTAGTGTTTTGTTGCAGTAAAAAATATAAGTTTGTCAATAAAATCTTATTGCGTGTAAAAGCCCCATTTTCCCGGTTACAACGGTACCACGTGTGTACCCTTTCCTGCCCAGGAAACTCCCCCAAACTGAAACAGCGCTTTAATAGATTTTCAGATAAAATAAAACTATGCTATGCGCTATGTGCACCTTGCAGTATTTCAAGAAAAACAGCCCTTTACATTTGAAATACCCCCCAAAAACTATATATACTCTGGAAGTACATACCTCAAGCTTTCTAGGCGTACCAGGCTTGTTGACATGGGTGCAGGTTTCTGGAAGTTTTCCCTCAATTAATTATTTGGTTGCACAGGGTTTCCCTAAAAAAAAAAAAAGAATAAAAAAACAGAATCAAAGTCACATTTTCCTAAAAAAACAATATACAAACAAGAAAAAACAAGTTACATCTGAAAAAGCAAGGTCCCCTGAACAGAACAATACCCAACATGCATAGGTACTGTCAAGGGAAGAGTTGCCAAACACCCCAAAGTAAAGCATGCAAGTAACGGTAATTTTACTTGAAAATTTCACCTCTGCTGACAAAGTGCGCACCTTGCGCTTTTATCTACCAGAACAACCCTTTACATTTGGAATACCCCCCACAAACCATATATTCCCTTAAAGTACACATGTTAAGCTTTCTAAGCATACACAGCTTGTTGTAGTGGGCTCATCTTTCTGGAAGTAATCCGTCAAAGAATTCGATGGTTGCACAGGGTTTCCCTAAAAAATGTCTAAAAAAGCTGAATAGAAAACACCTTTCCCTAAAATATCAAAATGCAAAACAAGAAAAAGCAAGCTAAGTCTGAAAGCGCAAGATCCCCTGAACAGAATAATACCCAACATGCATAGCTACTTTCAACCCTTTTAATTGCCAGCCTACTTGAGGTCATTTTTCACCATTTTGTGCCATATTTAACCGTGATTTTTGCAGGAATTTCCACGAAAATTTTATATATTTTTGGAGACAGAGTTTAGGCTTTAACATGAAATGAGTTGTTTGATTTTTTTTTACTGTTTTTTAAAATATTTTTAAATAAAAAAAAATGATATCGCATGTGAAAACCCCATTTTTCCTGATTACAACGGTACCACATATGTATCGGTGCCCCCCCCCCCCCCCCGGTTTTTGTCCAGGAGACCCTCCAAACTGTATAGAGCACTTTATAACATTTACAAATAAAATACAACTACTATCCACACTACAAAGGGTTAAATTTTAAAAATAATTTCGTGGCGTCCCCCTTCCCGGGGGAGGGGGACCCATTTTTTGGGTCTAAAAATCCCCCCAAAAAATGGCGTGAGGTCCCCCCTACTCAGCATAACCAGCCCTGGAACCAGCTATGGGGGCTTGAACAAGGCACAGGAGCCAGCATTGGTGGCCCCTGGCCCTCCAGGCTACAAGCTGGCATAGCCTATGGCCATGGGCTCTTTTTCCCCCCACTGGGTTTTGGGAAGACAGGTAATGGGGGGCTCAGGGGTTAATGGCAAGTCACCCGCTAGCCGCACGTGACTTGCCAAGCTCCCAGCCTTGTCAACTGGTATAGGGGTTTATAGGGATCCCTTACCAGTTCACAAAGGATTAAATGTAAACACACACACAGAATAAAAAAATATTTACTTAACTTCCATCCATCCCCGGGCACTGTGTCCCATGCTGATCACTTTGGCTTCAGCGCTCTTGCTGGAAGCCGTTTTTACCTGGGGGCGACAGGTAACATAGGGTTAATTTTAACAAGATGACATAGGGTCCCCCCTACCGGAGTGGGGGACCCCATTTTTGGTGGAATTTTAAGGGTTAAAAATCCCCCCTACCCTGCCCAGGGCCAGCTATGCAGGGCTTGTAGAACAGGGTGCAGGGGCCAGCTCTGGCGGCCCCTGGCCCTGCAGGCTACAAGCCCACATACCCTCTGTGGGCCCGGGCCCTTCTGCCCTCCTGGCCTTTGGGGAGGCAGGTAATTTGGGGTGCCGGGGGTTATTGGTAAGTCACCCGATAGCCGCAGGTGACTTGCCAGCCCCCAACCTTGTGAGCTGGTACAGGGATCTCTTACCAGTTCACAAAGGGTTAACAGTAAAAAAAATACACACCACAAACATAATTAAAAATGACTTTTTTAAAAAATAAAAACTTTTTTTTTACTTTTCTCACCTCCGATCGCCAGCTCCTGTGTCCCTCGCAGGTGTCATCGCTGACCAGTGGAGGGGGGAGGCAGGCGATCAGATCATCGCCTGCCTTCCCCCTCCTGTGGCCAGCAATGATAAGTGAAAGAACAACAGCCCGGAGCCAGGATGACACCCGGGACTGACGACATAAGCTCTGCCCCAAAGCACAGGTCGCAGCAGACTAGGGGTGAGTTGCAGCGAGAGGTCTGATCTCCCTGAATCAGCTACCAATCGTGTCTCAAACAGTAACGCATCTTCCGTCATCGATTGGTTAACACGGCCATTCACTTCATCACTAGTAACATCTGACAACCCCAGTCAACAGTCGGTGGGTTCCTCGGACACAACCCTCAGTTTACATGGACCGGGAGTAGTCCCTGTCCTCCCATTGCCTTTGTCTTATGCTGTTCCCTCCCCTAGCAACGTATCTTAAGCTTTGGGTTCAGCTCCACTATTTAGTGAGAACAATCTGATTAAGAACAGTCAGCAGCTACTGCCCAGCCAAGAAGTGGAGGAGACATCTGCCGCTTTCTCAGCTAGGCAGGCAAGTAGTGATGAGGAGAGTGGCGTGAGAGGTGGTGTTGCGAGCGTACCTGCAGCAGACACTGCTGTGGAACCTAAGGAGGACATCAGTGACGTGCAGACAAAACTCGATGATGATGAAGCCGTTCATACTTGGTAGCTGGGTGCAGAAGAGGCTTCATCATCCTCAGGAGAAGAAGGTTGCAGGTTGACCGTGAGTCAGCAACTGAGGCTGCAAAGTGGTAGCATGGTTGGCAGTCAGCATGGTAGCAGAATTCATAGTAACATAGTAACATAGTATATAAGGCTGAATAAAGACTTTAGTCCATCCAGTTCAGCCTGTTTATCTCCTCCAGTGGTCTAATACCCATAGCTGGTAATGTTATTGCATGCCAGGAAGGCATCAAGGCCACTTTTGAACGTTTTTACTGTATCCATCATTACTACCTCCTCTGGCAGCGAGTTCCATAATCTCACTGCTCTTACAGAGAAGAATCCCCTCCTATGTATAAATCACCTTTCCTCTAACCTTAGTGGATGCCCTTGGGTTATAGTTACACTCCCGGGTATAAATAGATTGTGGGACAGATCTTTGTATTGACCCTGAATATATTTATACATAGTTATTAGATCACCCGTCAAGCATCTTTTTTCTAAACTAAATAAACCTAACTTTGACGATCTTTCAGGGTCCTCTAGTCCCCGCACTCCTTTTATTAACTTTGTTGCCCTTCTTTGAACGCGCTCCAGTTCCGATATGTCATTCTTAAGCACAGGTGCCCAGAATTGTACACAGTACTCCATATGGGGTCTGACCAGTGACTTGCACAGGGGTAAAATGATGCTCTGGTCATGAGCACCTGATGCACCCCATGATCCTATTTTCTTTGACAGCAGCTACCTGGCATTGATTACTACAGTTGAGTTTATTGCCAACTAAAACCCCTAGGTCCTTTTTCATTGTTGTTACCAAGTGATTTAGTGTGTAATCATGACACATATTTCTCCTTCCCCTGTGCATAACCTTACATTTATCTGTGTTAAACTTCATTTGCCATTTAACTGCCCAAGCTTCCAATTTATCTAAATCTGTTTGTGGCTGCCTGTTGTCCTCTCTTGTTTTAATTACTTTACTGTTTGAGAATTGGTCCCAGAACTGACCCTTGTGGTACTCCACTAGTAACAGTGACCCAATCTCAGTGTGTAGCATTGATAACCTCTCTCTGCTTCCGATCATTAAGCCAATTTCCCACCCATCTGCACACGTTTTCCCCCAGTCCAAGCATTCTCATCTTTTGTACCAGCCTTTTATGTGGCACAGTATCAAATGCTTTAGAAAAGTCAAGATATATTATATCCAATGACTCCCCTGATCCAATCTTGAACTTACCTCCTCATAAAAGCTGATTAGGTTTGTCTGGCAGGAGCGATTCCTCATAAATCCATGCTGATATGGAGTAATAAGGTCATTTTCCCCAAGGTGCTCCAGGATAGTATCCCTTAAGAAACCTTCAAACAGCTTGCCCACCACAAATGTTAAGCTTACCGGTCTGTAGTTCCCAGGTTCCCCCCTAGATCCCTTTTTGAATATTGGCACCACATTTGCCAAGCGCCAATCCCTCGGAACAGACCCTGTAGTTATTGAATCCACAAATATTAGAAATAACGGCTTGTCTATTACTGTACATAACTCCCTTAAAACACGAGGATGCATGTCATCTGGTCCCTGTGATTTATCGATCTGGGTGTGTCTTTCAGGCAATATATGGTCTCCGCATGCTGCTGCCAACTACAGGCTGTGTTTTTCAGGCAATATATGGTCTTTTCCTGATGCTGCAAACTTCAGGGTATGTCTTTCAGGCAATATATGGTCTCTGCATGCTGCTGCCAACTACAGGCTGTGTCTTTCAAACAATATATGGATTCCTCTTGCTGCTGCCAACTCCAGGGTGTGTCTTTCAGGCAATATATGATCTCCTCTTGCTGCTGCCAACTTCAAGGTGTGTCTTTCAGGCAATGCTTGGTCTCTTCATGCTTCTGCCATCTGCATGGTGTGTTTTTTAGGCGATATGTGGGCTCCTTATGCTGCTGCCATTTCAAGGGTGTGTCTTTTAGGCAATATATGGTCTGCTTATACTGATGCCAACTCCAGGGTGTGTCTTTCAGGCACAATTTGTTCTGCCTATGCTGCTGCCATATCCAGGGTGTGTCTTTCAGGCACTATGTGGTCTCCTCATGCTGCTGCCAACTCCAGGGTGTGCCTTTCATGCACTATTTGGTCTGCTCATGCTACTGCCAACTCCAGGGTGTGTCATTAAGTCAATATATAGTCTCCTCTTGCCAACTCCAGGGTGTGTCTTTCAGGCAATATATGGTCTGCTTACTCTGTTACCAACTCCAGGGTGTGTCTTTCAGGCAATATATGGTCTGCTTATGCTGCTGCCAGCTCCAGGGTATGTCTTTCAGGCAATATATGGTCTGCTTATGCTGCTACCAGCTCCAGGGTGTATCTTTCAGGCAATATATGGTCTGTTTATGCTACTGACAACTCCAGGGGTGTCTTTCAGGCAATATATGGTCTCCTCATGCTGCTGCCATCTGTAGGGTGTGTTTTTTAGGTGATATGTGGGCTCCTTATGCTGCTACCAACTTCAGGGTGTGTCTTTCAGACAATATATGGTCTCCTCTTGCTGCTGCAAACTTGAAGGTGTGTCTTTCATGCAATATATGGTCTCCTTATGCTGCTGCCATCTGCAGGTTGTGTTTTTCAGACAATATATGGTCTCTTGCTGCTGCCAACTCCAGTTTGTGTCTTTCAGGCACTATGGGGTCTCAACATGCTGCTGCCTACTTCAAGGTGTGCTTTTCAGGCAATATATGGTCTCCTCATGCTGCTGACAACTCAAGAGTGTGTCTTTCAGGCAATATATGGTCTCCTCATGCTGCTGTCAACTCCAGGGTGTGTCTTTCAGGGAATATATGGTCTGCTTATGCTGCTGCCAACTCCAGGGTGTGTCTTTCAGACAATATATGGTCTCCTCTTGCTGCTGGCAACTCCAGGGTGTGTCTTTCAGGCAATATATGGTCTATTTGTGCTCCTGACAACTCCAGGGTTTGTCTTCCAGGCAACATATGATCTCTTCTTGCTGCTGCCAACTTCAAGGTGTGTCTTTCAGGCAATAAATGGTCTCTTCATGCTGCTGCCATCGGCAGGGTGTGTTTTTTAGGCGATATGTGGGCTCCTTATGCTGCTGCCATTTCCAGGGTGTGTCTTTCAGTCAATATATGGTCTCCTGTTGCTGCTCTCAACTCCAGGGTGTGTCTTTCAGGCAATATATGATCTGCTTATGCTGCTGCCAACTCCAGGGTGTATTTTCCAGGCGATATATTGGCTTCTTATTCTGCTGCCTCTAGGGTGTGTATTTTATGTGATATCTGGGCTCATTATGCTGCTGACAACTTCAGGGTGTGTCTTTCAGGCAATATATGGTCTCCTCTTTCTGCTGCCAACTCCAGGGTGTGTCTTTCAGCACTATGTGCTCTGCCCATGCTGCTGCCAACTCCAAGGTGTGTCTTTCATGTAATATATTTTCTCATCATGCTGCTGCCAACTCCATGGTGTGTCTTTCAGGCATTATGTGGTCTCCTCATGCTGCTGCAAATTCCAGGGTTTGTCTCTCAGGCAATATATTGTCTGCCTATGCTAATGCCAACTCCAGGGTGTGTCTTTCATGCAATATATGGTCTCCTCTTGCTCCTATCTACCACACACTGTGTCATTCTGCCAATATATGGTCTCCTCATACTAATGCCACTTCAAGGTTCTTATCATTGTGCCGCGCGGCGACAGCGATTCTAATAGCTACGCCTCTGATCTGCATGTCATTCTGCATAACAGTATTAGTTCACTAACCCAGCAAACACCCTATGCATGTTACATCAAGGCAAAGTGTCCTACACGTCTATTGAGACTCTCGGTAGGAGAGAAATAGCCATTTTTAATTGTGATTCGCCAGATCCAAACATTTTTTTTAAATATGCGAATATGTTGAAACAAATTTTTCAAAAATGTGCTCATCTCTAGTCTTCATTTTACACGTATAGCTTTTAATTGAGATCATGAAATCCTTTACGATCTTAATTTCTCACTTGTTTACTGTTTAAATGTTTTATTGTTTTTTTAAACATAACGCCTAAAAGTAAATGAATAGGGAATTAAAATTGATAAATTATTCTTCTATCTTTAAGGCAATACATGACAACAATTTGACGTTAATCAGTAAAGTGACACTTCTAGGTTTTCAGTGTGCTCCCTTCATCCAAAGATCTCTTCTCATTCTCTTTCTATTCATGTACTGTGTGACCACATGTGGAAACCTCCTGATCATCACACTGGTGACTTCTATTGAGACCCTCCACACCCCCATGTACTTCTTCCTCTCCCAGCTCTCCATAACTGACATTCTGCTAAGCTCTAATATTGTACCTACCCTGCTTTCTAGTTTAATAAATTACAGCACTACTATGTCTCTGGCAAGTTGCTTATCTCAATTATACATATTTATAACCACAGAAACGAATGAATGCTTTCTTCTCGCTGTGATGTCATATGACCGATACTTAGCCATATGTAGCCCTCTACTGTACCACACTGCAATGAAACATGTGTCCTGCATAAAACTTATTCTTCTGTCATGGCTCCTGAGCTTTTTTTTCCCAATGATTGAATTAATTACGGTCAATAATTTGCAGTTTTGTGGACCAAATACTATTGACCATTTTTACTGTGACTTGGAACCTCTCTTGGACCTTTCTTGTTCTGACACCTCTGTAATCTATATGGAAATGTTCATCTTATCTATTCCTGTGCTTATTCTTCCATTCAGTTTTGTAATTGTCTCTTATGTTTTTATCATTTACAACATCATGAGACTCCCGTCAATATCCGGCCGGCAGAAAGCTTTCTCCACCTGCAGTTCTCACCTGACTGTGGTTTGTATTTTTTATGGAACGCTCTTTTCTATCTACATACTTCCTACAAAGGGACAGTCTGGGAATATGAGTAAAGTGTTATCCTTAGTCTACACTGTGGTGACTCCAATGATGAATCCAATCATTTATAGCTTGAGAAACAAAGACATAAAGACTGCGTTAAAGAAGTCCGCTCACAGTTTTCATGTTTTATTCTGTTTAAATTGAAACTCTGAAATATTCGGAAAAGTAACTAGAGATGAGCAAACCAATGCCGATTAATCGCAACTTGCTCAGAATTTCATCCAACAATTGATTTGGCAGGAAGCAGAATTTCCTGGGATTTGTGTGCCGAGCAAATCTTACAGTGAAATACAGTTGAAAATAAAAACAAACTCACCTCACCCCTTTGCTATTCTCCGGCATGAGTGTCCTGCTCTGCTCCCTGCTCTGCAGCTCGGTGGAAGACACAGATCCTCTGTCCTGCCATCTTGCAGCCAGTTAGAGGGGCTCTTTGTACCCTGAGGAGTAGTATTGAAGGATTTCCTTGGTGGTCACTGTGAAGGGCTTTCCCTACCTGCTCACTCCCTGCCTATAAATAGCCCCTGACTTTTGCTTAAAGTGGACTGTCACCCAGGGGTGATCGGCCCGGGAATCTATAAGATTCCCGGGCCGATCACCTCCCTCACCGCGGGACATCCGAGATCGGGATGTCCCGCGGTGAGGGACCCCCCCCAAAACCCCCGAAAAACTTACCTCATTGGGGGCTTTCTGGGGGGTTTTACACAGCGGGGCACCCCTGATCGGGGTGCCCCCCTGAAGTGGACCTAAACCCAGGATAGTCAAAATCCTGGGTGTTGGTGCACTTTAAGAGCAGTCTAGAACAGTAGATCTAAATCCTCTGACCTACTGATGACAGTGAAAAGCAATGTGGAACTCCCACACAGAAGGATTGCAAGGGAGGGGGTAGGTTTTTTTTTTTTAACTATTTCTTGGAAAAATTTGATCAGCGTGAATAAGCTCTTCATAGCTTGAAAATTAGTGACCTTTAGTGACAGTCAAAGGTCTTTTCCCTTCCTTTAATCAATTCTTACATTTAATGGTACAATTTAACAGTTACTGATACATTTGCATCCTTGGTTTTATATACAGATTTTGTACTATATTAAAAAGATCCCAATCAACATACAAATTCAACCAATGAGACGACCGATACACCATACTGAATTACAGAAACGGTGATTGTATAGTATAACAAAAAATCCATTAATAAATATCCATAAAAATCATAGCTGATCAAGTTTGACAGAATCAAACTGAATTGACAAAACTGGGAGGCCGATTTATTAATAGCGCCAGGTAGCGACAGATGAGCGACAGTAGCGTGATTTTCACAGCGCCGGCTAGTATTCGCTGTGCTTGGCTGTTGTTCGGTTGTTGACAGCGACTCAGTCGGTGTGCGGTAATGTTGAATACGGGGTTTGGAGTCGCTGTTTGACAGGTTCCGCGCTGTATGGGAGCGCATGACAACGAATGGCCATAGCGAACGGCTCCCAGCATATTCATTAACAAATCACGCTCAAAAAATTCTCGCGCCGTGAAATGCTTGTTTAAACCCCAGAGCGCTGGCGGCGATGTGTTAAAAGTAGTTTTTTAACCCCCAAACAACCTTATTTTTTGAAAAAAATAATAAACAAGTTTTTATAAACATTTTGTAATATGAAGACATTAATATCAGACCTGTAATATCAATTCTGCACCAATTTTTTCTTTTTTTTTTTTTTTACCTTGAAAACAAAAAATAACATTGCAGAAGTGGTCACCGAATTTTTGACATTTAAAAAAAAAAAAAAAAAAATTCATTAATATCAATTAATTATGAATATTTAAAGATTGCTCCATTGAAATGCATTGGAGAGCGCCAGGTAGCGAGAGGTCATACCTGGCGCTGTGATGGGATTAGCAGGGCGCTGTTCGCTGAAGTCTGCAACATGATGAATCACGCGCTAGCTGACGCTCTCGCCGGCGCTAGCCTCATTTAGCGTGATAAATGCGTCATTGTGTTCGCAGCCTGGCGTTCTGGAGTCGGTAGCCGCCGATAGCTGGCGCTACCTGGCGCTAGTGAGACACTACCTGCCGCTATCCCTTGATAAATAAGGGCCTAAGTTAAATTTAACTTAATTGACCCAAATGCACAGCCCAACACTAGTCATTATATTTTGTATCTAAATGATATTTGTTTGTGTGCTATATTTGTTAAATACAGTTTGGCAACACTATTAAAAATAACAATTATTTATTTATAAATAAAAATAACCTGTGGCTGTGTATTTTTATCTTTGCCAACAAACATATAATAGTGTTTGGTCCATTTTCTAGAGAGAGGAGCACCCCCAAGTCATTAGTAGGTGTTCTCACCATGAAAGTCTTAATGGTGAAATAGCTCTGTTTCCCTATGATTTTTATTTTTAGGAGCTGGTTCATGTGACCATACAGTTACAACAACTCTATTGATGGGGCTTTACTTTCTGTTCAATAAATTTTTATTGCTCATATAGACATGAAATGAGATTTAGCATAATCACCGTATATAACATTAGGATCAACATTTCAGATCAGCAACAGTAAAATTACAAGATTCAGACTACTAAGGCATAGTTTAACAACATTTCCTTAAATGAAGAATATGATACCTATAAACGGGGTTCACACTAACCCCAATCCAACCATATAGTGTCGACTATAAATAACACAGTTCAATACTGCAGGTATATCATCACATATTCTAGTGTACAAAAAACGAAATAAATAAAATAACAACACAAAAAAAAAACGGGGGGGGGGAGGGGAAGAAGGGGAAGGAAAGAAGGGGAAGGAAAGAAGAAGAAACAAGAGGAGAAAAGGAAAACATGTCAAGTTTTGCATTCATATAAGCAAAAGGTTACTATCAAAAGAAGCAGGTAGGATCGCCCTTGTCCAAGGAGTCCACACCTCTCGAAACTCCTCCATCTGAATAGCTGACATCTTTTTCATTGCCAGTGTATTGTTAACCCTATTTATGAACTCTCCAAAACCTAACCAGGACGTTTTCCAGGCCTTCGCAATGACCAACTTAGCAGCAGTACAAATATGGAAAGTCAATTGTCTCTGCTTACTCGTGCTGTCCGGCAGAAATTTTTTAATAGCGCCACCCAGGGGTCTGGAGTCACATGTATGCCCTTAATTCTACTTATTGTGTCAAAAATTTTACTCCAAAAATCTGCAACTATATGACATTCCCACCAAATGTGACAATTTGAGCCCAAACTATCACAACCACGAAAGCAATTACCCAGCATTTCTCCTCCCACATGCGCCATCTGCGCAGGAACCATATACCAACGCAAAGTGACTTTAACATTGACTTCTATAGCCTGCACCGATGCCGACTTCCCAAATGACTCCCGCCACATCTTCTGCCAAACTTCTAGAGGAATCTCTTTTTCAAAATCTCGTTCCCATTTATTTCTATAGGGCAGGGGTCCATTGTCCAAAATTGAAAGTAGTGCCTTATATATCTCTGCTATAGTGTTTCTACCTCTCGGGTCATGTTTACAGCGCCGTTCAAAGCAGGTAAAGTCACCCAAATTTGATGAATTCTTCACTGTGCATTTTATAAAATGAGAAACCTGAAGATATCCAAAAAGATCCCGTGGTAGTAGGCCATATTGATCTTTAAGATACTGGAAGGAAGCAAGAGCACAATCACTAATACAAAAAATCCCGGCTTCTCTCCACCTGCTAAACCTAGATATGTCAGACACCCCTGGAGGAAACGATAAGTTCCCCCACAGTGGCATTAATGGCATATGTGAGGAGGCGAGCCCACCAGAGAATTTGATGCCATCCCATAACCGCAAGGAATGGGCCATAATCGGGTTATTTAACGATTTCCTACTTTTTGGAGTAAGCCAAAGGATATCTTTAAGCATTAATGGGTTCGCTATAGCTGATTCAATACGTACCCAGCCCGGAACATCTTCGAGGACATGATATGAAAGAAGCTGAGCCACCTGAGCCGCTTGGTAATATTTCTTAAAATCCGGGACTCCCAAACCACCTGTTGATTTAGATCTAATCATAATCCTTCTCGCTATCCTTTGTTTTCTGCCATCCCAAATAAATGCAAAGACCCGGCCCTGCAGTTCCTTTAAAAACTTAGATGGAAGTTGTATCGGCAAAGAGCGGGCTAGATAAAGAAATTTGGGCAAAAGGGTCATCTTAACTGCCGCGACTCTACCCAGCCAAGACAAATTATACCTCTTCCACTGTGACAATAAAATAATAAATTTCCTTCTTAGAGGTAGATAGTTCGCAGCAAAAAGGGACTCATAATGATCAGTCAGAGCAACTCCCAAGTATTTCAGAGCTTCATCCTCCCAAACGAAGTTATAAGTGGCTTGCAATTGACTCTGTACATCCATTGAAAGATTAACATTTAGTGCTTTAGACTTAGCGGTATTCACTTGAAGACCGGAAACTTCAGCAAATTGGTTCAAAACTTGAAGTAAATTTGGAATAGAAATAAGAGGATTAGAGATGGTCAGCAAAACATCGTCAGCAAATAAGCTAAGCTTATACTGCTCACCACCAATTTCAACTTCTGAAATGTCTGGGTTCTCTCTGATCTTACGGGCCAGCGGCTCCATAGCCAATGCGAACAACAGGGGGGACAAAGGACACCCCTGTCTCGTTCCTTTAGCCAAGGGGAACGCTTCTGACTTATAGCCACAATATTTAACATAAGCCACTGGTGCATTATAAATAGCTTTTAATATATTTAAAAATCTCGGTCCAAAACCCCATTTTTCCAGTAGACTAAAAAGGTATTCCCAAGAAACTGAGTCAAATGCTTTCTTGATATCTAAAGAAAGCAGCATAACAGGTAGCCCTCTCTCCCTAGCGACATGAGACAGTTGGAGTACTCTCCTGATATTATCTCCAGTCTGTCTTCCCGGCACAAATCCGGTTTGGTCATTATGAATCATAAGTGGCAAGTATCCAGATAATCTGTCTGATAAAACTTTAGCAAAAATCTTGACGTCCAGATTAATTAAAGAAATTGGCCTAAAATTAGACCATATTGTGTGGTCAGTGTCCGGTTTTGGGATCATGCTAATTGATGCAGTAAGGGACTCTTGTGAAAAGGAGTCTCCCTTACGGATAGCGTTAAATACAGCAGTCAATCTCGGGGCTAAAATCGGAGCAAAGGACTTATAATAGGCTGATGGAAAGCCATCCGGGCCTGGTCTCTTATTAGGTTTCAACCCAGAGATTACCCGCTGTACCTCCTTCACATCAAAATCACCTTCCAAAATCTCCCTAAGATGTTCAGGTAATTCTGGCAGTGAGAGATCATTGAGAAACTCATGGATCGCAGCCGTCTTTGATCCAGCAGGATTAGAATATAATTTCGAGAGCTGTGACTTAAATATTTCGATAATCTTGGACGGATTACTAGAGATATCCCCCCTACTACTCCGCAGTCTGATCGGACCATAGCATTGATCGGGGGTTTTTAGCTTTTTGGCTAATAAAGAGTCAGGCTTATTGGCCTTACAATAGAACTTATGTTTAAGCCACTTCATAGTATTCTCGGCTTTACCCGCTAATGCTAAATTAAGGTCCCAAGTAACACTATCCAGTTCAGATCGAATCCCGCTTGTCATTGATCTTTTGGCTTTTTCTGCTAATTCTAGATAATCCTTCTCAAGTTTATCAATATAGGAGTTCCTTTCACGTTTTTTCTTAGAAGCTAGCTGTAATAATTTACCTCTTATAGTAGGCTTATGGGCTTCCCAACAGATCATGAGACATCCGGTGTCGCATTTAATTCAAAATATTCAGTCAATGCGTCTGTAATGGACTGGACCAGCACCGGATCTGATAAAAGAGAAACATTGAGAGACCAAAGGAAGCCTGGAGGCCTACTAAGGAGAGATTCCAAACTAAGTAGCAAGCCATCATGGTCCGACCATGATATCGGGATAATATTGACCTCTCTCATTTGAGCTAAAGTGGGCAACGGCAACAGAATATGGTCTATTCTAGTGTGCACACTATGGGGGTGAGAGTAATGCGTAACATTTTGAGTGCCCGGATGTGCTTCTCTCCAGCAATCTACAATCGAGTGTGAATCTAGCAATTTCCTAAATGCTTTAGAGGCCATAACTAATTGAGAGCTAGCCAGGATGTTTGTTATAGACTGTCTATCCAAAAGAGGATTCAAAACCAAGTTTGAGTCCCCGCATATTATAGTGGTCCCTTTGGCTACCGACATTACTTTTTCCAAAAAGTCTGACAAAAAAGGCAGTTGATTTGTATTAGGGGCGTAGTAACTCGCAATTGTCACTTCCACGTCCTGTAGATCTCCAATGAGGATCAAATATCTACCTCCTGGATCGCTAATTTCCCTTTTACAAGAAAAATGGGAACCTCTACGGAACCCTGTAAGAACCCCTTTCTGTTTAACATCAGCACAAGACATAAAAATTTGTGGATATCTGGCATTAAAAAATTTCGGTTTGGAGGAGCACGAGAAGTGTGTCTCCTGAAGACAAACAACATCCGGCCGTAAAGAATTAATCTTGCGGAAAGCCATACACCGTTTGTTAGGGGAGTTAAAACCCTGAACATTCAAAGAAAAAAACGTCGCCATAACTCCTCCCAACAAACGGACAATAAAACAACACTTGGATCAAGGAGGGTCAAGGAGAGGGCAAAAGGGGAAGGAAAGGAATAAATAAAGAAAAAAGAGAAAAAAAAAAAAAAAAAAAGAAGCCTCACTCGCTTCTGGACCGAAAGGTGCTCCCCTGTAAAGATATATCTCCACTATAATTAAGAGACACCGAGGCAACCTCCTCTCAGCCCAGACCCGAGCAAGCAGCAAGAGTGATCACGGGCTATCTGTAACCCGTGAGCACGCCCACGTATAATGACAATAAAAGCACTGTAACTAAAACAGTTATATAAAAAGAAGCTGTAGCAGTTATATTTACATAAGTACAAAACCAAGAGGCTATACACCTCTGATTTAACAGGAGGTCGACATGGGAATGCCACCGGACAGACGGGAGTCTAATTATCGCAAAATATCAGCATACAGGAGCTAATAACAGGAACCAGTACCTAAAAACTACCAAAGTGAGAGAAATCCCAGGAAACAAAAACTGCATATAAGAACAGAATGATATATATATAAATAAATATATATATATATATATATATATATATATATATATATATCTATAAACAAAAAAAAAAGTATATATATGTATATACACATACAATTAAGACTTAGAGGAACAATATAAGAAGCATGAACAATTCTCATAAAAATAATAAACTAAAAGACAATAATCCAGGGATTTATCGAAATCTCTATGTAACATAGTAAAGCATATACCTAACAAGAAAAAGTCAATGCTTTATCTGGCATCTTTTCAAAAATATCATATTAAAAGGATCTTCAAGTGTCCTCGAACGCCAAACGGGAGCCTCGGGAATTTGATATCGACCAACGCTTCTGCCTCTTTCCTGCCCTTTGCAGTTTAGGGGATTCATCCACGCTCCTTGTCGATTTAGAACTTGAAGGCTTTGACAAATTAAGTGATAAGACATGGTGTTGTAGTTCCTCTAGAGACGTAGCGGCATAAACCCTGCCCTTATAATCAAAAGAGACACGGAAGGGGAAGCCCCATTTATACTTAATGTTGTTCTCACGTAAAATTGACAAAAGTGGCCTTAACTCCTTCCTCTTTGCCATGGTAGCCACAGAAAGATCCGAAAACACTTGGTAATTATACCCCTGAAATAAGAGATTAGTGGCGTCTCGGGCAGCTCTCTGAACCAGCTCTTTACTGCTATAAAAATGAAATTTTGCAATTATGTCCCGTGGGGGTTCCTCAGGTGCTCTCCGTGGGCCTAAAGCCCTGTGTACACGGTCCAGCTCAAGCCTATCTACTGGTATTCCCAGAATCAATTCTTGACACAATGCTAAAATTAAAGCTCTAGTGTCCTCCAAGTGCTCAGGGAGTCCCCTAAAACGTAAATTACCTCTTCTTTCTCTGTTTTCCATGTCATCAATTTTAGATGACAACAACAAATTGGCAGTCTTTAATTGTAACACTTCCGCTTCCAAAACTTCCTGGGTGGAAGCCACCTCACCTAGTTTCTTGTCAAGGACAGAGATATTACAGGAGACTTTATCAAACTCCTTAGATAAATGATCCATAATGAGCTGAGTGTGAGAAGAAAGCGCTGTCTGCAGCAGCTGTTCAATCTTGGGCAACATATCAGCGCTGACCTGTGCTGGGACTGAGGGACCTGCCTGAGGAGTATCCAGCGAAGCACCCTCCCGCTTACTCACCAGGAAAAAACCTCGCTGCTCTCCACTTCTTGCATCTCTTCAGCAGACAGGCTGTCCACCATCTTGCCAGCACGCACCGCGGGGCCGCCGCTTCTCGCAGCTCCCGACGGCTCTCCCTCTGCCTGCAGCGCGCCGCTGAGCTGCCGCCCGGTCTCCTCCCGCACTCCAGCTGATCACCCGCGCAAATCCGATGCCTGCAGCTCCATCAACGTGCTGCCATTAGTTCCCCGCGCACATGCGCACTCCGGGGCTTCACTTTAAGCATGGATATAGCCAGCTATGAAGGCAACAGAAGGAGTATCAAGAGGGGCATTTAGAGAAGTGTTGGTCTGCTTTAGACATAACACCAATCCTTCTCCTCCAGCCCTGCAGTTTGGCAGGTAGGGTCTTGATTGGGCAAGGGACTATGAGCTACAGATCTTACTGCAGCAGCCAGGAAGCTCTAGGGCTGGTTGCCGCAGGGCTGGTTGTGCTGGTATAATATAATATATATTAATATATTAATATTAAATATTAAATATAATAATATAATAGTTTATCCACCTTTTACAATATTTCTTTAAAAACACTGCATGCAATCTCTCTCCTAGGACTAACAGCCCTGCACCCCTGGCCACGTAGCTTGCAAACTGTTAGGACTCAAGCCCCTAAGCTTGCTCCACCAGTCTAGTTGGCCTGAAAGTGTACTCACTACATTTTTTGTATAGGAATGTAATAAGACACCCCCAAGTGCAGTGCTGAACCTGCCACATGAGAGGGGTTAAGAGGCAAAACGATTTGATTCTCTTTAAGAGGACCAAAACCCATTTGGCCATCTCTGGAGTCTGAAAGGCTCTTGGGCCATCCAATTTCCTATCCCCAGAGCATCCTCTTGGCTGATGCACGCTCCAGCGCTTAGCCACTTAAATAGGCTGGTTGCCAGAATGTGTTCCAACCAAATGGAAGCTTGGGCCACCAACCAATCCCTGCTCTCTATGCTGGGCTCTGTGGACATGTGGCGTCTTTGCTGTTGCCAGGGTGACGCCTTGGCCTGGCTTCCAGTCGACCAATGGGGAGAGTTTTTTTTCTCTCCTCTGATTGGTCCATTACTCTGGTTTGCCATTGGCCGGGACACCGCCGTTACTGCCGCTGACGTCACTCCGCCCTACCCGGAAGCTGTTGGCGATGCAGTCCCCGCGAGGTAAGTGGTACTTTTGTATATAAATGTCCATATTTACCTGTATATTTATCTATGATTAAGGACCATATGCTGTCCGAAACGCGTTAGATTGCTATTGGGACTTGATCTCCATTTCTTTTACCGCTGTTTTTTGTACTATGAATTTTAATGAGGACATCATTAAACTTTATATTTTAAGGAGTGCTTTTTTTCTTCAGTCTATGGGGTAAGGGATGCCCCGTTCATTGCACCCATTGAAGCATAGTTTTACCAGTGTGCACCGAATTTCCTCTTTTTTCTCTGTGCACATGTGGTCTGTGTAATGAAATGCTGTCCAGCATCTTAAAAATAAACCGCCAATCTTTTCAGGGTACATCGAAAAGACGACAGTATAAAGAGGTGCACACTGGGGCCGCAGTCGGGTCCAACAGGCTCTGACACAGGCAAGCCAATACTAATTGCAGCAATCAAAGCAAATCAGTTGACATCATTACAGAAAGAGGGGCCGGCGCTCCAAAACTGGCGCTATAGGCACCAAAAAAGATGCCACACTGCACAATTCATAAATAAGAGTCTGAGTTACACTTTTACAGCTATGTCAGTATAGGATGGGTATCAGAATATTTGTGTGGCGTCTCGGGAGTGCCTTGTTTGTTTGAAAAGCCTAATTTAATGCATTTAAAAAAATGTAAAAAGTTATGTGTAAACTGTTATATTTGTTGGTTTTAAAGTACTAGTGAACTATCTGACATTCAAGATCAAAATTTCCGGTACATGTGCAAAAATAATCTACAGAGACAAATTTTGGCCCAAAAAACTATTATTTGAACATGTGTTCACCAGCACTTTGCCCAGCTGCACTGAACTGGAAGCAATACAGCAAACGTGAGTGTAGTCGAGCAAACATGGCACATTTTGTTTGATAAAAAGTGATTTTTCAGCAAGTTTTCTTAACTTTTCATAACCAGATCGGACACATCAGTTTTCCAGCTTGCGTCAATCCATTTTTCAAATGGCAGTCTTCCGTTCAGCAAATGGCCGGTTCTCCCTTCTTTCACCCTTACAATTTTAGCTCTGGCCCTTATTTAAGAAAACAGACATTAAACACACCGCCTCCTGCGCTCTGGGCTTCAAACAAGTATTTTTCAGCGCCAGAGATTCGTGAGGCTGTTTTTTTTGCTGAATATGGTGTGAGTCGGTCGCTATGAGCAGTCGCTAACATGCACTCCCATACAGCGCTGTACTGGTCAAATAGCGACTCCTCACAATGTATTCAACATTACTGAACAGCGACTGAGTCACTATAAACTAGCGACTCGCGGCTGAGCGACTACTAATGAGCGCTCTGAAAATGCCGCTACAGACGCTCATCTGTCGCTACCTGCCGCTAATGATGAATCAGCCTGTAAGTCTGCTAGAATCATAGCTCAATTATAGCACAGCACACATGGTGCACTACAGGAAGAGCAAAGTAACGACAACCAGTGAACATTGTGAATCACTCTTTAGGGGCAAAAAAAGAGCTTTTGTATAAGCAGAATTTGATTTTATATAAACAAATGTGGTAATAATGTAAAAGATATACAAATAAAAATGACTATAACATGTCTCTATTTTAGGAAGTAATTTTACACAATGAATTACAATATCTCATTATAGGTGTAACATGATAATTGTACATAACTGTAAATACCTTTGAGGCTGTAATAAAAAATTCTCTACTGATGTCTCAGCCAGGAATTGTGCGTATAAATATAGGTTAGACTTGTATAGAAATTATACAGCCTGTATCACCCATGCCCAAGGTTAGGACACACATCTCACCACATCTCACATCAAATTACATCTAAAAGATTTCTGGTGTACACGTGGAGCAATTCTTTCTGGGGTTCTTTCTAATCCATTCTGGGGACTGTTGGTTGTTTTATGGCACACAGTGGTTAACTTGACTGTATTAATAGCGGTGCACAGTGCTCAGTTTGTTTATTGATATCTGACGTACATGTATGTTATGCCTTTCCGATATCACCGTTATTAAATGTGGCATTTACTATTATTATCATTAATATTAGAGATGAGCGAACTTCTTGAAAGTTCGATTCGGGCAATTCGCTGAATTTCCCCAAGAAATTCGGGTTCGCCCGAATCGAACTTTCACGAATCGCTCATCTGAAAAAAAAAATGCCGGCATGGTGGAAGCGGGCAGGCCGGCTACGCCTGTCAGCGGGCTGCCGCCGGCCCGCTGACAGCGCAGCCGGCATGCCCGCTCCCACCATGCCGACATTTTTTTAAAAATCAAACACTTACCTGCATGGTCGGAGCGTGGAGGCCAGCGCCGCTCTCAGGCGCCCTCTGATGACGCGCCCCCTGATGACGCGTCCTCTGATGACAGCTGAGAGTGGCGCCGGCCTCCACGCTCCGACCATGCAGGTAAGTGTTTGCTTTTTAAAAAAATGCCGGCATGGTGGGCCCGCTGACAGCGTAGCCGGCCTGCCCGCTCCCACCATGCCGGCATTTTTTTTTTTATTTCAGGGAAAATTCGATCGGCACGAACCCAAAAAAATTCGGGTTCGTGCCGAATCGAATTTTCCATGAAATTCGGAGCGAATTCCGGTTCGTCCGAACCGGTTCGCTCATCCCTAATTAATATTAATGTTACTCTAAATATATAATTCATCTTTTTGTTTCCCCAAGTAAACATTCTATATCAAAAATCAAATGAACAAACATAGAAACACGTTGTTAACCTGTATAATTTTTTTATTCTAAAGTCTTTCCGTCCCTTAGATACTTGATAGAAGCTGTCTATTACGGAGGTAGGTTTATGGGTGCTCCACATTATGCTAAAATCATAGTATGTTGTCTAAAATTCATATATAAGTTGACATAACAAAAGTGAAAATTCTATTCACCTACACGTTGAGCTGTCCATGGGATTAGAGGAGATCTGGGATGTAACGTTGAACTCTACCTTGATCAATCTACCCAATCTATGGCACTAATGTCTCCCTTTTCTGGGTAGCCTTGTCTCGTCACTCCGTCTTCTGCCTGTGGGTGCCTCCTCCTCTTTCTCAACCAGCGCCTTGCTTACAGTCTGGTTGTAAAAGATCAAGGCAGATCTGTATCCACTTTTAAAAAAAAAAGTTTACTTTTTTTAGACCACATGCTAAGATTAATGTGGAGCACACATACACCTGATGCTTAGTAATATACATCTTCTATCATGTATCTAAGGGACTAAAGGGCTCCATTATGAAATGCAAGTTAAAAGTGTGCTCCTATCTTTATGAATTTGATTTTAAATACCTACTGGTTATCGTATATTTGCTCATTGGCAATGCTGCAATTTGAACTTTCACTTAGTGCCGTCAAAAATTAGTTTCATTTTCTAAACATTCTTTATGTTTAACTTATAATAAAAATAATAGTTACTATTAAAAATTGACTAATACAGGGAACATTTTTAGTAGTGTTGGGAGAAGGTTGGTTAGCTATTAGGAGGCCGATTCATTAATAGCACCAGGTAGCGACAGATGAGCGCCAGTAGCGTGATTTTCACAGCGCCAGCCAGTATTCGCTGTGCTTGGCCGGGGTTTACTTGTTGACAGCGACTCAGTCTGTGTGCGGTAATGTTGAATACGGGGTCGATGTTTCACAGGTTCTGCGTTGTATGGGTGCGCCTGACAGCGAATGGCCAGAGCGAACGGCTTGCTGCAGATTCATTAACAAATCACGCTCAAAAATTTCTCGCGCTGTGAATTCCTTGTTTAAACCCCAGAGCGCTGGCGGTGATGTGTGTAAAGTAGTTTTTAACCCCCAAACAACCTTTTTTTTTATATGTAAAAATTATACAAGTTTTTCGAAACATTTTGTAATATGAATACATGAATATCAGACCTGTAATATCAATTCTGCACAATTTTTTTTTTTTTTTTTACTTAAAAAAAATATCTAACATTGCAGAAGTGGTCACAGAATTGTTGACATTAAAAAAAAAAAAAAAAAAAAAAAAAACATTAATAGCAATTAATTATGATTATTTAAAGATTGCTCCATTGAAATGCATTGGACCACGCCAGGGAGCGCCAGGTCATACCTGTCACTGTGATGGGATTAGCAGCGGCGCTGTTCGTTGCAGTCGGCTTTTATGTACCCTTAATTTAGTGACATGAGAAATGATGTAGAGTTGGTGCTCATTAGCTTTAGCACATGTCAACTTGTCATGCACATGGAGTATGTTTTTAAAAGAGAGAGAGGTTTTAAAAGAGAAAAAAAAGAAAATAACCCCTTCTGAACCTCACTAAATGATGAGATAGCTCAACCTAATGTCTATCTTTACAATGACTTTACCTACTATTTCCATGTGTTTACTTGTGCAAAAGCTTGTTTCTATGTATCTGTAATAAGTTTAATAAAACCCATCAGGATACAGTGTTGATAATAGAAAGCCTGACGGGTTTTTATATGTAGGTCTCTTCCAATGCCTAAAGAAGTGTCCTGCTTAACGCGTTGGAAGAGAGCTACATCTAAATACCAGCCAACAACATCTGTGTCTAAAGTTTTTGAGGTTTTTTTATTATCAACAGTGTATCCTGATGAGTTTTGTAAAAATATTTATTGATGTATAGAAACAAGCTTTTGCACAAGCAAATACACGGAAACAACATGTGAACAGATGTGAAGTCATTGTAAAGACAGACATTAAGTTGAGGGATCACTCTACTAAGAGAGGTTCATAAGGGATTATCCTCTTTTTATCTATTGAGAAAGATAGGTCCCTACCCATGCTAGTGGGTTTGTTCCTCCCTACATAGAAAGAATGTACTAATATGTGAGTGTGTTAATGTTAGGGGCTTTGAGTAAGCACCTTACAGAAGTAATTGGGTGTACGACATGTCAAGATAACACATTATCTTCTGAATTGCTGTATTTCAGCTATTTTTATGTTACTGCAGCTTACTTGTGAGTTTATTGTACTGAGCAGTAGCCTTATATGAGATCAGGTGCTCAGGACTTCTTCCTATACCTCTACCTACCCTGCACCGACCACCACAACGAAGAATGACAGTTTTGGTAAAAGTGACGGAAGAGGAGATTGGTTCAGGATGGAGATCACAAAGGTATGAACAAAGTCTTGTATATAATGAATGTACATTTGTTTTACTCTATACGATTGATAAATACCCGGGTCATAAAAACCCGGCTTCTTGCATAAACTCGCAGATGAGAACATTTCGATTCTTGCATAATTCCGGAGACAATCTTGCGAAAGCAGTTGAGCTAGTGGTTTGAGACCTCTCACACCATGTCCTATTTAAAGAGGAACATCAGGGAACGTTGAAACCTCCCCCAAACTTCACCGATCTGCTGCCTGCCCTCCGGTTTTATCTTCAGGTACTAAATACTTACCTCACCAGGTCGATTCTGGGCGACCTTCTGATGGGCAACATCATCTTGCATCTCAGTAGTCACTGCACGCATCCCTGATCTTGCGCCTGCAATTGGGCTACCTGAAATCCCTTGAGACTTAGCTGAGAAGCGGGAGACTTTGAAGAGCATGGCTGTCACAGGTGGCTAAGCCCACAAAGGGAGACAACAATCGAGTCCTGAAGCAGTCAGATGTTCAAAAGGTAAGCGGGGGCTGATGGGGGGGATCGTCCCCTTTTTATTTTAGGTCCGATGTTTTTCTGTTAGTGAGAAATGACTGCCATCAGCACTATGTAAAAGCACTCCATAAACGTCTGCAGCTCCGAGCTGACTGTCCCTCCTTTTCCCTGCCTGCCATACATTGGAAACATTTGTTCCCTATACTATATTGTAGAAATGCAATATTGTTTTAAGTATTTTTCAAAAAATAAAAATAATAAAAGTAAAAACATTAAAACATTGTTAATTCAATGGAAAAATTGGAAATTCAATTCAATTTCAGAATTACAAAAAAATGTAAATCACCGAATATCAAGAACGGAAAGGATTATCAACCTCTCAGCAAGGTGTTCACCAAAAGGCTCCATTTCTCAAAAATAGGTGACTGAAACACACCAAAAGCCCTATTCTCACCAGAAAAGAACTATGGAGGTAATGTTCCAAATTTAAGCTAAAAAAGATAAGTAAGGTTCTCGCACACGAAAACATGCAAATATTCACTCTTAACCGACCCACCAACATTTTACAAAGTTCCCAAAATCCGATATTCTAATTAAGGAAGCGGGGACAGTGCGGAAGATCAGTGATGCCCATATATAAAAAGGCTAAAAGAAGTGCAACTACTCAAATAGACATGTTATGTATGGGCAACAACAAGTGCCTCCCACCCTGGGCAATAGCAAACAAATTATGGTGCTGAATTCAGGGGCCCATTAAAGCAGAAGCCCAGTCAAAATACCTTGCAACCCTCTCCTGGTGCTGAGGCAGGATTGGGGGTTGCAAAGATAAAAACCTTTACCTCAGCCACGGTCCAGTATGGAGCCAGGGTATGCCGCTTTGTGTCTGTCTGTGCTCCTGCTGGGAAAGATACAATGTGGCATCCCCTGGCTCTGTGTACGTGCCCGCCGCCTATTCACTTTATTGGGCAGCAAGCATGTGCTCAGAGCCGGGGGAAGCCACATTTTGTATTTCTCAGTGGCAGGTGGCCCAAGTGAGCAGTGCTGGTCTGCGGATGGGGTAAGGGTTTCTCTTTCTTTTTAACTCCTGGTCCTGCCTCAGCACCAGGAGAGGTTGGCCAGACTGGAATTTCACTTTAAGTTATGGAAGTCCTGTACATTTACCCAGTTTGACAGTCCCTAACTCAGAACCTGAGAAACCCTGTCTACATAGTCTTCCAAACAGCTCCCCCGGACTCATCCCAATAGAGGCTGATTTACTACCAGCGCCACGTATTGCCAGATGAGCAGCAGTAGCAACGCTTAGAGTGACCGCTAGTAGATGCTGTAAGCGGGTATGGGGCACTGTAACAGAGCATAGCAGTCACTCTAGTAACCTGGCCGGCATTGATGAATGTGATGTATTTTGGGCGCTTTAACAACAGTATAATGCTTAAGCGAGCGAGAGGTAGTGCCAGCTCAGTGCGTCCAGCACTCAGCGCTCCACACCATACTTTCAAAAAACTACACACACACATATAACGTCGGCGCTCTAAATCTGGATGCTCTAGCATAGAGCACCAGAAGCTGTGTGATTAAAGTCTGGTTTTGAACACATATCCACTAGTAACAAAGCGAAAACACATGGAATGAAATCTATTTAACACTGGGACAGTAACATTTTAGTGCCAGACCTGTAATGACCTGTAATATAAAAAGTCAAAAAAAGTATAAAAGTGTTTGTTTGCAGCCAGAAGACGTCACACAATGATTGGTGCAAATATATATATATATATATATATATATATATATATTTTTTTTTTTTTTTTTTTATTTGCCAAACATGCTATTAAAACACAACAAATGAAACCCCATTGAAATGTATGGGAGAGCGACACGAGTGAAAGGTAATACGTGATGCTCTTGAACCTAGAGCGCCGGTGCTATACGCTGAGCCGCCTCTAGTAATACATGTGATGCTACATGGCGCTTTTAGAGGCGCTCACCAGATTCGCTTTCCTAAATGTGGTTTCCGGTACAGCGCCTGGCCGCTACCTGCAGCTACGAAACACTACATGCTTTAACAACCCCAATAGTCTCAACCCTGGAATGTACCCCCAAAAGTGGGGAAAAAGGGCAGTGCGCCTTATCGGGCGAATGTAAAAAAAAAAAAAAAATAAAAACTCACCCGTCCCCGGCGCTCCCGCATTGTCTGGCACACTGCGAGAGGCCAGAGGAGCGGCGGGGGCTCTGTCCCGGCCCCGCCGCTGCGATCGCTGTCTTTTCAGGCAACGATGACAGCGGCGGGGCCAGAGACAGAGCCCCCACCACTCCTCCATCTGCTGCCGGGCTCAGAACACACGCGAGCACGTAGGTCCCGGCAGTGGGTGGGCGTGGCCTGCACCGGCGCAGGCCACACCCGCCCGCTGCCCGCACCTTCGTGATCGCATGTGGAGAAGCAGATGAAGGAGCGGCGGGGCTTTGTCTCTGGCCCCGCCGCTGTCATCGCTGCCTGAAAAGACAGCGATCGCAGCGGCGGGGCCGGGACAGAGCCAGCTCGTGAATGGGGTGGGCGTGGCCTGCGTCGACGCTACGGCGCAGGCCACGCCCACCCCATTCACGGAGCCGGCCGCTCAGCGCAGCGGTGTCAGCGGACAGGTGAGTTTAACTTTTTTTTTTTTTAATATCGCGCCTGCCTATACTAATGGGGGGAGGGGGGTGGGAATGGGGGGAGAGGGGCCACACTGCCTATGGGAATGGGGGGAGGGGTATGCCACACAGCCTATACTAATGGGGCAGGGGGATGCCACACAGTCTTTGGGAATGGGGGGAGGGGTATGCCACACAGCCTATGGGAATGGGGGGAGGGGTATGCCGCACAGCCTATGGGAATGGGGGGAGGGGGATGCCACACAGCCTATGGGAATGGGGGGAGGGGGATGCCACACAGCCTATGGGAATGGGGGGAGGGGTATGCCACACAGCCTATGGGAATGGGGGGAGGGGTATGCCGCACAGCCTATGGGAATGGGGGGAGGGGGATGCCACACAGCCTATGGGAATGGGGGGATGGGGATGCCACACTGCCTTTGGGAATGGGGGGAGGGGTATGCCACACAGCCTATGGGAATGGGGGGGGGGATGCCACACAGCCTATGGGAATGGGGGGAGGGGGATGCCACACAGCCTATGGGGAGGGGGGGATGCCACACAGCCTATGGGAATGGGGGGAGGGGGATGCCACACAGCCTATGGGAATGGGGGGAGGGGGATGCCACACAGCCTATGGGAATGGGGATGCCACACAGCCTATGGGAATGGGGAGAGGGGGATGCCACACAGCCTATGGGAATGGGAGGAGAGGAATGCCACACAGCCTATACTAATGGGGGGAGGGGGGATGCCACACAGCCAATGGGTATATGGGGAATGGGAGGGGGGGATGCCACACAGCCAATGGGTATACAGGGAATGGGATGGGGGCATGCTACACTGTCTGTAATGGTGCGTTTTTGGTTTAAATTTTTTTTTTTCTTATTTTCTTCCCCCAAATCCTAGGTGCGTCTTATAGGGCGAAAAATACGGTACTTGTTTACATGCCAGGAAACACAGAGGGAGGGGGGTCAGCAGGGATTTCACCTGCTGGACTTGGGCTGGTAAAATCCCAGGCCAATCTTCAGTCCCAGTCCACTATTCGGAAAAATACTTGCCAATGTACTCAATGTGTTTTTTTTTTTTAATATTAAGAGTAGAAGCTATTTTATAAGGTGCAATCATTGGACTTTGGCTCAACTTTCTGTTCAGTCCCTGTAAACATCTTCTTCTTACACATTATGCTTTAAATTGGGATTTTACAGAGGTTTTGAATTATGGTTACACACAGAGGACAGCACCCTGGAAGTGTTTTGTGTTATAGCTTAAAAATTGGGGTTGTGAAGTCGATTTTCATTTCTCACTTGTTTACATGTTTTTTTTTAAACATAGCGCTTGAAAGTAAATGAATAGGAAAATGAATAGATAAATAATATTGATATATTGTTCTTCTATCTTTAAGGCAATACGTGACAACAATTTGACGTTAATCAGTAAAGTCACACTTCTAGGTTTTCAGTGTCCTCCCCTCATCCAAAGATCTCTTCTCATTCTCTTTCTATTCATGTACTGTGTGACCACATGTGGAAACCTCCTGATCATCACACTGGTGACTTCCAGTGAGACCCTCCACACCCCCATGTACTTCTTCCTCTCCCAGCTCTCCATAGCTGACATCCTGCTAAGCTCTGATATTGTACCTACACTGCTTTATAGTTTAATAAATAACAGCACTACTATGTCTCTGGCAAGCTGCTTATCCCAATTATACATATTTATAACCACAGAAATGAATGAATGCTTTCTTCTCGCTGTGATGTCATATGACCGATACTTAGCCATATGTAGCCCTCTACTGTACCACACTGCAATGAAACATGTGTCCTGCATAAAACTTATTCTTCTATCATGGCTCCTGAGCATTTTTATGGCAATGATTGAATTAATTTCGGTCAATAATTTGCGGTTTTGCGGACCAAATACTATTGACCATTTTTACTGTGACTTGAAACCTCTCTTGGACCTTTCTTGTTCCGACACCTCCATAATCTATATGGAAATGTTCATCTTATCTATTCCTTTGCTTATTCTACCATTCGGTTTTATAATTATCTCTTATGTTTTTATCATTTACAACATCATGAGACTCCCGTCCATATCCGGCCGGCAGAAAGCTTTCTCCACCTGCAGTTCTCACCTGACTGTGGTTTGTATTTTTTATGGAACGCTCTTTTCTATCTACATACTTCCTACAAAGGGACAGTCTGGGAATGTCAGTAAAGTGTTATCCTTGCTCTACACTGTGGTGACTCCACTGATGAATCCGATCATTTATAGCTTGAGAAACAAAGACATCAAAACAGCGTTAAAGAAGTCTGCTCACAGTTTTCATGTTTTATTCTGTTTAAATTGAAACTCTGAAATATTAGGAAAAGTAAATGTGAATTCATAAAACCTAGCTCTGTCCTGCTGATGGCAGTAAAGAGCAGTGTGGTAGAAACCCAGTGCTGTGAATGCCACCTGTAGTCACATGGTTGCCGATACTCGGGTGTTTTTGCAGTTAAATGTTTTTTTTCTCTTTAACTTTCTTCTTTTACTTACAAATACATTAGTTGGCTAATGGTGACATATGCAAATCCATAAATAAATATCCCTAAAAAACAGAGCTGGTCAAGTTTGGCAAGGATTTTACCAATATTCTGTTTTGACCAAACTGATTTGGCAAAACTCTGGTTAAATTTAAATAAACTGACCCAAATCCACAGCCAAATACTAGTCTTCTGTGTGATATTGTGTATCTACATACTATTTGTTTCTGTGCTACATTTGGTAAATACAATTTGGCAATACTATTAAAAAGAACCTGTGGGTGTGTATTTTTATCTTTTCCTTTTGAATATTTATGGTGTTTGGTCGAGCTTCTAGAGAGAGGAGCAACCCCAAGACATTAGTAGGAGTTTTCACTCAGCAAGTCTCTCTTAATGGTTTAATGGCTCTGATTATTTATAATTTTCATTTGCAGGATCTGGCTCACGTGATCAGCGGATCCCATACAGTACTGTAACTATGTTTGTTCTGCTGCTGTTGGTGGGGCTTCACTTTATGCATGGATACAGCCAGCTTTAGGGGCAATGAAAGGAGCATCAAGATGGGCATTTAGAGAAGTGTTGGCCTGCTTTGGGCATAACACCAACCCTCCTCCTCTAGCCCTGCAGTTTGCCAAACCTCACTAGTCCAGCTAGGAACTTCAGGAGACAGGTTTCTGTAAAAAACTGTATGCTATCTCCTTCATAGGACTGCCAGCCCTGCACACCTAGCCATGTAGCTAAGCTAGGTTATTAGGACCTAAGCCCCAAAGCTTGCTCCACCAGACCCACAAGTACCCTTGCATTGCAGTACCTGCCAAACGATAGGTGTTCATCAAACACTTTATTTCACTTTACGAGGACCACAACCCATTTGGCCAGCTCTGGAGTCTAAAGGCTCTTGGGCCATCCAGTTCCCTATGCCCAGAGCATTCCCTTGACTGATGCATGCTCCAGCTCTAAGCCACATAAATAGGCTGGATGCAGGAGTTTGTGCCAACTAAATGGAAGCCAGGGATGCCAACCGATCCCTGCTTTCTATGATGGGCTCTGTGGACAAACAGAGTTGCATTAAAATACATGGCACTCACTGTATGAAAGCCTGCACATTTGAGTTGAGTATACTGGCAATTGGGTTTCCACACAGTGGGACATACAAAATTGAGAGCCCATGAAGACATGATCCTCTTAAGAATTAGAGTTAAGCATTGAAAATTCTATTTAGATGATTTGACTAATTTCCCCAAGAAATGTGTCTTTGTCAGAATCAAATTTTTATTGAATCCCTATTAAAAAATAAAAAAATTAGCTCCCCCCTCGTTCCTCAGCGTCTTTAGTGGGACTGGAGGACAGAACCCGCCTCCCTGCACTCAGAGCTCAGACCTCTCACTCTCTGCCACAAGGAAGGCGTATTTATAGGTGGGGAGGGAACTGGTTTTTCCAGCAACCTTACTTCTCATCTTTAAATAGCCCCTACCTGTGGTGGTAAGCAAGGTTTCGTGAGCCCAGTACCAGACAGGACTCTGTTTGGCGTAGAGCATCATGGGAAACTCACCACACTTATGATTGCAGGAAGCAGGTGAGTTTCAGTCACTTTCCTGCACACCGGTTCCCCGGTCTGGAAGATGACACGGCTGACTGGTGTTTATAGCACAGCAGTAGCGGAGCGGGGGAAGCCGACTGCACTGTTCGTGCCCTTCGCCAGCTGCTCGCCATTGGTCCCGAGCAATCGATGCTGGTGTGCAGGTAAGTGACAATGAGTATCAGGGAAAAGCCAATCTGCACGAATATCAAGAAATTCTATTTCAAGCCGATTCTTATTTTCCCTGAATTTCAAAGCAAATTCCAATTCAGATGAATGAGTTCACTCATCTCTACTGAGGATCTTTTAAAAACGAGATAGCAAATGCCCAAATATTAAATAAAATCTTGCAGATTCCAATCTATCACCATTACGCAGATGATCAAGTTGTGATCATAACTAGAGATGAGCGAGTAGTATTCGACCGAGCCGGTATTCGATCGAATACTACGCTGTTCGTCATACTCGATTTCGATCGAGTACAGCGGCGATGGCGCACTCACAATTCGTTTCCCCTCCCACCTTCCCTGGCGCGTTTTTTACACCAATCACCATGCAGGGGGGGTGGGACAGGTCCTGGGAGGACGCTGGCATCGCGAGAACGGCGTCTACACGCATTGGCTGGAAAAACCATGTGACCTCGAATATACAAAACTCAGCACTTCCTCTTCGTCAGCATTAGCAGCTTGAACTTAGTGAGGGATAGGCGCTCACAGCAGGGAAAGACAGGCTGTCGCTGGCAGGGCCCCAGAAGCTCGGAATATCGCATTTACCACCATCTATACCAGCTACCAGAAGACAAGAGAGTCATTAAGAGCCCTTATTAGGGCTACTACGCTGAACGGTATATGGCTCATATGTAGGCAGGCAGGGCCCTAGAAGCTCAGAATCTCGCATTTACCACCATATATACCAGCTACCAGAAGACAAGAGAGTCATTAAGAGCCCTTATTAGGGCTACTATGCTGAACAGTATATAGCTCATATCCTATGTAGTCAGGCAGGGCCCCAGAAGCTCAGAATATCGCTTTTACCACCATCTATACCAGCTACCAGAAGACAAGAGAGTCATTAAGAGCCCTTATTAGGGCTACTACGCTGAACAGTATATAGCTCATATCCTATGTAGGCAGGCAGGGCCCCAGAAGCTCAGAATATTGCTTTTACCACCATATATACCAGCTACCAGAAGACAAGAGAGTCCTTAATCCCTTATTAGTGCTGCTATGCTGAACAGTATATAGCTCATATCCTATGTAGGCAGGCAGGGCCCCAGAAGCTCAGAATATCGCTTTTACCACCATATATACCAGCTACCAGAAGACAAGAGAGTCATTAAGAGCCCTTATTAGGGCTACTACGCTGAACAGTATATAGCTCATATTCTATGTAGGCAGGCAGGGCCCCAGAAGCTCAGAATATCGCTTTTACCACCATATATACCAGCTACCAGAAGACAAGAGAGTCATTAAGAGCCCTTATTAGGGCTACTACGCTGAACAGTATATAGCTCATATTCTATGTAGTCAGGCAGGGCCCCAGAAGCTCAGAATATCGCTTTTACTACCATATATACCAGCTACCAGAAGACAAGAGAGTCATTAAGAGCCCTTATTAGGGCTACTACGCTGAACAGTATATAGCTCATATCCTATGTAGTCAGGCAGGGCCCCAGAAGCTCAGAATATAGCTTTTACCACCATATATACCAGCTACCAGAAGACAAGAGAGTCCTTAATCCCTTATTAGTGCTGCTATGCTGAACAGTATATAGCTCATATCCTATGTAGTCAGGCAGGGCCCCAGAAGCTCAGAATATCGCTTTTACCACCATATATACCAGCTACCAGAAGACAAGAGAGTCCTTAATCCCTTATTAGTGCTGCTATGCTGAACAGTATATAGCTCATATCCTATGCAGTCAGGCAGGGCCCCAGAAGCTCAGAATATCGCTTTTACCACCATATATACCAGCTACCAGAAGACAAGAGAGTCATTAAGAGCCCTTATTAGGGCTACTACGCTGAACAGTATATAGCTCATATCCTATGTAGGCAGGCAGGGCCCCAGAAGCTCAGAATATCGCTTTTACCACCATATATACCAGCTACCAGAAGACAAGAGAGTCATTAAGAGCCCTTATTAGGGCTACTATGCTGAACAGTATATAGCTCATATGTAGGCAGGCAGGGCCCCAGAAGCTCAGAATATCGCTTTTACCACCATATATACCAGCTACCAGAAGACAAGAGAGTCATTGAGAGCCCTTATTAGGGCTGCTATGTTTTAAAAATTGTGTGGAGGCCCAAGAGCTGAGACCTTTTAAAAATTGTGTGGAGGCCCAAGAGCTGAGACCTTTTAAAAATTGTGTGGAGGCCCAAGAGCTGAGACCTCTTAAAAATTGTGTGGAGGCCCAAGAGCTGAGACCTCTTAAAAATTGTGTGGAGGCCCAAGAGCTGAGACCTTTTAAAAATTGTGTGGAGGCCCAAGAGCTGAGACCTTTTAAAAATTGTGTGGAGGCCCAAGAGTTGAGACCTCTTAAAAATTGATTGTATTAAGCCCAAGAGGTGAGCCATAATTTTTTTCATTAATACAGCAATTCTACGGCGGTGGAGGAGGAGGAGGAGGAGGAGGAGGAGGAGGAGGAGGAGGATCTATCAGAACCCGTGCTGGCAATCTTGGGCGGAGGTGGTATGTAGGCCGTCCCTGTTTGCGACCCCGTCCCCGCTTCCACAACATTCACCCAGTGTGCCGTCAAAGAGATGTAGCGTCCTTGGCCGCAAGCGCTTGTCCACGAGTCGGTGGTCAAGTGGACCTTTGCGCTGACTGCGTACCTCAGGGTCCGCCTGATGTTACGCGACACGTGCTGGTGCAGGGCGGGGACGCCACACCGGGAAAAATAGTGGCGGCTAGGGACGGAATAGCGAGGTGCGGCAGCCGCCATCAGGTCGCGGAAGGCCTGCTTCTCCACAAGCCAAAACGGCAACATCTCCAGGGCCAGCAGTTTGGAGATGAGGCAGGTTAAGGCTTGGGCTTGGGGGTGACTGGAGGCGTACTTCCGCCTGCGGTTGAACGCCTGCGAGATGGACAGTTGATGGGACGAGGAGATGGAAGGTGCAGACGAAGATGCGGGGGAAGGGGGGGCTGAAGGAGTAGGCCCCAAAGTAGCCGAGGCAGAGGCAGATGTGGAGGTGTCCTGGCTGGAGGTCTGGACCGCAGTGGCAGCACACAACAAAGGGGAAGAGGCAGTGGCAGCAAGACGGGGCGCAGGTTGTATTGTGTTTGCTCTCTCCCACTCAGCCCAGTGCTTGAATTCCAAGTGACGGCGCATGCCTGAGGTGGTCAGATTGCTCTTCTCAGAGCCCCTACTCAGTTTTGAGTGGCAGATTGCGCAAACCGCGCTCAGTTTGTCATCCGCGCAAACATTAAAAAATCTCCACACCACAGAAGTACGAGGCCTCGATGGGGGAGCTTCGCGCGACTGCCTGCTGCCGGGAAGAGCTTCGGCCCTGCTGGCTGTGGCCTGCCTTCTCTGTCTGGACTGTCCTCTGCCTCTGGACTGTCCTCTGCCTCTTGCTGCCTTATTCGGTGATGCGCAGACCGCATCTCCACTGCTTTCCCCGCTGGACATCACCCCTGTCCAAGTGGGGTCGGTCATTTCGTCGTCCACCACCTCCTCTTCCACTTCCTCTCTCTGCTCCTCCTCCTGCCCACTGGACATTCCAACAGCCTCCCTTGATGGCAACTGCGTCTCATCATCATCGCTCATGATAGCAGATGCTGGTTCCGGGTCCACATCACTAGCAGATGGCGGATACTCAAGTGTTTGGGCATCACTACAAACAAATTCCTCTGCTAGCTCCTGGGATTCTTGCAGCACATCTGGAAAAGGACCCGAAAAGAGGTCCTGGGAGGGGTCAAGGGTGGGCTGACTCTGTTGGCCAGGTTGGGAGGAAGGAGGGTCAGAGTGAGACTGTGTGGATGACTGGGTGGTGGACAAGTGACTGGAAGCGTTATCGGCCATCCATTGCACCACCTGTTCACGCTGCTCAGGCTTTAACAGAGGTGTACCCCGCCCCCCGCATAACTGTCCCATGAAGGCAGGGAAGCTGGATAAGCGTAATGCTGGCTGCCCCTCATCAGCACGCATTGTATCCCCACTGGCTTCAACGCGGTTTGTGCCCCCACCAGCATTTCCGCGCCCCCGTCCTCATCCACGTCCCTTTGCGCTAGCCCTCCGCATTTCAGACGTTTTACTTTTTTGGCCACGCGTTATGCCAAATATAAAAATATTTTTAAGAAGAACACCTGGCTATACAGCCGTATACTGCCAGAAGGTGAAATGGTGCCTATACGCACCGGGTATATAACAAGGTTTTGTTGGTAAAGAGGACACAAAACAGTAGTGCCAAATATAAAAATATTTTTAAGAAAAACACCTGGCTATACAGCCGTATACTGCCAGAAGGTGAAATGGTGCCTATACGCACCGTGTATAAAACAGTGTTTTGTTGGCACAGAGGACACAAAACTGTAGTGCAAAATATAGTTTTGTATATAGGTGCTAATACACCACTGAAGTCTTTCTGTCCCTATTCCAGCATCAGCAGCTACCCCTCACTAAAGCAGCCGTTTTGAGCAGAGTGTATATAGTTTTGTATATAGGTGGTAATACACCACTGAAGTCTTTCTGTCCCTATTCCAGCAGCAGCAGCTACCCCTCACTAAAGCAGCCGTAGCTGCAGCACTAATAAGTGCTCAGCTCTTGGGCCTCCACACAATTTTTAAAAGGTCTCAGCTCTTGGGCCTCCACACAATTTTTAAGAGGTCTCAGCTCTTGGGCCTCCACACAATTTTTAAGAGGTCTCAGCTCGTGGGACTCCACACAATGTTTGAGAGGTCTCAGCTCTTGGGCCTCCACACAATTTTTAAAAGGTCTCAGCTCTTGGGCCTCCACACAATTTTTAAAAGGTCTCAGCTCTTGGGCCTCCACACAATTTTTAAGAGGTCTCAGCTCTTGGGCCTCCACACAATTTTTAAAAGGTCTCAGCTCTTGGGCCTCCACACAATTTTTAAGAGGTCTCAGCTCTTGGGCCTCCACACAATTTTTAAGAGGTCTCAGCTGTTGGGCCTCCACACAATTTTTAAAAGGTCTCAGCTCTTGGGACTCCACACAATGTTTGAGAGGTCTCAGCTCTTGGGCCGCCACACAATTTTTAAAAGGTCTCAGCTCTTGGGCCTCCACACAATTTTTAAAAGGTCTCAGCTCTTGGGCCTCCACACAATTTTTAAGAGGTCTCAGCTCGTGGGACTCCACACAATGTTTGAGAGGTCTCAGCTCTTGGGCCTCCACACAATTTTTAAAAGGTCTCAGCTCTTGGGCCTCCACACAATTTTTAAAAGGTCTCAGCTCTTGGGCCTCCACACAATTTTTAAGAGGTCTCAGCTCTTGGGCCTCCACACAATTTTTAAGAGGTCTCAGATCTTGGGCCTCCACACAATTTTTAAGAGGTCTCAGCTCTAAGCTTCCCTTACTGCTCGGGTGACACACTGTAACAAACCTCCTCCTGTAAGCTTCCCTGACTGCTGGGGTGACACACTGTAACAAACCTCCTCCTGTAAGCTTCCCTTACTGCTGGGGTGACACACTGTAACAAACCTCCTCCTTTAAGCTTCCCTTACTGCTGGGGTGACACGATGACACAAGAGGACATGTCTGACCACATCTCACACACACACACACACACACAATGACAATTAGGGGTGGGGTCTATTTATTTTCCCCCTTGCCTATGCCATCTGTGGTTGTCATTAGGCAACGTGATTTTAAGGGGTGCAGAATTTTGTTCTTCTTTTTTGTACAGTTTGGCTTGGGGTCCATGGCAATGTAGAGGAAAGAAGGTTTCCTTGTCTTGTCTCACTTTACGTAGAAGTTATATTGTGTTTGGAGTGTATTGTTGAGTGGCTGTGATAGTGGCGTAATAGTGCGACTTGGGCGCGTTATATGCACCCAGACATGCTTCCCCTGCTGTCCCAGTTGCATTCCAGCAGTGTTGGCATCATTTTCTGATGTTTCAGGGTGGACTTGGTGACCTCCAAGTGGTCGAATTGAGATTTCCAAGTGTCGAGCATTTTTTTCCCATGGGATCCTATCCTATAATCCATCCTATAATGGGATTCGATATTCGGTCGAGTAGTCGAGTAACGCGGTCTATTCGAATCGAAATTCGAAATTTCGAATATTTCACTACTCGCTCATCTCTAATCATAACCCCAATTTTCTCAAAAAGTTTTAAAAGCCTTATATAATCCATTTTTGTTTATGTAAAAGGTTATGTGCAGATTGTTATATTTGTTAGCACTGGGTACTGGTGAATTATCTGACATTCAAGATCAAAATATCCTGTACAGGTGCCAAAATAACCTACAGAGACTGGCCCTCCAATAATTATTATTTTGAACATGTGTTTACCAACATTTGCCCGGCTGCACTGAACTGAAAAAAATACAGTAAAACACATTTTTTTCGATAAAAAGTTATTTTTTAGCAAGATTTAATATTTCATAACCTGATCAGACACATCATTTTACCAGCTTGCGTCAAACCATTTTCAAATGCCAGTCTTCCATCCAGGCAATGTGGTGCGATAACGAGGATAATGCCAGCAAAGTAGGTAGGTTCTCCCTGCTTTCACCATTACAATTAGAGCTCTGTTTGCTAGAATTATAGCTCAGCTCTCTGCTATTTTCCCCAGTCACTACACACGGGACCCTAAAGATAGAGCAAAGTAGCAACAACCAGTAAACATTGTGAATCACTGCTTATGGGTAAAAATGGGTTTTTGTATGAGCAGAATTTGATTGTATACAACCAAATGTAATAAAATATTAGTAAAATATTAATATTATATACAATACAATTGAAAATGACTATAACATGCCACTATTTTAGGAAATAATTTCACACAATGAATTACAAGATCTCATTAGAGGTGTAACATGATAATTGTACATAACAGTGAATACCTTTGAGGCTGTAATGAAATCCTCTACTGATGTCTCAGCCAGGAATTGTGCGTATAAATATAGGTTAGACTTGTATATAAATTATACAGCCTGTATCATCCATGCCCAAGGCTAAGACACACATCTCACCAAATCTCACATCAAAATACATCTAAAAGATTTCTGACGTACACACGCAGCAATTCTATCTGGGGCTTGATCCATTCTGGGGACTGTTGGTTGTTTTGTGGAAAACAGTGGTTAACCTAACTTTTATTATAGCAGTGCACCGTGCTCAATTTGTTTGTTGATATCTGACGTACATGTATGTTATACATCTCCAATATCACTGTTATTAAATGTGGCATTTACTATTGTTATCATTATTATTAATGTTGCTATAATTATTTAATTCATCTTTTTGTTTCTCCGAAGTAAACGTTCTATATTTAAAATCAAATCAACAAAGATAGAAGCTTGCTGTTAACCTGTATAATTTTGTAATCTAAAGTATTTTAGTCCCTTAGATACTTGATAGAAGCTGTTCATTATGAAGATAGGGGTATGTGTGTATGGGTGCTTCACATTATGCTAAAATTATGTCTATATATATATATATATATATATATATATATATATATATGTAATAAAAGTGAAAATTCTATTCACCTACATCTCAAGCTCTCTGTGGGATAACAGGAGAGCTGGAATGTAAAACTGAGGTCTACCTTGATCAATCTACCCAATCTTTGGCACTAATATCGCCTTTTCCCTGGCAACCATGTCTCGTCATTCGGTCCTTTGCCTGTGGGTGCCTCCTCCTCATTCTCACACTGTGCTTTGTGCCTTGCTTGCAGTCTTCTTACACAAGATGAAGGCAGACCTGGATTCACTTTTTTATGTTTATTTTATGTTTTTTAAAACCACATACTAAGATTGCAGCATAATGTGGAGCACCCATACACCTGATGCTTAGTAATATAAACCTTCTATCAAGTATCTAGGGGACTAAAAGTCTCCATTATGCAAGTTAAAAGTATGCTCCTATCTTTGTAAATTTGATTATAAATACTAGAGATGAGCGAACTTCTTGAAAGTTCGATTCGGCCGATTCGCCGAATTTCCCCAAGAAATTTGGGTTCGCCCGAATCGAACTTTCACGAATCGCTCATCTGCTACTTTGCTCTATCTTTAGGGTTCCGTGTGTGCAGTGACTGGGGAAAATAGCAGTGAGCTGAGCTATAATTCTAGCAAACAGAGCTATAATTGTAATGGTGAAAGCAGGGAGAACCTACCAACTTTGCTGGAATTGCCTGCATGGTCGGCGCGTGGAGGCCGGCGCCGCTCTCAGTCGCCCTCTGATGACGCGTCCTCTGATGACAGCTGAGAGCGGCGCCGGCCTCCACGCTCCGACCATGCAGGTAAGTGTTTGCTTTTTAAACAAATGCCGGCATGGTGGGAGCGGGCAGGCCGGCTGCGCTGTCAGCGGGCCGGCTTCCGCCGCCCGCTGACAGTGTAGCTGGCCTGCCCGCTCCCACCATGCCGGCATTTTTTTTTTTTTTTTATTTCAGGGAAAAGTCGATCGGCACGAACCAAAAATAAATTCGGGTTCGTGCCGAATCGAATTTTCCCTGAAATTCGGAGCGAATTCCGGTTCGTCCGAACCGGTTCGCTCATCCCTAGTAAATACCTACGGTTGTTTGTATATTTGCTCATTAGGACTCATTGAACTTTCACTGAGTGTGGTCCAAAATTAGTTTAGTTTTCTAAACATTTTTTATGTTTAACTTATAATAAAATTAATAAGTAATATTAAAAATTAAATGATACAGAGGACATCTTTAGTAGTGTTGGGAGAAGGTTGATTAGGTATTAGGTATATTTTAGCCTTAATTGTTTACTTGTGCAAAAGCTTGTTTCTATGCATCAGTAATATTTTTTTTCCAAAATGATTTTTATTGACAAAAGTATAAGTATGGTTACATCGTATATATGTATCAAAGTTACATAAAAGATATCAGTACAGATTATGCATCATCATTAGCAGAGTAAATCTGGACACCCCCCACCCCCTGCCCCAGACATAAATAATGGGAGCCACCCCTGAAGCCACTCATAGAGAGTACCAGGTTGTGTGACTAAAGGGTCAGTTGTGGCCTAGAGGTAAGGGAGCGGACCGGAGGGTGGCAGGTTCGAATCCCGGTCCTGGGACATGACTGAAGTGCTCTTAAGCAAGGCACCTCACCCCACCAACTGCTCCCCGGGCGCCGTAATTAGGGCAGCCCACCGCTCTGGGCATGTGGGTACACTCACTGCACTGATGGGTTAAATGCGGAAAACAAATTCCTATGTGTGTGAAAGCATACAATGACGATCTATGCATTATTTATTTTATTTTATTTAAAGGCCTGCTCCAACGGCATCTTGACCCCCATAGGGAGAATGTGAACGTAGCTTTCCCAAACTCCAAAGAATTTAAGGGAGTCATTGGTTTATCCAGTGTTTAAAGATACATTTGCGTGCCACTGCTTTATTATGTTTTTGTTTTATTATCAACACTGTATCCTGATGAGTTTTGTAAAAATATTTATTGGTGCATAGAAACAAGCTTTTCCACAAAAAAATAAGTGGAAACAATATGTAAACAGATGTAAAGTCATTTGTAAAGACAGACATTAGGTTGAGGGATCACCATACTAAATGAGGTTCAGAAGGAATTATTAGCGAATTATTAGCGTAGCCGGCCTGCCCGCTCCCACCATGCCGGCATTTGTTTAAAAAGCAAAATGCCGAATCGAATCCCTAAATGCTATGTCCATCCCCATGCTAGTGTTTTTTTCCTCCCTACATACAAAGAAAGTACTAAAATGCAAGGGTGTTAATGTTAGGGGCTTACAGAAGTAATTGGAGGGTGTACGATATGTCAAGATAAAACATTATCTTCTGCATTGCTGTATTTACGGGTATTTTTATGTTACTGCAGCTCACTTGTGAGTTTACTGTACTGACCACTGAACACTAGCCTTATATGAGATCAGGTGCTCATGACTTCTTCTTCTACCTCTACCTACTCTGCACCCACCAGCACAACGAAGAACGATAGTTTTGGTGAAGAGGAGATTAGTTCAGGATGGAGATCACAAAGGTATGACCAATGTATTACGTAGAATAAATGTACCTTTGTTTTACTCTATAGGTTCGAATTAGCATGGGTCATAAAAAACTCGGCTTTGTGTGTAAACTCGCAGACGGGGACTCTTGGATTCTTTCATAAATCACATGCAGATGCTAAAGCAGTTGGGCAAACGGTTTGAGATCTCTCACACCATGCAATATTTAAGTGAGGAACGACTGCCGGCAGCACTATATAAAAACATAAATGTCCTTGTTACAAACAGTGCACGCATGACTTCTGCATCTCCAAACTGAATGTCTCTCCTTTATCCTGCATGTCATACATTGGAAAATATTTGGAAATCATACTGTTTTGTAAAAATGGAATATTATAAGTATTTTAGAAATCAGGGCTAACATGTATTGACTTGGCTAGAATGCCTTATTATTATTATTAGTATTTTGTATTTTTCCCTTCTCTTTTTTAAATAATCACACAATACCATAACTGTTAATAAAATGTATATTAGATTATCATATTCTACTCATTTTTATTATTTTTTCATTTTTTTGTTTAAATTATGAATATATATCACTAATTACTATAAATAATAATAATAAAATTAAAAATATTACAATTCAATGGAAAATTTGGAAATTTTCTATTGGAAATTCAATTCAATTGGAAAATTACAAAAAAATTCAAATGACCGGGGACTAAGAACAGACAGAATAATCAACCTATCAGCAAGGTATGCACCAAAAGGCTCCATTTCTCAAAAAAAAGGTGAATGAAACTCCTAGTTTTTACGGGTTTGGGCTTTTCATTAAATAATGGTGAAGGTCCAGTTTAAGTTTAAAAAAATCATATTAAATAGGTGCCTGCTGAACTGCGCAAGACACAAAAGTAAGGATCCCCTTAAAGCAGAAGTACTGGCAAATTACAACCCCCTGTCCTACAACCCACTCTGAAGCAGGATGCGGGGGGTTGAAAAAAAAATCCTTACCTCAGTCGCTGTCCAGCACAGAGCCAGGGTATGTCGCTTTGTGTCTTTCTGTGCTCCTGCTTAGAAAGACACAAAGCGGCATCCCCTGGCTCCGTGCACATGCCAACTGCCCATTCACTTGAATGGGGAACAGGCAGGTGCACAGAGCCAGGGGATGCCACTTTGTGTATTTCTCAGTGGCAAATCACCTGTGTGAGTGGGGCTGGACTGTGACTGAGGTAAGGTTTCTTTTTCTTTTTAACCCCCAGTCCTGCCCAAGGAAAGGTTGGCCCCATCTCCATAGTCTCCCAAACTGCTCCACTTAACCCGTCCCAATTCTATAGTCTCAACCTTGGAATGTACTTGTTTACAGATCAGAAAACATGGGAGTTCAGCAGGGATTTCACCTACTGGTCATGGGCAGGGGATGGTAAAACCCCAAGCCAATTTTCAGTCCCAGTCCACTATTAGGAAAAATACTTGCCTGCTGAATAAAGTCAACAATGTACACAATTAAATTTTTTTCGAATGGTATAAACTCTTTTATAAGGTCATGCAATGATTGGAATTCGGCTCAAAAAGCCCCTGTAAATGTCTTCATTAGGGATAGGCAAATTGAATCTGATGAATCTGAATCGCTTCCTTAAACTCCATTTAGGGCGGTCTAGGCCATTTAAAATGGCAGATCCACATGTCAAGACATGTCCCATGAAACAGGACATGGCCCATGGAAGGCAGCCAGCCACCCTGGTAATATCACAGCCCTATATAAGAGGAGGCCACCTTGCGGCCACTCACGTCAGTGGTGTATTGCGGTGAGAACGGGGCAGAGTGAGGGAGACAGACAGGGAGAGAGAGACAGACAGACTGGGAGGGAGAGAGACAGACAGACAGACAGACAGGGAGAGAGAGAGAGAGAGAGAGAGAGAGAAAGACAGATAGACAGACAGGGAGAGAGAGACAGACAGACAGACAATGAGAGATAGACAGACAGACAGGGAGAGAGAAAGAGAGAGAGAGACAGAGTGACAGTGTACAGTGTAAAGGAAAAGTGATTCTCCACTGTGTAACAGAAGCAATTCACATGCAATTCAAGCATAGAAGCAGTGACAGGGAAGGGAGATGGCTTGGGACACAGTGTGCTGCAGCAGTGGTGTCTGTCTAAAATTCCAAAGGTTTGATTATTTTTTTTTTCTTCACAAAGGCTAAAAGTAGCCAGCCAGTAGGGTGAGCAGAGCACTAAAAGTGCATTGCTGCTCTATGAAGTGTAACCTCTACGTACATGTAAATGGAGTACCAATTTGTTGTTGGAGAGATCCATCCTGAACTAATCTCCTCTTCCTTCACCTTCCATGTTCAGGATGGAGAGAGATCTCAAACTGTTTGGCAAACGGTTTGAGATCTCTCATACCATGTAATCCCTCCTTCCTCCTGCCTGTCATACACTGGAAAATATCTGTTCCCCCATACTGATTTGTAGCAATATAATTTTGTTTTAAGTATTTTAGAAATCATGGCTAACATGTATTATTATTATTTGTATTTTGTATTTTTCTCTTCTCTTCTTTAAATAATCACACAATACCCTAATTGTTAATAAAACTTACATTAGATTAGCAGATTCTTCTCATTTTTATTTCGAGGGCATCCCATCCCCAGAGTTTTTGCATTTGTTTTTATGTTGTTTTAAGTGTTCATGGGACGGTTAGAGTGAAAGACCACACAAAGCCACACACCTGCCCAAATAAATAGACCTCTTACAACAAATCCCTGTTTTTAACTCTGCTGTAGCCCATTTATCTGGCCCTCATCAGGACATTCCAATTAAATGCATCTTAGATTTTTTGCATTTAGTTTTATGTACAAAAGTTCATGAGCCGGTTAGTGTGAAAGGCCACACAAAACCACACACCTGCCCAAAGAAAATCCACCTCTTGCTGTTGTAATTTAAGCCTGTTGGTAAGCCTGCTGGAGCACATTTATCTGGCCTAATCTTGGCATCCCATTTAAGTGCATCTGAGAGTTTTTGCATTTTGTTTTATGCCCAGGTGTTGATAGCCTAGTTAGTGTGAAAGGCCAAACAAAACCACACACCTGCCCCCAAAAAAGCCACCTCTTGCTGCTATAACTAAATCCTGTTGTTAAGCCTTCTGGAGCGTATTTAACTGGTATAATCAGGGCATACCATTTAAGTGCATCTGAGAGTGTTTGCATTTTGTTTTATGCCCAGGTGTTGATAGCCTAGTTAGTGTTAAAGGTCAGACATAGTTACACGCCTACTGCTGGTGTCCAAAAAAACTGTTTTAAGTGCAGTGTAGCGTATTGTCCTCCACTCATATACACACTAAATATGTCTGGCAGAGAAGTGTCAGGATGTGAACAGAGGAGTGGAAGAGGCCTAAATTAACCTGACAGAGGTCGCAGCAGACTAGTGGCGAGTGGTAGCGGGAGTTGATAAAGCCAATCGAACTTCAGAAGGGGAAGAAGGTTGCCGAGCCGAGGTGGAGAGTCCCAAGCCATCATTTCTTTGCAAAGAGGGCAATACAAGCCCTGCACAATTTTGTTGAACAGACGGTGGGCCAGTCATTGAGCTTGTCGGTGTGCACCAAAGTGCACAGCAGCACTGACACGTGGAGCTGTAACAATGGTCAGGGACAATACATGTCCTTTCCGGTCCACTGGGTGAATGTGGTTCCTGCACAGCCACAACAGCAACTTGGACAGGTCATGCTGCTTCTGCCTCCATGCTCTCAGACTGTTGAGCGTGTGACAATGTGTGACTCTGCCTCCTCATCCTCCACCGTCTACTAAGCTTCCACAGCATGGACAAGTCTCAGTGCCCCTCCAGCTTACCATGTGTGCAGGGCACGGCGGTGTCACGCTGTTCTTCACATGGTTTGCTTTGGTGAACGGAGTCACACAGGGGAGGAACTGCTTAAATGAATTAATCAAGAAATCAAATCTTGGCATACCCGCGCAAACGCAAATGGGAACCATGGTGATGGACAATGGGAAGAACATCTTGTTTGTGCTGCAACAAGGAAACCTAAACCATGAGCCCTGCATGGCGCACGTGTTCAATCTGGTTGTCAAGCATTTACTGATGTTTTCCCCCATCTGAAAGACATCCTAACAATGGGAAGGAAACTTTGCATGCACTTCAGCCACTCGAACACCACAAAGCACCCCCTCTTTGAGCTGCAGCATCAGAACGGTATTCTCCAACATAGTCTGATTTGAAACGTTTACATCCGTTGGAATTCCTGCCTCCATATGTTGGATCAACTATACAAACAAAAAAAAGGCCATCACTGATTTCTTGATGATAGAAGCAGATAGGGGGACTCCCCTGTGTAACTTTAATGTAAACCTGTGGCAGCTCATACGTGACACCTTTCATTTGCTCAGGCCCTTTGAGGAAGCCACTTTATTAGTAAGTTTTCAGGATTACAGGATTAACAACATCATTCCACTGCTTCATCTACTACAACTCGAGTTGGAAACCAAGGCTGGTCAGGGCACCAGAGATGTGGCGCTTACATCTCACTGCTACATGAACCCTGTGGAGGCTGAATTGGAGGAGGAGGAGGAGGGTTTAGGTATCGTGAAATGGGCGTTTTTTCTACTCATCTGACAGAAGAGGGGGAGCAGGAGCAGCCAGAGGAGCTAGAGGGTTGTTAGGATTTTGAGACAGAGGACCCAAACACACTGTGGCTGTATGCAGTGGAGATAGAGGCAGGTAGTTCCACCGAGTCACTTGCACAAATGTCATGATGCATGCTCATGTGCTTGCATAGTTACCACCAAATTGTCACCATTCGGCAGCGGGATGACTTCTGGCTCTCCACCTCATTGGACCCTTGCTACCAGCAACAAAATGTGGCCTTTTTTACACCCAATGAGAGGGAGGACGAACAGGCCTATTACAGAGAGATCCTAGGAAATTAGTTGATCGTTGCCTATCTGTCCCCGGAACCTGAGTCTACAGTCACTGATGAGTAGCTTTCTTCACCCGCATAGTGCAGAAACTCATGTGCAGCAGATATACCTGGAGCAGGACCTGAACCAGCTAGTGGTTGCATACCTTGACTTGACCATGCCAACACACCTTGAGGATCTGCTGGACTTCTGGGCAGCCAAACTTGATTTGTGGCTGCAACTAAAAGGGTTTGCTCTGGAAAAGCTGCCCTTCCCAGCCATGCTGCTGCCAAGTGTGACTTTTAGGCGATATGTGGGTTCCTTATGCTGCTGCCAACTCCAGGTTGTGTCTTTCAGGCAATATATGATCTCCTCTTGCTGCTGCCAACTCCAGGGTGTGTCTTTCAGGCACTATGTTGTCTCCTCATGCTGCTACCAACTACAGGGTGTGTCTTTCATGTAATATATTTTCTCCTCATGCTGCTGACAAATCCATGGCGTCAACTCCAGGGTATGTCTTTCAGGCAATATATTGTATGCTTATTCTAATGACAACTCCAGGGTGTGTCTTTCAGGTAATATATGGTCTCCTATTGCTTCTTCCTACTCCACACTGTTTCATTCAGCCACTATATGGTCTCCTTATACTGATGCCACCTCAAGGCTCTGTCATTGTGCCGCTCAGCCACAGCGATTCTAAAAGTGACGCCTCTGATCTTCATGTCATACTGCACCCTATGCCTGTCACAGCAAGGAAAAGTGTTCTACAACCCTATAGAGTCTCTGGGTAGGCAAGAAATCACCATTTTTAATATTGATTCGCCACAAATAACCTCGGACCAAAAATTCTGAGAATTTGTTGAATCAAATTTTTAAAAATTCGCTCATCTTTAGTTTTCATCTTACATGTATAGATTTAAATTGAGAATGTGAAATCCTTTACGATCTTTATTTCTCACTTGTTTACTGTTTACATGTTTTTTTTTACATAGCACCTAAAAGTAAATGAATAGGGAATTAAAATGTATATATTATTCTTCTATCTTTAAGGAAATACGTGACAATTTGACGTTATTCAGTAAAGTTACACTTCTAGGATTTCAGTGTTCTCCCCTCATCCAAAGATCTCTTCTCATTCTCTTTCTATTAATGTACTGTGTGACCACGTGTGGAAACCTCCTGATCATCACACTGGTGACTTCCAGTGAGACCCTCCACACCCCCATGTACTTCTTCCTCTCCCAGCTCTCTATAACTGACATTCTGCTAAGCTCTGATATTGTACCCACCCTGCTTTCTAGTTTAATAAATAACAGCACTGCTATGTCTCTGACAACCTGCTTATCTCAATTATACATATTTATAACCACAGAAATGAATGAATGCTTTCTCCTCGCTGTGATGTCATATGACCGATACGTAGCCATATGTAGCCCTCTACTATACCACACTGCAATGAAACATGTGTCCTGCATTAAACTGATTCTTATGTCATGGCTCCTGAGCATTTTTATGGCAATGATTGATTTAATAACGGTCAATAATTTGCAGTTTTGTGGACCAAATACTATTGACCATTTTTACTGTGACTTGGAACCTCTCTTGGACCTTTCTTGTTCTGACACCTCTGTAATCGATATGGAAACGGTCATCTTTTCTATTCCTGTGGCTATTCTTCCATTCGGTTTTGTAATTATCTCTTATGTTTTCATCCTTTACAACATCATGAGACTCCCGTCCATATCCGGCCGGCAGAAAGCTTTCTCTACCTGCAGTTCTCACCTGACTGTGGTTTCTATTTTTTATGGAACGCTCTTTTCTATCTACATACGTCCTACAAAAGGACAGTCTGGGAATATGAGTAAAGTGTTATCCTTGCTCTACACTGTGGTGACTCCACTGATCAATCCGATCATTTATAGCTTGAGAAACAAAGACATCAAAACAGCGTTAACGAAGTCCGCTCACAGTTTTCATGTTTTATTCTGATTAAATTGAAACTCTGAAATATTAGGGAAAGTAACTAGAGATGAGTGAACCAATGCAAATTCATAAAAACTAGCTCTGTCCTGCTGATGGCAGTAAAGAGCAGTGTGGTAGAAACCCAGTGCTGTGAATGGCATCTTTAGTCACATGGTTGCCGATACTCGGGTGTTGTTGCAGTTAATTGTTTTTTCTCCTCTTTATCTTTATTCTTCTACTTACTAATACAATAGTTGGCTGTAGCGATAACCTTTATCTACGGAGGGCTTCCCCGCCAGAGACTTCCTTTTCCCAATGGTGAGAGGTGCTGCAGGAAATCCAGAGTCATCCGTGAGGAAATCAGGAACAGCTCTTACAAGGGCTAGTGACTTGCGATATAGCGTTTCCCCCAATTAGAGACGGAACTCAGTATTGAGGGTGAAGATGACCTTGTTTTATTAGTGCCACCCTGGGCCTTATATGCAAGTCTCCATGCAAGGGGACCTCCCCTGTGGACCTGATGGAGAACTGCATGACAAACGTACAGACCAATGGGTGCAGGTCAAACAATCCCTCAACTCTGCCGATAACACAATCAGCAACACAATGGCAGTCTGTAACACAATCAACAACGCAATGACAGTCTGTAACACAATCAACAACACAATGACATTGTCTGGAACATGCTTAAGAAAATGAAAGTAATGAATCTATGTAAAGTCCAAGGGGCAGAAACAGTGCCTTTAAAATCCAATATGCCCAAGTAGGGTCCCATGGGCCGTATAGAAAAAGGAACAGTGGGCATCCAATGAATGACCCGGTGGGCAATTGAATAGTGGTGAAATCCAAAAGGCAGAGAGTCTGTCACATTGGCTGATGGTGACATATGCAATATCCATAAATAAATATCCCTAAAAAACAGAGCTGGTTAAGTTTGGCAAGAATTTTACCAATATTCTGTTTTGACTGAACCGAATTGGCAAAACTCTGGTTTAATTTAAATAAACTGACCCAAATCCACTGCCAAATACTAATCTAGTGTGTGATATTGTGTATACACATGCTATTTGTTTTTGTGCTACATTTGTTAAATACACTTTGGCAATATTATTAAAAAGAACCTGTGGGTGTGTATTTTTATCTTTTCCTTTTGAATATTTATGGTGTTTGGTCCAGCTTCTAGAGAGAGGAGCAACCCCAAGACATTAGTAGGAGTTTTCACCCCGCAAGTCTCTCTTAATGGTGAAATGGCTCCGATTATCTATGATTTTTATTTGCAGGAGCTGGATCATGTGAACAGCGGATCCCATGCAGTACTGTAACTGTTTGTTCTGCTATTGGTGGGGCTTCACTTTAGGCATGAATACAGCCAGCTTTGGGGGCAATGAAAAAAGCATCAAGAGGAGCATTTAGTGAAGTGTTGGTCTGCTTTGGGCATAACACCAACCCTCCTCCTCCAGCCCTGCAGTTTGCCAAGGTCTTCGGGAGACAGGGACTACAGCTACTACAGCTCTTACTGCAACAACCAGATCCTCCTCCAACATGAACCGCTGAAAGCTATACAGTGTGATGCAGCTCCCCCCCCCCCATTTCCATTGATTGCAGGGCTTGACCTGGTAGGTGTGACACTTTTCTCTAATTTACAGTACTTCATGCAATCTCCCACCCAGGACTTCCAGCCTTGAACACCTAGCCATGTAGCTTGCCAGCTATTAGGACCCAAGCCCCAATGCTTGTTCCACCAGTTTAGTAGGCCTGAAAGATAACTACATTTTTTATATAGGCATGTAAAAAAACCCTTGCAGTGCTGAACCTACCACATGAGAGGTGTTAATAACCAGCATATTAGTTTGCAAGGCATAAAAACATAAACTTTGAACAGAGAGTGTTGTATTTTATATGGGAAGGGAAAAAACCCAGGATTGCGAGGTGTACCCTTTTGAGGCCTAAGGAGCGGGGAGGGCTAGAGCTCCCAGACTTTTATAAATATTATCAGGCTGCACAAATAGCCCAACTATGTGCTTCTTCCGGCACAATAATGTTTGTGTTTGTGTTCACCATTTAGCTGTGCCTGTGGGTAGTGTTGACTATTAAAAATCATTAGCATACCGGTGCGACGCCTGCTTGGGCGCCCTATGGATGGGTGGGAGGGAATTCACTCCACATTCTATTCGGCGGCTCATTGGCGGACACCCCCCCCAATCAATTACATCTGTGAGTATATAGGGAATGCATACATGGCCCTTTTCATTGTCGTCCTGAGGAAGTAACGGGCATACGTTACGACACGCGTTGGCGGATACATTGACGAGGGAGGCCCAGTTGGTCTGTATTTTGTGTATCTTTTGTTTTATGTCTTTTCATCTACCCCGGTTAGTCCTTATCCCTTTCACTGCCAGCCTACCTGGAGTTTTTGTCACACTCTGTTGCCAGACCATTTTGCACTATTTTGCGCTCCTCATGTTCAAATGTGATTTTTGAAGAGATTTTCAGGGATTTCCCAGGAAAATGATATATTGTTTTTTTCAGCATAGTCTGGGCTTTAACATGAAATGTCTTGTTTGTCATTTTTCAGGTGTATTCTCAATATTTTTGGGTAAAATATGTGAAAAAAATTTAAAAAATAAATTATTTACTATTTGTAGTGTTTTTTTGTAATAAAAAATGTAAGTTTGTCAAAAAAATCTAAATACGTGTGAATTCCCGAGTTCTCCCATTTACAGCGTTACCACATATGTATCGGTAGACACCATTTCCTGCCCAGGAGACTCCCCCAAACTGAAACAGCGCTTTAGGGGATTTTCAGATAAAATACAACTATGCTATGCGCTATGCGCACCTTGAAGTTTTTCCAGAAAAACAACCATTTACATTTGAAATACCCCCAACAAACTATATATTCTCTGGAAGTACACACCTCAAGCTTTCTATTTGTACCAGGCTTGTTGATGTGGCCATAGTTTTCTGGGAGTAATCCCTCAATGTATTTTTTGGTTGCAAAGAGTTTTTTGTGGCCCCTGGCCCTGCAGGCTACAAGCCGCATAGTCCATGGCCACGGGCTCTTCTGCCTCCCCCTGGGCTTTGGGAAGGCAGGTAATGGGGGTGCCGGGGGTTAATGGCAAGTTACCCGCTAGCCGCAGGTGACTTGCCACCCCCCCCAGCCTTGTGAACTGGTATAGGAATCTCTTGGACCCCTTACCAGTTTTAATACTTACCTCCCATCCATCTTGTTCTGTGTCCCTCGGCAGTCACTGGCTTCTGCTCACCTGCTGGAAGCCTTTTATAGCTGCTGGGTGACAGAACATAAGGGGTTAATTAAAAAAAATGACATAGGGTCCCCCCTCCCATGGGGGGGACACCATTTTTGGGGGGGATTTTTAAGGGTTAAAACCCTTAAAAATCCCCCCAAAAAATGACATGGGGTCCCCCTTACCTGAAGTAACCAGCCAGGGACCAGCTATGCAGGACTTGTAGGAACAGGGCACAGAGGCCAGCATTTGTGGCCCCTGGCCCTGCAGGCTACAAGCCCGCATAGCCCGTGGGCCCGGGCTCTTCTGCCCCCCCTTGGCCTTTGGGAAGGCAGGAAATGGGGGTGCCGGGGGTTAATGGCAAGTCACCCGCTAGCCGCAGGTGACTTGCCAGACCCTCGAGCCTTGTGAACTGGTATAAGGGGCCTCATGGTCCCCTTACCAGTTGACAAGGAGTTAACAGTAAAAAAAAAACACACACAGAATAAAGAATGACTTTATTAAAAAATAAAAACTTTTTTTTTACTTTACTCACCTTTTGATCATCAGCTCCTGTGTCCCTCGCAGCTCTGATGACAGTTGATGTCATTGCTGGCCAGTGGAGGAGGGAGGCAGGCGATCAGATCATCATCTGCCTTCCTCCTCCTGTGACCAGCGATGACAAGTGTCAGAAATGACAGCCCGGAGCCAGGACGACACCCGGGAGTGATGTCATAAGCCCACCCCCAAAGGGGCGGGGCTTAGCAGCAAGATGGGGGTCCCGTCAAGGAGGACAGGGAGAGGGCCTTTCAGCTGAAGCTGGAGAGCCGGGGGGGGCAATCGTAGGCCCCCCTGGTGAAGAGGAGACCCTGCGGGAGCGATCGAGCATTGAGGTAATGTCATTTTTATTTATTTATTTATTTTTTTTTTACATGTATTTCGGCGGATGCTGAAGGGGGGGTTGCTATTCCGGGCCCTCCCCTGCACCCTTAGGGGCCTGGGTGGGGGATCGAAGCCCCCCCCAGATGAAGAGGAGATTCTACGTGCTTGGCACTTAAGTGGAGTGGAAGCAAGCACGTAGTATCTACGTGCTTGGCACTGAAAGGGTTATATCCTTATCAAATGAATATAGTTTCATAGCACAGGCACTTTATTATTTGCATATATGATTGCTTTTTGCACTCTTTGCACATTATTATATTTGCAAATTGTGTATTATTGTATATAATGTACTTTTATTAGATGAGTTTAGATTTAGTATTTTTGTGGTAGTTTATCAAATTATTATGGGCCACCATTATTTTTAGCACTTGGATATTTATTGACTTGTATTACTATGAATTGTTATGATGGATCTCTGGCGCCCCCGATGTCTATTGTGTATATGTGATGTTGTCTAAAATGTATTGTAATTTGTTGTTTTTGGTAGCCACATGTATTTTCAATAAAATAGTTTTTTATTAGTCATTCTGAGGGTAGTGCCACTTTTTGTAGGTCTTTGGCAGGATTTGAGGGGGTGTGGGGACCCCAATTGCTTGTTTGTTATACCATTGTAGTTTTCTTGCCAAGACCAGTGAGCACACTGTGTTATATTCATCTATTTTCTCTGATTAGAGATACTGGTGCTGTCCACTTTCTTTCCTGGCTAAAGTATGTGGATATTATGACTAACTAAATACCCCTTTATGGGTTGGAATTGGAGAGAAGAATTATGTCAGAGTTAGATATAGGAAATCTTTTGTGGGCGGTTCCTGCTGCAAGACAAAAATGTGACAATCCTATTATCCATCATTCTCTTTCAGTTTGGGATGCGGTCAAGTATTTGGGGGGACTATTATCTAAAGTATAAGTTATTTTGGAGAGGGTGTTCTGGAAATCTTTAGTGTCAGAGAGATCTCTGATGGTGGGCAGGATCCCTTCCAGGATTCTTTGTCTGAAGGGCATGGTTTTCCCCAGTGTTTAAAAATTGATTTCTTGGTAAACCACAGAAGTATAAGAGAGACTCTCTTTATCGGTATTGTGCTAAGCAAGTTTTGATTTGTAAGGAGTGTCTATTGAACAGATAGATTGTAGTGCTTTCCATTTATTAATTTTAAGCTGACAAAGCAGGGGTAGGTAATTTAAATTAAATCTAAACTCTTTGGTAGAATTACTCCTCAGTATTTTAGGTCCTTATAGTTCCATGAGAGCTGTGTTTTTCTTTGACATTCAAATAATTTGCATTAATTGGGGTAGAAGCAATAATTATTGTTTTATTGCAACGATGTGGGGCCTCAATGGGAGCCCCGTTTTCTCCCTCTCTCGCCAATTTGTACATGGGTTGGTGGGAGAGGGAGACCATCTATGGCCATAACAATCCATATATTGGAAATATTAAGTTCTATGGTAGGTACATAGATGATTTGATCTTGATATGGGCAGGACAGGAAAGTACTATTGCTGAGTTTGTGGCATATCTCAATAATAATAGTCTGAATCTCAAGTTCACTTCAGAGCACAGTATTAACTCTATAGCCTTTTTGGATTTGAAGTTGGATATTATGGAGGGTTCACACCAAGTAAAGACTAGGACCTTCAGGAAAGACACGGCGGGAAACATGACGCTTAGAGCTGAAAGTTGTCATCCCCCTCACACAATCAGAGCCATCCCGGTTGGGGAGATGGTCAGGGCTCGACGAAACTGCTCCGAACAGGAACTATTTGAGGAAGAATTAAATCTAATTTCTGACAGACTTACTGAACGGGGTTATTCCCCTGATCTACTGTCACGAGCTAAGGATATTGCCAGAGCTAGGGATAGGAGGACAATGCTTAATAGTATAGCTCATAAAAAAAGCAAAAGTCATCAAGGTGGGAGTAGCACAAATGAATACTGTGATAGGGGAAGGGATAACAAAAAGACAAGAGGAATTGCATTTGTTACCTCCTACAGTAAAGAATTTAATCAAATAGGGGCAATTATAAGGAAACATCTTCCTCTCCTCAACTGTGACCCTCAATTGAGAGAAATTATTAGCAATGGAGTGAAAATAGTAAGCCACAGATCCCCCACCCTGGGACAGAGACTATCGCCCAGTTTATATAATAAACGAGCAGAAAGTTCCCAGACATGGTTGACCCATTTGGGTTCCTTTAAATGTGGCAATAGCAGATGTGGCATGTGCAAGGTTCAGAGTTTGAATCTACATCTACACGTCAGAAGTTTAAAATTAGGAGCTTTATTAACTGTAATTCTATTAATGTGATATACCTAATAACATGCAGTAGTTGCAATCTACAATATGTTGGATATACTACTCGGCCTTTAAAGAAACGTATCGCGGAGCATATCTCTGCGTCTTCTCTAGATCGCCTTACATGTACATCGAATGTAGGGAAACATTTTAGGGACTGCCATAGTAGTGATTTATCTAACTTTAGATGCAGGCCCATAGAGAAGATAACATTGGGTCCCAGGGGAGGGAGTCTTTTGGATAAATTACTCCAACGTGAGGTATTTTGGATCTTCAGGTTAGACACCCGTATCCCTAAGGGACTAAATTCCCACTGGGATGTTGATCTGTTTCTGAAAACCTAATACCATTTTGGAGTCAGGCTAGAGAGAGCTCCAAGGAGGGCATATTCCCACCATTAAAGTTGTCATTGGGTTACCTTGATATGGGGCTCCCTAGGCTAATAATACTGAAAGGAATACCCTATTTCAATTTTATCTCTAGATGTATTGGTTTGACCCACGGAAGATATCTTTTCCAAATCGCTTAGGGAATTATTAATGAATATGATCTCTCTCTCCCTTTTTTTTCTCTAGCTATCATCATGTTTTTGATTTTGTGCTTTCATACTGTATCAGATGATGTGGGTCTATATATATACGTGTGTGTCCATGAATATTAGTGATATGGTTCCTCACCTGGGAGCAATATGAACTGGTGCATTAATTCCTGTCCTTATTTCTTCCTTTGTATTAGACAATATTAAATTTAGGGGTTAGCCTTTATCTAAACAGTGGGCCCCATATTGCAGGGGGCCAATATGATAATATTTGGGATGGGGGTTGTACGTTTAATATCTTTGATGATTATGTGATAATCATTCTTTTTATTTACCCGTTCGATTTATAAGGTAGACTTAATGAAGTAAAGCCTGCTTCTTTACATCCCTTTAGTTCCCCTTTGTGTCCCTTTAATGAATTTATCTTTGGCTTTAGACAGGCTGTTAACCGCTATGGTTTCTGCCCTTAATGGCTGCCAGCATGTGGTTTTGCTTTGCCAGTACTATGACGCTGACGTTGGTTTTGACCTATCAGCAGCATCAACGTATACTGGCCTAACGTGATTGGTGGAGCCTTCCCTCTCTATGCGGAAGTAACTCTCCTCTCACCCTCCGCTCGTGATTATGGATACAGCGGATTTCAAACCAGCATTCTGGCGGCGGTTCAATGGAAGTTTAAGGTAGGTCATTCAAATGAATTAATTATCTGCGCCGGTTCATTTTGTTTTTCCCAGGTGTTGTGAATTATAAGTAATTTGTGTGTCTATTTCATTGAGCCTGCACAACAGCCCCACTGTCATGATTAAGAGCGTTTGCTCGAAACGCGTAGACGCGGGGTCGGCTCTTTACATGTGCTTTTTGTCTTACCTGCTGTAATGGCTTTTAACCACGATGTTCAATAAAGGAGGATGATTTTAACTAACCAAACCATGTGGCTGGCGTTCCTTTGCTATTGTTTTATTGTAGTTTAGTTTAAAAATTGAGAAAGATCCAAATTCTTCTATGATGAAGATTGCTGCTTGCAGTTAGTTAGCTGGATCTGTAATGGTTAAGACCAAGTCATTCGACATACGCAACAGTTTTTACTGTTCTATTTTTATGCCTTTGATCATTTCTTCTGCGTTTATCTTGTTAATCAGGTTATCTAGATGAAGGTTGAATAAAATTGGAGACAGGGGGTAGCCTTGAGGGTACCGTTTTTCATTTCTAGTGGGTCTGATAAGTAGCCATTCACCTTAATAATGGCAGATTGGGTCTTGTATAGGGACAATTTTTTTTCGTGGAAAATTAGTCTGAAACCTACTATCTTATCAAAGCCTTTCCCAGCATCTAAGGTAATGATCAGGGTTTTTGGTCTTTGTCTTAGTAATCTCATTGATTGTCCTGGTTGCTATTGTGAAGCGGTGAGATGATGTGTTCTAGAAGGGATTCTAGACTATAGACTAGAATATTTTAAGGTCGAAATCGAGCAGCAAGATTGGGCATAACTGTGGGATTAATGGTAGCACTATTTGCCAGTTTATAGAGTGGGTATTCTAGAGTGATACTGTTAAAGTAGCTGGTCAATGGTGAGATGAAATTCTCTTTAAACTCTTTATAGTATTCTCCAGTGAACCTGTCTAGGCCTGGGGATTTCCCATCCTTAAGCTGATTTATTGCTTTTACTATCTCTGTTTTAGTGAAGGGATGTTTGCATAGTATCCAGAGGAAGTTTTGTACGAGTTGAACTGGAAATGTTTGTTAATATTATATAATTGTTTTTAAAAAATCCTAAATTCCTTTGCAATGTCTTCTGTTGAATATTGTAACCTCCCATCACTGGTTGGGAACCAATTATATTAGCAAGTGGTCTACCACCTCTGTTTATATCAGTTTTCTTTTTGCTACATGGAAGAACAAAGTGAGAGTTCTTTTTCTTAGGTAAATCGGATCAAAGTCCTGAAACGGTGTATTTGGAGTTTTATTGGCTTTGAACTTCCCTGGATTAAAACAATATCAATGTTTAGTCTCTGGAATTCTCTTATTGAGTTAGCTCTTTTTGCCAGAAAGTTTGCCCCTCTTATAAGTCTTTATTTTGCCATCTAATTTATTTTGGATGATTTATATTTTTAGTTGTCTCTTTTTATACCAAGTCGAGGAAAGGTTAATAGGTGTGATCTGTGATTGTCTTTAATCATCTTTAATCCCTCCTTTCTGGAAAAAGTTAACACTTGTGGTGATCTGTGGTTTTCTTTATCTATCTTTCTTCCCTCCCTCCCTTCCAAAACCCATTGCCCACCCTGGGTTAGGTCATGCTAAGTACAGTCTATCCCTAGCAAATTGACCCTTTATCATTTGGGTCTGACCTAATCCCTGGCTGCTGTACCTTGCTAAGTTTCTAAGATCCTGTGCAGTTGTTCCTATTGTGGCTTTGATCTCCTTAATGTCTGCTACCAGGTCCTTTATTAGCAGAACAATATCTGCCACTGGCAACAGGCTGGAGATCATTGATGTTAGTTCCTGGTTGGGCAGTGCAGTCTATGTCTATGATAGAATATTCTCTATGTGTTTGCATTCTTTTTGTTGCATTGTCTGCTTTTAGTTTCGGGGTATTTTTAGATTTATCAGTTTCAGCATTAATCTGCCTTTACTTTTGCATGATCAGAATGTTGAGTGCTGGGGGATTCTTGCCATATAACACCCCAGATCAGCTGGTGTCAGCGGGCTCAATGGTAGATGATCAGACCCCCCTCTTGTAGCAGTTGTGGCTATTTATACTGCTGACGGATCTGTTCACCTTCTGGTCAAAAAAGTTTTCCATTCTTTAAAGACTATTTTGCCTTGATCAGTTAAAATGTCCTGAACTATAACTGAGAAGTTTTTGTCTGGATTGGCCCATTTTTTACATTTTTCTGAAAGGGTAATATGAATGGCTGGAGTGTTTGAGGTAGATAGTGAAAAAATGGAAAGTAGACAGAAGTTATTTATTTATTAGTTGGTGTTTATATTCATAACAATAGCATCCAAAATCCATTTAGAACTTTCCTGCTAGTCTTTGTTTGGTTTTGATCGCCTCCATCTTTGACGCACCCTCCCTTGCTCTCTATCACCCTTACCCCCGCTTTTCTCTAATTTGCTTTCAGGATCATTCAGGGGGTCTTCTGAAACCCTAACCTGGTACTTTGCAGAACAATTAGGTCTTTATTAGGTGTAGTTGCTACAGATCCCCCCCAGTATCTCAGCTGAACCAGGCCAATTTGCCCCCTTCAAGACCCAGCATGACAGGATTCAAGACCTGGAGTGCACTTGTGGCCTCACCATCCTCGCAGTGGCCCGCAATGTAGTGGCTATGGCTGTAGCCCCTTGCACTTACATGCAAGGGGAGACATGCCAGCTCCCCAACAACCCTCCAACCACACAACATGCATTGGACACAACCCGGAATAGCACGACAGAAGCACAGAGAGCTGAGAGAGCGGCAGCACATCTCTGATAGACCACCACACTGGAGCCATTCTGTGCTGGAGCCAGTAGTCTCTGTTGCTGGTGAGAGATCGAGAATGGAGGGGAGGAGAGGTAAACTTGGAAGGTCAACTTGGACTGGTCATTTGTGGGGGAATGATTGTGGTCTCCTTTGAACCTCAGGCCTTCTCCAGACTTCCTCCACGGAGAGATTTAGGTTCGCTGAATTTGCCCAGCTCTGCCAGATTATCTGATGCATTATCAGGCCTTGAGTCTGGATTCTATTGTAGTGCTGCCATAGTATCAGCGGAGCATGCAGCATGTAACACGTCGGCAGGTCAGGGGGCAGTCAGCACAGAAAAAACGGTCTATCCTCCTACTTCCTCCAATGTGCACATACACGTTGGTTATGTTTCTGTAGCATGTTTATTACAGAAATAGTTCTGCTTTGGTTTTGTCTTCAAGTTGGTAGTCACTTCAGGATGCTTATATGAAATAGGGCATCCTTTAAGGAAATATGGGTGTAGACATACTTCATACTTCAACCCTGAAGCATTAGGAATCAAATTAAAAGAAAATAATAGATAATAGCAGATAAAGTGGATAAAGCACATAAATAGAGATGAGCAAACTTTTGAAAAGTTCGATTCGGCCGATTCGCCGAATTTCACAAAGAAATTCGGGTTCGGCCGAATCGAACTTTTACGAAGTTCCCCATCAAAAATGGCGGCATGGTGGGAGCCGGCCGGCGGGCCGGTAAAGCCGGCCGGCCCGCTCCCACCATGCCGGCATTTAAAAAACAAAAAAAAACAAAAAAAAGCATTTTTGCCGGCATGGTGGGAGCGGGCCGGCCGGCTCCGCTGTCAGCGGAACCGGCGGCCCGCTCCCACCATGCCGGCATTTGAGAAAAAAGGCAAACACTTACCTGCAGGTCCGGAGCGTGGAGGCCGGCGCCGCTCTCAGCTGTCATCTGAGGGCGCGTCATCGGAGGCGGGCCCGCTCCCACCATGCCGGCATTTTTTCTTTTTTTTTTTTCTTTGTTTTTTAAATGCCGGCATGGTGGGAGCGGACCGGCCGGCTTTACCGGCCCGCCGGCCGGCTCCCACCATGCTGGCATTTTTTTTTTTTAATTTCAGGAAAAATTCGATCGGCACGAACCACAAAATATTCGGGTTCGTGCCGAATCGAATATTTCCTGAAATTCGGAGCGAATTCCGGTTCATCCGAACCGGTTCGCTCATCTCTACACATAAAGAAATAAGTGGTAATTGAGGTATAATTTACAGTAGGTCATATAAAGGCTAATAACACACAGCGGGATGGCAGAAACAAGACATAAGGCAGGCAGTGGAGACCAATCCAAAAATCGTAAATCTAAAGAAACAGACCTTATGTCACTAAAACGATCAATTTGTAGATCGAAATAGTCCAGCTTAGCCAGTCCCTGTTTCATATGGTTGCATCTGAAGAAGGAATAAATAATTGGCACTTCCTTTGAAAACAGATCATTTAGTCAAGGGTGTCTTAGCATAGCTTACTCCTGCATATTTCCTTTAATTTTTAAATAAACTATTAAAGACAATAAGTGTGCCTTCATTTCATGATTCCTTAGGCTATAGATGAATGGATTGGCCAGTGGAGTCACCACAGTGTACCCCAGTGAGATGACTTTGTTTAGTTTCTTGCCATAAAGCTCAGATGGTACCAAGTAAATGACAAATAAAACACATAAAAAAACACAAAAAACATAAAGACAGAGGCCAGATGGGAGCTGCACGTAGAGAATGTTTTCAGCCTCTCCTTCATGGTGGAAATCCGAATGACGCTAATAAATATGGATGCATAGCTCACTATGATCAGAGCAAAAGGAAACAGACCAGAAATGATGGATATTATGAGATCTTCCATTTCTACTAGGTAAGTGTTTGAGAAGGATGTCTCAAATATAGGCTGACTGTCACAAACATAATGATCAATAACAATGCAATGGGGGAACTGTAGGCTACACATTGAAATTGCTTCAGTGGAAGTAACTAAGAATCCTAAGATCCAAGTTGTGATGACCAGACGATTCTGAGTCCCAATGTCCATCAATAAGGAGTATCTAAGAGGGTTAGAAATGGCCAGATGCCTGTCATATGCCATTACCGTAAGAAAGAACATCTCAGATGTCGTCACTGAAGTATACAAATAACAGTGGCTGAGGCAATAACTGAGAGACACTGACCCACCATTGCCCCAGACCAAGTAAAGAATGTTGGGCATGACAAGTGATGTGAGCAGGATCTCACACAAGGAAAGATTGCCAAGAAAAATGTACATGGGGGAGTGAAGTTTTGGGCTCACAATAATAAAGCTTATAATCAAAGCATTTCCAATAAATGTGATGATATAAATAATTAGAAAGAATACAAAAATCACATGTTTCATTTGAAGAAGATTGCCAAACCCCAGAAGGGTCACATGAGTTATGTCTGTCTGGTTCTCCCCACACATGACCTGCTAATAGAGAAGATTTTGTCATGTTATTATTTATTGATATAGTGCCGTCTTCTTCTTTGGTGGTTTACTACATTACAGGCAAGGTAATACATAAAGTACATAGACCATTGCAGACCTGATGCAACAAATTCTAAAGTGAACTCTATGATAGTAGGATACAATAGGGTCAGTTCTGCACAAGTTGAGAGCCTCACTTTTGTATCACGTGTTATTCAACAGGAGACCTCTTCCATGCAAGCTTTTTAAAGCATATATATGTGCATGAGCCCAGGCACAACCGAATATTTTTAGTTTATGTTTTTCTGCACATGAAAAATTGCATGATTCATGGACCACAATTAACCTTAGAAAAATAAATTTCATTGATTTTTGTATGCCTTGCCTTGATGAGAGACTGAGGCATCCTGACTGTTCTTCCTCTCTGGTGATTCTTGTAGGATTTTTTTATTATTTTGTTATTCTCCAGATTTTACCAATGATTGTTTGTTTATTTATTTGACATATTTTGATTATTTGAACAAAAAATATATTAAATACATATTACTACTAATTATATATTAACTATATTAAGAATTCATTTGTGATTATTTCAAAAAGAAAAGGCAAAAAACAGACAACAAAAGGATTGGAATCAAGTCATGACATACATGTTAGGCATAAATTCTTAAACACATAAAACAAAATTACATTTCTGCAAATATTCTATATTTTGTATTGTATTGTATTGTATTTTATGGTAGGCAGGAGAAAGGAGAGACAGTCGTCTGAACCTTTGAAGCTACAAAAGTCATGCAAGCATTCTTTGTAATGAGAAAGATCACGAGAAAGTGCTTTCATTTCTCGCTTTGCTCATTGTCATTCCTTGCTTAAATAGCAGAGAGAGAGCTCGAATCGATTTCTTGACTGCTTTCGCACACGCAAAGGCATGTGTCCCTCAAATCGTGCAAGAATCACCTATGGGCCTTATTTATCAAGGGATAGCGCCAGGTAGTGTCTCACTAGCGCCAGGTAGCGCCAGCTATCGGCGGCTACCGACCCCAGAACGGCAGGTGGCGGACACAATCACGCATTTATCACGCTAAATGAGGCTAGCACCGGTGAGAGCGTCAGCTAGCGCGGGATTCATCATGTAGCGGACTGCAACGAACAGCGCCGCTGCTAATCCCATCACAGCGCCAGGTATGACCTCTCGCTACCTGGCGCTCTCCAATGCATTTCAATGGAGCAATCTTTAAATCTTCATATTTAATTGTTATTAATGTTTTTTTTTTTTTTTTTAAATGTCAAAAATTCTGTGACCACTTCGGCAATGTTAGATATTTTTTTTAAGGTAAAAAAAAAAAAAAAAAAAAAAAATGGGCAGAATGGATATTATAGGTCTGATATTAGTGTATTCATATTACAAAATGTTTAGAAAAACTTGTTTAATTTTTTAATAAAAAAATATGGATGTTTGGGGGTTAAAAACTACTTTTAACCCATCGCCGCCAGCGCTCTGGGGTTTAAACAAGCTTTTCACAGCGCGAGAATTTTTTGAGCGTGATTTGTTAATGAATATGCTGGGAGCCGTTCGCTATGACCATTCGCTGTCAGGCGCTCCCATACAGCGCGGAACCTGTCAAACAGCGACTCCTAACCCCGTATTCAACATTACCGCACACCGACTGAGTCGCTGTCAACAACCGAACAACGGCCAAGCACAGCGAATACTAGCGGGCGCTGTGAAAATCACGCTACTGGCGCTCATCTGTCGCTATCTGGCGCTATTACTGAATCGGCCTCTATGAGTTTACTTTTTCTCCTACTGGTGCTAAATTAAGAGAGAGCGGGAGTGGGAGCCCTGAACTTTGGAGTTGAAAATCTAAAGGAAAAGGATAGAGGCAGAGGAAATGGTGTTACGCAGCGGGTGGAGAAGAGATTTGAGTCCTTCCCGTGATGTCTCTATGCCCTGGTAATGTTATTGGGGGGATGTGCATTGGGGTGGGCCAGATCACTTTTCTCATGCCCCCTTAGGGCTCTGTTCTGCAAATGTTTTCAATCAGGGCTGTGTGATCCAACCTTCGTTGCTGCATGTTTCTTACTGTGGTGGTGGGGAAGCTCAGTGCATTAGGATGTCAGCAAATGAGCAGAGAGGACTCAAACTCCGCTACAACGCGCCACCTAACACTGCTGGAGGACCTCCTCTGAACCCAGATGGACTACAGGGGCCAGCATGGACATCCAAGGACATGGACCAACAAAAACATCTCAAGGAGCGATGACAGGAAATTTGGATTTGAGACAAATCAATATTTTTCCTTGATTACGAGTTCTTCCAAATTGGTTCTCTTATCACTAATGGAATGACAACTTGTTTTTTTTTTCACAACAGCAAGACAAGCTTCCAAGGGTTGGAATTAAGTCATGACATACATGTTAGGCATACATTCTAAAATATGTAAAACAAAATTACATTTCTGCCAATTGTCTTTGTATTGTATTGTATTGTATAGTATGGTAGGCAGGAGAAAGGAGGGACAGTAACCTGAACCTTAGGAGCTGCAAAATTCACACAAGCATGTTTTGTAACGAGAACATTCATGCAAGAGTGCTTTCATTTCTCGCTCAGATAGGGTTGCTCAGTGTAATTTCTTGCTTAAATAGCATGGTGTAAGAGATCTCAAATGGATTTCTTGACTGCTTTTCCACACGCAAGAGTGTCTCACATGGGTCCCCCAAATCATGCAAGAATAACCTATAAGTTTAATTTTGCACGGCCGATGCAAAATTGACCTGATTAGGAGAGAGTGAGAATAAAAGGGTAGAAACAGAGGAAATGGTCAAAAACAGAAGGTAATGAGTTTGGTGACATGTTTCCGGTGCAACCATTCCTACCTCAAGAAATACTTCTATATACAGAAATAAAAATCTGAATATGCAGACAGAAAAGACAACATGTTTTAAACTCTACCTCTTTACAATCATTTAGCAAAGGTCTGTTAGTCCTTCCTTTGGCCCAATTGATTGAAGTTTCCAACGTCTATATGAGATTGCTACCCTTGGTATGACATTTCTAAAAAAAATGTGTCAGGGACTTGTAGAGCTTATGCTTATATATGAGTCATATGTAAGCACTGATCACCCATGGAAGCACCTTTGTACACCAATAAGGCATGAAATGCCGATTCCGCACTGTCAGCGGACTAGAAATCCACTACTGGGGACTTGCTAATGCAAATTAAGAGATGCTTAATGCAGGGTTTAAAAAGGTTTTCACCCAGACACATGAGCTGCACCAGTAACCCATCAAATACAAAAATGAACAGCAATGGGCTTCTCAAAAATAAATGCTAAAGTCACATTCTTTGTTAGTGCTCTAAGTGCCAATGAATATATATACATATCACCCAATCATTACTAAAAACAAAACAAATGAACACAGTGATGGAAAAAATGCTAATAGTGTCCAAACTTGAGAATATGGCAAAATCTGATAAACAATGTGAAAAGTATATCACCAAATATGGAGTGTAATGGAGATAGAACAGCCACGTCACTCACACATTCCGTGGTTCGCCACACCATTTTTAGGGGAATGAGTTTTTCAGTAGAGACATTATACGCAAATTGGGCAATCCATTGACTATCCTCATAATGTTATCACTAAGTGGAGGAGTATGAAGTAGGAAGTATGGAGCTCTATGAGACATATTGGAAATGTGAGAAATTGATCACATATTGTAATGTTCACATTTTAGTGAATTATCCCTATCATGCAGCCTTTAAAATTGGGTGTAAGTCTTTTTAAATATGACCTCCCTGGCTTGAAGGTCTCCAAATTTTCCCTCCTTTGGTAAACAACCCATTTGTATTTTGTAGTAACAAGTCAGGGAGACTTTTGTTGCTCTGCTAACTGGCTATCCCTGTTCTTCTTCTTCCTTAACCTCATTCTGAATTTAGAAGGTAATTTGGACACATACTAAAGTGTCTTACAGACAAATACAGAAAGTCCAGGTTCCTTGACTTGATAATACTGACTTGACTTTTAATAGGCCATGATTAGGATGAATGAGAATCTTCCCAGACATCCCACCTTGTTGTTGTATTTCCATATTAAAGAGAGAAAGCAGCTACTCTAAAATTGGTTCTTTTCCAATTTAACTAATTTGAATATTTGGAGATTCATTGGTAAATGTATTGCACTTGTATCAAACCACATGGATATAAATATCATTATAGCGTACGAAACACTGCTAAGAATGTAAAATAAAATAACTAATAACAAATAATCTGCACAAATGATGTAGGCTGGCATGGTAGTGAGAGTGATGATCAGCCGACTCTTTTATAGTGTGGAAGTACGGGGAGAGAGAAAAACATTTTCCCGAAGGGATCGTATTATTAATATTATTATAATCATTGTATTTGATTTAAAAATAATGACAATTAAAAATAATGACTATGTTTATGTGGAAGACTAACAGCTAGAGCAGCAATCATGCTATCAATAGACAAGTTTAATGTTATCTTGGGACGTCCTTGTGTGCTCAAATGCTCCTGTCTATGTGCAGATGGACGATTAACCTTCAATGCAAAAAAAAATACACCATGAATAATTGTAGAGCAGGTTAGCATGGCATAGCCTCTTGTTTATTCCACAGTTTCTGACCTCAGGAATAGAGATGAGCAGGACAAACCGATAGAACCCGGTATGGATCAGAATTTCAGGAAAAGTTTGGTTCGCTGTAAACCCAAACTCCACATGGTTTGCTGAGAAAAGTGGAAGATAAACCTGGTGGGATTTCGCTGACAACAACTTGAAGGTCACGGCCAGCCAAGGAGAAGCAGAGAGACAGGGTCACATGGTCGCAGCTTAAGAGATCAGGGTAGCTGGGCCAATCAGGAGGCGATATTGTAGGAGATTATCCATGATTATGGAGCTGGCTGTTGCAGAGAGAACATTGCTGTTAGTGCAGGGACAGTTTAGGAACAGTTTTGGGCATTTTGAACCACAACATAGGAAAAAAGAAGGGGCAGGAAAGGAAGTGGGCACTAAAGACTTTAGTCCATCCAGTTCAGCCTGTTTATCTCCTTCCAGTGGTCTAGTAGCCATAGCTGGTAATGTTATTACATGCAAGGAGGACATCCAGGCCACGTTTGAACATTTTTACTGTATCCTTCATTGCTACCTCCTCTGGCAGCGAGTTCTATAGTCTCCCTGCTCATATGTCGGTGGAGAAAGCACCTTTGCTCTAACGTTAGTGGATGCCCTCGGGTTATAGTTACACTCCGGGGTATAAATAGATTGTGGGACAGATCTTTGTATTGACCCCCAATATATTTATACATAGTTATTAGATCACCCCTCAGGCGTCTTTTTTCTAAACTAAATAAACCTAACTTTGACAATATTTCAGGGTCCTCTAGTCCCCGAACTCCTTTTATTAACTTTGTTGCCCTCCTTTGAATGTGCTCCATTTCTGATATGTCCTTCTTAAGCACAGGTGCAGACAACTGTACACAGTGCTCCATATGGGGTCTGACCAGTGACTTGTACAGGGGTAAAATTATGCTCTGGTCATGAGCACCTATGTCCCTCTTGATGCTCCCCATGACCTTGTTTGCTTTGCCAGCTGCAGCCTGGCATTGATTACTACAGTTAAGCGTATTGTTAACTAAAACCCCTAGGTCCTTTTCCAGTGTTTCTTTAGTGTATAATCATGGCACAGATTTCTCCTTCCTATGTTCATAACCTTACATTTATCTGTGTTAAACTTAATTTGCCATTTAACTGCCCATGCTTCCAATTTATCTAAGTTTGTTTGTAGCTGCCTGCAGTCCTCTTTTGTTTTAATTACTTTACACAGCTCAGTATAGGCTTTACTGTTTAATCCGTATATCCGTATCATCCCGGTATCATTTATATATATAAGTTGAAGATAATTGGTCTCAGAACTGAGCCTTGTGTTACTCCACTAGTAACGGTGTCCCAATCTGAGTATGTACCATTGATAACCACCCTCTGCTTCAGATCATTAAGCCAATTTCTCACCTATCACACGTTTTTCCTCAGTCCAAGCATTCTCATCTATTGTACCAGTTTTGGCACAGTATCAAATGCTTTAGAAAAGTCAAGATATATCATATCCAATGACTCCCCTTGTCCATTCTTGAACTTACCTCCTTATAAAAGCTAATTAGGTTTGTCTGGCAGGAGCAATTTCTCATAAATTTATTTTTTTTGGCAACCTCATTCCTTAATGTTTGTTGGGATGAAAGTATTGAGTGAGTCTGCCAGGGTTCTCTTGCAAGAGTTAGAGTGTCAGCCTCCAAATTATCTAGTCTTTGTGTTATGATGTGTATGGCATCCTTTATTTCACCTAGCTCTTTAGTTATTGCTTTGACATTTAGTTATTTGGCATTTTTGACATTTTTCTGAAAGGGTAATATGAATGGCTGGGGTGTTTGAGGTAGATAGTGAAAAAATGGAAAGGAGTCAGACGTTATATATTTATTGATTGTCTTCAAAGGTCGGTGTTTATATTCAAAACAATAGCACCCAACAATCGTTAAGAACTTTTCTGCTAGCCTTTTGTTTGGTTTTGATCCCCTTCCTCTTTGACACAACCTCCCTTGCTCTCTACCACTCTTACCCCCGTTTTCTCTACTTTTCTTACAGGATCATTCAGGGGGTCTTCTGAAACCCTAGCCTGGTACTTTGCAGAACAATTAGGTCTTTATTAGGTGGAGTTGATACAGATATCCTCCCAGTATCTCAGTTGTACCAGGCCTGTTTGCCCCTTCAAGACCCGGCACAGCAAGATCCAAGACCTGGAGTGTACTTGCAGCTTCCCCATCCTCACAGCGGCCCGTAACTTATCTGCTATGGCTGGAACCTCTTTCAAAAACATGCAAGGGGAGACATGCCAGCTACTCAACAACCCTCCGACCACACAACATGCACTGGACACAACCTGCACTAGCACGACGGAAGCACAGAGAGCTGAGAGAGCGGCAGCACACCTCTGATAGACCACCGCGCTGGAGCCATTCTGCGCCTCTGCCAGTAGTCTCTGTTGTTGGTGAGAGATCAAGAATGGAGGTGAGGGGTGTCACGGGGACCACCTCGCACTCACCTGTCCTCCGGTCCCACGCCGGCTGCTCTGGGCGGCGTCTCCGGCAGGCGGCGGCTCGGCGTCTGCTGTTCCCGGCCGCCGCTCGGCTATTTCAGCCGCGAGCAGCCGCTTGGCTGTTTCCGTCGCGAGCGGCTGCTCGGGCGGCTTCCTCTCCGGCGGCGTCGGGAGCGGCCGCGCCACTGCCATCTCGGCGCGCTCCCGGCGCGCAGCATCATGCGTGCGCGCGCGCGCAAGTCTCCTCCATTTATGCTCTCCGGCGGCGCTATACACAGTGCGCCCGCCGGAGGTAATTAGTTCTGGGCCAATGAGCCCAAGGTCATTAAGTTTGAATGGGGCAATCAGCCTCAGGGTTCCTGGTTGCACCAATCATGTCCCTCTCCCTGCTCCATCATTCCTATAAAGGTGTTCCCTCTGCAGTTGATCCTTGCCCGTGATAGCGTGCTGCTGGGTGTGATTTTGATCTCTGTTTCCCTTACGAATCTTGCCGTGTATGACCATCCCTGATTGCTGCCTGGACCGACCTTGCCTGTTTTTGACCACGATTCCTGCCTGCTCCTCTGTACTGCGTATCTCTGATTCCCCGGTGTGACCCTTGGCTAGTCCTGACTATTCTTCTATCTCAACCCTCCTGTACCGTGCTTCCTTGGATTGATCTCCTGTGTATGACCTTTGCCCGATTGAATCTACCCAGTCTCGTTCCTGGTTCGTTTGCCTTCCCCTGCATAAGTCTGCATCCTTTGTGCTAACAAGTCCTGGGGGCAACCGTGTCCGGTGAGGCATGTCCTGCGTCCCGGCAAACGGGGGCTTGGCTATAGGCGAAGAAAGCAGCGGAGATTGGGGGTTGCAGACTTATTGGAAGGTGGGCGTCCCACGGGACCTGACATTATCACGGGCCAGAAAAATTATCCTAGATGGAAGAATTAATGCAGCAGGTGCAAGCTATGGCCACGGCCATCAACCAGCTGGCCCAGCGTGTGGCTACTCAAGAAAGTCGCCAAATACCTGCGCCATTGGATCCTGGGCCTTCAATTGAGCCAAAGATTCCTCTTCCAGAGAAATTCCTCGGGGATCGGACGAAGTTCTCTAACTTTAAGAACTCTTGCGAGCTTTACTTCCGTCTACGGCCCCACTCAACTGGATCAGAGTCTCAACGAGTTGGCCTTGTCCGTCTTTCCCAGGCTGAGAAGGTTCGGCGTATAACTCAAGGCCTCTGTCTCTATTGCGGAAATCCTGGCCACTTTGCCAAGAACTGCCCAAACAAGGCTCCAGTGGCCGGAAACTGCAGCGCCTAGATCCTGCTGAGGGACTTCATCTAGGCGGTCAGGTATCATTCCCTCTTGATAATCGGTTACTCCTACCCGTTATGATCTCTTGGGGTCCATCCAAGACAATTGCCTCCGCTTTCATAGACAGTGGAGCGGCTGGCAATTTCCTGGATAGGTCACTCGCCTCCACCCTTGATATACCTTTAATTCCATTAGAAAATTCCCTTCGGGTCCTGGCGGTCAATAATAAGCCCATTGAGGTAGGGTTGGTCTCCTATAAGACTCCCTTGGTGAATTTAATTGTGGGCTCTGCTCATTCCGAAGAATTAGAATTTTTTATTATTGAAAGTCCCGTTTTCCCTATTGTATTAGGGTTTCCTTGGTTAAAGACCCATAATCCTGTGATAGATTGGAAATCTGGGGACCTTGTTAAATGGAGCCCTTTCTGTTATGATCATTGCTTCTCCATATCCCTTAGATCCTCACCGATCATCCTTGATGGGTTACCACCAGCCTATGCAGATTGGGCAGATGTGTTCTCTGAAAAATCCGCTGAAATTCTTCCCCCACATAGGACCTACGACTGTCCTATCGATTTACTCCCAGGGACAATGTCCCCTAGAGGGAAAATATATAATCTCACACGGTCAGAAGAGCTGGCCATGAAAGATTATATTTCAGAGAACCTCAAGAAGGGATTTATCCATCCTTCCACCTCACCTGCTGGTGCAGTTTTCTTCTTCGTTGAGAAGAAGGACGGCGGGTTACGCCCCTGTATAGACTATCGAGGGTTAAACAAAGTTACTGTTAAGAATAGGTATCCGCTACCTTTAATCAATGACCTTTTCAATCAGGTTTCGGGAGCTCAGATCTTCTCCAAACTTGACCTTAGAGGGGCTTATAACCTAATTCGCATACGCCAGGGAGATGAATGGAAGATAGCCTTCAATGTAAAAGACGGGCACTATGAATACTTGGTGATGCCTTTCGGCTTATGTAATGCCCCTGCAGTGTTCCAAGATTTTGTGAACGACATATTTCGCGATTTCCTGGGTCGGTTTCTGGTGGTCTATTTGGATGACATACTTATTTCTTCCCGTTCCCTGTCGGAACACCATCAGCATATCAAAGCGGTGTTGCAGAGGTTACGGGAGAATCGTCTGTATGCAAAAATCTCCAAATGTGTGTTTGAGGTGTCTGAAATTCCGTTTCTGGGATATATAATCTCTAAGCGTGGGTTGGTTATGGATCCCTCCAAGGTTTCCGCAATAATGGAGTGGAGGCAACCTAGAGCCCTTAAGGCGCTTCAGAGATTTTTAGGGTTTGCGAATTTTTACAGACAATTTATAAGGGGGTTCTCTTCTATTGTGAGTCCCTTAACTGATCTTACTCGGAAGGGCGCTTTTGTTGAGGAGTGGCGTCCCTCAGCAATAAACGCCTTCCAACTACTGAAAGAAACCTTTACTTCAGCTCCAGTTTTGATACATCCCGATACTAAGCACCCATTTCTGTTAGAGGTTGATGCCTCTGAACTAGGGGTAGGAGCAGTTCTCTCCCAATATTCGGGCAATACAGAAAGACTGCATCCTTGTGAGTTCTTCTCCTGTAAGTTTTCTCCTGCCGAACGCAATTATGATGTTGGGAATAGGGAACTATTGGGTATTAAACTGGCCTTTGAAGAATGGCGTCACTGGCTAGAAGGCTCCCTACACCCCATTACTGTATATACTGATCACAAAAATCTAGAATATTTAGAGTCCGCCAAAAGGCTCAACTCCCTTCAGGCTCGCTGGGCACTCTTCTTCTCTCGTTTCAATTTCATTATTACCTATAAACCAGGGAAGAAGAATACCAAAGCAGACGCCCTATCTTGGAACTTCGGGGATTGTAAGGACCAAGTTGGTCCTGCTGAATCGATTCTGCCCTTAGGTTGTGTTGTGGGTGCTCTTCTCCCTGACTTGTCTAACTCGTTGACGCCATTCCAGGTTGATTCTCCTCCTGGTAAACCCTCTGAATGTTTATTTGTTCCACCTCACTTACGTCTTGCCGTTTTACAGGAACTTCATGATGCCAAGTCCGCCGGTCACTTAGGTATCCGGAAAACCTTGGCCATTGCCAAACGCCATGTCTGGTGGCCCACCATCAGACGTGATATAACCGGCTTTGTCGAAGCATGTCCTGTATGTGCCCGGAGTAAAACTACCCATGGGTCTCCAGCGGGATTATTAGTTCCTCTAGAAATTCCCAGTGAGCCATGTTCTCATATATCCATGGATTTTGTTGTAGATCTACCTCCGTCGCAGGGGAATACTGTAATTTGGGTAGTGGTGGACCGCTTCAGTAAAATGGCACACTTTATCCCGTTAATAAAACTTCCGTCGGCGCCAGACTTAGTACAACTATTCATTAAGCATGTTTTTCGCCTCCATGGTTTACCACAAAATATTGTTTCAGATCGGGGGGTTCAGTTTGTATCCCGTTTCTGGAAAGCTTTCTGTAATCACTTAGGTATTAAAGTTTCTCTTTCTACAACTTATCACCCCCAGTTTAACGGACAGACCGAACGGGTGAATCAGAGCTTAGAACAATACTTACGCTGTTTCGTGTCTGACCGTCAAGAGCAGTGGGCGGAATTTATCGAATTTGCAGAATTCGCCTTTAACAATGCGCCTAGTGAGTCGACTAAGTTTTCGGCGTTTTTCTGTAACTATGGTAGGAATCCTAAGGCGTCGTCTTTCTCTGGTCCTTCCTCCAACTTGCCGGCCTTGGAGGAATGGCTACGGGAGAGGACTAAGGTGTGGTCTGAGATACAGACGAACCTTAAGAAAGCCTCCAGAAGTTATAAAGTTTTTGCGGACCGACATAGGTCGCGAGAACCACCATTTCAGGTGGGAGACTGGGTCTGGGTGTCTACAAAAAATATTGCCCTTAGGCAACCCTCGTCAAAGTTAGGCCCTAAGTACATCGGTCCTTTTCCCATTACTAACAAACTGAGCAATGTTACCTTTAAAGTCAAGTTACCTTTGTCCATGAAGATTCCGTCGACCTTTCATGTTTCTTTGTTAAAATCTGCCAAAAATATTCAGGTGTCATCTGCTCCTCCGGTCATAGTGGGAGATGAGCCTGAATATGAAATTAATAGAATACTCGATGCTCGGGTAGTTCAAAATTCATTACAGTGTTTAATTGATTGGAAGGGTTTTGGTCCTGAGGAGAGGCGTTGGGTACCGGTCAAGGATATCCATGCCAGAACCTCAGTTAATAGATTCCATCGTGAGAATCCGGATAAACCGGGTAAGGGTCCAGAGGCCCCTCGTGAAGGGGGGGTAGTGTCACGGGGACCACCTCGCACTCACCTGTCCTCCGGTCCCACGCCGGCTGCTCTCGGCCAGCCGGCGCACGGGCTGGGCGGCGTCTCCGGCAGGCTGCATCTCGGCGTCTGCTGTTCCCGGCCGCCGCTCGGCTATTTCCGCCGCGAGCAGCTGCTCGGCTGTTTCCGTCGCGAGCAGCTGCTCGGGCGGCTTCCTCTCCGGCGGCGTCGGGAGCGGCCGCGCCACTGCCATCTCGGCGCGCTCCCGGCGCGCAGCATCATGCGCGCGCGTGCGAGTCTCCTCCATTTATGCTCTCCGGCGGCGCTATACACAGTGCGCCCGCCGGAGGTAATTAGTTCTGGGCCAATGAGCCCAAGGTCATTAAGTTTGAATGGGGCAATCAGCCTCAGGGTTCCTGGTTGCACCAATCATGTCCCTCTCCCTGCTCCATCATTCCTATAAAGGTGTTCCCTCTGCAGTTGATCCTTGCCCGTGATAGCGTGCTGCTGGGTGTGATTTTGATCTCTGTTTCCCTTACGAATCTTGCCGTGTATGACCATCCCTGATTGCTGCCTGGACCGACCTTGCCTGTTTTTGACCACGATTCCTGCCTGCTCCTCTGTACTGCGTATCTCTGATTCCCCGGTGTGACCCTTGGCTAGTCCTGACTATTCTTCTATCTCAACCCTTCTGTACCGTGCTTCCTTGGATTGATCTCCTGTGTATGACCTTTGCCCGATTGACTCTACCCAGTCTCGTTCCTGGTTCGTTTGCCTTCCCCTGCATAAGTCTGCATCCTTTGTGCTAACAAGTCCTGGGGGCAACCGTGTCCTGTGAGGCGTGTCCTGCGTCCCGGCAAACGGGGCTTGGCTATAGGCGAAGAAAGCAGCGGAGATTGGGGGTTGCTGACTTATTGGAAGGTGGGCGTCCCACGGGACCTGACAAGGGGGGTAAAAGTGGAAGGGCAATCTTGGCTAGTCATTTGTGGGGGAATGATTACAGTCTCCTTCGAACCTCAGACCTTCTCCAGACTACCTCCACCGCGAGATTTAGGTTAGCTGAATTTTCCAAGCAGAATGTCTGATGCAGTATCAGGTCTTGAGTTTGGATTCTATCGTAGTGCTGCATAGTATCAGCGCAGCATGTAACACAATGGCGGCTCGGACGGCAGTCAGCAGAGCTAGAATGGCCTATCCTCCTACTTCTTCCTACGTGCACAGATTCTGCTTCTGATTCTGAGACGGTTCTGCTTTGGTTTTGGCTTCATGCTGGTAGTCACATGAGGATGCTTAGATGAAATGGGGTGTCCCTCAAGGAAATACGGGTGTAGGCTTTTCACATTTCAACCATGAAGCATTAGGAATCAGACAATATTAAAAGAAAATAATAAATAATAGCAGATATAGTAGATAAAGCTTATAAAGAAATAAGTGGTAAGTAAGGTATAATATACAGTAGGTGTTTTTTTTTCGCTTAGGTCATATAAAGGCTAATAACACAACAGCAGGATGGCAGAAGCAAGAAATAGGGCAGGAGGAGACCAATCCAAAAATCGGGAATCTAAAGAAACAGACCTTATGTCACTAAAACTATCATTTTGTAGATAGAAGGGGCCAGTTTTGTCAGTCCCTGTTTCATCTGGCTGCACCTGACGAAGGAATAAATAAATGGCTCTTCCTTTGAAAACAGATAATTTAGCCAAGGATGTTTTAGCAAACTTTACTCCTGCATATTTCCTTTATTTAAATAAACAATTAAAGACAATAAGTGTGCCTTCATTTCACGATTCCTTAAGCTATAGATGAATGGATTGGCCAGTGGAGTCACCACAGTGTACCCCAGTGAGATGACTTTGTTTAGTTTCTTGCCATAAAGCTCAGATGGCACCAAGTAAATGACAAATATTGCTCCAAAAAACATAAAGACTGAGGCCAGATGGGAGCTGCACGTGGAGAATGTTTTCTGCCTCTCCTTTGTGGTGGAAATCTGAATGACGCTAATAAATATGGATGCATAGCTCACTATAATCAGTGCAAAAGGAAACAGACCACAAATGATTGATATTATGAGATCTTCCATTTCTACTAGGTAAGTGTTTGATAAGGACATCTCAAATATAGGCTGACTGTCACAAACATAATGATCAATAACAATGCAATGGGGGAACTGTAGGCTACACATTGAAATTGCTTCAATGGAAGTAGCTAAGAATCCTAAGATCCAAGTTGTGATGACCAGACGATTCAGAGTCCCAATGTCCATCAATACGGAGTATCTAAGAGGGTTACAAATGGCCAGATACCTGTCATATGCCATTACCGTAAGAAAGAATATCTCTGATGTCATAACTGAAGAATACAAATAACAGTGGCTGAGGCAATAACTAAGAGGCACTGACCCACCATTGCCCCAAACCAAATAAAGAATGTTGGGTATGACAAGTGATGTGAGCAGGATCTCACACAAGGAAAGATTGCCAAGAAAAATATACATGGGGGAGTGAAGTTTTGGGCTCACAATAATAAAGCTTATAACCAAAGCATTTCCAATAAATGTGATGATATAAATTATTAGAAATAATACAAAAATCACATTTTTCATCTGAAGTAGATTGCCAAACCCCAGAAGGGTCACGTGAGTTATGTCTGTCTGGTTCTCCCCACACATGACCTGCTAATAGAGAAGATTTTGTCATGTTATTATTTATTGATATAGTGTAATCTTCTTCTTTGGTGGTTTACTACGTACTCATTACAGGCAGGGTAATACATAAAGTACATAGACAACTGCAGACCTGATGCAACAAATTCTAAAGTGAACTCTAAGATAGTAGGATACAATAGGGTCAGTTTTGCACAAGTTGAGATGTTTTGTATCACGTGTTATTCAACAGGATACTTCTTCCATGCAAGTTTTTTAAAACATAAATTTGCGCATGACCCAAGGCACAACCGAATATTTTTTCTATATGTTTTTCTGCACACGAAAAATTGCATGATTCAGGCACCACAATTAACCTTAGAAAAGTCTATTAAGGAGAGAAATGGGTGTGGAAATTTCATCCATTTTTTATGCCTTGCCTTGCTGAGAGACTGATGCATCCTGACTGTTCTTCCTCTCCGGTGATTCTAGTAGGATTCTTTTATTATTTTGTTCATCCCCAGATTTTATCAATGATTTTTAATTTCTTTATTTAACATATTTTGATTATTTAAACAAAAACATATATTTAATAAATATTACTACTACTAATTATATATTAACTATATTAACAATTATGGTATTTTGTGATTATTTCAAAAAGAAAAGGAAAAAAAAAACATGCTAACAGAAATATTGGAATCAAGTCATGACATACATGTTAGGCATAAATTCTAAAATACATAAAACAAAATTGCATTCCTGGAAAAGGATATAGTCAGAGGAAATGGGGTACATGAGCGATTTGAGTCCTTCCCGTGCTGTCTCCATGTCCTGGTGGATATGCATTGGGATGGGCCAGATCACTTTTTTCATACCCCCTTAAGGCTCTGTGCTGCAGTTGTTTTCAATCAGAGCTGTGTGATCCATTGGCGGCTCATCCTTCATTGCTGCATGTTTCATACTGTGGTGGTGGGAAAGCTCTGTGCATTGTGAAGCAAATCAGCAGGAAGGACTCAAACCACGTCACAACCCGCCACCTAACACTGCCAGAGGACCTCCTCTAAACCCAGATGGACTACAAAGCCCCGAATAGACATTCAAGGACATGGACCAACAACACCTCAAGGAGTGATGACAGGAAGTTTGGATTTGAGATGAATCATTTTTTTTCCTTAAATACGAGTTATTCTGAATTGGTTCTCTCATTGCTAATGGAATGACAACCTGTTTTTTCACAACAGCAGGACAAGCTTCCAAGGGTTGGAATCAAGTCATGACATACATGTTAGGCATACATTCCAAAATATGTAAAACAAAATTACATTTCCACCAATTTTCTATGTTTTGTATTGTATTGTATGACAGGCAGGAGAAAGGAGGGACAGTCATCTGAACCTTATGAGCTGCAAAAGTCACGCAAGCATGTTTTGTAACTAGAAAGTTCATGCAACAGTGCTTTCATTTTTCGCTCAGATAAGGTTGCTCACTGTCATTCCTTGCTTAAACAGTATGGTGTAAGAGATCTCAAATGGATTTCTTTTCTCTCATGTGTCCCCCAAATCATGCAAGAATAACCTACGAGTTTAATTTTGCACCAGGCAAATCGATTTTTTTACGATGCTAAATTGACCCAATGAAGAGAAAGTGAGAGAGAGAGAGAAAGACCCTAACCCAAACTTTGGAGTTTAAAATCTAATGGAAAAGGGTAGAGACAGAGGAAATGGTCAAAACCAGGTAAAAAATAAACATGCAACCATTTCTACCTCAAGAAATACCACTATATACCGAAGTAAAAATCTGAATATGCAGAAAAGACAAATGTTTTAACTCTACCTTTTACAATCATTTAGCAAAGGCCTGTTAGCCCTTCCTTTGGCTCAATTGATTGAAGTCTACCAACATCTCTCTAAGATGTCTACCCTTGTTATGACACTTCCAAAAAAATGTGTCAGGGAGTTGTAGAGCTTATGCTCCTAAACATTTGAGCAATATGTGAGCACTGATCACTCCAGAAGCATCTTTGTACACCAGTGAGGCATGAAATGCAGATTCCGCACTGTCAACCACTAGAACTCCACTTCTAGGGACTTGCTAATGCAAATACAGATAAGCCAAATGCAGGGTTTAAAAAAATCAATATTTTCACCTAGACACATGAGCTGCACCAGAAACCCATCAAATACAAAAATGAGCAGCTTCTCCACAATAAGAGTGCTAAAGCCACATTCTTTGTTAGCAAGTGCTCTACGTGCCAATAAATTTATATCACCCAATCATAACCCAAAAAAAAAAAATACAAATGAACACAGAGATGGGAAAAGTGCTAAAAGTGACCAAACATGAGAATATGGCAAAATCTGATAAACAATGTGAAAAGTATATCACAAAATATGCAGAGTATAATGGAGGAAGAATAGCTGCGGCACTCACACGTTCCGTGGTTCACAACACCATTTTTTGAAGGGTGAGTTTTTCAGTTAGGCAGAGACATTATCCACAACATGGGCAATACAGTAGCTATCCCCATAATGTTTTCACTAAAGTATGGAGGTCTATGAGATGTATTGGAAATATGAGAAATTGATCACATATGGTGGTGTTCACATTTTAGTTAATTATCCTCATCATGCGGTCTTTTAAATTGGGTGTTAGTCTTTTTAAATATGTCCTCCCTGGCTTGAAGGTGTCCTAATTTTCTCTCCTTTGGTAAACAACCCATTTGTATTTTGCAGTAACAAGTCAGGGAGACTTTTGTTGCTCTGCTAACTGGCTTTCTCTGTTCTTCCTCTTCCTTGACCTCATTCTGAATTTAGAAGGTAATTTGGACAAGTACTACTTCCAGACTAATACAGCAAGTCCAGGTACCTTGACTTATTACTTTTAATAGGCCATGATTAGGATGAATGAGAATCTTCCCAGACATTCCACCTTGTTGTTGTATTTCCATATTAAAGAGAGAAAGCAGCTACTCTAAAATTGGTTCTTTTCCAATTTAACTTGAACATTTATAGCTTGAAAATTTTAATATTTGGAGATTTATAGGTAAATGTATTGCACTTGCAACAAACCACATGGATATAAATATCATTATAGAGTAAGAAACACTGCTAAGAATGTAATATAAAATAAGTAATAACAAATAATCTGCACAAATGATGTAGGCTGGCATGGTAGTGAGAGTAATGATCAGCCGACTCTTTTATAGTGTGGAAGTACGGGGAGAGAGAAAAACATTTTCCCGAAGGGATCGTTTTAATAATATTATTATAATCATTGTATTTGATTTAAAAATGATGACAAATAAATATAATGACCATGTTTATGTGGAAGACTAACAGAACTAGAGCAGCAATCATACTATCAATAGACAAGTTTAATGTGATCTTGGGACGTCCTTGTGTGCTCTAATGCTCCTGTCTGTGCCGATGGTTGATTCATATCGTCAACATCCAATGTAAAAAAAAAAAAGACACCATGAATTATTGTAGAGCAGGTTAGCATGGCATAGCCTCTTGTTTATTTCACAGCTTCTGACCTCAGGAATGGAGGTGACCGAACCCGTAGAACCTGGTATCGACCAGAATTTCAGGAAAAGTTTGGTTCACTGTGAACTCAAACTTCACGTGGTTTGCTGAGAAACACAGAAGATAAACCTGGTGGGATTTCACCGGCAACAACTTAAAGGTCACGGACAACCAAGGAGAAGCAGAGAGACAGGGTCACATTGTAGCTGGCCCAATCAGGAGGTGCTATTGCAGGAAATTATCCACCATTATCAAGCTGGCTGTTGTCTGTTGTAGAGAGAACATTGCTATTAGAGCAGGGACAGTTTGGGAAAAGTTGAGGGCATTTTGAACCACAGCATAGAAAAAAGAAGGGATGGGAAAAGAGGGCGCAGTGGGACGCTGAAGGGGGGTGTGCTACACACAAAAACTGCATCTGCCTGTGATGGAATCTGCTGGTCATTGTATTCCACCATGTATATTTCAGTGAGGTTTTTTTTTTCTTTTTTTGGCCACATGAGTCTGGTTTAGCTGGCCCCTGTCACTGCGTTGGGGGACTTGGGGTACATAGTGCCTCATTGTTTAATACAGTTTAAAATAAAAATCTTTTTCACCTGCCAAGAATTTTTTTAGGGGGGCAGCTGTTTTAAAGTGGACCACCACAACAAACAGAGCTCATATGCATCCCTCCTCAGGGCAATTTAGATTGCTGAAACAAAAGAGGGGTGGCAGCCGCTCAGACCATTTTATAACTAACCAGGGAGGTGCACATTAGCAGGGCAATTAGAATACAAAAGTCTTAAAGGGGCCACAGCACTCAAACCAGTTAGCTTGCTGACCAACCTACAATCTGTAGTCCCAAATGGGGCTCTTAGAGACTAGAATTAGTACTAGAGTTAGGACTGCACCTCACAGGGACACCTTGGCGCTGGTGGTGCAGCTTAAGCATACTTCTGCAGATGTGTGTGACCGAGCCCCCTGTTTTTAACCTAGTTTAGAGACAGATTGTAGGTTGGTCAGCAAGCTAACTGGTTTGAGTGCTGTGGCCCCTTTAAGACTTTTGCAATTTAGATAGCTGCACATAAAAATTAATTTACCTTTTTCTAACTCCTGCTGTAGTAAATTTTAGAAACAAAAAGGCCCGTGCATTTGCAGGCCACCTGCAAACAGGAAGTGCTACTGTGCATTGTCAGTTGTGTCAGTTGAATCCAGGCAGCAGCATGGCTGAGATGCTGGAAGAGGAAGCTCTAAAATGGCCGCTACCTTTCTTTTCCAACTCTGCCAGGCTGTTTGTCCGGTTTAAGTGTGCATGCACCATCTCTTTTTAAGTTGGGGTCCACAGTGCCTCATTGTTAAATACAGTTTAAAAAAACAAGGTGGCAGCTCTGTTTTAAGTGTGCAGGCTCCATCTCTCTCCAGGTTGGGGTCCACAGAGCCTCAGCGATTAATATAGCTTAAAGAAAATCAATCAATTTGCCCAGGACTACCACTGTTAGTAGTATGACTTTTAGCCAGCATTCAGTGGATTCTTCCTACACTACAGCTACACGTCACAGTAAAATAAGCCTTTCTCTTCCATCATCTCTCTCTTTACTGCCCACTCCAGTTGCTATGGATAGTGAGAAGGAGAATTTGTTTGAAGACAGCCAGCCTTTTGAGTGTGATGCGGAGGTGGTGGAGGTGGAAGCAGTGTCTGAGATGCATAGCTGTGGCAGTGGGGGTGGTTGTAGACATGGACATACTGGTAGTTATGAAGGTGATTGCAGTGTGGGGGGGGGGGGGCAGGTAGACCACAAACATCAAAACAGGGAAGTGTGGGGCTCAGAAGGAGGAGAATGATGTGATTTTGGACAGGACCTGGTAACCAGGCAACAAGGAAGGGACATTGTCAGAGCAGGAGGGTACTTCTGGCACTGGCAACAACAAAGAGCCAAGCCAAGGTAGGGACAGATCATCTGCAAAATGGCACAGGGCTAGGTCTGTTGGTATGGCCGCTCCTGCGCAGGTGACAGTGACACTGATGCTGCTTTTGCAAACTCCAGAAAAAAGCCTGCCAGAGGAGGAGCAAAGTCTGATGGTGGTGCTGGTGTTGGAAAGGCTAGCTCTGTATGGTACTCTGCTGTGTGGCGATTCTTTTGTACCTTTCCCAGAGGAATAAAACTTGGCAAAGTGTCGGATAGTTAGATAGAATCAAAGTTAGGGTGGCCAGGGCACAAATCTAGGAACTATGACTCTACGTAGACACTTGAAGTGGCATCACAAGGCTGTCTGGGACAATCAAAATGCCTCGCAAATGCCCTATCAAAACCTTATTGCTTTTTCTGATGCTGATGGTACGGCTCCTATAACCTGTCATTTATCTAGTAGCCAGGCCTCATCTATAGACATTACAGTCTCTGTCTTGTCATTATCATCTAGAGCTCTGCCTCCATCACGTCAGATAACAATATGCACCCAGTAAACTGGTTGTCATGTGGATAAACTCGCACCTAGCCAAGTTGTTTCTGGTGCAGTCACTGCCATACTACCTGGTTGAGTCCACCGGTATTGTGGTTGCAGATAATGGTCCAAATATTGTGGCTGCTCTGCATGACACAAGCTTCATGTCTGGTGCACATGATAAATCTGGTCATCAAAAGCTTCTTAAAAGCATATGTTTGTCTGGTGGATGTTCTGGCCATGTCCAGGAGGGTATGTGTTCGCTATAGCCTAGCCGATCCTATGCCATCAAACATGCTCTCCTAGACTTGCAGCATCAGAATGGTATTTACCGAACACTGCTTAATCTGCGATGTCCCCACGCACTGGAAATCCACCCTACATATGCTGGACCACCTCTACCACCAGCACAATGTGGTGAATGATTTCTTCATACAGCCAGCTTTTCCAGCCAGTATGATTTTTCAGCTCCGGCATTAGCAGATGATCAGAGACATGTGCCACATGCTAAGGCCTTTTGAAGTGGCAACAAGATTTGTCAGTGATGATTTGCCACTGATATTCATTTTGGAGCAAACGCTCATGGCAATGATTCAGCATGGGATGAAGGAAGGATCCCGCCTGTCTCCTGTCTCTTTGGATCTACAAGAAGAGGTGAAGGAGGAGGAGATCCAACCCCAGTAGGTGGATTTGGAGATGGAAACAATCAACTTATCACAGGATGGGATAGGGGAGAAGGCACATGGTGATGATGGCCATCATGATGGTGGTGGTGATCTAGATGTTGATAATGAACAAACATGGCAATATGGAGTGGAGCTGGAACCAAGCGGGCCTTCGGAAATTCTGTTGAGGATGGTGATCTGTATGCTACACTTTTAGACCCTCGGTATCAAGCCAAAATGGGGGAATTTTTTAAACCTTCCGAGGAGAAGGCAAAAGTGTCTTATTACAGAGAGAAGGTCGGCAAGTGGCAGACAACTGCCGTAAACATGTTTTGCACTCTACGTTCCCCGCCGAGTCAATTCACTATACCCCTTACAGGTGGCAGCAGAACGCAACTCTGTCTTGAGAATATGATGTACAAGTTTCTACATCCCATAAGCTCACCTGACACACATCGACATGAAAGGGATGTTCATCACCAGCAACACCACCACCACCTGAACAGCCAGGTGCACTCCTACCTCGAGTGTGTCCTTTCTCCAGGAGATACACTGAGCTCAGACCCCTTGAACTTCTGGGTGAGCAGATTGGACCATTGGCCAGAGCTAGCACAGTTTGACAAAGGGGGTTCTGTCTTGTCCACCCTCAAACATGGCATCAGAAAGGGTTTACAGCATGGTAGGTGGTGTTGTCACCCCTAAGCGGACAAGGTTGTCCACCAAAATTGTGAACTTTTGTAAAGATGAATCAAGCATCGATAGGTGACTATTTTAAAGCCCCTGTGCCTGATGCCACTGATTAGCATGCCACTACTACCACCAACAACGCCGCCAATGTCAGCTTGCTCCCCTTTGCTACTGCCAGGCCAACAAAAATGCAGGTCAAACCTGTGATGCCCAAAATCAGCAAGGCTTGCAAAACGCCATTGCTTCTTCTTCAACTAACTTGTCAGGATGCCAAACCCACTGCCACCCCCCCTTTAAGAGTGGGAAAATTTTTTGAGGTCTTCCCCACTATCGCCAGCCCTACAAAACCACCATAGGTCTCCTGTCCCTATGCCTAGTCTTTCAGTACTGCTAATGCTACTACTACCACCAATAGCACATCCATTGCCACCCTCTGCTATTACTAGGCCTAGACAACCGCAGGGCTATGCCGTTATGCACAAAATGTGCACATTTATCAATTGTTGTAAAAAGAAGCCCTTGTTTGGTCTTTTTCAACTAAATTGTCAAGATTCAAATCCTGCTGATACCCCCTTTACAAATGGGATGAGTTTTGAGGGCTTGCCCGCTACTGCCAGCCCTGCACAATGACCACAGGTCTCCTGTCCCTCTGCCTAGTCTTTCAGTACCGCCAATGCCACTACTAACACCTAAAGCACATTCTCTGACACCCTCTGCTACTACTAGGCCAACACAACTGCAGTTTAATCTTATGATGTCCAAATTGGGCACATTTTTCAGTGCATGTAAAAAGCCATTATGTCTTCGTTAAAATTTAAGCATGAGAATCCCTCTGCTACCCTTCGTTACAAATGGGACAATACTCTGAGGGCTTGCTTGCTACTGCCAGGACTACACAACCGCAGGTCAACCCCTGTGATACCCAAAATGTGTAAATTTTTCGAAGCCATCACTTTGCAAACCCTCTTGCTTTTCCTCATTTTATGTATGTGCTTTAAACTATCAAAGACAACCATGGGCTATTGAAATGCTAATTATTGCACAGGTGATTCATATGCTAATTAGTCATGACCAATTCAAATGCTAACGTAAACTTTATACAGTCTTGCTTGACTTCAGAATGTTTTAGGGCCGTCAGCCATTGTTTTCCATGAATTTTAGATGAAAGTTTGTCCCAAACTAGTTTGGATCAAGTCAAACTTTTTCATCTACTAATGAAGGGGACTACAACCCTTCGAAGAATGCCCTGCTGCTGTGAAAAATAGGTTATTATTCCTGAGCCAACTGATTCGGACGAAGAGGAATCCACTCATATTTAAGGGTAAAAAAATGATTTGTCACAAATCCAGATGTATTGAGATTTTGTGCTGAAAGAATTTTTCCCTGAAATCTAGAGTCTGCTGGAGGCATGGTTTGAGTCCTTCCTGCTGATTTGCCAATGTCCCAATGCACGGAGCTGTCCCACCACCGCACGGAGCTGTCCCACCATTGCAGTAATACAAACATCAAAAAAGGTCGATCTGTCAATGGGTCACACAGCCCCAACTGAAAATTACTGCAGAAAGGAGCCTTAAGGGGCATAAGAAAAGTGATCTGGCTCATCCCAATTCATATCCCCCCAATATATCAATATCACCAGTACAGGGAGACAGCACAGGAAGGACTCAAAACACTCCTCCACCCGGTGTCTAACACCATTATAGGACCTCCCCCAGGCCCAGGTGGACTACAGGGGCCAGTGTGGCTACATAATCCAGTGATAAAACTTAAAGGAGCCAGGACAGGTAGGTGAGCAACTTTTGAGTGATTTGTACATTTGTGGGCAAACTCAAATTTCTTGGGGAAATCCGGCAAACGTTCTGAATCAAATTTTTATAAAACTTGCCCATCTCTAGCTGCCATGCTAATCTGCAGTACACGAAGCAGGTATGACCTTTTTTTACATTTTTGGGGTGCCCAGATGGATAAAAAAGTCAACCAAATAATTCCCTTTCAGTTTCAAAAATAGGTGAGGAGGGGTTTGAATTAATTTCTCTTAAAATACAACAGTGAAAACTTCAACTAGGATGCTCTGGTTCTATTTATGATTCATACAGTCAAACCTGAGGACCTGTTAAACAGAATATTGACTCTCACTATCATCTCACTCTGACTGGTTGAATCCCACCCACAAAATACAGGCTGGGGATGTTAAGCTACACTATCAGGGTGATGAACAACAACTAGGAGAGACCTCTGACAGTTCTGACATTCATAGATCTGTACAAACGCCCCTGCAGATTATATTAATAATGTGACCAATAAGCCAGAAAAATCACCTGTCCTGGCTCTGCCCCAGTAGCCCTGGCAGGTGCTAGGGTCAAGAGTATCAGCGCCTGTCCAGTTTGCTCTGTATTGTTAAGTTCCCATGGAATTAATATTTATTTTATGATGTCTGGAAAATATGGCTACGTGCAGTGTCAAGCTGGCCAATAATAATATGTGGGCTATCAACCATAATTACTTCTTGCGCTAGACCCTGTCTAACTTTACTGGGTAACTGGGGCCTCAGACCTGATGACTTGATTTTCATGATGCTGTTTGTTCACTAATATTTTCTAACTAACCTCTGAGGCCTTAACAGAAGAACTATTGTTACATTGAGACTAAATGACAAATGGGTGGATTGTATTTAGGGGGGTTAGAGTACAGGGGACTGAATACAGAGGCAGCATTGCTGTATGCACTGAATACTGGGCTGGGAGGCATCTCTCCATCCTGCTGGGAAGTGTATCAAGCAGAGATGAGACATATAAAGTGAAATCAGGGTTGCGCTATTCAATCTGTGCACAGACACTTTTTTTAGAACCACAATTTTTTTGAAAAACAATTAAATAGTCCGCTCGCCAGGAGTAGACACTAAAGTGTCCTATATCTATCACTTCGCGGGACACACAATCAAAAGATTCTCCACCAGGTGCTTCATGAAATTCCACTTCAGTGTATTAATCCCGCCTTGTAAGTCATACTCACGTACCAGATTTATGTAAAGAAACAAGCTTTTAATTCCAAATATTTGGTTTTGGCTTTAGGGAATAAGATCAACTCCTCTCGGCCTTCAATCTCCTCCACACTCTCCCAATAAAATGTTTCACAAGATTTATAGATCAAATATCCATTCCGGTTTTAATAATAATTTTGGGCACAAAAGACAAAAAGAATCACCATAGCGTAATATTGCAACACTATTCCGGCCAGAAAGCCCCTTTAAACACTGCTTACCAGATAAACAAAAAAATCCAGCATATAGAAACAAAGGAAGGCTGCGTGTCACCACTGCAGTCTCACCCAAAGAAGGCTCGGCTCTTCCGCTCCCGTCAAGCAGCATGTATGGCGCTCAGACGCCTTGGATGCAGGTTCGGTAACTTCCGTAACTGATCGAGATCACATGGTCAGTAGGTGCGCCCAGCATGTTTCGTCACCATTGACTTACTCATTGGGCAGCCCAAAGTAAGCTCTACACCCTCAAATACCTTGCACTTTTGCATCACCACTCTGCAGTGGCATCCGCGCTCTGCATGCTGTATCTGACAGACATGATAGGGCACACACAGTGGAGAGAGCAGAGATAAATCTGCAGAGCAAAGCTGCTCTTCTCAGTGCCACTTTTGACCACTATAGGATCTTGGAAGTAGCTGACTGTGGTTCAGCCTGTGAGGGATCCTTAAAGTTTTACACTGTGGGACATCCCTAATTGGGATGACCGCCGGACACATTTAACTGGACCAAAAGTCTATTTTGATTATTGGACAGCTTCAAAAAAACAACAGACCCTGATATTTTCTCTCTCACTACGAGCACAATGCTATTGCGCTTGTACAAGAAGACTCAGGGGAACAGAGGCGTCTGGAAATAAAAAAAAAAAATGGCAGCACGCCTCTGCAGAATAGGAATGGGACATGAGAGTCGGGGGGGGGGAGCACAGAAAAGAATGGCAGCAGGTCTGACTTTTTGAATAATATGGGACTCAGTACTAGTGGCATTTATGGGGATTTACCCTTAAAGGAGCAGTATCGTGAAATTTGCATTAAAAAAGATAAATAATTAAATAGCCACACAATAGCTTCTAACATGTGTATAAATAATCTGGCAATAGAAAAAGGAAAAAATATCTGCCTTACTTTTAAATTGAATAATGACAATGGCTCAGTCCATTTGCTGAATAGGGGGATCTGCTGAGTTGTATTTAGTGAGCTGCTTCATTTAGCCCACTGGTCTCCTAGCAACACTTTACCTCAGAGGCTGACACTGTAATCAGTGGTAACGGCTGTGTGTGTGTGAGGTGCTGCTTTTGTTATGAGACCAGGTAGCTCAAATGTGTAAAATCTATACAAAATAAACTAAACTGAAAATAACTGAAATTCTTCTTTTAACAACTGTGCAGGAAAATCTAAAGGTATTAAAGTGGAACAAAACCCTGAGTTGCCGACCCTGAAGTCTATAAGACCCGGCCATTGACCTTCCCCCTTGAGCATTCTAAATCAGGATGCCCACTGTGTGAAACGACCCCTGGATAACCACAGATCCCCCCATTTTTCTGGTGCGCTCACGCAGATAGTCGTTTAGACAGGCCGGGCGGCCAGGAAGGTTACTGCTCAGGCTCCCCATCTGCGTGCAAACAGCGCTGATTGGATGAGAGACCGCGCATGCGCTGTGGGACAGGGAAAGGTACGTTTTCACAGGTGAACTTGGGGATTTCACATATCAGGGCATCCCAAGTCGGGATGCCCCTAGGGGCACAAAACAAAGCTCCAGATAGTGAAAATCCTGGGTTGGGCTTTGCTCAAAACACACAAAGCTGAAAGAAAGATCATATGGAAAAATGAAAAATAAGAATATGAAAGAGAAAATGGTAAACTGAAAGATTCTGCAGCAGAGCCAACATGAAGGGAAAACTGTCAAAATCAGCTGAATGACTTCTAGAGCTTTTCTCTCTGTTTTAGATATATAAGTTCTGGCCAGGCAATGTTGCAATGTTGTTATCTTATGCTGGACGGCTGCCAGCACTGAACAGCTGATACTTTGATACATTGTTTCACCCCTTTCCTCAGTGTGGAACAGGCCAGAGTGTTGGGTCCCGACACTCAGAAGACATAAACATGAGCTATTAGTCTCCAGCTGCTTAACACACACATCATTTTTTTCTAAATTTGTAATTCTTACTCCAACACTTACCTACATTCAAAGTACCATTTAAATATAAATCACAGAGAAAAATTCACGATACTGCTCCTTTAAGTGTGGACTAGAATCCTGCTTTAACATTCCTCTTCAAATGAGCATGAAACTCCTACCGGCTCCCACATGAACAAATGTGAAACTTTTTTATTCAAAAATTAACCAGAATTTTTACTCATTTATAAAAAATTAAGAATTACTTAGAATTTAATTATTAACACATTTTAATGAGGAGATACAATCCTTTGTGACCTACACATTACTCTATATGTCTCTGAAGAATTTCCCCTATGACTATCCATGATATAAATAAGCCTCTTTGTCCCGTTGCTTACATTGTGCTTGGTGACGCATTCTGTTGGCTACATTTACTACACAGCCTTGTTTTATTTGCCTCAAATGATTGATCCAAGGCTACTGAAGAGTTTCCAAGCAGGTAGATTTAGATGCCGCATCCAGAGGGTTTCCATGCCAGAAATAACATCCAAATAGGATTAGGCCACCTTAGAATGCATCGCCGTCACATTTATTATCTTATATGAAAACCTCCAGACATTGATTCTTACAAATATAGGTTTAAATTGTACGAAATAATCTTTCCTAAATGTCGTGCCAGCACTGAAACCCTCTTGAAAAAAATTGTTAATTTGTTAAGCTACTTAGATTTAGACAATGTTTTATAAGCCACACAAATCTTACCGGCGGGCAAAAGTCATCGCAAGCAGGTAGGGTCTTTATTTACAGACGTGTCCTTCCCCACCTTTTGTTTGGCGTAATACAGTATGTAACACACATGTTGTAAGATGACTTCAAAAATAACATCAAAAACATCTTGATATATAGTGCAATAATGTCACAAGATGATATGTCTAACAATTCTTTAGGTTGCCATCCTTTGAGTTTGATGGAAAGTAAAGCCTGTCATGGGTTTTTCTAGCATATCACAATATTCTGCTGGTATCATGAGGTTAACTCAAGGCTTTTAAATAAAGGTAAGAGTCAACACTTGCAATTTTACTTACGGACATAATTCGATTCTATTGTTGCTAGAGGAAAAGGTTTCCTTTTATGACAAGAAACAAATAAAAAAACAGTTAAGCTCAGCTCCTTCAAGACACAATATAAGATATAATGTGCAGTACCGCGCTATGACCCAAGCATAATCAATAGTTCAACGTGTAAAACTTGAGTCCCAAACTAAGTCCAGAAATAAATGACATATGAAAAACACAGAGCTTCTTCCAAATTCAATGGTGGTCAATCTGTCCCAAAGTGCACGCATCTTTCCACCAACATATGCCCTCCACCTGTATTTGCCAAACTCTTACCAGACAGCTGGTATGGGATACGCTCATAAGGATTTAGCACAGCCATGAAGCATAGGACTTAAAGTGGACCAACACCCAGCATTTTGACTATCCTGGGTTTTGGTCCACTTCAGTGGGGCACCCCGATCGGGGCCCCGCTGTGTGAAGCCCCCCAGAAAGGCCACGAAAACTCACCTCACCCTGCTCCCACGTGACCGCTGCAGCCAATCCCCGCCGCCGGACAAGCAGAGCACGTCCGCCGCCGCCTCCCTCGCGTCACTCTTACAGGGAGCGCGCCCTGCTAGAGGGACGTGCGGGAGGTGGCGGCGGCGGACGCGCATGCACCCCTGGAACGTGGAAAAGGTAGGATTGTGGGCTTCCTGGGGGGTTTCACCCCGCGGGACATCCCGATTTCAGATGCCCCGCGTGGAGGGATCTGATCAGCCCGGGAATCTTATAGATTCCCGGGCCGTTCCCCCCTGGGTGTTGGTCCGCTTTAACAAACATTGATAGAATCAGACAACGCAGCTTTAAATCTCCTATCCTAGATGATATACCTAACAATTCTTTAGGTTGCTATCCTTTGAGTTGGATGGAAATGAAAGCCTGTCATGGGTTTTTCTAGCATATCACAATATTCTGATGGTATCATGAGGTTAACTCAAGACTTTTAAATAAAGGTAAGAGTCAACACTTGCAATTTTACTTACGGACATCATTCGATTCTATTGTTGCTAGAGGAAAAGGTTTCCTTTTATGACAAGAAACAAATAAAAAAACAGTTAAGCTCAGCTCCTTGAAGACACAATATAAGATATAATGTGCAGTACCGCGCTATGACCCAAGCATAATCAATAGTTCAACGTGTAAAACTTGAGTCCCAAACTAAGTCCAGAAATAAATGACATATGAAAAACACAGAGCTTCTTCTAAATTCAACGGTGGTAAATCTGTCCCAAAGTGCACGCGTCTTTCCACCAACATATGCCTTCCACCTGTATTTGCCAAACTCTTACCAGACAGCTGGTATGGGATATGCTCATAAGGATTTAGCACGGCCATGAAGCATAGGACTTAAAGTGGACCAACACCCAGCATTTTGACTATCCTGGGTTTTGGTCCACTTCGGTGGGGCACCCCGATCGAGGGTGCCCCGCTGTGTGAAACCCCCGAAAATTCACCTCACCCCGCTCCCACGTGACCGCTGCAGCCAATCCCTGCCGCCGGACAAGCGAGAGGCAGCGCCGGACAAGCAGAGCGTGTCCACCGCCGCCTCCCACGTGTCCCTCTTACAGGGAGCGCACCCGCGCCTGCCATTCACAAACGGCCGGCGCGGGTGCGCCCTGCTAGAGGGACGCACGGGAGGTGACAGCGGACGCGTATGCACCGCTGGAACGTGGAAAAGGTAGGATTGTGGGCTTCCTGGGGGGTTTCACCCCGCGGGGAGGGATCTTATCTATAAGATTCCCGGGCCGTTCCCCCCTGGGTGTTGGTCCGCTTTAACAAACATTGATAGAATCAGACAACGCAGCTTTAAATCTCCTATCCTAGATGATATACCTAACAATTCTTTAGGTTGCCATCCTTTGAGTTTGATGGAAATGAAAGCCTGTCATGGGTTTTTCTAGCATATCACAATATTCTGCTGGTATCATGAGGTTAACTGAAGACTTTTAAATAAAGGTAAGAGTCAACACTTGCAATGTTAAAAAATCAGGCTGTGATTGCACACCATGGGAAAATGGGGAAACAAATCCAAATAAAAGAGAGATCAGGTTAGAGGGATTCAACATATAGCAAAGTGTGCCCACACAGCCAGACATATGTTATAGACCAAAGGCTATATCCTAAAAACGCCCAGACACAAAACTATGCAAACAGTGACAAGCTTTTAATTATAGTGACAAAGTGGCATATGAAAAAAGAGTAAACCAGAGTATAGCTAACAGCCTCTAGGTCTTGGGAGTACATTTGTGCATGAAATGTTACACCATGAGCAAATTTACGCACAAGAATAGGGACACAAAAATGTGTCTCATTAATCGGGAGGAAGGGGATGAAAAATGTGCGCAAATGACTTTACTTACGGACATAATTCGATTCTATTGTTGCTAGAGGAAAAGGTTACCTTTTATGACAAGAAACAAATAAAAAAACAGTTAAGTTTAGCACCTTGTAGGCATAATATAAGATATAATGTGCAGTACCGCGCTATGACCCAAGCTTAATCAATAGTTCAACGTGTGAAACTTGAGTCCCAAACTAAGAGGCCGATTCATTAATAGCGGCAGGTAGCGACAGTTGAGCGACTGTAGCAGTATTTTCACAGCGCCCGCTAGTAGTCGCTGTGCTTGGCCGTTGTTCGGCCTCAGTCGGTTTGCCGTAATGTTGAATATTGGGTGAGGAGTCGCTATTTGACAGGTTCTGCGCTGTATGGGAGCGACTGGCCCTAGCGACCGGCTCCCACCATATTCATTAACAAATCACGCTCAAAAAATTCTCGCGCTGTGAAATGCATGTTTAAACCCCAGAGCGCTGGCGGCGATGGGTTAAAAGTAGTTTTTTAACCCCCAAACAACCATATTTTTGTTTTTTTAAATAATTAAATAATTTTAAATAATTTTGTAATATAAATACATTAATATCAGACCTGTAATATCAATTCTGCACAAAATTTTTTCCTTAAAAAAATATCTAACATGGCAAAAGTGGTCACAGAATTTTTCACATTAAAAAAAAACAAAAAAAAAAAAACATTAATAACAATTAATTATGAATATTTAAAGATTGTCCCATTGAAATGCATTGGAGAGCGCCAGGTAGCGAGAGGTCATACCCGTCGCTGTTCAAGGTTGGACGCTGGCGCTGTGGGCTGAGGCTGGAATAATGATGAATGAGTCGCTATATGGCGCTATCTCAGTTGCTAAGCAGGATTGGCTTGATAAATGTGTGATTGTGGTGGGGAGCCGGCGTTCTCGTGGCGGGGCCCGTCATTACCGGCCGCTCACCAGTCGCTACCTGTCGCTATATCTTCATAAATAAGGGCCTAAGTCCAGAAATAAATGACATGAAAAACACAGAGCTTCTTCTAAATTCAACGGTGGTTAATCTGTCCCAAAGTGCACGCGTCTTTCCACCAACATATGCCTTCCACCTGTATTTGCCAAACTCTTACCAGACAGCTGGTATGGGATATGCTCATAAGGATTTAGCACAGCCATGAAGCATAGGATTTAACAACCATTGATAGAATCAGACAATGCAGCTTTAAATCTCCAAAGGTCTGTTTTCAGCGATTTATTAAAATCACAGATTCTCCATATCAAATTCCATGCAAATAAAGAATAAAAAAAAATCTAGTGCAGCACTATTACACTAAAAAGACTTTTTTAATTGCTTCAATAGAAACACTCACAAATAAAGACTGTAAACACGCTTAGCAGATATATGATGTGGACTGCTCTCACCACCGTTTATCAGCACCGTTTATAGCGCTCCTTTAAAATTAGTTTCCCCGAAGCGAGTTATGAAGACCTCCAGATAGAGTAAAGGTCCAGAGCCTCCAGTGCGTTTCGTCGCTCAGATGTGACTTTTTCTAGGATAGGAGATTTAAACCTGCATTGTCTCTATCAATGGTTTGCCTTCACGGCTGTGCCAAATCCTATACCAGCTGTCTGGTAAGAATTTGGCAAATACAGAAGGCGCGCACATGTTGGTGGAAAGACTATTGAATTTAGAAGAAGCTCTGTGTTTTTCATGTCACCTTGAAATATACAGGCTGATTTATTACTAGTTCCAGGTAACGACAGATGAGTGTCTGTATAGCGGCTCTAAGAGTGACCGCTAGTGGTCGCTATGATCGGCCGTGAGTCGTTATTACAGAGCACCTCAGTTGCTGGACGGCATTGATAAATTTGATATGTGAGTCGCTATAACACCAGTACAGAGCTATATGGGAGCGAACAGTAGCGACTGGTCAGTGTGAGTGACTCAAACCATATTCATCAGAAAAAAAGCCTCACACAGCGCCAACGCTCAAAATTGTGTCTCTGTAGCCCAGAGTGCCAGACGCTGTGTGATTAAAGTCCATTTTTAAACACATGAAGTATACCAATAAGAGATCCTAGACTGATCTCCAAAACCCTTATCAGAAAGGCCGCACACTAAATGTAAAAATTTAAGTAAATTTAATAGATATTTGTTATATACATAGAAAAGACACTAATCTAAACACATACAGGATTAAAAAACACAAAAACACAAGCGAAGAGATCCCAGTCAATGGTGACTAATATATATGAAGTTTAGAAAATGCCGCCATATATATATAATATGAGACACAAAGTGTAAATACTGGTAATGGGCCCAGATGAAAGGACAAATAAATAAATAAAGTAAGACAATAGTGGAGTAAATATGCAAATGAAGTAAATCAATGACTATGGTGTGAAAAAGAAAACAGACAAAAAAAGTGCTAAGTGCATATACATACTATGTACAAAAGGATACCAAGAATGTGGTATGTGCAAAATTACAATATAACCTGAACTATGTATATAACGCAAAGCGCTAGATAACACGGGGAGGCCGATTCATCAATAGCGCCAGGTAGCGACAGATGAGCGACTGAAGTATGGCGCTATGAGCGCCGCTAGCGTCAGCCGCGGGCGGTAGCGATTCGCTATAGCAGGCCTCCTCAGTCGCTACCTGGCGTTGTTGGGAACAACGCCTACATTGCTGAATATGATGTTGGAGCTCAGCTTTGTAGGCGCTGTCAGTCAGTTTGACGACGCTATTCAACACAGCGCCTGCGCTTTGCTTTGCTGTGGGCTGGGAATCAAGTACCTTCAGAATAAAACACATTGCAACATGTTTCTTTACTTTTTTTAGTTTTTATTTTGTGTTGAAAAGGAAATTAAATTAAAACAGATATTAGAATGAAAAGGAAAATTAAAACATAATTAAACACATAGCCACATGTATTTTTTTATTTTTTTTTTTTTTTTAAAGAAAAAGGAAATACAATTAAACCACCAATGAGAAAGAAAAGGAAAAGAAAAACAGAAATGAGAAAGAAAAGGAAAATAAAAACAGAAATGAGAAAAAAAAGGAAAACAAAAACAGAAATGAGAAAGAAAAGGAAAATAAAAACAGAAATGAGAAAGAAAAGGAAAATAAAAACAGAAATGAGAAAGAAAAGGAAAATAAAAACAGAAATGAGAAAAAAAAGGAAAATAAAAACAGAAATGAGAAAAAAAAGGAAAATTAAAATAGGAATTAGAATGAAAAGGAAACTTACAACAGAATTAAACACATAGCCACATGTATATATATATATTTTTTTTATTTTTACACTAAAAATTAAATAAAATTAAAACAGAAATGAAAATGAAAATGAAAAGTCCAACAGAAATTAGAAATCAAAGGAAAGTGCAGTAAAGTTTGTGAAAAGGAAATTATTGATCAGGGTGCATCTCGGGGTGCCTGAAAAATTTAAAAAAGTGCAGTTAGTATATATCTTTAAATTTGGTTTTTCGCTGAAAAAAAAAATGCATTACTTGATAACCAACATTGGCATCTTACACCCCCCTTAGAGTGGTTTGGATCATCTTACACCCCCCCTTAGAGTGGTTTGGGTCATCTTACACCCCCCCTTAGAGTGGTTTGGATCATCTTACACCCCCCCTTAGAGTGGTTTGGATCATCTTACACCCCCCTTAGAGTGGTTTGGGTCATCTTACACCCCCCTTAGAGTGGTTTGGGTCATCTTACACCCCCCTTAGAGTGGTTTGGGTCATCTTACACCCCCCCTTAGAGTGGTTTGGGTCATCTTACACCCCCCTTAGAGTGGTTTGGATCATCTTACACCCCCCTTAGAGTGGTTTGGGTCATCTTACACCCCCCTTAGAGTGGTTTGGGTCATCTTACACCCCCCTTAGAGTGGTTTGGATCATCTTACACCCCCCTTAGAGTGGTTTGGGTCATCTTACACCCCCCTTAGAGTGGTTTGGGTCATCTTACACCCCCCCTTAGAGTGGTTTGGGTCATCTTACACCCCCCTTAGAGTGGTTTGGATCATCTTACACCCCCCTTAGAGTGGTTTGGATCATCTTACACCCCCCTTAGAGTGGTTTGGGTCATCTTACACCCCCCTTAGAGTGGTTTGGGTCATCTTACACCCCCCCTTAGAGTGGTTTGGATCATCTTACACCCCCCTTAGAGTGGTTTGGGTCATCTTACACCCCCCTTAGAGTGGTTTGGGTCATCTTACACCCCCCTTAGAGTGGTTTGGATCATCTTACACCCCCCTTAGAGTGGTTTGGGTCATCTTACACCCCCCTTAGAGTGGTTTGGGTCATCTTACACCCCCCCTTAGAGTGGTTTGGATCATCTTACACCCCCCTTAGAGTGGTTTGGGTCATCTTACACCCCCCTTAGAGTGGTTTGGGTCATCTTACACCCCCCTTAGAGTGGTTTGGATCATCTTACACCCCCCCTTAGAGTGGTTTGGATCATCTTACACCCCCCCTTAGAGTGGTTTGGGTCATCTTACACCCCCCCTTAGAGTGGTTTGGATCATCTTACACCCCCCCTTAGAGTGGTTTGGATCATCTTACACCCCCCCTTAGAGTGGTTTGGGTCATCTTACACCCCCCCTTAGAGTGGTTTGGATCATCTTACACCCCCCCTTAGAGTGGTTTGGATCATCTTACACCCCCCCTTAGAGTGGTTTGGGTCATCTTACACCCCCCCTTAGAGTGGTTTGGATCATCTTACACCCCCCCTTAGAGTGGTTTGGATCATCTTACACCCCCCCTTAGAGTGGTTTGGGTCATCTTACACCCCCCCTTAGAGTGGTTTGGATCATCTTACACCCCCCTTAGAGTGGTTTGGATCATCTTACACCCCCCCTTAGAGTGGTTTGGGTCATCTTACACCCCCCCTTAGAGTGGTTTGGATCATCTTACACCCCCCCTTAGAGTGGTTTGGATCATCTTACACCCCCCTTAGAGTGGTTTGGGTCATCTTACACCCCCCTTAGAGTGGTTTGGGTCATCTTACACCCCCCTTAGAGTGGTTTGGGTCATCTTACACCCCCCCTTAGAGTGGTTTGGGTCATCTTACACCCCCCTTAGAGTGGTTTGGATCATCTTACACCCCCCTTAGAGTGGTTTGGGTCATCTTACACCCCCCTTAGAGTGGTTTGGGTCATCTTACACCCCCCCTTAGAGTGGTTTGGATCATCTTACACCCCCCTTAGAGTGGTTTGGGTCATCTTACACCCCCCTTAGAGTGGTTTGGGTCATCTTACACCCCCCCTTAGAGTGGTTTGGGTCATCTTACACCCCCCTTAGAGTGGTTTGGATCATCTTACACCCCCCTTAGAGTGGTTTGGATCATCTTACACCCCCCTTAGAGTGGTTTGGGTCATCTTACACCCCCCTTAGAGTGGTTTGGGTCATCTTACACCCCCCCTTAGAGTGGTTTGGATCATCTTACACCCCCCTTAGAGTGGTTTGGGTCATCTTACACCCCCCTTAGAGTGGTTTGGGTCATCTTACACCCCCCTTAGAGTGGTTTGGGTCATCTTACACCCCCCTTAGAGTGGTTTGGATCATCTTACACCCCCCTTAGAGTGGTTTGGGTCATCTTACACCCCCCTTAGAGTGGTTTGGGTCATCTTACACCCCCCCTTAGAGTGGTTTGGATCATCTTACACCCCCCTTAGAGTGGTTTGGGTCATCTTACACCCCCCTTAGAGTGGTTTGGGTCATCTTACACCCCCCTTAGAGTGGTTTGGATCATCTTACACCCCCCTTAGAGTGGTTTGGGTCATCTTACACCCCCCTTAGAGTGGTTTGGGTCATCTTACACCCCCCCTTAGAGTGGTTTGGGTCATCTTACACCCCCCTTAGAGTGGTTTGGGTCATCTTACACCCCCCTTAGAGTGGTTTGGGTCATCTTACACCCCCCTTAGAGTGGTTTGGGTCATCTTACACCCCCCCTTAGAGTGGTTTGGGTCATCTTACACCCCCCTTAGAGTGGTTTGGGTCATCTTACACCCCCCCTTAGAGTGGTTTGGGTCATCTTACACCTCCCTTAGAGTGGTTTGGGTCATCTTACACCCCCCCTTAGAGTGGTTTGGGTCATCTTACACCCCCCCTTAGAGTGGTTTGGGTCATCTTACACCCCCCCCCCCCCCTTAGAGTGGTTTGGGTCATCTTACACCCCCCTTAGAGTGGTTTGGGTCATCTTACACCCCCCTTATAGTGGTTTGGGTCATCTTACACCCCCCTTATAGTGGTTTGGGTCATCTTACACCCCCCTTAGAGTGGTTTGGGTCATCTTACACCCCCCTTATAGTGGTTTGGGTCATCTTACACCCCCCTTATAGTGGTTTGGGTCATCTTACACCCCCCTTAGAGTGGTTTGGGTCCTCTTACACCCCCCTTATAGTGGTTTGGGTCATCTTACACCCCCCTTAGAGTGGTTTGGGTCATCTTACACCCCCCTTAGAGTGGTTTGGGTCATCTTACACCCCCCTTAGAGTGGTTTGGGTCATCTTACACCCCCCTTAGAGTGGTTTGGGTCATCTTACACCCCCCTTAGAGTGGTTTGGGTCATCTTACACCCCCCCTTAGAGTGGTTTGGGTCATCTTACACCCCCCTTAGAGTGGTTTGGGTCATCTTACACCCCCCTTTAGAGTGGTTTGGGTCATCTTACATCCCCCCTTAGAGTGGTTTGGGTCATCTTACACCCCCCTTAGAGTGGTTTGGGTCATCTTACACCCCCCTTATAGTGGTTTGGGTCATCTTACACCCCCCTTAGAGTGGTTTGGGTCATCTTACACCCCCCCTTAGAGTGGTTTGGGTCATCTTACACCCCCCCTTAGAGTGGTTTGGGTCATCTTACACCCCCCTTAGAGTGGTTTGGATCATCTTACACCCCCCCTTAGAGTGGTTTGGGTCATCTTACACCCCCCTTAGAGTGGTTTGGGTCATCTTACACCCCCCCTTAGAGTGGTTTGGGTCATCTTACACCCCCCCTTAGAGTGGTTTGGGTCATCTTACACCCCCCTTAGAGTGGTTTGGGTCATCTTACACCTCACTTAGAGTGGTTTGGGTCATCTTACACCCCCCCTTAGAATGGTTTGGGTCATCTTACACCCCCCCTTAGAGTGTTTTTTTTCTCATTTTGATGGGAGGTCAAATACATTTACCCAGTAGTGCAGTACTTGCATTAGAGTGAAGGGTAGTTAGCTTACCGCAAAAAAAGAAGTGATCATCCTTTCCCTTAGCTCATCGCCAGTCTGGGTGTCCTCACTTCTTCCTGCGGGCAGGTTGGGGATTTCTGGCACCAGTGCTGTCTCCTCGGGGGCTTGGATTCGGTGGTAAATACATATATTGTGTAGCACACAGCAGGCAAGGATGATCTTGGAGACCTTCTGTGGGCTGTAGAGCATCTCTCCTCCTGGCCGTGCCAAACAGAGAAAGCGTGCTTTCAGCAGGCCGATGGTTCTTTCCACAATGCTTCTGGTCTTGCAATGTGCTGCATTGTAGCGTTCAGGGGCAGAGGTCCGTGGGCTCCTGACCGGAGTCATGACCCACGTTCTCTGCCCATATCCCTTATCCGCTGTAGAAAAAACACAAGGAGAGAGACAGCAATTAGTACTAGTACATGTTTTTTTTTGGTTTTTTTTTTAGAATTTGGCTTACTAGGCCACATATTATTTTCAAAATACATTGACATGGTTAATTTTTTACCCAGTAGCCAGCCAGCTGGCATTTCGTTGTTCTCAAACTTCCGGCACAGGACTGTCCGCTGCAAGACGTAAGAATCGTGGCATGAGCCGGGGAACCCCGATCTCACCGCCCGCAGCCTCATGTCTGGGTCACAGACAACCATGATATTAATAGAATGAAAATGCTTTCTGTTTCTGTAATACAGCTCCTGTGCACGGGGAGGGCAGAAAGGGATATGTGTACCATCAACGCACCCTAGCACATTCGGGATCCCTCCCATCAGATAGAAAGCATGTTTTATTTTGGCAACCTCTTCCTCATCCTCAGGAAACTTGATGTAAATTGGGATTAAATCACAAATGGCCAGAACTACCTGGATTAGTATGCGGCTCATAGTAGCCTGGCTTATCCCGCTGAGGAGGGCGGAGGTCGCCTGGAAGGTCCCTCGTGCCAAAATGTTCAGCGTGGCACACAGGCGTACTATGCCTGGAATGGATTGAGTGCGTTTGGTGGATGGCTCGATTTTGTGCTTAATCTGATCATATAGGGACTGTAGTGCAGCACGATTCAGACGGAAGCGGCTCCTGATCTGCTCGTCACTTAAGTCCCATACTGAAAGGCGGATTGCAAAGGAGCGGGGTGCCCTAAGCCTCACAACACCCCGCTCCCTTTCCTCCTGCTCTTTCAGCATACACATACATCCATCCACCCACCCAGACACCATACATCACCCTCTTATCCATCACACACACTCAAGATATATACAAAATCAAAAAAACCAAAACAAAAACCACAAACACACCACACACACACAAACAATCACACTCCACACACACCCGCTACAATGCAGCTCACCACAAAACCAGAACTATAGTGGTCCAAACCACCAGCCTGCTGAAAAACAGCTTTCTAAGTTAGGCACAACCAAGAGGGGAGTTGCTGCACAGCCCACAAAATGGCTCAATGTTTGCTTGATTTTTGCCTAGCTCCCACGCCATTGGCCCCAGCATCTCCTCCGGATCCAAGCTACTCTTTGGATGTCGGTAAGTGCATGTGTCCACCTTGCTTTATCCACTTTAACCCAAGTGCATGTGTCTCATTCCTCTTTTTTCTTGGTAGGCCAAGTGACTGGTTCATCTTTGGACCCCACTTCCGATGTTGCAGGTCAACAGGACCCTGTTGGTGTGTATAGCAATACATAATGTATCCTTTATGCTGTTTCTGTTACACTGGTTCAATTTGGTTAGTCTAATAATCTACAGGTTTGCTCTGTGAACTTGAAGATGCCTCTTGGGAGTGCTTCTTCCCTCCCCAGGGTCAGTCTAATAGTTCTTGGAGTGATAGCAATGTATTTTGGAGGACATATTTTTGGACAAACATTCACCGTAGTAGTTTGATGAATATTTAGAGCCATTACTTGTGTTTTTTAGTTGACCCGAATATCGGAAGTGGCTGTCCAGAAAGGGCCCCTCAAGTTCAGGCTGCCAGAGATGAGGGTAAGTTGTTTTGCCTTGCTCTAGTCTGTATTTTGGCTCTACTTTTGTTGCACTTGCTTCTGGCAACTTGTGTGTCCACATGTATTTTAAAGGTCCAAGCTCGAGTGAGGGCCCCACTCCAGACATCTGGGAGATTGCGGGTATGTGTAATTTAAGCAATGTGTCTGATCTTATTTGCCAAAATTATTGCCTCTTAGTCCTCTAACATACATGTTAACAATCTGAGTTTAACAGATACCTTTGGTCTAGTGTGTAATTTTGCACTTTGTTGAGGTATGGCCTCGATAGCCTAGCCAGGTTACATTTGAATTTGGTCCACTGACCTACTAACCTGACTTTCCTGTTTAGCATATGCCAACTTGCCGGACATCTCGGATGTGGAATTGCCACTCTCTGGCAGCGATACCTCGAGCCTACCTGTGCCGGAGGACACGCAGGTAACATGGCTGATGTAGACGACCTATAACCACATTGGCATGTTCGTGGGTAGTGGATGAAGCAACATGTCACATTTCCTTTCTTTGTTGTTTTGGCAGGAGGCGGAACCAGAACCCCAAGCTGGGACCTCTTCCCAAGTCCCATGTGGCCAAGCTTCCGAGGCTCAGACAAGGGTAAGTTGTATAGTGACTGTTTGGGCTAATTATTTTGAGGGGCATACATGCATTGGTTCGGTTTGACTAAAATGTTGTTTTCTATTTTGTTAGGCTCAAACCACAGCAAGAGGAGGTGTGGCACCAACCAGTGCTGATTTTTATGAGCTAGGGGTCCGGATGCTGGAGGACTACAGTCGCCAACAGCCGCGTGATCGAACTAATGAGCGCATTGCGGCGTTGGAACAGCAGGTGCTGATGTGTCAGCAACAACATGAGGCCCAGCAGCGCCAGATCGACCTATTGATGCAGAACCTGCATCAAAACCAGCAACTTGGTCGGCTGGCCAATGCAATTGAAGATTCGATACACCAGCAGCAACAAGCGATCCAGCGGCAGGACCAAGCGTTGTTGTTGATACAACAGCTCATACAACAGCAGTCTATATTTTTTACTGCACTGTTGTCCCCCAACACCGCCCCTAGCAATGACTCCCAACCTCCCCGGCCACCCAGCCAAGAATATTAATTTTGTTTGTTTTGGTTTGTGTAAATATATTTGCTTAACCCACCTCTAAATTGTGTTTTTCCTAAGACCTAGCTAATAACACAGTCAGGGATGAGTATCTTGATCTAGATATGTCAATGTATTGGTAAATTTAGGCCACACATTTGAGACCATAGCTTACTATGGTTAACACATGAAATGGCTCCAAAGGTATGGCTAAATTGACACACAAATGGGTTTTGAGACAGTTAAACTATGCTTTGCAAGGCACCACACTGTAATGATGTTAATCAAAAAATGTAATTTAAAAACAGGGCCAACAGGGCCAACATTGCCCAACAAAGGGCGTCAACAGGCCAGCCTTCCCCCCACCCTAACGACGCCGCCGGCACCTCTTCTTGGCCAGCAGCATCAGCTTCAGGAGCCTGATCTCCCGCCACAGTCTGCGATGCTGGTTTTCACAAGCTGTAGAGATGTAGAAACAACAATTTATTAATAAATTGAATGTGACCTCAACAGACACAGATGTAGCAATGTAATGTCAGTGTGTCCAATTAGGTGACACTCACATTAACATTGTGGACCACTGTGCGCTTATTGGTTAACATGATATGAGTACTATTGACTGGCAGGAATGTGAACAACACATCCCAAGCATACATTTACTCTTAAAGTGTACCAACACTCACCGGTGATCGGCCCTTGAATCTATCAGATTCCCGGCCCGATCACCTCCCTCCCCGCGGGACATCCGAGATCGGGATGTCCCTCGGGGTGAAACCCCCCCAACACCCCAAAATCCCTACCTCAGTTTCGGTGGGGCACGGCCGCCGGGCCTTCCCTGGCGCCCCTCTAGACGTGTGCGTGCCTGCGCCGGCCATCTGTGAATGGCCGGCGCAGGCACGCGCGCGTAAAAAGGGACGCGCGGGAGGCGGAGGAGGAGCCACTTTGCCGCGGCTTGTACGTTTGCTGGAGGATAAGTGAGTTCAGGGGGTTGTCACACAGCGGTGACGATCAGGGGTGCCCCACTGTAGTGGACCAAGACCCAGGAAAGTCAAATTCCTGGTTGTTGTTCCACTTTAACTCTTGGGAAGCAAAGAAGGTATAAGTCCCAGTGTGTCCATTTTTGTGTTTAGTCACAGCCAAACATCAGGGCCTAAGTCCTAACGAGTAAACGAGTTTGCCCTATAATGTTAGAGGTCCAGACCTAATACGGCCCATTTGGTTGTGTCTAAGGCACAAATAGTCT